>JANKKI010000223.1:0-1200000 GCA_025175665.1 Cinchona pubescens
GGTATGCTGTGTTTTTTAATATTTCTGTACAGAAAAACCTGATGGAAATTAGCACTCTTTAACAATTCCCTTTGTTTGTTAATTTTTTATGTGATTAGTTATGCGTCTATAGTCATTGTATACAGTCACCATATATTCGTATTTTGCAAACCCCAAAGATTTGTATTTTTTACAATTAGGTAGAATTGGTTTTTCATTTAATGGAATTACATCTTTCATCTATCCAATTGTTAAAAGATGCGAAAAATTTCTAATTAATCAAAACGTTTTCTTCTTTTTTTCCTAAAAATTAGAGTAAAACTTTTCTAAATGCCACGTGAAGCCTTTCCTATTGGAAGCTTCTGCTTTAGTTAATACTAATAAATACTTTGTAGTTTGCACCTTAACTTTTAAATGTTTCAATTTTAATTTAATTTTTAATATAAATCGATAAAATTAAGGAAATTTTTAAGCATGTACAATAAATTCAGGATTTACAATAATTTGACACAATAGTTTGGGTATACATGCAAAGATTCAATTAATTTTAATGACAATGTTAAATATTAAACTAAAACAGAAATATTTGAAAATTGGGATGTTGTGTTCAAAATTGAAATTTGTGAAGCATAATTAGAATAAGGTACAAATTGTTGTGTAAAGTGAAATTAGTCCTTTTCCTATATTTTGACTACATGAAAATTCCACTCTAAGGCGTAGGTGGGAGTTTAAGAGAGAAATGACACCCCTCCCCCCCAAAAAAATAAAAGAAAAAAATTTTCTTTTCTTCTTGTTTGAGATTTTATGAAGAAAAAGACCATGAAAATGATTCTCTTTTATTTGGAGTTGGGGAAGAATAGAAAAAACTTCTTATTATAAGCTATTTTGATATACGCACCTTCAATTTTTTTCTTTAGCCAAGTTAACCATTTTTGTAACGTCATAATGAATATGTACATAAAGGCTGTCTCTTATACACATCTAGATGTGTATAAGAGACAGGAATGTATTCCTATGTGATTGTTTTAAATCAAAAATTGCAATATTAATACATTCCTTCAAGAACTATCAAAATTCGTTTTAATTCTCTCAAATAATGAATAAGAGTATATTGTATGCATAATTAGAATACCATGTATTTATTGCTAAGAAACAATAAAAAGAGAAAACTCCAAATAAGGTAATCAAATTAGTATTAATTACACTTTACTCCCTTCAACTAATATTTTAATTGTAATTTGTCCCTTAAACCTTGATAATATACATTTTACCCTCTTATACAAATATTAAAAATAAAATAAGTAAGTGTGTTTTATTTATATAAAATTGTTTATTTATAAATATTGTAAACTTAATTTAAAAATATTTTTGTATGTGTTTTGATGTCATGCGAAAAATATAAAAATGTACTTATTTAGTTTAAAGATTCTTGCACCTTATCATAAATTTTCAATATCGCAAAGATATTCTTAGATAAAATATATTTAAATAAAACATATTTTACTTACTTAAATGAACATATTTACTATATTTTGTTCATGCAGTAAAATATGTTTTATCTGTCTCTTATACACATCTTTTTTAAGTACCTTTTATTAATACTTTGAAGATTTGTTTCAATCCATAACTTTGTACAAAGTAGCATTCAAAAAAAATAAAAATAAAATGAAGTCAAAATGTAGTGAAAACAATATACAAAAAAAAAAAAAAAAAAAACATTTGTGGTACAAATTGAATTATCTTATAATTCTAGAATGACTCTCACCTTCTCCACCTTCTACCCCGTCTCTCCATCCCCAAACCTCTATCACCGAGATCCACCACCTCTCAAACCCCCACCCTATCCTCATCACTCCTTACCCGTGATCCATCATCTCCAGCTATACCCTGTGAACCCTTCCTATCCCTATTCTGCTACCTCTCGTCTCTTCTCCCGACCCATCATCCCTAACCCCTCCCACCTTTCAATTTGGCCCATCCGCATCTTGGCTCCCATTAGGCTCTCAACCTCGGATCTATCAATCCCAACCCGTCTTACCCTGATTTTCCCTCCACTATCCCTACTTCCTGATCCACCAACCACCCGCTCCTAATCCCCAATATATAACTCCTTTCCTAGAGTAGTCAATCATGATTCTACGAATATATGGTTTGTAGAACAATCTGTCTATTGAGATTCTTCCCGGCCTAGAACCCCACCCATAGGGCTGTCCAGTTTAATATCTAACCAATTTTTAAAAATAGTAGCTAATCTAAAACATTTTTCTATTTTCTTTTTGTTTTGACTCTGTATAATTGTTTTTCTAAAGTATTTTGACAATTTTGCTCCCAATCAATCAGATTGCATCGTCTCATAACAACTCAGATTGATATCATGACCTCGAATGTAAACTTTTGACAAGATAGTGACAATTTTTGTGAAAATGTAGTTCACGAACCTTGTTTGGGACACATCAATGGTTTGATAACTCAAGTTATAATTAACTTTCTACGTCTAACTTGACTACCGACTTTCATGCGTATACGATCCTCAATAAGAGACAGCCTCTCAGTGTACCTAACTTCTTGATTGTACTTTGAGAAGCTTATATCAATACATGGAAAACATTGTTGCATGATTTATATTTTGAGAGGGGGTAAAATGTATATTATCAAGGTTTAAGAGACAAGATCCCTTTAAATAATCATACAAACCTTGTAATATAAATCATATCAATATACTTTGTCTATGTGAGATGCGATTGGGATTAAAGCATTAAACTAATCCTAATCTTGGTTATCTAAGTCACATAGGTATATGTCTATTCTATACACAAATTTCATTTATTCAACTAAGTAAATAAATCGAATAGAGACTATTCATATCTAGAAATCTTAAACACATCTAGATCTTTCTTAATTCAACATAGGGTTTCCATATGTGTAGGTCTGGGTGGCCAAACAATTGAAAGTATAAGAATCAAATTTAAATATTGTGTTTGTTTTTCTATTTTTTGAGAGAGAGAGACGATATTCAAACAACATGTTGATATCAAATTGAAACCTGGTAAACTAAATTTTAATGAACAAATAAACTATATAAATGAAGTAAGAGTTTACAACCATTTCTATCAAAGAACAAGAAGAATAAGGTAGAAGAACAAAACTCTTGTAAAAACCTTGATTTTTGATATTGCTCTTCATCTTGGAACTTGCATGATTGACAACTCTCCTCGATGTTAAACTACATTAGTACACTCTATGTTATGTTAAAAATACAATAGAACACCTATATATAGTATTTTCTAGAGTTGTACAAAGTTATGGATTGAAACAAATCTTGGAAGGTTGAAAAAACGTCAAACCTGCTAGTGCAAGATGGAAACACATAGCACCCATTGTGGGCAATGCACTGGAAAGCAGTTAGATGTGTTTGCCTCTCGTCCAAGTACATTGCAAACCGAATATCACTATTTTGTAGCTGGGCTTCCGTTTAACTGATTCATTCCAAACCTATAAAAACACATTAAAAGATATTAATAAAGGTACTTAAAAATAAAAGCACATAAACCAATATTTCCACATAAAAACCCAAAAATGACTAAATTACTACTTATGCACACAAACATTGCAACTTGATTAAAAACCCTAGCTAGAATGCATCCAAATAACTCTCTTTTGGTGAGTTAATATACCCCTAACTTGAACTTTAGCTCATTCCAACTAAAAACAAAAGCAAAAACAACACAAACACAAACTAACTCCTTCAATGCATCAACAATCGTCACAAGTAAAGACTAACTATAAAAGATAGAACCAAACTTGTATATAAGAACAATTTGATAACTGATCCAAATTACCATGGAAGTGGCAAATATCCCACTCACAAAGAATGTGTATAAGAGACAGCTATACAACTTGTGTACTAGCCAAAACACAATTGAAGGCAAGAATGTACCTTCTTAATTCAACTAGAAGGAATTTCCTTCTTTATTCTCAAAACAAATCATATCATTGACAGCTTATTTATTTTTCACTTAAGGGAAAATCAGGGTAAGACCTGGAGATTATTTAACCTAGATGTAGGGAAGAGTTGGATCCAAACAATCTAAAGTAAAATTGTATATCATCTCATGGTTCAAGACTAACCCATACATAGCAAGCACATAACTCCAACAAGTGTTTGGAACTAAACAAATTTCAAGGCATAATCATGATTACTACTCGTTGAAAATAATCAAGCTCTCACTCTTCTCATATCACACAATCAAATTTGTATATGTGTTTAAACTGACATATCCACAATTAAAGGGTTCCAAAACCAAAGAGACTTATATACACTTGTACTTCAAGAACTTTTTAACAGACTTATATACACTTGAGTTTCAAGAACTTTTAAAAAGTTTTTTGTTGAAATATTTTTAGAATTATCGACACATAGTCATAGAAGTTAATCAACACAAACTACTACCTAAAACACATAAAGTAACTCAAAAAAAAATCTAACAAAAAACTTTTTAAACCCTTTACAATACTTTAGACGAAAACCGTATAGAATTCCTTAAGCCTTCGATTGATAGCTAAGTAGTCTTTTAGACAAACACACATCCTCAAGACTAACAACAACAAAACACAAAAAATAGAAAAACAAACACAATATAAAAGAATGACACATCGAACCAATACGTCACACCACATACCCATGAACTAAACACACAAACAAAAGTTAAACTAAGAAATGAAAATAATAAAAACACTTATTCCAGAACAGAGACCAAAACTTTAACTGGTGGACGGAAGCCCAGCGCGTAGAATAGTCCATTCGGCTGTAGCTTAGGTGGTATTAGAACCAGGGCTTTGTCATGGTGCTCTTGCCTAGGCAAGAGGCACACATCATATGATGCCAAGGCAAGTTTGCTATCTTCAAACCCATGGTACCATGGAGGTAAGATTTCAAACTTATATCCACTAGAAAGTTTGTCCAGGAGAATTACATCTACATCATAAGATTCATCCAGGATGTAATCCATGATGTCTATACTCTACTAGATCTTTGGATTTGCCATTTTCATCCACTCTATAATGTGCATCACCACTTGGGATTTGCTCTCTAGGTTGTTTCTGTCTAATCCCTACATGCTCTTTTGGGATATAATGATTAAATGATTATATCATTGTGTCAATTTCTAATGTTTTAGTGGCAATTCATCAAATCAGCTTCTTCCAGCATAATGTAATACCTCATCTTGAATACTCAACCTCGCCTCTCGTTGATTCAAAATATCTTGCAAACTCCGAGATAAATTCTCGAGGCACCCAAAAGATTATGAAAATTGGATGATCGTGTATGATGTATCATGACACATGAGATGTGGATAAGTGATAGATGATTGCTAAAACAATGGGCTGAACTAGACCAAAACTTATATTGGATCGCATTGGTTTTTCATTTACTTGTCAATGATCCGATAATGTCATGATCGTGTGCAATTGGTCTTTTGACTTATAGTGTTAGATCACCTCACGCTTGAACATATGAAGTTCATGGTGTATAATATTTTACTCTTTTAGGGTATAATAAAGCACTAATTGGCATCACATAATTCAAACATGGAGAGGTTGCATATCACGTAAGAATCCATTACTCTTAAGTGAAAAATAAATAAGCTGTCAATGTTCTTTATGTGGTGAATCTTAGCTAGAACATCCTTGGGTATATAACATGTTCTTATAAAAACTTTCCTAATTGGTTATATGTGCTGGCTCACATACAATCTCTTATGTGACTTGTCTTGTTTTGTTTTATGGTGTCAAACGTTTGAAAAAGAAAAAAAGATTGTGTACACTAGTTGAAAGTAAGAGTGACATCCTTGTGTTTTTATACTAATCTAGATGTGTATAAGAGACAGGCATCTCTTTTGATAACACAGGTTTGATGCAATCCTTGCACTTTCGTAGTAAGCCATGATAATGAATAGTGACTTGGACTTAAAATATGATTATCTGGAGAATCAATAACATATGTGGCTGATTTAATAATTTAGATAGTGTTGTTCAGTTATTAATAACCCAATGACATAGAATTAACAAGGGGAGAAAAATTAGATTGTTTTTGGTTCAAACCACATGCACGATTTTGAACCACACATTTAGTGAATTAAATATTCTCACATTGTACCTCATTGTGGTCATCCTTAATTTGATCATGCAGTGCTTATAAGCAAAATCACCAAGGTAGGTATCTCAAAAAGATCTTCCTGGTCATCATCATCACCGAGACTTTCCAATCCGGCATTGAGTCATCTATGTCCTCACTTCACTCACCACTTCATTTCCTTGCATGGAAAATGCAGGCTTGTTGGGATATTCATTTGCATAGTGATCTACACCCAAATAATGACAAACTTAATATCACAAATGCATTTTGAAGTGTTAGAAGATGAACTTTAACTAAAGAATGCCATGGGATGTTTAATGGTCTATGTTCGGATTCATTAGTTTTAGAGTTAATTGGTCTATTTTGAAATGGATTAGGACGAAAAGGATTATTAGACCAATTTCTACACTAATTAGAACTAGATACAATCCTAGATTTACCTCTATTTTTAGTTTCCTTTCCACTTTAATTGATTTTTCTACCATGTCTTGCAATTCATTGTAATGATGAAACTTTACAACGGCCATTTTCTATTAAGTCCACACAAAAATCGAGCCATAGTGGCTTCACGGTCCTCAATTACATTAGCACTCATTAGACAACTTTGAAACTCTCTATGAAATTCTTCTATAAACTTATTACCTTGTCTTAAAGTTTGCAATGTGTTTGATGCAAAACATGATGATATGTAGACAGGTCTTTAAATTTTTTCAATGCAACTTAGAAATATGTCCAATCATTAATTGGTGGTTCTCCATACCTAATTTTACTAGTCTTAAATTGATCCCACCACTCTAAAGCATAATCATTAAATGCAGCTACGGCTAGATTGTGCTTTCCAAAGTAGTTAACTATTCTTTGATAACTTGGGCATACTTTTGGAGTTGAATCTTTCTCTTATACACATCTAGATGTGTATAAGAGACAGATCATCATTAGATTCATAATCAAGATACGTACCTCGACGAGCTTATCTCATCGTGCGAGCACAAGGCTTAGCTCGCCAGCTTGTTGAGTGACTCGTTTGTCCCTTTTGTTAATGTCTCGAGAGAGTGTTCAATATTTTCAAGAGACATTGCCATTTTGGCAACACGACTCACAAGCCCTTAACCCTTGAACTTTCCCCTTCTTGAGACATCTTAAACCTGCAAAAGAAACTAAAAGAGATAAGGAATTTTGAGAACTAGGGTTAGTAAAAATAAAGAAGGATCTCACTGCACTCCCTTAGTGTTTATGCTCAAATTTGAAGATGTCACACAATTACACTATGTTTCACTCAAATCAAGGCTTTTACCCTACTAATGAGCTCACCACTCTTGCCTTTTTGCTCTCATATAAATTCTGTATAAGAGACAGGATTTAAAGGACGAGTACACAATAAGAATGACACAAATAATTACTAACACGTAGGAACACAATTGGTAATTATAGTCTAAGGAAGCAAGAAATAACAAACTAATGGCGGATTGATGAAACAAAGAACGCACACAAAACACTTTTGAAAGCCAAAATAAGATGGTCAAACAAAACTTGTGTATAAATCTTGAACATCACTCAATAGACTAGGGGTAGTTACGGGTATTATAAAATTTTTTTTCAATAAACTGAGGATTGAACTAAACGAAGATTTTTTTTTTAAAACCCCGAGAAAAAGAAATGATAAGGAATTAATGCAAATCCTAATAAAAATAAAGGATTCACAATAATTCTTAGATGAGATGGGATTATAGCACATATTCCAAGTGGGAAAGGATTCAAATGAGCAATGTAATCCAACTAAGAAAAGGATTCAAGTTGTGCAAGTAATGTATTTACAAGGAATAGCAATCGATGTGGAACACAAGAAAGCCGTGCAAACCCTAATTCACTAGGGTTTGAGAAATCAGTTTTTCTTTTTTTTTCTGGATTGTTTTGCTATTGCTTGAAATACATACACCAACAACTTGAATCCTTTTCTTAAAAGGAACTGTCTCTTAAACACACAAAGATGTGTAGAAGAGACAGCTTTAATAGTTTATGCTTTTTTATCTTGTATCTCGACTGTTTTTTTCAAATAACAGATTATTGCATGAAATACTCACAAATAATCAAGAACACGAGATAAGAAAACTTGCACAAGAATAACTGGAAGCTTGAAGATCAAGAAAACGGCTAGAAACCCTAATTAGATAGGGTTTTTTGAATCAGTTTTTTTTTTCCAACAAGAATCGAACAAGAAACTATAAAAACAATAGGATATAATCACAAAAGATTTATAGAATCAAGAAAACAAATGTTATTGGGAACCCATTGTATCTGATGCCACTCTAATGCGAACCCGAATTAAACTAACGAGACTTGAATTTGAATTGCGGAAACAAGATCACCCTAAATACATAACGCACAAGATTAATCAAGAAAAAAATATGGTCTTGGGAAACCCCAGTGTTTGGCCAAGATGAACCTAAGAGACCAAAAATTAGCACAACAAAGCCAAATTCTCGATTTGATTATATTTAAATGTCTATTGATTTTAAAATTATTTAGAGTAGAACCAATAGTTATCTCGATTAGCAGTAAAGACCACAAGTCTCTTGGAAGAAAGAGAATTTTCTCACAAAATATTATTGAAGAAGTTGAATGAATGAGTACAGCCATAAGGGCTTATTTAATTTAATAACCACAATTCAATATATTGGAACATGAACTAGCCATGCAAACAAGATTTGGATTGGTACAAAGGACTTAAAACTAGCTACAAGATTAATGTGGGCTAACACTTGTCCAAGTTAAGAAAACAAATAAAACATTCTCCTAGGAACAATTGGAGATAGTGTACACATGAGACATGTATCAAGTCAAGGGGCCATGAGCCAAGCTCAATGAGTACAAGGACTTGAACCAGTCCAAGTTCCAGCTAGGTCAATCACAAGATCAAGGGCTAAGAAGATACATCGAGCTATGTTTGGCTTTGTCTAGGAAATTGTGCAGTGAGACTGTCTCTTACTTAATAGGGAAACTGTAAGAGAAGTCCAACTCTAGTAAGATTAGAACTCCAAGTAGCCCAAGAATCAAAGAGCTCCTAGAAGGGTACTAGGAACCCTAAAATCGGCCAACTCCCTACTCGGTAATTCTAATCCTATTTAGCCTAGGATTTAGCTTCAAGACTTGTTCCTAGGAGTTAATGTTTTATTTGTTTTCTTAACTTGGACAAGTGTTAGCCCACATTAATCTTGTAGCTAGTTTTTAAGTCCTTTTGTACCAATCCAAATCTTGTTTGCATATGGCTAGTTCATGTTCCAGTATAGGTTGAATTTATGGTTATTATTCACATTAAATAAGCCCTTATGGCTGTACTCATTCATTCAACTTCTTCAATAATATTTTGTGACTAAATTCTCACAAATTCTCTTCCAAAGACTTGTGGTCTTTGCAAGAGTAATTCTTGTGAGTAGCAACCATGAAAACTATTGGTTCTACTCTCGTTATAGATAATGGATCGATATCTCGTACAGTCGAGAATAGACATTTTTAAATTCTTGATTTTATAATCAAAGAGTTTAAATCTATCAAGTCGGATTTTGTTCTTTTGTGATAATTTTCAAGTTTCTTTGTGTATCTTGGCCGAAGTCTTATTAGTTTAACTACCGGGTTAAAAATCAATATTCTTCTTTGGAGTTTTGTATACCAATGCTCTTCCACTTGCAACATCTACTTTGTTCTGAATGGTTTAGCTACTCACAAGCTGTCTCTTATACACATCTCCACAACAAAGGTAATCCATGATAGACATCTTCTCAATAACTCTTTGTATCTCTCCCAAGTCTCCTGTAGTGTTTCCATGTCATTCGCACAAAGGAAGTAATATCATTTACGAGCTTTGTCGTCTTGGTTGATGGGAACATGCTGTCTCTTATACACATCTAGATGTGTATAAGAGACAGTTGTTATTGTTTCCTTTTACAAACACTACAGGAGCTGTCTCTTATACACATCTAGATGTGTATAAGAGACAGTTGCAGACTAGGCTCATTTTGTGCCTTAGTTAATATCTCGAAGTGCGTTGAATACTTTCAATAGACCTTTCCATTTTGGAAAAATGAGATTCTAAAGCAGCTTGTATCGCGTGTAATGTTAAAATTGCTTCCATTCAAAGATGGCATTGCATAATCTCTCAATGCTCTATTCTTGGCTTGAATTTGTGTTTGCTCAACAGGAATTATGGCTAGAAATGGTCTGCATCACCATTTCTAGCCATAATTCCTGTCAATTCTTCTTCTGCTTCTTTTTTTTCTTTTAAGAGTCTACACAAGGCCCTCTCAATTTAGGATCTAATCGTCTGTCTCTTTCAAGATAAAAAAGCATAAACTATTAAAGAAAATATAAAATTTTAAGATCAAACAAATAAAATAAATAACAAGATCCTCACAATTGCACAAATCTTTTCAAGTAATATTGATAAGATTAGGATTGTTGTGCCCATGATGACTAGAAAATATGCACTAAAATTAGTAGTTTCACGAATATTTGGAACAATCAATTCCTTAGAATTTGTATTAATTAAACTAGAAAATTAAATAAAAACTAGGGCAATTAATTAAATGAAACAATTCAGAATTAAACAATCGTTATGGTTTTTTGATGGCCTGTCTCTTGTACACATCTTTTGTGTATAAGATGGAGTCCTAAGGATCTACCAAGTGCGTAGGAGATGAACACTGGAGCAAGCTTGGACTCAAGGTAGCCAAGATTAGAGCATATTCGAGGAATTATCTTCAGCACTACGAGTGTTTAAGAAACAGGAATTATAAGATTTATGTATTTCTTCAAAGTAAAGCAAAGTGGCTAGATGACGTCCAACTCCAAGAAGATTCAAGTCCAGAAGTCCAAGAATTAAAAAGCTTCACGAAGGGTTCAAAATCCTAATTTGGACCAAGGCCCTATTCGCCATCCATTTCTAATTAAATTAGGATTTTTTAAACATTTTTTATAGGATTTTTTATTTGGGGTGCAAATATCAGCCTATATCAATGCTAGTTTAGCGTTTTATGTCCGTATTTCGTCTTAAGCTTGATAGGATTTGGCAAGGACGTTTCGTATTAGTATTAGACCTATTTTGTAGGGTTTGGCCAGCCCCTTGTTACGTTTATAACATCCCCAACTGATTATTTATTCATCAATATTCAGAAAACTTTGTGAGAAAATTCGCCAACTTGTCTTACAAAGACTTGGGTATTTTGCAAGATTGATTCTTGACTCCTATCTAGATGTGTATAAGAGACAGCCTTTGTCTATAATGAGATACAAATGATGAGACAGATACTTGATTCTTGATTCTTAATCAAGGGTTTGAATCTGTGGATTTGTTTAGACGTTCTTGGGTTCTATATCGATTCTTGGTCTCGTCAATTTTATCCGCGGTTTGCATCGAGTGGTGTCGAGCTTTGCCTACTAAACACGTTTGTTTTCTTGTTTCATGCATCTTTAAATTGTTTTCTTGTCGTTTTTATTAGTTTATTCAAAAAATAAATATTGTTCATCATTATTGTTCATCATTATTATTCATCATTACTGTTCATCCAAAAAATTCAGCTTGTTCATATATTGTTCATTCTTGTTGTGTTCTTTTGACCCTAAAAAAAAAAGCATTCGATTCCAAAAACCCCTAAACCATTTTTTTGGGTTTAGTCTGGTTGACGCTTCATTCTTGATTCTTCCCATCAATAATTTTATGCAAATTTTATTGGGATTGGCTTATGATTTTGTGCATATTTCTGTGAGAAAATCCAGAAAAAAATCCAATCACATCAAATAGTTACAGAATGTCATATTACAAAATATGCATAAATATAAAAGTCGAATTAGGGTTTCCAAGTATTTCTTGCATTAGAAATTTTGTGCTAATTCCTTGTTCCATATTTTGCATATTTTTCTCTGGGTTAATTCTTTCTAGCCCGAACCTTAGTTTGTTTGACCTTATTGTTTGACTTTCTAAAGTGCATAGTGTGCATTCTTTGTTAAATCGATCCATGGTTACTTTGTTATTCTTTGCTTCATTAGTCTATATGTTATTGAATTCTATCACAAAAGTAATTGTGTGTCATTTTTTTTGTGCTAGAGTTTGCTTAGCCCTGTCTCTTATACAATCTAATGTGTATAAGAAACAGGCAAGAGTGGTGAGTTCATTCAAATCCAAGCCTTTCACCCTCAGTGAAACACTAATGTTTACAGCTAGAAAATTTGAAGAGGTCACACCTCTTCAAATTTGAGAGTAAATTTCCGCAGTTAAAGTTTTGAGGTCCAGAATAGATTAGAAATTGCATAACCCTAAACTATCCAATAGACAAGGGAATTCTTTTTTTTGGCAGGTTTATACACATCTAGATGTGTATAAGAGACAGGTTATAACAAGACAAGAATCCGATAGTGTTCAAAATGGAAAGGTCTACTCGAGCACTACAAGTAAAGAGCAGGGTGCATCTAATGCCGATTTGATGTGATATAGGTACCTTGTCAAGAATCTTATAACAATAGCTCGGAATGATGAGCAAGAGGTAGATTTTTTTGACAATTTTCCGAATTGGTGATTTTGCGAGCACTTCATGCTCAACCTAACGACGATCAAAATAGGTACGAAGTTCTAATATTTTCTTCACTAAGTGTGCGGTTCAAAATCATGCATGTGGTTTTATGATTGATCGTGGTCGCTGAATGTAGCTAGCCAACTCATGGGTAGATAAATTGAATTTACCAACCACCAAATCCGCATCCATATAGGTTACAATAGTTAAATGAAGGTGGTGAATTAAAAGTCACTAAGCAAATCTTAATTTCTTTAAGCCTTGGAAAATATAAGGATGAGGTTTTATGTAACATAGTGCCTATGCATGCTAGCCATATTTTGTTAGGTAGGCCATGGCAATAAGGTTTGAAAGCTACACATGATGGATTTGCAAACAAGTATAGTTTTGAGAAAGTTGTAAAAAGATTATTCTTAAGCCATTACTTGTTGATCAAGTCCATGAAGAGAAACTTTACATTAAACTATCATAGGAATAGGCCTGCTCTCTTATACACATCTAAATGTGTATAAGAGACAGAATCTTTTTACAACTTATGGAAAACTATACTTTAATGATAAATCCAAAGGTAAAGAACTTGTTCGTCAAGGAAGTTTTTCTGAATTTTAAGAGTCTTTATCTTTTGTTGCCTAACAATTTTCTTCCAAGTTCTTTTGTATACCATTCAAAGAAGCAGGTGGAGACGCTAGAATTTCAAATTTGAACCTTTCAAATTTGAAGCTCTAGTGACAGCACTTAATTTGAATGATGTATGATGAACAATATTTATGTCTGTCAAATACCAATGTTGAAAATGGATGTTGGAAAATGGCTTGTGAAATAAAGAAATCATGGGGCACCAAACCCTAAATCCTGTCTCTTATACACATCTAGATATTTTCTTACTTTGGCAAGGTCATTTGTTTAAATTTTTGTCTCCTTTGTTTTTTGAGAACCTGGAACGGACGCATCTAACTATCTGAAGGGTTTGAAAACCCTAATTTGGACCAAGACCCTATTCGCCATCCATTTCTAATATAAATTAGGATTTACTTTTTTTAACATTTATTTATAGGATTTTATTGTTTTATTTGGGGTGAAAATATTAGCCTATATCAATGTTAGTTTAGTCAGTTTATGTCAACCATTTCAATCCTAAGCCTGCAAGGATTTGGCAAGGATAGGAAGTTTCATATTAGTGTTAGGCCTATTTTGGCCAGTCCCTTGTTACGTTAAAAGCACCCCTAGCTAATTATTCATTCATCAATATTCAGTTTTAAAACTTTGAGAGAAAATTCTCCAACATTGTGTTCCAAAGACTTGGGTATTTTGCAAGATTCATTCTTGCAAGAATCTATCTTGAACACTATTCCAAGTCTCTTATACACTGGAGAATCGATATCTCTTATAGTCAAGAATAGATACTTCGATTCTTGATTTCTTATTCAACGGGTTTGCATCCGTCAAATCGGATTTGTTTAGGCGTTCTTGGTTTCTAGATCGATTGGGTCTCGCGGTTTATTCATCATGGTTTGCCTCAGCTTTGAATCGTATTCAATAAGGTCAAACAAACTTGGGTTCGGGATTGAATTCCCTTAACCAGTTCTTAGACGGTGGTCATGCAATAATAACTCTATTTGTACTCAATTTTTTTGTATTTTTTCTCGTAAGTTGTAAAAGAAAAGAAGGACCTCGTTTAAATCTCCTATGGTGCTGTCTCTTATACACGTTAATCTTTGGCCCGACACACTCAATTCTTAGTATTTTCTAGCCGATCCTAAATTTGTGAATTACTAGGTCCATCTTATCACATATTGATAAAATCATCCGAATATTGATAAGGTATTTGAAAGAACTAAAAACAGTAAATACTCAACCTTTAATAGAAATCTACGATGAATAACAACAAAATAAGAGTTTTTACCCTCACAATTGGTTACATTTTGAAAACCCTAACTTATACAAATTTAGAAAATGTGAAACAATAAAAGATGGCATAAGACCTTTCTTATGCTTGAGCATTTTCAAACCTTAGTTAATATCTCGATCTACGTTGAAAAATTCAGATCTAGCATGCATACACACTAGCCTCTTCTTTAATTCTTCTTGAAAAACAAGAAAATGCTAGTCTAAGTAGAAATCTCCAAAGGACAGATTGAAAGAGTTCTTGTTTTTCAGATCTTAGAAACACTTGTTTATATGGTTGTACCTTTAGAGTTTCAATGTGTGAAACCCAGTATTTTACTAGCCTTGTTCTTTGATTTTTAACTGGTTTAAAATGTTTTTCATATTATTTTTTTAGTCATAAAGTACTTCAACTTATTCGATTTTGCAAAAGCAAATTTCTGGTTTACGCGATTTGCTTCCCAGTGTACGGGAACGGGTCAAATTGGACTAAGTGTAATTAGTGCATTGTGGTGTAAAGTGTTGTATGATGGCAATAAAATCCAATTCCAAGGTGTAGTAGGATTACTAGATCTGACTAGTACTGTTATACACTCTTATACACATCTAGAGACAACTCAAGTACTATTTCAAAGTCAACTTTTGAAGCTTGTTTAAGTCTTCTCCGTAAAATTTGATTTAATTCTTCCTAGCAGGTAAAAATGTCCTCTTCCTCCACAGACCCTTGTGCTATCTAGACGATCAATAAAGTTGGATGTTGAGGTATAACAAAGCAAGTAATAACAAAAGGCAAATAATTAACTAATTACAATCCTAACCATGGAAAGTTGTTAAAAATCAACCCCAATTGATGCATATCAAAAGCTGTCTCTTTGCAGCCTTATATGTGTTGATTTATGTATGTTATGGGTTGTTTTTAGTGTTTTGGAGGTTGGGAAGTGATTGGGGTTGATTTTTAACAACTTTCCATGGTTAATTGTAATTAGTTAATTATTTGCCTTTTGTTATTACTTGCTTTGTTAGCCTCAACATCCAACTTTATTGATCGTCTAGATAGCACAAGATTCCTGGAAGTCCTAGTAATTATTCTTCAGAAAATCCTTGTGGGATCAATCCCTCACCACTTACTACTAATCTTCACCGTATACGGTGTGTGGATTGTCTTTAAATATTTGTAGTTGGTTTTATTACTTGATTGGTTATTAAATTTGATACCACACATAGCACACTTCAATTAATTTAATGGAAATGCGCTACAATTTTGAACGATATTTGGGCCAACTCTTCGAGACACCTAAGGTAGCTCTATATTCGGCCTCCAAGGAACTAATAGGTTTAGGTACTAGTGATGCGAATTCCAATGGGTTAACTCGAATTGACCAATTTATCACGAGAATCATAACTTTAGGCAACAGTTGGGTTTTCTTATGACAACATAAGAATGCAACTAATTCTTATTTTCCTTGGGTTGATCAAGAGAAATGACAGATCTTCCCATAATAACAGTGAATTCTCTGATGCATCACTAGTTAAGTTTCATGCATCAGAGAATTTGACCCACGATCCCACAATCATCATGACAATGCTAAATGGTCCACTCACAAGAAGGATAAGGAAGCAAACTCGCTTAGCTCACTAATCTTGACAACTTATATAAACTATAGTTCAACCATGCTACAACATGGTTGGACACAAGGCAATCATCCCATAAGCACTAATACGTACTAATCTCGGATAAAGGATGAAATAGGACTTCATAGCTTGTAATGTTGGCTAAGGGATGTATTAATGAAATCAGGATCTGTCTCTTATGACATCTAGATGATTTTAAAAGAGACTTCTGAATATCCACAGACATTCCCATGTCCTCATCAAACACCACAATATTTAGCCAAACTTCAAAAGCAGCATTTGCTTACAAACAAAACATAACACTTGACAAAGTAGCTAATTTTTCAATTGCTATACTACTCATAATGATCCTTTTATTAAAATCTCAATCAAAACAAATGATTTTTTTTGACTTTGAATCAGAAGTCGTAATTCTTCTGACTTCTTTACAGTAACAACACATATCTTCTTAGCTAACTACCATAAAAAATCAACAGTACAATGCTAATATAACATCAATGCCAACCAAGGTCATGGGTGAAAGAGAAGTTGAACATACGACAAGGTGAATTGGCTAATTCATGCGGCTAGAACAATAAAATAGGCTAAAAAGTCTCAAAAGGGACACTAGGGATATTACTTAGCAAGCTAGGCAATTTTGGCTCAACCAGTCCAAAGAATTGCCTAAATCATTTCCTAAGTCCAAACTTCACCCATATGTGCGATTGTAGGACAAACGAAAGGTCCAACGGCTAGTTTTCCAGTAAACAGAAAATAGCCGTTGGGAAGTTGCTAAAAGCAGATATTTGGCAACTATAAATACCCCTAGGTCTGAACTAATTAAGACAAGACTTCTACATTGACCTACAGTCTAGGTAGTGTGAAAAGAGCCTAGAAGTGTAAAAGTTCTACAAGTGTAGAGTCTCTTTCTGTCTCTTGAAGAACATCTAGATGTGTATAAGAGACAGCTCTTGGCTCAAGTAAAGGAATTTAGTTTAGCAAGAGTGATCCTCATTTGTGTACAAGAGGTTATTTACTCACCTACTTTGAAGTATCTGTCTCTTATACACATCTAATTGTGAACTTAGTTGCCTTGTGAGAAGCACTTTGTAATTGCGAGCTCCAAGCTTGAGAAGCTAGCGCGTTTGGTTTGATTCTCTTAATCTCAATATTCTTATTTGTTCTTTAAGCTTAAACTGTTAAATATCTATTGTATTCATTTGTGCTTAACCTGTCATTTGGTGCACTAAGTTTGAATTTCTATTAGAGCACCCAAAAAAGGTTTGTCTTTAGAGATAACCTAATTCACCCCCCCTCTTAGGTTAATGCTTTTGGGGCCAACAAAACCATCTCTCAATAAGATGTAAAGATTATCACTGACAAATTATAAGTAGGCTCTCTGATAACTCTAGGAAACTCGTATTATTTTGCTTGTTTAATCATAGAATTTGAAAGTATTTTCCAGCTTTGTGTGTCCAGTTAGGTATTTACATTTGCATTTTATAAATATTAAGATATTAGTACTAGTTTAAGGCATTTTGTTATGTCTCAATGTCACTTCATTCTTATTCATGTCTACTGGGAAGCTAATTCGACTGCTAAATTTCTCGCCAAGTTAAGAAGCGGCCCAACTCATGTTCATTAATTTTTTTATTCTTCTACATTTCCATTGTCTCTAGTGGGAATTCTTTTAATGGATGCTTTGAATTATCCTTCATTTATATTTATTAGTTAGTTTTTTTGTTGTGTCATTAATTTACGACATATTCATTTGCTCTTTATAGGAGGTATTGGTCTAGTCCCCCTCTTTGTACCTTCTTATTTTGGTGGTATTAATAAAATTTAGGAGTAGCGGCCCTTACCTAGGTTCCAGTGGTTAGCTAATTAAAAAAATATATTTGTACTATTTTAAGGTAATTTTATTATAAATTTATTACTTATGAAGTTTTACGTGTAATTTGTAGGTTTGGATTAAAAGTACTAAAGCCAAAAGAATGAAGAAGTCAAGGAATCAAAGTGCAAAAGAAAAAAGATCAAGATTTGTGTTAAAAAGAGTTCCACACCTCAGTTTCAAAATGTTGCAAAGGAAATGATATCGCAGTATCAAGATAGATTTTTGAAGGCTAATTAGTAGTTTGACACCGTGGTAATGCAGTTTGATACCGTGGTATCAAACTATGGAGGCCGAATATAGAGCTACCTTAGACCTGAATTCCTAATTTATACACAATTGTGTGAAAATGTAATCTTTGCTCCACCACGGTATTCAAACTGCATCATGACCTGTTTTTATGGGAATTTAGCTAAGAAGATATAAGAGACAGCACTGTTCACTAGTCAGATGGTCTTTACGACTTCTGATTCAGAAAGTGTCACTGTCTCTTTAAGTTTCATCTCCTTGTGTATAAGAGATATGTGTTTCTACCTGTCTAATGAAATTCTTTCCTAGCTTAATTTAGTGGGCTTTTCATTTAATTTAGGTTGAAAAAAAAGTTAGCTTTGTAAATCATTTCTTGTCGTCAAAGTAGGTTAAAATATTAGTTTAAAGTGGTAATTTCTGTGTCATGTTTAATTTGAGTTATCTTAGTTTAATCCATATTTTCTTGCTCTTATGTTTAGTATAATCTAGTGGCTCTCTTAGTAGTCTGTATTAGTGCTTATGGGATGATTGCACTTTGTGTCCAACCATGTTGTAGCTTAATTCTACAAAAAACAAAATTGCCTAGCTTGCTAATTCATGCTTTCTCAGTTCAATTTAGGGTCTATTGCTTTTATGATTCAATTATGGTTTCTTAGATTAGTTAATTAGTGGTAATTGTTAATTGCTTAGATTAGTTTAATTTGTTCTTAGTTGTCACTTGTTCATCTGTTACTTGCTTCTTTAGGACTAGTTTAGTTAAGTTAATTTGTAGTTGTAAATTGCTTTAACGGTTTGATTTTGTAGTAGAAATTCTCAAAACTCAACTTTTATTTGTCTAAATAGTGCAAGTGCCTTTAGAGTCTATTAATTTGCCTACAACCAATCCTTGTGGGATGATACTCCTCACTGCTAGCTATTCATATACCCCCTGGTAAAAATACATCCCACTGGCAACAAATCCTTGTGGTACGATACTACCTCTCACGGCCGATGCCTGTCTCTTATACACATTGAGAGAGTATGTTTGATGGTTGAGTGTTGAAAGAGTTCTTTTAGTACTTCGGTTGTGGAATTTCACACTTTCCATATCTGACACACCAACAAGTTTTTGACTTCATTGCCGGGGATTGTGCTTCTTATTTTACACTATTAGGTACTATAGGAGACAGCTAGATTAGACATTTCTTAGTGGAGTTATTTAAGTTTTGCTTTATAGTAACTAGTAGTGTCTTATTAATGCTTAACTCTCTGCAATTGTTGTTTTGTCATTTGGGTTTGACTTGTTTTTTGTTATTGGTTGTAGTGCATGTTCTTGAAGAAGAAGCATTCTTACCTCTCAATTTGGAACTAGAAAAGACATTAAGAAGGATCCAAAAAGAAAAGAGATTACAAGATCAACTCTTTTACACATCTAGATGTCCTATAAGAGCCAAGTCATAATATAATGAGAACTTTCCCTTAATGGTAACGAAGAAGGTTGTGGTAACAATACTAAAGGAAGCAATGGTATGGAGATCATGGGATGAATAGAAATGGGAGGATTAGGCTAAGAGACTATGCAAAGCCAGATTTTGATGGGCTACTTCAAGTATTGTTAGAATCCCTATTCAAGCAAACAACCGAGAATAAAACCGACCTTGATTCAAATGATAACCCATGATAAACTTGGGAGCCAAGTGAAGACCCTTAAACCTGCGTCTTGAGGTCGAAGAAAGTCTTAAGTTCAATGGAGTACATCTCCAATTGTGAGAGGATGAGGGCCTTTCCATTCTCTTTGAGGGATAAAGCCAATTGATGGTTATAAAGCAATGATCAAGGCACATTTACTACATGGAATGAACTGGCACAAGAATTTCTTGCAAAGCACTTTCCTCTTTGGAAAAACAACGAGGCTAAGGAATGAAGTTACTTCTTTCAAACAAGACATCGAATAAGGGATAAGTGAAGTATGGGATAGATTCAAGGTGTTACTTCGCAAATTTACGTATCTATGCGATTATGCTTTGGTTTCAAATTCAAACATTTTACAATGGACTTTATCAATTCAACCAAGTCTATAGTCATTGCATCACGCGGGGTGGTTCTCTTTCATTTAAGACTCCCGAAGAAGCACAAAGATTGTTGAATACCATGCATCAAATTATTACCAACATAGATCGGCTCAACCTCCAATTGTGTAACAACAACCTCAAAATCCACATCTAGGCCAAATTGAAGCCCTTCACCTTGATCGTACCAATGCATTGATGGCCTAATACTAACTTGATGACCAACCTGATG
Organism: Cinchona pubescens; assembly: GCA_025175665.1. Lineage (NCBI taxonomy): Eukaryota > Viridiplantae > Streptophyta > Magnoliopsida > Gentianales > Rubiaceae > Cinchona > Cinchona pubescens. The sequence goes on from JANKKI010000223.1 coordinate 20,591, forward strand.
GCTAACTTCACTAAGGCATTGGAGAACATGGGAAGGATGAATGCCGTGTCAACACATTCTCAAATGCCATTGGTTTGTGACTTTTGTTCCGGTAATCACCCGAATGGGAAATGTTCAAGTGAAGGACCATCACGGGAAATGAACAATTGAACTATGTGGGTAATCAAACTTCTTCTTCTAGGTCTCCACCGACTGCCTCTGGAAACACCTATAACCCATCATGGAGGAACCACCCTCAACTTCTCATTGTCTCTTAAACACATCTTAGATGTTCTATCCAAAATTTTCATGACCAAGCCTCATCTAGAGCTTATCAACCATTTCATCAAAGAAACCATCCATCCAATTTTCAAAATTCTCAACCAAGAACTTTACAGATAAAAATGTCAACCAAGCTCTTCTTATCAACCCCATAATGTATAAGAGACAGATCCTACCCTCCACTATCCACCAATGGAAGCGTACATAGTTTGATACCTGTCTCTTATACACATCTAGATGTGTATAAGAGACAGATCTTAGAGTGAAATTTAAGAAGAGAAAATGAAGCTCTTAGGAGAGATCATAAAGCATTTGTAGTTAACCTAGGTGCCTCAACTAGAAACTTGAAAACTTAATGGGACATGTGGCTAGACAAGTTTTTGAGAGACCAAGTGGAAGTGACACTTTCTCGAATCCAAGAGACCACCATGCACGTGAACATGTTCAAGTAATCACTCTTAAGAGTGGTTCTTTCACCATCCATCTTGCTGTCCTCTTATACACCTAGTCTCTGTATAAGAGACAGAGCTTGTATTTGTGAAAAACAGTGTCTTACAAAGAAGTGGTTCAGTCTTCCAAAGAAAGGCTAGGAATTTGATGATCTTAAGAAGTACCAAATTCCCACAAAAGAGTTCATGATGATGAAAATCATCCCTGAGCCCATAAGGAACATGCAAATACCATTTCCATAGAGGCTCAAGGGTGATAACAAGGATGTGAAATTCAAGAGGTTCTTGGATCTTTACAAAAATATTGAGATCAATATTTCTTTCATAGAAGCATTGGACAACATGTCGTGTAAAGTTCAAGAAACAAATGCTTACAAGCAAGAGGAAATTAATGAGAGATGAAATCAACCATGCTTGATCGAGGGATGTAGAACATCTTCATGTGTATCAACCACAAACATGAGGGATCTAGGCTGTCATTTTCCATTCCTTGTGAGATTGGGGAAATTATCTTGGAAAAGACTTTGTATGATCTTGGGGCGTTTATCAGCTTAATGCTACTTTCACTGTATAAGAAGTTCATTGGATAAGGGTTTGAAGCCAAAAATATGACTCTTCAATTGGCAGACTGAAGTAGTAAACCATTAGTGGGAATAGTTAAAGACATCATTGTAAAAGTGGGATGTATTTTTACCAGTCGACTTTATTATTCTCGAGATGGATGAAGACACCAAGATGCCTTTAATTTTTGGCAGACCATTTTTGGCAATCAAAAGAGTTTGATTGATGTTCAAGAGGGAAAACTTCAACTAAGAGGCATTGATAATATAGTGTCCTTTAATTTTTTTAATTCTTTGAAGTTTCCTTCATTATATTATGATATGATGAGGATTGTTTGGGTCAACTTTCCATGGTAAAAACAATACCGCGATCTAAAAGAGATTTCCTTCATTATACCGCGATCTACAAAGCTGACCATTTTCCTCTGTGAAAATCTCTTTTAGATCGCGGTATTGTTTTTGCCTTCATCCAAATCAATACTGCAATCAAAATCTTGCATGGACTGAGGAAGTTAGCCTTCCATACCGTGGTATTTGGCTTCTTTGAATACAATACTATGGCCTAAACCCTAAGTTTGGACTTGTAATTCTTCTCATTTGTTCCATGGTCCGTCATCTTGTGATTCTTCTTGCACATGCCTATTTGTAAATTTAACCTATAATAGAACACCAAAACTTAATATGTACCAATATATATTAAAATAACATAAAAGTAGTACTAAAAGTCTAATACCATAAGGTCTATTATACACACTTTATGTGTTTTAAGTGATTTTAGTTTTTAACTACATCTAATTTAGTCAATTGTGTTTATTCTATTTCAATGCAGAAAAAAGATAGAATAAGCAAGTTGGGAAGTCAAAGTATTAGTAAAGAAGCTGAAACCAGAATCTGGGCACCAGGTCAAATTGGTTTGCCATGGTGAACCAAGCAGATGTGTATAAGAGACAGGAGACAATAATCTCCTACTTTTGATAGGCTTTTATTTTGGCATTTTACCTGATTAGGTAAACCTCCAAATTTTTGGAGTTAAATAGGCAATAAATTAACAACTGCCTCCAAAAGAAAAATACTCTCTACTTAGGGTTTATTCAATTTTCTCTCTTCCATTGCACTACTTTTGAAGGTATTATTTTTAGGGGCATGTTCAAGTTAATATCAAGTTTTCTACTTCAAAATGATTATTGGTAAAATTCTTTTAATTTCCATTATTTCTTTTACTATTTTTTTTGTGCAATTTTAGTATAAAACCCTAATATGATGATTTATTAATTTTCTTGCATTATCATTAATTCTTATGTTCTTATTTCCTTAATTTTCATTATAGTCAATTGCATTTCTTAAATTCTATTTTATTATTGTTTCATTTAAGTCAAAATTTCAGACCCTTGTTGGATTATCGGATAGTTTAGGCCATCAATTCCTTTATTAGTTATCTCACATTTGTATTTCACTCTTGGGAACAATCAGATTCAATTTACTACATTAATGTAAATAGGATGCTGTCTCTTATACACATCTAGATGTGTATAAGAGACAGCTCTAAAATACACATTTTTGAGTCTAAAGAGCTAATTTTTTATAAGTCTGAAATTGGGTTAATGATTGAAATACTTTTTGAAAAAAATGACCGAATTTCATATAATAAAAATGGACAACCCAATGTACTTGGGATCAATTGGTATCATCCCGAAGACTTCAGATAACGTATGAGACTAGAAGCATTCAAATAGTCATTCCAACAAGTCATTTTTTTCAAAAAGTATTTCAATCATTAACAAAATCTTCAAAATACTAATCATTCTTCTTATCAAGAAAGTTTTTCACAAACCAAGCTAGACTTATGCAAAACATATTTGACTCGACTCAAAGATCTACAAGTCAATCAACTGTTCTCGAATAACCACTTTGAAATGGAAGGATCGTTAGGACTCTACCTAGAATGCAAATGTCTCACACAATGAAGCATTAAATAGCACCTGTTGATATATTTCGAAGACATTGCTTCCACTTGCCTTATTTCTACTTCGAAGGCACGATATTGATGATGTCGATTCCTCAACTCATCTTATTCCTAAAAGCAAAATATGCTTTGGAACTATTTGCATAATAAGCAACCCAAGCCAAGGAAGAGGAATGAAACACACCCAAAATTATATCTAGATGTAAGTGTGGGTCATAAGAGGTAGCATCTGTCTCTTATACACATCTAGATGTGTATAAGAGACAGGAGAAGAATTACAAGTGTTTAGTTAGGGTTTTATCCTACCAATTACCTAAAATTCACAAGAAACAATATACTATTTAGAAGTATAAAATTACATACTAAACAATCAACCAACACAATCTAAGTGAAAACTTGCCAAACCGGCCGAAAGACTCACTTATAAACCCATAAACAAACAAATATACACAAAAGGTATCCACCACACCGCCCAAATGTTGCACCAACACAAAAAAGAAAACATAAAGACCATCCAAATAACCAAGGAACAATCAACCAAAGTCAAGTAGTTACCACATGAGCACCAATAAAAGTAATAGGTACTTGTGCTCAACATAAAAATAAACTATTTGGCTTCAGCTAACTATTCAAGAAAAGAGAAAAGTAATGCTAACATCAATCTAAATTAATAAATCCAAAAATAACTAACAAAATGTAAGAATTATCTCATTAATCAAGTGAAGTAGGCAAATAAGGCAAGAAAGAAATAAGGATAATGGGCTTCTCAAGGTAAGCGCATCATCAATTCGTCCATTAACTCCTGTCTTCTTATTCACCTCAAAGTTCTCCACCAAAGTGGAATCCTTCACCAACAACATGACTTTGCTGGCCTTCTTGCATGGACTCCTCATGTGGTTGGTGTTGACCTACAATTTTGGTTTTGATGATGACAAATCCAATCTAATGGTTTGCAATTGAGTTGTGCAGAGTTTTGCATAACTTTACTTAATAGGGTTTTCGGATATGTACCATCCAAAATAGAGGAGTTTTGGATAAAAAGAGTTTCCAAACAATACCTATTCTCTCGAATGTAGGAATTCGTTATAACAAATTATTATGGACGAGCACTTGAATGTCTCTTATACACATCTACCTTTGAACAAAACAACAAAATTCTTGCATGCATTGTATAATGAGACAGATTTAACAGACAGTTCATGCTTGTTTAGAAAGAACGGCACACAATTTTGATTGTCATGTTTGATTATCTCAAGATTAGCATGCATTTTAGATGTTTGGACTCTTCTGATGAACGCAATATTAACTTGAACCTGTCTCTTATACACATCTAGATGTGTATAAGAGACAGCCATCCTACAATGAAGTAAGAAACTTGGAAGCACATCTATCACGTCTATAGATACCAACCAACTTGAACCTATTAGACACAACTTCCACATTGAATATAAGCAAGTAAAAATGCAATTTGAGTAAAAATTAGCTCTTTAGAAGTGAAAAATGTGTATTAGACTGTCTCTTATACACATCTAGATGTGTATACACATCTAGCTTTTGTCCAGTGAGGTAGAGTATAATGATTAAAATTTTGATTATCCCAAGATTCCAAGATCCTACTTCCACTCAAATTGGATTATTGAAGAGACAAATGACTGAATAATCACTTTATGTGGATAAATTGTCACCCTTGAAATCTTCTCTTATCACATCTTATACTCTATCTATTTGTTTTGTTCATTTTGTGCATAATTGATTATATTGCTATCAAATTTCTTGTGATTGTGAAAAAATTTATTTGTGCTTGATTTGAAAATTATTTTTTAACAACCTAATTCACCCCTCTCTAGGTTGCTTTGGGCCAGCAATTGGTATCAGAGCAATCACTCTTTATTTTTCCTTAAATTGCATTAGTGTAAAGATTGCTATGGCAACCAATAATACTTTGTTTCTTGAAGGTCAATCTATCACTAGTCTACCTACTCTTAATGGGGTAAATTTTATTAATTGGAAAGAAAGAATGAAATTTTTTTTGCAATCTATTGAACTCCTCAGAATCCTTGCTCTCTGTCTAACAATTTAGAAGCCACCATTATTGATGATCACACTAATGAAGAAGAGAAAATACCGGATGAACTAAGTCCACAAGATAGTGAGCTTTTTGACTTTGCATGCTAAAGCCATGAATGTTTTGTATAATGCTTTGGATGCTAATGAATCCACTCCTATAAAAGGTTGCGTTTTGGCTAAAGAAATTTGGGATAAATTGAAAGAGATTAATGAAGGTAGTAATGATGTAAGAGAACAAAAGAAATCTTTGCTTGTTGTTAAGTATGAGTCTTTCAAGATGGAACCTCATGAAAATATTGATAAGATGTACTTTAGATTCAATGATATCATTAAGGATCTAGAAGCATTGGGTAAAGAATATTCTTTGGGTGAAAAGAATAGGAAAATTTTCAATGCTCTATCAAAATAATGGGAAGCAAAATCTATTGTTGTAGAAGAGACAAAGAATTTGAATTTTATGCCTATTGAATCACTGATTAATCTCTTACATCTTATTAATTGAAACTCAATAAAGTTATAGATGATGAAGAAACAAAAAAGAGACCGAAAAGAAGCATTGTCTTTGAAGACATCCCAATGTGTATAAGATGACAGTGGCTCCACCAATTTAGAAAATGAAGACCTTGATGAAGGTGATCTTGCACTCATCACCAAAGGATTCCTCAAACATTACATCAACATGAGGATAATGAGGAAAGGATGAGCAATTAAAAATAAGACCAAAGTTGAGAACAAGAAACAAAATGATAAATGCTTCGAATGTGGCCAACCCAGACACTATGCAAATGAGTGTCCATCCAAGAAAAAGAAGGAAGCCGTGAAAACTGTTTCAACAATTTTCAAATCACATGGGATGATTGCAACTCAGGAGAAGTTGAGGAAGATATGGAATCGGCACAAATGGCCTTTATGGCTATTGGTGATGATGAGGTAACAACTACTTATTTTTATGATTCAAGTAATGAAATTGATGACAATGATGCTCTTGAGGCTTTTGTCATAAAATTGCAAGATAGTTTAAAGGAATCATATGCTAGAAATAAGTGGTATCTAGTTAGTTAGAAAAAATAATGCCTTGTTGAATGCTAACTCTAAACTTGTGATTGAAAATAATAGGTTATCAGAAGAAAATGATGATTTGAAGAAAAAATTGCATGTGAAAACAAAGATCAAGGAAGAACAAGCCTCCTTGAAGAAAAGATTGGATAATCTTGATGTACCCTTGCATAGAAAAAAGGAAAAAGTTGTTAACATGAAAAGGAATAGGAATATGTTGATCAACAAGAATTTTGTCACTTTTAAAAAGAATGGTTTATGTTTTTTAAAATTGAAATTCTCTAATAAAAATATTATTTGCAATTATTGTCAACAAAATGGACATGCGAAAAATAATTGTTATGTCAAAATCAAATGAAAAAATTAACTAGCCCAAATCTGTGCGGATATTGAATTAAAAGTTATCGCTTAATTCTTTCTGTAGATAGAAAACACCACCAAGAATGCTACATGGTTCATTGATAGTGGATGTTCAAGACACATGACCGGTGATGCATCTCTTTTTCACAAATCTCAAGTCAAAAAATAGTGGGAAAGTGAACTTTGGAAATAACATGAAAGCAAAATCAATTGGCATTGGTTACAGTACAAAATGTTATTCAACATGAACCACATGAACATGTCTCAAGATTACACATCTTCCTCGTTATATTGTTTTGAGTGTGAATCAATTATGTGATAAAAATTTGTACAGTGTTATTTACGAAGCATGAATGTTTAATTATTGACAAGAATTTTGTTGTTTTGTTCAAAGGTAAAAGGTATAATGATGTTCATGTTGTTTATGTTAATAATATTTATAATGGTAATATAAAGTGCTTAACCGTTTCTAAAGATGATCCTTGGCATTGGCATAGAAGTCTTTGTCATTTTAATATGGATTTGATTGATAACCTCACTAAGAAAGAATTGGTAAGAGGTTTGCCAAGATTGAAGTTTGAGAAAAACAAAATTTGTGATGCATGCCAATTTGGTATACAAACAAAATTTGTGATGCATGCCAATTTGCTAAACTAAGTTAAAGTTTCTTTTAAATCATAGAATTGTGTGTCTACTTCTAAACCTTTGGAATTATTGCATATGGATTTGTTTGGTCCAACTCAACATACTAGTCTCAGTGGTAGTAAATATGCTTTTGTGATTGTTGATGACTATTATAAGTATATTTGGGTGCAATTTCTTTTTCAAAAAAATGAAGCTTTTGAAAATTTCAAGAATTTGTTATCCAAGATACAAAATTTGTATTGGAAGACAGAATCTATATTGCATGTATAATGGAGACAGACCGAAAGTTCATTCAAAATATTATGTACACTTGTTTTGCCAAAAAACCCATTGTGAGTTGTTTCAAAGTTTTGGCTGTAAATGTTTTATTTTGAAAATTAAAGATCATCTTGGAAAATTTGACAAGAAATCAGATGAAGATGTTTTCTTAGGATATTCCAGTGACAAGAAAGCATATCGAGTGTACAATAGAAAAAACTCTTGTGATTGAAGAAGTTGTACATGTTACATTTGATGAAACTAATGATGTTATTTCAAGATATTTTTGTGAAGATAAAGATGTAGGTGTGCAAAAGAAACTTGAAAAGCTCACTATTCAAGAGAAGCATCAAGAGACCAACGAAGCAATGAGGATAATACTCATCATTTGGATGAGGAATGAGAAAGGAAAGAAGAATATCCAAAAGATCTTCCAAAAGTTTGGAGGTTTGTCTCAAGTCATCCTTAAGAATTAATCATAGGTGATCCATCCGATGGGGTAAAAATTCACTCACATAAACCTTAAAATAGTAATTGTTCTTTATCTTTTTTCAAATTGAACCTAAGCGTGTGGATGATATTTTAAAAGATGAATCTTGGATTCTTGCCATGAAAGAAGAACTTAGTCAATTTGATAAATATAGTGTGTGACCTTTAGTTGCAAGACCTTCAAATCATCCATTAATAAGAACAAAATGGGCTTTTAGAAGTAAATTAAATGATAAAGCTGAAATAGTTAGAAATAAAGATATATTAGTAGCTAAAGGTTATGAATCAGAAGAAAGATTTGACTATGATGAGACTTCCGCACCTGTCTCATTGCTAGATTAGAATCCATTCATATGTTTCTTGCATATGCACGCTTCGATAATTTCAAATTATTTCAAATGAATGTGAAATGTTCTTTCTTAAATGGTTTTATTGATCAAGAAGTTTTTGTCAAACAACCTCCGATTTTTTAAAATAAAGAATTTTCAAATTCACCAAACAAAGAAGGGAACTTTCATCACACAAACAAAGTATACAAAAGAGCTACTCAAGCGCTCTGGAATGGAGGATTGCAACAAGTTGGAATGCCAATGTGCACCTCAACCAAGCTTGACAAGGATGAAGAAGGTAATAGTGTGTATGAAAAACACTATAGAGGTATAATTGGAAGCTTACTATATTTAATCGCCAGTTGACCAGATATTATATTTGCTGTTTGTTGCAACTAGATTTCAATCATGTCCTAAGGAATAACACCTAATTGCGGTTAAAATAATTTTTAGATACTTAGAAGGACAATGAACCATGCATATGGTTTCAAAAACTACTAGTTTTGATTTAATTAGTTACTCCAATGTCGACTTTGCCGATTGTAAAATAAATAGAAGAAGTACTAGTAGTATGTGTCATTTTTTGGGTAATTGCTTGGTATCTTGGTTTAGTAAGAAACAAAGTTCTATACCTTTGTCCATGGAGGAAGCCGAGTGTATTTCCGTGGGTAATTGTTGTGCTCAACTTCTTGGATGAAACATATTTTAAAAGATTTTGGTGTTATTTTTTATTATTTTGTGTGCCCATTAGATGTGATAATACTAGTGCAATCAATCTCACAAAAAATCCAATTCAACATTCTAGAAAAAAATATATTAATGTCAAACACCATGTCACAAGAGATCTTGTATGCAAAAAGGAAATATGTTTTGAATTTGGGTGCATCAAGGATCAATTGCCTGATATTTTTACCAAAGCCTTGCCTTTGGATCATTTCTTAGAACTTGTTTGGGATTTATTTTAAAATTATGTGAGTTACGTGTTATCGGACACAAATATGCATCCTAAGCTCTTTGTGGTTTCGGACAGTCATGTCTATCCGAACTATCTTGGTTTAAGGGTTCAGACGATCCTTCTCGTCCAAATGTCTGGCTTAAACTCTTAACTCTTTGAAAAATCTACCAGATGATCGTAACCGTCCGACCGCCTCTTGGACGCTTGCCCCACAATTTCAGACGTCCGTTCATCTAATATTGGACCTGAGTTCGGACGTATACCAATGGTTCAAACATCCGAACGTAGACTATTGGCTCACACAGTTAAAACCTTTCATTTTCCTCATTTCGGACAACTCTCTACACCCGAACCCTAGCTCTGGCCAAAAAAAAAAGCAAAAATTTTCAATTCTCTCAAATTCTCTCACTTTACTCAAAATTAATCCAACAAATCATCTAGATGTCCTTTCTATAGCCTTGATTAAGTCCATTTCTAACATTATAACACCTCCTTCACCACAATTTCTTGAGATCACTTAACTTTCTTCTCAAACTCTCTCATCCTTCTTTTGCCTTCAAAATGGTTCGATCTCGTGAAGGATCTTCAACTAGCACTCATGATTAGCAATTGAAAAACACTTGTTTATGCACAAAGGGTTAGAAAAATGCTCCAAAGGTTTAGAACCCAACTCTACCCAAATATCAATGTGTATAAGATCTGAAAGGTATCTAGATGTGTATAAGAGACAGGTCCAATAGTCAGTTTATCAAGAGATGTTTGATGATGAAATTTATCTTGTGTACCTTTCAGATGCTTTTGCATCATTGAATTTGGGTAGAGTTGGGTTAGAAATGGGTCTGTCTCTTATACACATCTAGATGTGTATAAGAGACAGGAATATCAAAAATGTTCAACCGTTAGAAACTTAGTTTCACGGGTGAACAAAATTAATGTTGAGTTTAATTCCAACATCATTAACTTAATTTTTGAATGTGTCGTTAACAATCCAAATGAAATTTCATATTTCTTTTCTCTCGATAAATGGACTATTATTGACACTCGATTTAATATCAAGGAAGTCAAACAAATGTTTCACATTGATTTTAAACAAGCCTCGGAAGCTAAAATTACATTACATAGTCCTGAACTCAACATTTTGTATACGTTGGTTAAAAATTTGTTATTAGGTGGTTCTAGATGTGTATAGAGCCAGAAAAAATGCAATTTTATTTATTTTATTGCATTTTTTAAGGAATAAAACTTGATTTTGTATACTTGTTTTGTTCTTTATGGGAGTTGTTCTTGACTGACACTAGGATGAGTCAACACCCCATTTGGAAAGTTTTTAACTAAAGTTTTTGATCATTTTGATATTCCATTTATTGGAAAAAAAAAAATACCCCCATACTTTAATAAATCTTACATTGAAAGAAAAGGTTTACATTTTTTTTAAAACAAAAGTGGGTTACCGAAGCTGAATCTAAATTAGAAAAGTCAAAAGATCATGCCTCAAGTTCTGGACATGCACTCCCTCATCGAATCCCTACCCAACCCTCTTGTGTCCAACCCTCAACTGACCCACTGTTCACAGACATCCTCTTAGATCATCTCTATCACAATTATGCGATCTTCTGTCTATGATTTGACCAAATGGCCAAAGAATGCTCAAACTTTTAGAAAATTGAAGAGGTTGAAAACCAAACAAACAATCCTTCAAGAAGCTTTGAGATTGGGTATGTCTACTTCAACCCAAGTATAGTTTGCCAACATTCAGTCGTAGTAAACTTTTGAATCATCCTTTAAAAGTGACGATGAAGGTAACGAAAATGCGGAGGCATTCACACCCTGAGTAGGAAGCACGAAGAGATCCAGCTGGTGAGCCAAATCCTGAAGACACTGCTACCAACAAGCCGAAGCTGATGATGATGAAGATGTCGACGATACATTTAAATATATCATGTAGAGACACGATGCTCAAGATTCCAGTGAACAAGATAGTGAAGCCACAGCTGAAAATTTACCAACCAAAAAGCGAGAACGAAAGTAAAGATCGAAAAAGAAGAACGACTTAGATTCTAGTTCTTAGATTGACTATTTTGTATTGATTTCACATTGGTTATTTTTCTTTAGATTAGCAATTTTGTATTGCTTTGAAAATTAGTTATTTTTCTTGGATATTAGAATTCAACTTGATTAACATTGCTTGGTCAAAATTGAATTTTTTATTGGGTGCAATTGCTTCTTGGTTGTTATTGGTTCAAAATTGAGAGGGAGCCACATCTCAGGGAGAGTTTTCGCTTTTGTTTTGATGATGCCAAAAGAGCGAGAAATGTGGTTATTTGATTGAGCTATGTTGCTTGTATCCTCTATGATTTGTCAGCATAAAAAAGGGGGAGATTGTTGACCAACAATCTTGGTTTTGATGATGACAAATCCAGTCTAATGGTTTGCAATTGTGTTGTGCAAGAATTTTACAGAACTTCACTTCACAGCATTTTCGGATGATGTATTCCGTCCGAAATAGAGGAGCTTTGGATGTAGAGGAGTGTCCGAACAAGACCTATTCTCTCATACGTAGAAATCTGTCCGAACAAATTATCACGGACAAAGAGCACCGTTCGAATGGTTAGACAAAGAGCAATGACTCTGAGGCAGTTGACAACGACGCTCATTACTGTCCGAAAGAAACTATATTAGGAGAAAATGTTCGGACACTCCTCTACCTGTCTCTTATACACATCTAGATGTGTATAAGAGACAGCTCCTCAAACTTGACAAACAATCAGCGACGAAGGAATGACGCAACATCTGATAAACCTTTATTGCGTACAAAGAAGCATTAGATGTTCGGACAGATTTCTACGTATGAGGTTCAAAGGTCATGTTACCACATCTGAAGAATCCAACCAACCTGAATTTATTAAACACAACTTCCACATTGAATACAAGCAAGTAAAAAGGCAATTTTAGTGCAAATTAGCTCTTTAGAAGTGAAAAAAATGTGTATTTGAGAGTGCTATTCAAGAGTATTGAGTGGAGTGATAATCATTGTACAAAAGTGAGGTTGAGTGTAAACTCCTTGGCTCAACTAAAAAGAAGTAGTGTGTGCAAGGGTGATCCTACTATGTGTAAATCTTGGATTATTGACTCACCAAATTTGAAGAAGCACTTTATGGACTTCTACTCCAAGCTAGCAATCCTTCCAGTGTCGTTGGAATAAACCAACCTAATCTATTTGTTTTGTTCATTTTGTGCTTAATTGATTATATTCCTGTATCAAATTACTTGTGATTTTGAAAAAATTTTTTTGTGTTTCATTTGCAAATTGTTTTTTAACAACCTAATTCACCCTCCCTCTTAGGTTGGTTTGGGCCAACAGTTGGAAGGATGATTGTCCTCGTTATGGCTCATAATGCCAAATTGGAGGGGGACATGGATGAACCCAAGTATTGAGCGATATTCTTGCGGGGTTTGGCTAATGAGAACAAGGTTGTTGTGCAGATTTGTGATGGATTCAAAACATTCAAACTGGCATGTTGATGTATGGAGCTTGCAGGGGAGGTGAATTTTGTTGGTCAATTTCTCGATGGTGACTATCGAACTCTTTCACTATGTTGTGGACATAGTCACCATCAATCTTCCTCTTTGGAACATCCGAGGCTCATCGATGACTATTTGACAACTCGTATCAGACGAAGATGTGAGACAGCAAGTACATGGCCAAAAGAATTCTTAAGAAGTCTTGGCGAATAACCTTTCCCAAATCAATAGATGAGCCTTCTAAAATGGCAAAATCCAAGAAAGTTCTATCCCTCTAAAAAACTCATAGTGCTTGAACCCCAAATACGGCATCTAACAAAAGAAAACAAAATGTTGGGTAATAATTGCAGACCACTCATAAGGAATCTCAAGTATTTATCCCCTTGAGCATTCATTTGCCAAGCCATATTCTCATAGCATAACCGATTTTTATTTTTTCATAATCTTTATCTCTGGCCATGATATTCTTGAAACACTATTGGTAACATCTTGCATGTTAAAGTATTCATTGATCTTATCTTTACTAAAATCCGCCAACTTGCCCCTAACCTTGCATTTACCATCAGTAAGATCACAAAAATTATAGTGGAACTTCTTTGAATGGTTAGTGTACCCCAGTCACTTTGGTACATCAAAACACTCCCAATGATGGCTTCCAATTTAGGACTTAATTTTCTTCTAACCTTCTCAAATGGCCCCTAAGTTTTGGACAAATCAAATCCTCTTTCTTCAACCAAAGCATGTTAATTTCATTTTATTGTATTAGTTTGAAATAAATCTTTTTCTGTCTTACTCACAAATAGTTTCCAACCAAATTTATGTTATTTTAGTAGTTCTACTTTCCCCTTTCCCCGTTTTTCTTTTCTTAGAACTCGAGGGTGCATCCACAGTTTTGTCGTTTGCCTTTGTAATTTGTATAAAACCATATCAAACTAAAATTAACCTAAAATAGTCTAATAATACAATCCATATCAGTCCAAGATCCAACAATTCTTGAAAACAATTAAACCCAAGAAAATATTCACAAAATTTTCTAAAATAATAGTAAAAGATGTCCAACTAAAATTTAACCACTAGAACTTATGGCTTTGGAGTCAAATTAGAACAATTTTGCCAAAGAATTTTGAAGTTGGTTGATCCTTTTGAACCTTGGAGTTCACCTCTATGTTGCTCTGTTGAATCCCTTGTAGTTGGTTGAGAAGGTCCAATTCGGTTGGAGGGATTGACATTGGAGTTTTGAGATGAAATATGAATGAAATTGGTGTAAAGAGGGTAGAATGTCCATATAGAGGAAGAGAGGAAATAGAGGTTAGGGTTTTAGAATTGGGGAGAATGATTTGTGTTGCTAAATTTGGCGAAGAGGTGTTTTTATACCCTGAAACTTGTTTTTAGACCGTATTATTTTAGCCTTCTTTAGAATCCATACCACGTTCCAAATCCTTAATGCCTTTGTTCGATGAAGATTTTGAACCGTGGTATCAAAATTTCCTTCTTGAAATTGATAACGCAGGATGCTCTGCAACAAAAAGCCCAGATGTTTGATACCACATTCTAATTTTCTTCATTAGTTTTCCATACCACCGTATCAAATTATATTGTCTCCCCATAAGTTTGGGACCATGGTATCAAATTTGTTCTTCACCAATCCATACCACGGTCTCATCTACAAAATGAATCCCAGGAGTTTGATGTTGCAGTATCAAATCCTTCTTTATTTTTCCATACCGTAGAATTGAATCTTCAACGCTTACCCCTAACTAAATTTTCACCACTTTTTCAGCTTGAACCCAATTTCTTTCCAAACATTATTAACCACCTACAATCATCCAAATCACAATTTTAAAGCATATTCTAATTCACATTTCCATCAAAATACTTTAAGAAAATAATTACCTATAGTAACCCTAATTTAACTAGTTAAACCTAATTAAGTATTTACTACTAAGTGAGAGAAAGTCAAATAAAATCAAGCATAAACAAGGGAAAGAAAAGCTTGGGTGCCTCCTAAGAGAGTTTGTTTATGGTCATTAGCTTGACTACTACAAGGTTGAGCTTTAAGTGTTAAAGCAGAGGACGGATGCCCTCTCCTTATGTTTCGGGTTCCCATAATAAAGCTTCAACCTATGTCCATTAACCTTAGAGCTTGAATTTTCCCCATTTAGTTATGGCTCCGTGTGGAAATGCTTGAAGTACCTCAAAAGTCCGTCCCACCTAGACTAGAACTTCTTGGGAAATAGTTTAAACCTTGAATTATATGATGCAACACTTGATCTCCAGGATTGAAGTCCTTCCTCAAAATAACTTTGTCATACCAAGCCTTTGATCTTTCTTTATATATCATGAAATTCTCGCAGTCATCCCTCTTAAAATCAACAAGCTCATTCAATTTCAAATGTCGTTTTCACTTGCTTCTTTCCAATCAAAGTTCAAGCTCTTCATTGCTCAATAAGCTTAGTGCTCTTACTCCACTTGGAGATGGCAAGACTTCCTATAAACCATTATATACAGGGACATTCTAATTGGGGTTTTGAATGTGGTGAGGTATGCCTAAATAGCATCATCTAACTCCCTTGACCAATCCTTTCTTGTCTTGTTGATAGTCTTCTCCAATATTCTCTATTATAGAGCTCCACTTGTCCCGAAGTTTGGGAGTGATAAGCCAAAGCCACTTTATGTTTAGCCCCACACTAGAACATCAAAGTTCAAATTAAGCATTCCAAAAGTGGAAACCTCCATTACTTATTATGGCCCGCAACACTCTAAAACGAGCGATCCTGAAATGTTCTTCCTTAGGAACTTAGTAACCACCTTAGCCTCATTTTTTGGTGAAGCTTCTATCATTTAGACACATAACCAACGGCGACTAAGATGTACTTGTTGGAGTAGGAGGTTAAGAAAGGTCCCGTGAAATCAATACCCCAAGCGTCGAGGACCTCAAGTTTAAAGATCCCACTAAGAGGCATCTATCATGTCTCCTTGGAATTCATTGTCCTAGCCATGGCATTCATCACTAACATGCACAAAAATTATTGAATCCTTAAAGATGTACAATTGGCAAATAAAAGCCACTTTAGAAAACCTTAGCTACAGTTCATTGGGCTTTGTGGCGGTCACCTCCATGAAGGAGTGACAATGTAATGAGATATCTTCAATTTCCTCCTCTGCAACACACTACAAAAGGATTTCATCAAAGCATTACCTAATGTGATATGGTTCATCCCAAAAGTAATGCTTCACCTCTAAGAAGAACTCCTCTTTTGAGTAAGATTCAAGGATGGCAGTCAGAACCAACCTGGCCAGAATGAACAAGACCAAATCCCCATACAATCGATGGGTCTCCTTGACTACAAGCCCACCAAAAGTGCTTCCTGAATGGGTATCTTTTCTTTAACTACAATTCAATTTTCTTCAATTCTTGAAAGGTGGTCCGTCACCACATTCTCACTTCCATTCTTTTCCACTACCTCCCAATCGAACACCTGTAGAAGAAGAATCCACCTTAGTAATCTTAGGGGCAGCATTCGCCAAATTTAGCAAGAAAATCAACTTTAAATTGGAATGGTCAATATGGACAACAACTTTAGAACCTATCAAATAAGATCAAAATTTATCAAAAGGAAAAACTATAGTAAGTAATTCGTTTTTGCTTGTTCAATAATTCTCTTGAGCTTCATTCAAGGTTCTACTTCCATAGCAAATGACATGTAGAATCTTTTCAACCTTTTGATAAAGTACTACCCCAATGGCATAGTTGCTAACATCACACATTAATTCTAAGGGCAACGACCAATTAAGGGGCAACAATAACCAGTGCAATGACAGAGGCTTGTATTAACACATTGAAAGACCTCAAGCAAGCATTATCTAAATGAAATACACAATCTTTTTGAAATAGACTACAAAGAGGTCTAGCAATTCATGAAATTTTTTTTACAACTAAAACCCGCATGTCCAAAAAACTCCTTAACCCGCCACAATAGAAGGTGGAGTAGTTTTCAATAATTTCCACTTCTGCTCTATGTACCTCTGTCTACCTCTATCTCCTTTGATGACACTTTATAACCCAACACTATGCCCTCTTGGACCATGAAACGCAACTTTGTCCAATTAAGAGTCAAATTAATCTATTTACAATGTTGTAACACTTTAGACAAATCCAACAAGCAATCATCAAAAGAAGTTCCAAATACACTAGAATTATTCATGAATACCTTACTGCATTTCTCTATTATGTAATGAAAATTGGCAAACATGTATCTTTGAAATGTGCTTAGGTGTTACACAACCGAAAAGCATTACACATCTCTTTGGTATGAAAAGGCTCCGTATGGGCAAGTAAATGTTGTTTTATCTTGATCCTCTAGTGATATTACAATTTGAAAATACTACAGTAGTCATCAAGAAAATAATAGTAAGCAAAACACGCTAACCTTTCTTGAATTTGGTCAATGAAGGGTAAAGGAGCTTCATTTATTCTGCTAAAGTTTATGTGCACTCGCCAACCAATTACCAATCTAGATGGAAGAAGTATTGTTGTGTAACTAAGGATTATTGTTGCACTACCCCTGTAGCAAGAACAACTTGGGTTGGACTCACCCACTCGCTCTCGGTAATAGGGTAGATTATACTGGTATCTAGCAACTTCATTACTTCTTTTCTCACAACTTCTTTTAAGTTGGGTTTAATTTCCTTTGAGGTTTTCTAATTGGTTTATGCCCTTCATTCATCAAAATCTTGTGCAATGTTATATCAGTGGGGATAAGTGTATATGTCAGTTATGCTCCAAGTTATGGCACTACGATGCTTCTTAGTAAATGGACATCAACCAATTTTACTAATTTTTCACAAGTCAAGATGCATTCACAATCATGAGAAAAGTTTCATCATTACCAAGGAACACATATTGCAAATGTGAATTTAAAGGTCCGAGATCAACCTTGGGGTTCATTATTCGGAGACCCACCCCTTACCCTTGTCTTCATCATGAACTTCTTCCTATTTGGTTGGCCAATTCTCCTCTAAAAGATTAAAAAACTCTTGTGTTTTGTCATCATATTAGTCATCTTAATTTGAGTCCACAAGTACCTTTTCCCATGGAACTTACCCATATTGTGCCTACAAAAGTCATTGACTATCTCATCAATCACATCAATTCTCATAATATCATCATAAGTAGAATGAGTTCAAGGGAATCAAATACATTAAAAACAACAATTTCATTATTGATATTAAACTCTAATTTCCCCTCTTGGACGTGTTTTAGAGTATGTTTGATGGCTAAGAATTGTATTCCAATTATTATGGGCATTTCTTTGTCCTCTTCTCCATGTCTAGCACAATGAAATCCGTTGGGATATATAGCTTTTCAACTTTGGTAATCACATCTTCTGCTATCCCAATTGGAAATTTTGTGCTCCTATACACTAGTTACAAGGATACACTTGTAGGCCTCAAATCCTCTCCTTTAAGCATTTTGTAAATCAAGTATGGCATGGGTTGATTGAAGCTCCCAAGTCGCTCAAAACCCTATTAAAATGAATGCCTCCAATGACACATGGGATGGAAAATGACCCAAGATCTTTTAATTTAGGAGGTAGCCTCTTTGTAATCAATGCACCACAACTCCCCGTTGAGCAAAGTATTTCATCCCCATGAGACTTCCTTTTGAAGAGAGAACTGGCATCATGAATTTAGCATAGCTGTGCATATTCTCCAAAGCCTTCATAAAAGGAATGTTAATTTTGAGCTTCATGAACACTTCCCAAAACCTTTTGAATTCTTGGCTTTCTCTTCGCCTTTTAGTCTTTGTGGAAATGGAACTTCCGAACGATTTTCTTAACTGGTTCCATTGGTGGGTCGATATCTTCATTGTTCATGATAGTGGAACCTTGGGACACAATATGCTCGTCAAGCACCTTGCCTTTGCCCTTAGAAGATTTTCCATTTTCATTATGAAGTTCACCAACAGTATTCATTTCTTTTCCAAACTTCTGTCCAGTCAATGATATCACTTCCAATCTTCTCATCCAATTTCTTACCACTCTAAGTGTAATGGCTTGAGCATGTTCACAAACACTGTGGTCCCTTGGAAATGGCTCTCTTGGATTTGAAAGGGTATCACTTGGAAAGGTAAGAGTGTCTCTCAGAGCATATTGTAACCATTTGGTCCAATTGTGTCTCCAAATTTTTACACCATAATTCTTTTTAAATGCCTTTTGATCCCTTCGAAACACCTCTTGATCCCTCTGACATATCTCTTGATCTTTTTGAAACATTTCATCATCTCTTCATTGTGTCTCATTTTCTCTTCTTATGTCTTCAATTTATTTGGGCTCTTCTCAAAGCTTCAAAATCCCTTTTGTGTTCCTCATTGCTTTGCATTAATTGAGAGCACATGTCCTCCATACTCCTCGGAGGAGGTGGACTAAGCATTAGAGACTGAGATTGATTAATAGGCAATGGAGATTGTTAGGAAGAACTTGGCTGTGAATGTTGTAAGTTGGATTGGAAGGTTCTTTGGTTGGGTGACTGATAAGGCCTTGATGAGGAAAAGAATTGGTTTATAGGAATGTTGTGATAATTGACCATCCCATGACAAGTCAGGATTGTTCTTTCAAGTGGGATTTTAAGTGTTCCTATAGGTTTGGCTAGAGGGTCTTGTTAAGATTGGCTCCTCATGTGGTTCATTTGTTCATTGTAAAGTAGAGATCCTTCACTAGTGCATTGGCCATTTGGATGAACCCCCAAACAAAAATCATATAGAAGGTTGACTTGGGGTTAAGAGGTACATGTGGCGTAGATATAGCATTGACATTGCCCATATTTTCCAACCAGATTGCTCTTGTAAGATTAGTCAACACATTAGTGATAGTCCTATTTGAGCCAAAAGAGCAATTGGATGATCCAATTGAGGCATTCCTCCTCTTTGTGGTTGACGTTGAGGTGGAGGATGAAGTTGAGGTTGTTGTGAGGGTTGTTGAGGAGCAATCAGTCTATGTTCATAATAGTTTGATGCCATCATGTTAACTGTTGGGCTTTTTCTGGTGTCTTGAATGAGACTAAATGTGGCTAATGCATCAAGTATAGACTTACTTTCTTGATATAGACATTTATAGAAAGTTTGCGCTTGCATCCATAATGATATAGCATGATGGTAAACCTTCTTAGCTTCTTAAAAAATTGCTCCCAAGCTTAAACAATACCTTCACCATCATCTTGCTTAAAGGATGTGATCTCATTTGTCAAGTAGGCCATTTTACATGGTGGAAAATACTAGCCAAAAATTCTTGTGCTAATTCATTCCACGAGGTAAACGTGCTTGATCGTAACCTTCCAGACCATGCCATGCTTTAGCTCGGTCCCCTAATAAAAAGAGGAATGCTTTTACGAACCCCATAGACAAACTGGCGAGACCCGGAATAGATGAGGAACCCAAGAACGCCTAAACAAATCTGACTTGACAGATTCAATTGATTAAAAAAATCAAGAATTTGAAGTATTTGTTCTTGACTGTACAAGATATTGACCTGTTATCTATAGCGATAGAACCAATGGTGTTCAAGATAGGTAGTCACAAGAATCAACCTTTGAAAATACCCAAGCCTTTGGAAGACAAGTTGGAGAATTTTTTCACAAAGTTTTTCTGAATATTGATGAATGCATAATCGGCTAAGAGGTGTTTTTAACATAACAATGGGCTAGAAGAACCTTACAAAATAGGCCTAATACTAATAGGAAACAACCTTGCCAAATCCAAGAAGGCTTAGGATTAGAATACTAGACATAAAACTGGCTAAACTAACATTGATATAGGTTGATATTTTCAACCCAAATAAAACAAAAATTCCTATAAAAAAAAATACTGAAAATTAAATCCTAATTTAATTAGGAATGTATGGCTGAATAGGGCCTTGGTCCAAATTAGGGTTTTTCAAACCCTTCATGAAGCTCTTCAATACTTGGACTTTTTGGACTTGAAAATCTTGGAGTTGGACTTCTGAACATGCACGAGCCTCTTAACTTGAGCCTGAATGAATTCTTGGCCCCGATTTGTAAATAATAATGCTTGTTGGTCCAAAATCTCCTTGACAAAGCCCAACATGGCTTGGTGCAACTTCTTGGCCCTCGACCTCATGATTGGCCTGATTATAACTTGAATTGGATTGACTCCTTGAGCTTGTTCCATGACCCCATCACTTTTTCCTTAGCTCACGTGTTTATCATCTCCCTCCTTCTATAGATGATTCGTCCTCAAATCACTTCCTACCTCAAAATCAAAAGGAGAAAGATTAATAACATTAAATGTTGCACTAACATTATGCTCACTAGGAAGGTCGATCTTGTAGGCATTAAGTCATTAATTCTTCAAGCACTTTCCGCACGAGGATCCAATTTAGATTTCCTTGTTTTTGGGAATCTTTCCTTTTGAAAATGAACCCAAACCCAATCTCCTGGTTCCAAGACTACTTGTTTTCGACCCTTATTGGCCTTTGTGGCATTATGTTGGTTCATTTTAAGCATTTGCTGCCTAGCTTTCTCATGGATAGATTTGATTAACGCAGCCCTTTTCAATCCATCAAAACTGGTTAGTTCTTTCACAAGCAAAGGAATCAAATCTAAAGTTGTTAATGGATTGAAACCACAACAACTTCAAATGGAGAACAACCAGTTGAAGAATGAATTGCATGATTATAAGCAAATTCAAGAAATGGCAAACAATCCTCCTAAGACTTCAAGTTTTTCTTTTGGATAGCTCGCAACAAAGTTCCTAAAGTTCTATTGACCACTTCAGTTTGGCAATCAGTTTGAGGATGAGATGCAGTAGAAATAGCAATTTAGTACCCAATTTTCCCCATAAGACACGCGAAAAAGTGACTCAAAAACTTGACATCTCGTTCACTGACTATAGTTTTAGGAACCCCATGCAAACGAATAACTTCCCTAAAGAACAACTCTGCAACATGTGTATAATCAATTTTATTACATGGTATGAAATGTGCCATTTTAGAAAACCTATCCACATACCACAAAAATTGAATCATGACTCTTTGGAGTTCTTGGTAATCCTAAGACAAAATCCATGGACACATCGAACCAAGTATGACTCAGAATATGCAAAGGCATGTAAAGACCATGTGGATGAACTTTAAACTTAGCTTTCTTACAACTAAGACACTTAGGACACACACGTTCTACATATTTGCAGATGTTAGGCTAGAAAAAGTGTTCTTTAAGCATATCTAATGTCTTAGCCACACCAAAATGACCCATGAGACCTCCACCATGTGTTCCCTAACAAGTAATTCACATAATGAGCAATTGGGAATGCACAATTTATTCTCACAAAAAACATAACCAACTATGTTCGTGCTGATAAAACATATCAAACCATTCAACTTACATGCTTCAAACACATTTTAGAAATCAAGGTCTTTAGCATACAAATCTTTTATATGTTCAATACCAAGAAATTTAGTGTTTAATGTTGAAATCAAAACATATCGACGAGACAATGCATCAGGAACTACATTATCTTTTCCTTGTTTATAATGTACAACATAAGGAAACATTTCAATCAACTCTAACCAACATGCATGATGTAGTTTTAACTTACCTTGGCCTTTCAAAAATTGCAACGACTCATGGACCGTCCGAATTACAAATTCTT
Organism: Cinchona pubescens; assembly: GCA_025175665.1. Lineage (NCBI taxonomy): Eukaryota > Viridiplantae > Streptophyta > Magnoliopsida > Gentianales > Rubiaceae > Cinchona > Cinchona pubescens. The sequence continues at coordinate 43,172 of JANKKI010000223.1, forward strand.
TAGACCACAGATAATGTTGCCAATTTTGCAAGTCCTGTACCAATGTGTAGAGCTCCTTATCATATGTCGAGTAGTTCAACGTGGCTCCATCAGCTTCTCATTGAAGTATGCAATTGGATGTCTATCTTGCATCAAAACTACACCTATATCAATACCAGAAGCATCACATTCTACTTCAAAAGTTTTAGAAAAATCCAGTAATAAAGTAAAACAGGAGCAGTAGACAACTTAAAATTGAGCGTCTGAAAAGTGCACTCTTGTGCTCGCCCCACTTAAAATCTAACTTTTTCTTGATTATCTCAGTGAGAAGGGCAACTATAATGTTGAAGCCTCTCACAAACCTGCGATAAAAACTTGATAAACCACGAAAACTCCGCACTTCAAACACGTTATTAGGAGTCGACCAATCACTAATGGCCTTAACCTTTTCTCTATCGACCTCAATACCTTTCAAACTAATAACAAAACCAAGAAAAACAACTTCATCCATGCAGGTTGAGCACTTTTTCTTTAGCATAAAGTTGTTCTTGAAACACATAGTTTCAAGTACTAACTTACATGTCTCAATATGTTCATCTAAGGATTTGTATAAGAGACAAAATATTATCCAAACAAACAAAGACAAATTTCCCAATAAATGCATGCAAGATATGGTTCATTAATCTCATGAAAGTACTTGGTCCATTAGTTAAACCAAAGGCATGACTAACCATGGTCTCATAAAGACCAAATTTGGTTTTAAATGCAGTTTTCCATTCATCCCCTTCTTTCATGCAAATTTGGTGATATCCACTTTTTAGATCAATTTTAGTGAAAACCTAGAACCATATAATTTGTCTAGCATGTCATCAAGATGAGGAATAGAATGGAAAGCCTAGGGGAATCTCCACATTAGGAAAATAAATTGGATCTTTGTGTCCTACATGTTCTTGACAATTGAAAGATCTCGACAATCCCGGATCAAGGTCAGACTCCACAAAATAATTTTCTTTAAAAATAAGTAAAAACAAAAGAAAATTTAAACTCATAGTTAGATTTCTTTTTCAACTCCTTTCCCTTAGAATTTTCAAACTTAACCAATTCACCTTTAGGGTTTTCAGATTTAAGTGTGTTATTAGGCTTGAAGACTTGCTGACCCTTTTCCAGTTCAACTTTTTCCTTATAGTATTCATCAAATGAGTTCTTTATGTACAATTGCTCTTTACTCACTTGATGTGGAGGCAGTGGCTTAAGTATAATCTTTTGGCCATCTTTAAACAATGTGTACTTTGTCAGTACAGCTATCGTGGTTAGTGTGTTTATCAATTGTCATGGTCTGCTTGCATTGGCACAACATCACACAAAATTTCATCCTTGTACTTTCCTATAGCTAATGAAATTCAAGCTTGTTTAGTTACTTTGACACTCACAACATTCATTAAGCCATTGTAATTTATGCAGAAGTGGATGCTTTAGGCAAGGCAAACACAATTTTTTGACTATTAACTTACTCATGACATTGACACAACTACCGCCATCTATGATTAAACCACATGTGCGACCTTGAACAACACATTTGGTGAAGAAAATATTCTCACGTTGTACCTCATTTTGGTCGTCCTTGGTCTGAGTACGAAGTGCCCGAAATACAACCAAGATGGGTATCTGAGAAAGATCCTCTGGCTCTTCTTCATCGTCACTAGGCCCACCAATGCTGGCATGGAGTCATCTTCACCGTCACTCCCTTTACTTACCACTTCAAAATTCCCTTGCATGAAGAGTACACACTTGTTGGGACAATCATTTGCATAGTGACTTGCACCCAACAATGATAACACTTAATATCACGAATACGTTTGGAAGTGTTAGAGAATGCTCCTTTAACTAAGGAATCCATAGGATATCTAATAGGTTTATGATTGGATTCATTAGTTTTAGGTTTAGTTGGTGTATTTTGAACTTGATTAGGCCGAGAAGAATTATTGTTAAACCAATTCCTACCCCAATTAGTACTAGAGTCACCTCTAGGTTTACCAACATTTTTAAGTTGCCTTTCCACTTTAATGGCTTTTTCAACCATATCTTGTAATTCAGCGTAATGATGCAACTCTAAAATGTTGGCAATTTCCCTACTAAGCCCACATAAGAATCTTGCCATAGTTGCTTCTCTATTCTCAACTACATTAGCCCTCATTAGACACCTTTGTAGCTCCCCTATGGTTTTTCTACAAATTTACTACCTTGCCTTAAGGTTTGCAAAGTTTGATATGCAGATCATGATGATATATAGAAGGTACAAATCTTGGTTTAATGCATCCTTTAAAGATGTCCAATCATTAATTGGTGACTCTCCACACCTAATTCCATTTGTTTTAAATTGATCCCGCCACTCTAAAGCATAATCACTAAATGATGCAATAGCTAACTGAGCTTTCTTTCATTCAGAGTAGTTATGACAATCAAAAACAACCTCTACCTTCTTTTCCCATTAGAGATAAACATTAGGATCGAGATTACCTTGAAATGTAGGGATAGTCAATTTAATGTTTCTGGTATCATAATCAACCTGACCACTTCTCGTACATGGCCTCGAGTCCTTAACCTTGCACCTATGTCATATTACTCATTATCAGACTCATACAAATTAGAATCGTAATTGACATACGTTTTTCAACGAGCTTGTGGGGCTCTATGAGCATGTGGCTCAGCCCAACCAGCTTGCAAAGGTGTTTCAATGCTCCCTTTAGTTAACATCTCAAGAGAACGTTGAATGGTTATCTACCCTCCAGAAATATTGCCATTTTTGCCACAAAGGATCCCAAGGCATTAACCCTTGAACTTTCCCCGTCTTGAGACATGTTAAATCTGCAAAAATAAACCAAAACACAAGGAATTCAGGAATTAGGGTTAGTAAGAACTAAGAACGACCTCACGACACTCCCAAAGTATTTACGCTCAAATTTAAAGATGTCACACAATTTCACTCATGTTTCACTCAAATCCAAGGCTTTTACCTCTAATAAACTCACCACTCTTGACTTTTTCCTCTCGTTTAAACTCACCTCAAAGTCTTTCGCAAACTTGAAAGCACAAAGCAAGAACGACACAAACAATTGCCAATACTTACAACACAATCAGTAGTTATAGACTAATGAAGCAAAGGAATAACAAAGTAATGGCAGATCAATTTAACAAAGAATGCACATTGCGCACTTTAGAAATACAAACAATAAGAAGGTCAAAACAAACTAAGGTTTCAAGCTAGAAAGAATTTACCTGAGGCCAATAATGAACAAGAAAATTACTGGTATTTCACCAATTTTTTTTATGTAACCCTAGACCAAGATACGGACAAAAATTGAAAAGAATATAAACAAATTTCAATCAAGAATTATGCTTTAGGAAAGTACAAAAATTGCAACACTTTACTTCAAATCCTAACAGGAAAAGGACTAGAACTACTCCTAGTTGGAAACAGGAATTAGTGTAATCCAAGTGGAACAAGGATTAAAGAGAATGTTTTATTCCAACTAAGACAAAGATTGAAAATATACAAGAATATGGAAAAACGAATTAGCATAAAATTTCTAATGCAAGAAAGACTTGGAAATCCTAATTCGACTAGGATTGGATTTGGCCTCTTTTCTCTTTTTTTTCCACGGCTATTCTTTTTTTTTTTTGCAACCTATAGCATGAATTCCAAGAAAGAAAATACCTCCAAAAATTGGTACAAAATAGCCACAAAATTCGAAACACAAGAAAATTGCAAACAAGGAAATACGAGAAACGGTTAGGGATTGAACCATAAGAGACAGTGGTATTTTTTTGGATTTTTGCACAGAGAAGTATGCATAAAATCAGAAGCCAATCCCAGTAAAATTTGCACAAAAATATCGATGGGAAGAATCAAGAACAAAGTGTCAACTAGCAAAACCCCAAAAAACCAGTTTATGATTTTTTTTTTAATCAATTTTTTTTTGGGTCAAAAGAACACAATAAGAACCAACATATGAACAAGTTAAAATTTTTTTTTTTGTGGATGAATAGTAACGAAGAACAGCAACAATTTTTTTTTGAATAAACTAACAAAATAGCAAGAAAATAATTTTAAAATGTATGAAACAAGAAAAAAATGTGTTTAAGAACCAAAGCTATGATACCACTCTGATGCGAACCCTACAGATAAACTATGAGACCCGAAATCGATGCGGAACCCAAGAACACCTAAACAAAATCTAACTTGACGAATTCAAACCAGCTGATTAAGAAATCAAGAATTTGAAGTATCTATTCTCGATTGTACGAGATATTGACATATCTGTTGTTTATAACGAGACAAGAACCGATAGTGTTCAAGATAGGTTGAATACCCAAGTCTTTAGAAGACAGGTTGGAGAATTTTCTTACAAATTTTTCTGAATATTGATGAATGAATAATTGGCTAGGGGGTGTTTTTAAAGTAACAAGGGGCTGGAGAAACCCTACAAATATAGGCCTAATACAAATAGAAAACAATCTTGCCAAATCCTACTAGGCTCAAGATTGGAATTCTAGGCATAAAATTGGCTAAACTAACATTTATATGGGCTCATAATTTCACCCCAAAGAAAACAAAAATCCTATAAACAAATGCTAAAAAATAAATCCTAATTTAATTAGGAATGGATGGTCGAATAGGGTCTTGGTCTAAATTAGGGTTTTTTGAACCCTTCATGAAGCTCTTCAATTCTTGGACTTCTTGGACTTGAATATTCTTGGAGTTGGACTTCTAAAACATGCATGGGCCTCTTAACTTGAGCTTGAAAGAATTCTTGGCCCCCATAGTTGCAAGTAATAATGCTTGTTGGTCCAAAATCTCCCTGACAAAGCCCAACATGGTTTGTGTGCAACTTCTTGGCCCTCCACCTCGTGATTGGACCGATTGGAACTTGAATTGGATCCATTCCTTGAGCTTGTTTCACAATCTCATCACTTGTTCCTTGACTCACGTGTGCATCAAATGCTCTCATGCTCATGCAATCCAGATGTACCCCATTTACATTTACCAAAAAAGGGCTTTACCAAGAACATTAAATTGACTATCTAACTATACAATGTGTGTACCGAACATTGCATTGTTTTACACTTTGCATTCAATAGTTAGGTTTAAATGCTATTTTCTGAGAATTTTGTACTCATCCCATGTTGTTGATATTATTTTGTAGTTAAGGGCTGTCAAAAGTGTTTGTTGATCACGTTATTGGACATGAGAAAAGAAGGGATCATGATATAGACTCTAGCTTCTATAGATAGAGTGTGTTTGTTTTGTTAGTGTGAGGTTTTACCCCTTTTTCTAATTTGTATGAGTCTGATAATGAGTAAAAGTTTGATAGGTGCAAGATCAAGGAGTTGGAGTCAAAATGTTATTAGAAATGAGTTCAAGAATCTAACTCAAGTTGAGCATCTTGTTAAATCTAAAGAAGATAATTTTCTTAAGAGATTTCTTCTTGGAAGCAAGCTCAAATTATTTGTCACATGCAAAAGCTTATTTATTAAAATGTATGCCCGATGAAGAAAGTTTTTAGAGGCAGAAAGCTGGTGTAGAGTGGCTTCAAGAAGGTTATCATAACTATACTTTCACGCTAAAATGGTAAATAAAATACAAAAGATTGATATTTCCATAATTCAGCTTAGTGGATAGTGGATTGATGACAATGTGTTCAAATTGAATTAGAAGGTATAAGATTTTCTTCAACACCTTCTTCCCATTGAAGATACAGTGTTGGATGCTCATATATTGGATAATCTTCCCTCTTATTCAAGATTCTAATACTGATATGCTGGTTGCTAGCCTTTCTTTTGGCTGAGTTTAAGGAAGATGTTTTTTCACTTAGCCTTAACAGTGTTGCTGGAACTAATGGTTACAATGGCACATTTCCACTTCTTGTTAGAATATCATTAGTAAAGATCTGTTGGATAGGGTTTAGGAATTCTTGCATGGTGCTACTTTACCTAGAGGTCTTCACTTGTACATTGATTACTTTATCCTAAAACTAATAATCCTTCCTCTTTTGGTGATTATAGACCTTTCATTTTCTACACTTCTACTAACAAGGTTTGTACAAAGGATTTGGCTAATAGGCTTTCTATACTTTTGCCAACAATAATTTCTAAGGAGTAAGCTACCTTCACTAAAGGTAAGAGTATCTTATAGAATATTTTGATTACACAGGAAATGGTGGACTACATTGATAAGAAGGCAAGAGGTGGTAAAATTATACAAAAGCTTGATTTGACAATAGCTTTTGATGGGATTTTTTGTCATTTTTTATACAGAATCCTAAGTTCATTTGGTTTCTCCTAGAAATGGATTTCTCTCATTTCTAATGCTATTGGCAATTGTTGCTTTTGTATCTTGTTTAATGGCTCTCCTAGATGTTTTTTCAAGTCTTCCAAGGGTTTGCGTCAAGGTGATCCTTTATCCACACTTCTTTTCATTATTATGATGGAGGCTTATAATAGAGGAACTAAAGAGTTGTTTAGTGGTAGACAGATTGCTGAGTATGCTCTTCCAAGGTCTTGTGTTTCCGTTACTCATCTAACTTTTGTATATGATGTTATGATTTTCACAAAGAAGGATTCTACATCTCTTAAGAATATGACGGCCTTACTGCGCAAGTTTGAAAGTAGGTTTCGCCAGCTTGTTGGAGTTAAATGTGTTCTTTTATTTGGCTGCAAAGTGTTCTTGTAGAATTTCTGAATTGTCATCTCAAATTATGGTTTCGCCAAGAAGAAATTCCGTATGTTGACAACATGGGAATCAGTCAATTTTTTTTTTAGGATGAAGAAAGAGTTTTTTTCAGCCTATGATGAAGAAAATTATCTAGATGAGTTGAAGAGACACACTAAATTTCTCTTAGTCCGCATGGTTGGTTTTGGGTCTAATACATGTCTTGAGTAGTATTCCTTCAATACTTATTGACTATTTGCAACTTCTAAAATTAGTGATAAAGATATTGAAAATTTTTTGCTGATTACAAACTTCTTTTGGGGGAAAACTGAAAATGGTGCTAGACAACAATGATTTTCTTGGAAGTCAATTTGTCAGCCAGTAGAATATAATGGATTGGAATTCTTGCAGTGGAGTATATTTCAAAAGGGATAGCAATAGATGTTTTTGGAAATTTAGGAAAGGGATTTCTATCCCTTTTCAAATTTCTTTCTTCAAGATTTTTGAAAAGAAGAGAACCAATCTAGGCTCAGGCTTCAGGGTCTGTCTCTTCAACCTTGAAGAAGATGGTATTGGTTAAAGATTAATTTGAAGAGCATATTTTATTCAAGATAAGAAATGGCAACGTTTCTTTTTGGTTTGATAATTGGATGGGTGAGGGCCTTTTATCTAAATTCATTCAACAAGTTGTTGATCACGATCTACAAGTTTGTCAACTATGGAAGCAAAATGAATGGGACTTTTAGCAGTTGGCTCATAACTACTTTTCTTGTGAAGTTGATCATATTTCTAATCTCATCAGTGGTATGAAGGTTGGTTATTGTGAACTCTAAGGATAGTCTAGCTTGGACCTTAAATTCTAATGTGGATTTCTCTCTTGAAACAGTCTAAAATGTCTCTAATGCACATCTAGATGTGCTATAAGATGCGGGTTAAAAAGATTCAGTTGAAAGTCTCAATCTTCATCTGCAATTTCATAAATTATAAAATTTCTACTGATGATATTCTTATCAAGATAGGGTTCTCATTGGCTTCAAAGTGTTATTGTTGTAATGCTCAAGATAGGTTTGGCAATTTTTTGAAGGTTTCTTTGTTGTTCATTGTTCTAATAGCTTATCTTCGCAGATTTATTTGGTTTCTTGGAGAATAAAATTTTCACCGGCATCAACACCCATCTTGATAAGTATAAGACACAATAGAAATGTCTTGGATCATTATCAAAAGCTGGAAATAGATCTTTGTATGATGGTACCAAGACATTTCCTATGCCTTGAATATCTAATGTTTATTATTAATGAGGAACATTTCAGTTGATACATTTCCTTATTTTAGAACATGCACCTTAAGATTCAAGATTATTATATTCTGGTTTGTTAGTTAGAATGATAACAAGAAAACAAGTAAAGACCATCTCAATTAATTGGATTTCTCCTAGGGTTAGTTGGCACAAGTTGAACTTTGATGGATAATCTAAAGGAAATCCAGGCACTACTTCTGGTGGAGAGTTTAGAAGTTGTACTGGATGCATAGTGGCTACCTTTTCTAATCTATGTGGAATTGGTTCAAATATGCAAGCTAAGGTTCATGCTTTGATGGATGGAATTACCTTATATAACAATCTTAATATTGACTTTATTGAAGTGGAGATAGATTCTTTGGTTTTTGTATATACAATGAAGGGTGTTTCTAGTATTCCTTGACTCGTTGATAACACAATTCAAAAAAATTTCATCAAGAACCGGAATATGCATATCTCATTTCCTCATGTTTATAAGCAGGCTAATCAAGTAGCTGATCTATTGGCAGATGAAGGAAATGTCGGATGCTGGGTCTTATTTCTTGTGTAACTAGTACAATATTCCTTCTGGAGTTAGGATTTTGATGGCGTTGTCCTTATATTCGTTTTTGTAACTCTTGATTTTTAAAATTGATGTATTTCTATAAGAGGTTCTATTCTTGTCCACCTACTTGTACTCTTTAATCCTATTAATAAAAATAGATGTGTATACCCCACCAAAACACTGTGGTTTAACTAAAAAAAGAAATTTTTCATAGAATACTTAAAGATTCTTCCAAATATACAAGTGAAATAATTTAGAAAAAGAAGGTAAATCTTGTAACTTAAAATCATGACATGGATACAGAAATTTTTGAAATTGTGTTTGTTTCGAAAATCGTTCTTTTTCGATACTGATTGGAATTGGTATATCCGACAGGTAGGAACTCGCATTCAGCAAATGCGAGATCAGTGAGCTCGCATTTGTTGAATGCGAGCTCTGTGAAAAATAAAATTGTTAAAAAAAATTTAAAAAAAAAATCATGACTTCCCATGAAAAAAGTGAATGCAAGGTCAAAGCCATTTTTTTTAAAAACAATCGACTGACCTCGCATTCACTAAATGTGAGGTCAAAACAATTTTTACAAAAAAAAAAAAAAATTGACTGAAAAAAATATTTTCATGACCTCGCATGCGAGGTCAAAGCAATTTTTTTTTAAAAAAAAATTCCACTGCATGTAACTTTGTATTTAACAAACGTGACGTCATGGGAAATTTTTTTTTCTTGCACTTTACAAAAAAATGTTTGATGTTTTTGTTAGTTAAAAAATGATTTGACTCAAAAATAAAAATAGCATAAACACTAAATTGTGAACATTTATTTAATACGATATATAGGAACACTAAACCGTTATCTTTAAACCATAAATTCTAACATTAAGGAAATATTACACGAATGAAATCTTGTAAGAAAGTAAATTTATTAATTTATCATATTTTCTGATAAAATTTTGACATAACATTCCCTATTTTATGAATATTCTTCCTGCCAACAACCATACCCAACAAGGGCAACAAACATCCATAAAATCCCGACAAGGGCTAAAAAATAGAAATAAAAACCTAACAATAATATAAAAACACCCGACAAGGGCAAACAATGATATACAAATAACAGACATCAATCACACATGATTGCCAAAAGTAATAAAATATGTCAATGTCCATGATCTCCAAAAAGAGGAGGAAGAAGAAGAAGAAGAAAATAAGGGCTTTTTCGATTCTACCCGGTTCTGGAATAAATTGCCGACTGACCTCGCATTCAGTGAATGCGAGGTCAGTTAATTTTTTTATAAAAATTATTTTTACCTCGCATTTAATGAATGCGAGGGCAGTCGCAATTTTTTTTTAAAAAATGGCTTTGACCTCGCATTCACTGAATATGAGGTCATGAATTTTTATTTTTTTTTTAAATTTTAACAATTTTATTTTTCGCAGAGATCGCATTCATTAAATTCAAGCTCACTCACTCGCATTTATAAAAAAAAAGTTCCTCCCTATTGGATATACCATCTAGATGTGTAGCAGACCAAATTAACGACTTTCAAAACAAGCACAATTTCAAAAATTTCTTGACATGGATAGTCTAGTTATTTTGGTTCATGAAACAGTAAGATGGAGTGCAGGAACTAATTTTGGAGTGTTACAAGTATTGTAAACAAAGTATTACTATATGTAAACAATGTGTATGTAAGTCTTGAAAACATTTAACTGACAAAATATTATACATAAGTAACAATACCTGTCTACAACTAAAGGCTATGGATGAAACTTTAATAGAGTAAGGTGCAAGTATTGATATCATGAATATATGTAAAACTATATTATTCATTTATAAGTAATAATTCAATAAACTACCAATTTAACTATGCATAACACTAAAATACCACGTAAATTGTAAGTATTAAGGTAAATTATCAAGAATCGGCTTGTCGTTTCACTAATATTCAAGTTGTTTCTATAATTTGTAAACTTACAATTCGCCCTATTATGGTTTAGGTTAAAATTAGACCGTTAAATATTAAGCGAATGTTAAGAGACCAAAAAAATTTTATTTAAAAAGTTATTTTAGTCATTTGAAACCTCTAACCAAAATTAGTTGTGTAATTTAACGTAAAACACAATTCTTCCCTTCCAACGAAGGAAGTTGCTCTGGAGAAGTATCAGCTTAAGGGAACCTTTGACTTTTTGCAAAAAACTATTACCTTTTTAACTTTTTATCCATTAAGAAGAAAAAAAAACAAAACAAAACAAAACAAAACAAACAAACAAACCACGAACGGGTGAATTACAAGTTTCCAAACCCAAGGGGTTATTATGAACTGTAGCCAAATCATAAGGGTTCCTTGTAATTTACCCTAAGTATTAATAATGTATGTACAATAAGACTATGTAATCTTAGGGGAATTCTACAGTCCCTTTTACGGAACCATTCCCTTATCTTTAAAAACTTGTACAGTACAAGCATTTAAAGCACATGGTGTTGTATTGTACAAGCATTTAAAACACAAGGGAATGGTTCCCTAAAAGGGACTGTAGAATTGCTTCCATAATCTTATCTTACAATTAATAAAGCACAACCCCTTGATATGACAAAGTTATTAGTTATTCTTAATATACCCTTAGTAAATTGCTACATAACATACCTATATTACCTTAACTTTCCTCACCACTACTCCCCAAATATTCCCAACTATCTCACCTATCAAAATTAGGAGACATTATTAATCCTATAAATTTCAAGAATATTTTTTCTTCAACAATTAATAAAAAAATAAAGATTCGCACAATTTGATATGCTATATTTTATGTAATTACTTTTCACAGTCCATGTTTACACACCTTTTTAATTGTACAGTCATAAGATGTGCCAAAATCAGTAGTATAATTTATGGAAAACAATTAGCACAACTTGATATGCTATATTTTATGTAATTACTTTTCACAGTACATATTTACACCTTTTTAATTGCACAGTCATAAGATGTGCCAAAATCACTAGTATAATTTATGGAAAACAATTAACAAATTAACAATGAGTACATTAATGTTTGATTTATTCTCAATTGACTGTTATGGAGGCCCCAAAACAATTATTCGATCTATGGAGTGAGTTATGGCATCTTTCTTTGGGGAAACAAAACTAGGGCATAAAAAACATTGGATGGAGTGGAGCAATGTTTGCTTGCCAATAGACGAAAATGGAATTGGAATTAGAAGCCTTAGAATATCATGGATGCGTTTACACTTAAATTGTGGTGCCAATTTTACTCCTATAACTTACTTTGGGCCAGTTACATGAAGGTTAGTTACCAAGAAGCTTAAGTTCATAATCCTTCGCCAGTCTGGAGAAGAATGACTCGATGAAGTGTTGACCTACACATCCATAAGCTGATCTGAAATGATTCATCATTATTCTGGTTTCAGAATCAATTCGGGGGATAGCATTTTATCGGACCATATGGAAGATGAAATGGAGTGCATCAATACAAATTAACAAATAAAAGTCACTGATGTGTCACTAGATTCAATAAAGATGGAAAGAAATCTAGTCGAGAATCTAATCCCCCGAAAATCAAGCGGGTTGTGATTTGATAAGATCTTTACCATGTAGAGTGATTTTGACAAATGATTATAAATTTGTGACTTTATAAATAATTTTCCCGATGAAATATCACAGCCAGGCATTACAACGCCAAGTAATTTGTAATAACTGTGGCAGGAATCTAGATGTTTTGTAGCAATCATAAATCCTGAGACAAGACAACAGAATCAGGACTAATTCCATTTTGAACCTATTAACTTATACTTGAATTTTACTCTACACTCCAAATTTTAGTTTTGGATACTTCACACTTCAAATTCTCAAATTTGTCCCACTTTCAACCCTTTCTTAACGCTGTATATTTAATAGAATTTTTCCTTTGTACGATAAATTTAGCAAGATGTACTCTTATAATATTTTTAATGCAAAAATAAAGATTCTATTAACTCTTTTGACAATGTTAAAAAGGGATTATAGTGGGATAAATTTAAGAATGAATTGTGTAAAGTGTCTAAAACTGAAATTTGGAATGATAAAGTGAGAATTAGAAATATGTAGAGGGCTTCAAAATGGAATTAGTCCACAGATTCAAGTAGCACGGATCTCCATATCTCAGGATGTCACATGTTAGAAAGCAACCCTTTCTGGAAAATTCACATTATATCAGCATGCTCAGTTGTTTGCAAACAAGGCTCAGAACTGATTTCAAGGAAGTTGCTTAATGGTTGTTTGCATTATGCAGATATCCTTACGAAAAATGCATTTACTGTAACTCTATGGAACCAATTCATCCTTTCTTTCTTACTTGATCTTTAGCTCGACCGCTCTGGACAAACCTTTGGTTCCCTTCTTGGACTGCCATTAATGCTTATAAACAAAATCCTTAATCAGCTCCAGCTTTGGTGGATACACTTGTGGATAACTTTTGAGGGTCAATTGATGGTTGTGCTGCCAGCCCTAATTTGTTGGCAGCTTTGGTTATCTGCAATAACTTCATATTTGAAGGATGGTCAGCTAATTCTCAATAGTTAATCAAGCAAGATCATCCCAATATATGATAGCTCTTTAAATTTTGGAAATCCCTTTCACTCTCGTGCAGGTTCAATCCCGAGTCCCTAACCAAACTATTTTTTGTCAAGATGAAGTTCACTTGTAGAAAACCTCTAATTGAAGTAGCACGGCAGAAACCTAAGTCCAAATTGAAGTAGCACAGCAAAATCCAAACAATAATGAAGTTTAATCGTCTTTCTTGGAATCTATTCACATGTATAAGAGATATCAACAAGTTTTTAGCACTGTTGCCAGAAATTATTGTGAAACAACAATATTAGTCACTTGCGGTCTTCTAGATGTGTATAAGAGATTTTATTTTAATTATTTATTTTATTTTGTTTACTTTCATTTATTTTCATTTTCTTTTGTAATGCATTAACCAATCTAGCAGAAAAATTCATTAGCCTTGATTCGGAGAGAGAAAGAGAAATAAAAAGGATTAGAAACAAAAAACAAGTTCAACAAGAGTTTGAGAGACTCAAATGGAAAATCCTCAAAATAATGCTAGATTGGTTAATGAAAATCTAAGGATGGATTATAATAAAGAAGGTGCAGGAAATAGTGGGTTAGGTGCTCCTGGTAATGGATTAGGGGCTGATGGTAATGAAGAAGTAGACCATAATGGACACGGATTTCATGCTAATGGGAGACCACTTCAGGATTATGCTATACCTAAGATTTATTGGGAATTTCTACCAAAGATTTATTGGGAATTTCTCTATCATTCTAAACCTCTTTATGCATTGTTACAAAAGGATGTCCTATTTGTGTTTGATGATACTTGTTTACACACTTTTATGTGTTGAAAAATGCTTTGATCTCCACTTCACACAATCGCTCCTAATTGGGACATACCATTTGAATTGATATGTGATGCGAGCGATTACGCCATGGGTGTGGTTTTGTATCAAAAGATAAATAAGGTCTTGTATGTCATTTACTATGCTAGTCGTACCTTGGATGAGACTTCACTGAACACATCTACCACCAAGAAATATTTCTTGGTCCCTGCCCCTCGCTATTGTCTATGCTTTTGATAAGTTTAGGGCATATCTTATTAGGAGCAACGTGATTGTTCATACCAATCACATGGTTTTGAAATATTTGTTTTCAAAAAGTGATGCTAAACTAGACTTATTAGATGGATTTTATTATTACAGGAGTTTGATTGAGAGGTGATTGATAAGAATGAGTGAAAACTCTGACATAAACCATCTTTTAAGGATAAAGAGGCCAATAGGAAGAAGTCAAGATGATTCACCCATACAAGAGACATTTCCAAAAGGGCAACTAATGAGATAAGAGAAATCCACACTATGGTATGCTGACATTGTTTTATCTAATATTTCTGTCCAAGTGACATAAGTGAACTAAAAGAAAAAGTTTCTTTCAAAAGTCAAATACTTCTTTTGGAAGGATCCCTTTCTTTATCAATGATATAAGGATCAAATCATTAGGAAGTGTGTTACAAGAGAAGAAGTAGTGGACATTTTGTTTAGGGTAATAGCTTAGTGGTAATCTTTATTTGCTTTCTTGGATTAACTATTTACGTATTTCTTAATTTAGTTAGTTAATTTTGGTGTTTGTTTACTTGCTTCTCACTTTAGTTAGCAACAAACTACAACTGATTTTCTCCAAATAGCAAAAAGAGCCTATAGGCCTGGTAATTGTTTTCACTATCCTCAAGAAAACGATACTCACTCACCACGACCTACATCCTACCTCGTATACTTGCAAGTGGGAGGGTGAGGTTTGGTGATCGTTTGAGTTTATTTTTATCACTTGTTGTTTCAAATCTATTCAAAAACTTGAATCCATATCAACATCGGGTTTTGGTGATCGTTTGGTTAATTTCAATGGTTTGTAAAATACTACTCAAATCATTTGGAATTATTCAAAGGGATTTAAACTTTTGGAACTGGGCACTAATTCATATCAATTTTTACTTTTATTCTGAATGAGATATTGATAAAATTATGATTAGAAGACCTTGGTATTTTTATAATCCTTAATCATATTGCCAAAATAGTGGCAGTAGTTGACCAATTTTCTTCAGCTTTGATATTAATCTTTATTTACTACATGGTTTAATGGATACCTACATGAGTAAAGCAAGGTAGATTTCATTTCGTTATGAAAAATTGCCTCTCTTTAATTTCTATTAGAGCTTTGTTGGTCATAATGAACATGGTTCTTCTACTAAGTTAGGTGATATACAGAATAACTATTTGATGACTAATCAATTTGGGTTGTTTCTCTAGGCTGCAACCATGACTTCGATGCTAAAAAGTTGTTGTCTTAAAAATCTATGGATCATCACACTAGTAATCATCAGGAAACTTCTACTGTAATTTTGGTGCATTTAATACAAATATTGGATATGATTTTGATCAGGTCCATAATAATAGTATTGGTTAGCCTTGTTCTAGAATAATTGTATCTTTGTTTTTGATGTAGTTTGTTCTGAGCATTCTTTTGAGACCAAGATTCAACATGAATTTGGTATATATTTGGAGGTATATATATGTGTTTATGTCAATTGTGTTGATGCTATTAGATATAAACAATAGTTTATGTTATATCGTAAGTTGCCTCTTTGGGGTAATGATGTAGTGTTTATTGGGGATTTTAATAATATCTTGTGTAATGAGGAAAAAAAGGTGGGAGGATTTGATATGATGTTTCTTTTGTGTCCTTTTGGTAATTTGTTCAAGGTAAAGAATTGATTTGGGGTTTCTTTGTTATCCTTGGACTTGGGCAAAGAGTTGGGACGGTCAAGGTTTTATTGAAGAAAGTTAGACAAATCTTTATCCTATGTGTCTTGGAGTTTTGATTTGTCTAAACTTCATTACCTAAGAAATGAGGTCATTTCTCGAATCATTTTATGTTATTATTGGATACTAAACCTAGTATTATACACAATAAAAAGAAGTTTATGTTTGATCAAATGTAGTTAATGAGGGGGTTGAATGAGGCTGTGGAAAGTTGCTTGAAATATACTGTAAATGTGGACAAGGTTTAAATTTCAGCTAATCGATAGTTCAATAAGTTGCAAAGTCTCTTTACTTAAGCAGAATAAAACTATTAATAATGCACCCTCCATCTGTTTTATATTGTCACATTTAGTATTTTGGGATGTCTCAAAAATAATGTCATCTGTTCTCAAAAATCATTACTTTATCGTATCATATCTCAATTCTACTCTTACTAAATACTAAAATACAATTTTTTTCACTTGTCTTATCCCAATGATACGGAACTACTTAAGTATTCACATCACAAACTTCAATTTTTTAAAAAGTGTGCCCACCCCATGGGTGACAATCAAATTTGGATGGAAGGACTAATTCTAAACAAAGGATTGAGACACTTAAAAATATCTCAGTTTCAAAATGTAAATCAAAATCATAGTGAGAGGTTTATTAATGTATTAAAGGATTTGAAAAAACAAGTTGGGAGAGGCTTCCAAGGAGGAGGAGACATTTTGGCATCAGAAATCTAACATAAAATGGTTACAACAGGAACCAAGAACACTAAACTATCACAATGATTATTCATCAGAAGGAATAGGATCAACTTAATGGATATTATGAAATTAGATGTTAATAATTGTGATAGTTTAGATGAGGTGGTTCATAAGGTATCAAGCTTCTATTACGATCTTTTTACTACATCTCATCTATCAAACTATGATCACATTTTGATAGTTATTCCTAATCTTGTTACTTATGAAATGAATACACAATTAATAAAACCAATTTTATAATATAAGGTTAAAAGTGTTATTTTTTCTGTCTCCTAATAAAACTAATAATTTTGATGGTTTAACACCCTATTTTTTTTCAAAAATTCTGGATGTGATTGATTCAAATGTTACACTTGTCTACTTTTCAATCTTTTCCATTCTGGTCATTTGTTAACCTCTATTATTCATACTATTCTTTCATTGGTTCCTAAAGTTAATATTCCAACTCATGTTTCTTACTATAGGCCAATTAATTTGTATAATATATTATAAAACATATGAAATCATCTTCAATCTGTCTCTTACTAAACCATTAGATATCAAAATGTATTCATAAATTCCAACCTGTATTTATTCTTAAGAGACAAATCTTGGACAAGATGATAATTTTCCAAGAGTATATGCATTATATTCATGGTAAACATAAGGGTAAACAAGGAGCAATGACAATAAAATTAGATATGTCCAAGACTTATGATAGGGTAGAATAGGACTTCCTGGTCAAAGTCACCTAGAAAATCAGTTTTTCTCCTAAGTGGATTGGTTGGATTATGCAATATGTATAACTGTTTCATATTATTTTAATGTTAGTGGTAATGTCAATGGATATATTAAACCACCCAGAAGGATAAGGTAGGGAATCAGCAATCCTTCATTTCTTACCTTTTTCTTTTGTGTTCTGGAGATTTGAATAGTTTGTTGAGTCAAGCTACTGTTACAAAAGAAATTACTAGTATTAGTATTAGTAGGGGTGGTCCTAGTGTTTCCCATGTATTGTTTGCTGAGGACACTTATTGTTTTGCAAAAAGCTGTTCAAGGATTTAAACTTCCTTGAACATCATCTTTGCAAAACAATAAGTGTCCCTGTCTCTTGTAACACACTAGACCTGTATTTGAGACTTATATCATAATCAATTTAAATACAGGAATCTAAATCTTGTACACATCTAGATGTGTATAAGAGCTCATATGCAAAGAATGTTAAAAAAAATGTCTTATATTTTATTTATCATTTATTGCGTTTTCATGTGATGCAAGTTATATTTGAGTTAATTATGAACTTAGTTGTTTTATTTTTAGTTTGTGTAGGTTTGGAATGAAAAAGGAGTCAAAAATTACTAAAAGGTTAGAGTTAAATCATAAGGATGGAAAACCATACACTAGCGAGAAGGGAATTTGTATACTGATTAGTTTTTTGAACATAACTTTCTTGTATGAGCTCTGATTGAGTTGATTCAAGAACGTTGCAAAGCTAAGAGGAAGTCACATACAACTTTTATGTTTCCCATTTTACCAAATTCTATCAGCATCAAGGTCAAAATTAAGGTAAAAATTAGGACAACTATTTTAGAATTTGTGCATATGCGCGAAATTCCTTTTGCATGTGCACAATTTGCAAAGAGGAAGTTTTTGGTTCTGTTAATTGTGCACATGCGTGAGTTTCCATGTGCATGAGCTCACAACAGAGCGTGCTTCTACGAAATTTGTTATTTTGGCAGTTTTTTTCGTTCGGTTGGACTCCCTTTCAAGGGATTTCATGTTCTATCATTAGAGAGGGGATTTTAACCCTAATATCCCTTATAAATACCCCATTTTAGAGAGGAGTTGAGAGATATCGACATATATCATTGGACATATATAGTTAGGGTTAACATTAGAAGTAATTTTTGAGAACAGAGTAACATTAGATTTAGTTCTAATTTAATTCTATCGTGTTAAAATTTCTTAGTTACGTTCTTCGATTGTTAGTCAAAGTTTTATTTCATTATTTTAATAGTTGGCATAATTGATTACTTTCCATTAATTAATTGCTTCTATCTTTAATCTTTTTTGGGTTTAGAATAAATTTAATTAGGTAGACATAGTAGGTAAAATTGAAATCCTTTAATTAATTTGTCTAACTAGTAAATAGGTTCGTGAACCCTAATAAAAGTTCCATAATCCTCGACCTTAAACTCACCCAACATACAAACTTACCAAGGACGTATCCTTGCGAGCGTGTGAATGTTGGTTAGTGTTATTAAGGCTTTTATTTATTGCTTGTTTGTGAACTGAATTACCTAATCAAATATTTACCCAAACAAGTTTTTGGCGTCGTTGTCGGGGATTGGGTCTTTAGAAATATAGGAATAATTTGATAAGAATACTAGTTTGAAGTGTAATTTGTGTTCTAATATCTTAGTTTCATTGTGTTTCTCAAATTTTTGAAAAAAAAAAAAACCGAAAAGATTTTTCCTTTTGTGGTGAGAATTTCTAAATCTAAAAGGATTTTCTCTTTTAGCGGATAGTTTAGGCTAATTACTAGTCTAAATTCTCCATTTTTTTTTTGTGTGCTTTTGTGTTAGTACTTGTTTTTGTGTTTTTGTTTTTGTGTCAGTCTTATAAGAACATGTAAGGAATGAATTGGAACGACTCATGCCAAGGATATTATCGTTCTTATGACTATGAAGGCATGACCAATGAGCATGTTTCTTATAATTATCCTTCCTACTCTTATGATTATCAAACGGGATTGTCAAACTATCCAAATTCTTTCTCAAGTTACCAAGAGTATCCCTATTCTTTTCCTACACCTATAGAGCCTTTATATGAATCAATGGAGGCCCAATTCTTTCACCCATCAATCTAAGAGTATGATGAGGCAAGATCAATAGACATGTGGATTGAAATTCAAGAACTTCGAGAAGCGAATACTTTACGCCAAGAAGAACTAGCTCAACTTCGAGAATCTACCAAAAGGTTACAAGACCAACTTGTCCAAATTCAAAGAATGGTAAATGGTAAAGAACAATGGACTCTAACAATCCTACCAATGGGTAAAGAACCAGTTCAAGCAGAACCAATTGGAAAGGTCTTCTAAGAAACCAGTTCCTTTGTTATAATAGGGAAAATTGAAGTCATAACAACCCGGATACTCAACACTTATGTAGAGGAATCACCAACCTTTTTTTTTTTTTTTTTTTTTTTTTTTTGCATAAGTGTGCAATTTTCCCTATTATAACAAAGGAAGTTCCATTTGGAATGTCCATAGATGAAGAACCGGTTTATGAGGTAAAAGAAGAAGAAGGATACCCTCTAAAAATAGTTAAGGAGAAGAAGATGAATACATATGTCAAAGTTTTAGCTGTCCTTGAGAATTTTGGATGCACTAAGCGGTGAAGCACATTTACTAAGGATTATAACATCCTCAACAAGTTTCCTTGGCTTTACTATGGAGTATTTTTTTTAATTCTAAAATTGATTCATGCTTTAATTGATTATGTGCTTTAGTTTAAGAACCCGGTGGGGTAATAAAGATTTTAAATCTCGTGATTAGTTAATTTTTTGTGTTTTAAATTGTGAATTGCTTTTAGTTATACTTGTGTAGTTGATGATAGTGATGGTAGGTTATTCAAGTATAGGTATGAGCGATTCGCTAGGGTTATCTTTGAGATAGATAATAACTAAAAAAATTCCACACAAATAGATCCAATAATATTTACCTTTTCTTTTATTTACTTGGATAGTTTTTTTGGAATTTTTTTTCTTTTTTCTTATCGGTCTTAAGAATCTGACATATTTATGTGAATCTCTAGCTACTGATGGCAGCCTTCAGGATTTCTATACCCTCTTTGCCGAAAATATTGTAGAGGGTTAAAAAAAGATTTTCTATTTTTAGTAGTTTTTGAGTTCATTTACTTTTGTGATATGTTTCAATAATTTAAAAATGTTTCAAGGAGACTATGTGTTAAAGTATTTGGATTGAAAGTGTATATAAGTTTCTTTGCTTTTTGATCCCTTTGAATTATGAAAGTGTTATCACTATACACATCTATGTTCCCTTGAGTGCGGGTATAATATCTACAACTTTCAATAAGTGTTAACTCTAATGATTGCCTTGCGATATAAAGAATTGCTCGTAACATTCGTTAGAATTGTGTGTGATTTTTAAACTTGCAACATATGAGTGAACATTAGACCAAGGAAATGATCCAGCAAATTCTTTAGACCGTTTGAGCCAAAAATCTGTTCCTAAATGTCATTTTATTCTATCATGTCCCCTTTTGAGCCTTATAAGCCATATTTCTTTGTTTAACCATATTATTTAGCCAACTTACTTCTTTTATTTTATCCTTCTTTCTACCCATCACCTTAAAAGTTAGTGTGGGAGGTGCACAATATCAATACTATGTGTACAATGTTATGGATGGTTGGGAAGAAGATGCGTTGTGTTTGTTTAAAAAAATTCTATTTTATGACTTTAATATTTGTAATAATCCCCTATGTTAGGTAATGTTTTGTTAGAAAAAAAAATGTTGAAAAAGAAATAAATATAAATAAAAGAAGGACAATTCCTTCAAAGGTGTATTAAGTGTTATGAATAAAGAAGGACAATTCCTTCCAAGTCGTAATAAAGAAAGTACATTTTTGCCTTCTCAAGTGTCAGTTGGTTAAATGCTACAATTGTTCGGGGAATATTCTAAAGGATTATGGTCCGAAATGATTCACTAACGTATCTAAGGTGATATGAGTTACTTTTATACAAATATATATCCTACCTCTATCCCTTAACCTACGTTTCAAAGTTTAAAGACCTATTTAATCCTTGGTTTGAGTTCATTTGTATTAATGAGTACAGTGTGTGCTAATTTTTTCCAACATATTTGTTACTTGCTAAACTTTTGTTCAATGGGTTTTTCATCGATTAGTGAGTGAGAGATATCTAATTTTATGAGTGACAGATTATCACTTTCATGGTGAATTGGGGTTGATTATCAAAGTTCTCTTATATATAAGTTTGCTTCATTTCTCTACTGGTATAGTTTTCCTTGTTATGATTGTTGATACATTGAATAGAGTTCATGTGTTCTGTATTTTTTTTTTTTACTTGGGACTTGCAAGACCTTATGTTGGGAGGTGTTTGATAGCCTTAAGAAATTGGTGTTATTCTTATTCTTTTTCGTGAGGTTTTTGCGGGTCTTATGTGTTTGTTTTCGTGCATTTTTGTTTTTATGTGTTAATATATATTTAGTATAGTGTTTTAGTGTTTATTTGATATTATTTGATAACTTATATTTATGTGTTGATGTATTTAGGGCTGTGTTTAGGTTATTTATCTAATTTCTTAAGGGTGAAAAAGATGAAGAAATCACAAGGAACAAATGTGCACAAGCATAGGAGTAGTTTGGACACTATTTAGTATTTTGAGCATACCTTTTCTATCTGAGTTCCGATTGGGGTGATTCAATATGCTTTGAAAAGTTAAGAGGAAGAATACAATTTTTATATTTTGTATTTTTCCAAATTCTACCGACATCGAGGTCAAAATCGAGGTAGAAATTGGTACATGTGCACTAGAAAACCGCATGTGAATCCTTCCACATGCGCGAGAATTTGCACATGTGTGCAAATTCCAGAGTTAAAGTTCTAGGATGATCCTCTCGCGAACATGCGTGAGTTCCTGTGCATATGTGCACGCATTATGCTTGCCTATGTTTGGCTACTATACGATTTTGATGTTTTCTAGGGTTCTGGGTGTCTGTTTTATAAATATGCGTTTCGAAATTAATCATCAGAACCCTATGCTATATAACATTCAAAAACTATAAATAAGAGGGTTTAAGACCTAAAATCACGTTTTTCTTCCAACTTTCCTTTGGGGACTGCAAGATTAGGCTAGAGTTTTCTTTATTTGTAGAGAAGAGTTGAAGAGAAGGTTTAAGATTGACAACATTGGACTGAAAACTTACTATTCTTCATTAGATAAGCATTCTTAAATCTTTTTAAATATTTTTTTACGCCATTTAATTCTAATTTTGTTGTCTTTTTAAATGCTTTCTAAGGTTTAGAAGTATTTTTCCATGCCTTCAATTTAATATTTTTTTTAATTGCTTTTCATGGATTAATGGGTAAAGTAGTTTATTTGCTTTCGTAGATTAATTATAATTTCAGATCTTAGATTAATTTTAGTCAAATCTCTTTCATAATGATTTCTTCAAATAGCTTTTGAGTCAAATAACCAGTAATTGTTAAACCAATCCTTGTGGGTTCGACCTCTACTTCCGTATATACTACCTATCTCGATCCCGTACACTTACGATACGTTATCTAGTTAATAGTTGGATTATGGGATTATAAATTTTATAACTAGACATTTTATGTATCAAGTTTCTACGTATCAAGTTTGAGTTAAACCATTCATGAGTTGGGTAGTCCGTGTTAATATTTTCCTTGCATGATTTCTGAGAATTCTTGACCACTTAGCCATACAGTATTTTTTTTTTTTTTGACACTTAGAGATAATTATATAGATTCACCTATATTGCATCGCAAGGCAACATGGTTATTACATTTTCAAGCCAAAATTTATAGACAGTATGCTTTGGTTTAAAGAAAATGGTACAGTATTTCTATGGATGTTTGAACCTTTCAAACCAACCCTTATTGAAATTTTTATCCCAACTACCCTATTTGAATCTTAATTTGAAATGAATGGAGAGAAACACCATTCGCTTTCTTTTATGGAAACTCATTTAATACCATTATAAGGTTAATAATTTCTTTTATTTTTCTATCTCAAAATGTAATTCCTTTAAGAGTTTTATTGCACACTATTATTTGTTAAGGGAATATAAGGTAGAAGGTGGTTGAATGAGGGTGGTAAATTGTATGAGTGAGTGGTGTATGTTGGTCCCAAAGCAACCTAAGAGGGGGGTGAATTAGGTATCTTAAAAATACTTTAAGAAATATTGAGATTTTCAAAGTAAATTCAGATATAACAAAATCAATAGAACAGTAAATTAAAGAGAGAATAAATTGAACAATAACTACTTCCAAGCTAGCAAGCTTGAAGTATCAAATTTCTTGAATGCTTCACACACTTGGTCCATTAATCATTACAAAGCTGGGAAGTTCTTGCTCACACTAATTCTCTTTTAGTTGAGCCAAGAATCTCACTTACAACCACACTTTTATACAAGATTATCACTCCACTCAATGTTGAATTGTCTCTTATAACTTCAGATGTGTATAAGAGACAGCTCTAAAGTCACATTTGAACTAAAGAGACTCTAAGCCTTAGTGCAAATTGACTGTAGAGCTTAACATGTATAGCTCACAGGTTCTAAGAGCCAATGAGTACACATTGTTTTCAACGATACTGTCTCTTATACACATCTAGATGTGTATAATGTGTATAAGAATAGCCGTTGGGGTTGACGTAGGAGGATTGAATGCGTCCGAGGAAGCGTCCGATCTTCTTTAGTTTATTAAGATGCTTACGTCTGCATGCGTCCGATCCTTCGTCTGACAGAGGTTTCTATTCAATTTGTTCGGACGATGCAATGCGTCCGAGGAGCTTTGACCTAGTTCGAAAGAGCAAAAGCTTGTTTTACAGAGTTAAGTGTTTATGTCATCATCAAAATAAGGTTTGGAAAACATCAGTGTACATTTATGGGGCAAGAAAGGGGTATTGAAAAAATTAGAAAAAATTTCTTGAAAAATGCAGGTAGTGCCTATTACTAGTACTTGCATTGATATGATTACAAGTAGTGTCTATCACTAGACCTACATTGGTGTGTTCACAGTTAGTGCCTATCATTGGTACCCATATTGAGAAGCGAATATAAAAAATAAATGATGGAAATAAATATGAAAGAAATGTCTAGAAAAATATCAGCATGTTGGGTTCAAATTGAAAAAAGATGACTTTTTGTTATTTGTTGTCTGTAAATTCTTCATGGATGCTTGTTTATTAAGTGTGTGGGGTTCTTTCTTGATAAGGGTAGGTGGTTTAATGTTTAAAGAAAAGTTGTTTTATTTTGATGTGTGGCCAATATTAATTTAAAACTCTTTCTTTAGTTTTGTGATATCCTTATCACTTCTCTGATTAGCCAATACCCAACCTAACATTACAAGTTAAAAAGTCCTACATAATTTAAATTGAGTTGGTTGTCTAGATTAGTAGAGATGTGTAAGAAAAGTGAGTTATGAAGTGTTCTAAAAAATTCATAAGAGTTTGCATGATTTGATCTGAGTGTCTTAAAAAGTGACTTTTTATTGAATGATTGTATTCACACACACACACACACCGGATTTCATGTCTAACTTTTTTTATTATTTGAACAATTTTTTGAATTCTTAGGCTACTCCTGATGGTAGATTGGTTCTTGATTATTTATGTGGACAATTTTTGAGATGTGTTGGGAGCATTTTTAATCAACTTATTTGTTTTAATTCTATTTTTGATCGAGAACGATCAAAAACTAAATATTGGGTAATTTAATAAGCTCATAAATATCTTATATTTTATATATAATTATCGCGTTTTCATATGATGCAAGTAATAGTTGAATTAATTATGAGTTTAATTGTTTTAGTTTTAGTTTATGTAGATTTGGAATAAAAAGGGAGTCAAAATGGATCAAAAGGTTGGAGAAAAATTATAAGAATGGAAAACTTGCTTTAGCGAGGAACGAATTTGATACTGTTTGATATTTTGATCATAACTTTCTTGTCCGAACTCTGATTGAATTGATTTAAGATGCATTGGAAAGTTAAGATACAGATCTAGACTTTTATAAGAGACACTACTTTTTCTTATCCAACATCCATCAAAATCAATTAAAAACAAATCAAGATTCATTTGGGATAGTTGCTATGTCTCTTGCACACATGCGCGATTGTTTAAGGGTTGTACTCATTATGTTAATTGCGCACATGCGTGAGTTTTCATGTGCATGTGCGCACGATGTAGCAGGTTTCAGTGAAATTTGTTATTTTGATCGCTTTTTTCGTTTGGTTGGACTCCCTTTCGAGGGCTTTCATGTTTTTATTATTAGAGTGTGGATTTTAACCCTAATATCCCCTATAAATACCTCATTTTAGATAGGAGTTGAGAGACATCGACATACATCATTAAATAAAGATAATTAGGGTTAGCATTAGAAGTAGATCAGTCAAGAAAAGCTCTCTAGAATAGTTTTATTCAAAGCTCAAGAGTCTTTCAATTTTCATTCTTTGTCAAGATTTCACGCTTCATCAACATTTATTTCAACTACAATATTGAGTTTTCTTTCTTTAGATTTAATTTAATTCAATGCATTTTTTATTGATTCAGTTTTTGCATATTTATTTCTTTTAGTTCTATTAGAAGTTCTATCATGTTTAAATTTCTTAATACCCTTAGATTGTTAGTTGAAATTTTATTTCATTATTTCTATAGTTGGTAGAATTAATTACTTTCCTTTAATTAAACGCTTTTACCGTTAATCTTTTAGGGTTTAGAATAAATTTAATTAGGTAGACGTAGTAGATAAAATTGAAATCTCTTTAATTAATTGTCTAACTAGTAAATGAGTCCGTGAACCCTAGTAATTATTGCATAATTCTCGTGAAAACAATATTTACTCACCCAATCTACAAACTTACCTCATATCTTTGCGATCTTGTGAATGTTAGTTAGGGTTATTAAGATTTTTATTTATTTGTTTTTTAATTGAATTTCATAATCAGATATTTACTTGAATAGAGAACGCCCAAGTATTTGGGCCTGCCAATGTATATTGGAAGGAACAAAAAACAGTAGTATTTTTCTTTGTTAAACTGAGGGTTCTTAGTGGATTTAATGATTGGAAAGAAAAAATTTTATCTTCTACTGTGAGAGAGGTTATGATTAAATCTATACTATGTCTCTTGCTGTTTATATCATATCTTGCTTTAAACTCCCATCTGATCCTTGTAAAAATTTGCGAAGTGTTGTTTCACAGTTTTGGTGGGGTTGGGATCCTCTTAATTCATCTAAACTTCATTGGCTTAAATGGTCCAAAGTGCCTGAAGTTATAGAATCTGGGGGTTTAGGATTTCAGGTGCTCTAATTTTGCTCTTTTAGGAAACAAATTTGTAGATTATGTATTATGCCTAAACTGTTAGTCAGTCGTGCTCTAGAAGCCAAGTATTATCCTAATTGTTCTATCCTTTGTTCATCAGTTAAGTCTTCTTCATCCATTCTTTGGAGCAGTTCACTGTTTGCTAAAGACTTGGTTGATTATGGTTCAAGACTTTCTACGGGTAATGGGGAATCAAATAGGATTTGGGATGATCCTTTGTTCTCCTGGTTGTATTTTAAATCTTGGTTTTGATCTTTTAAATTCTGGACACTAGAAGAGGAATAATTGGGATCAACATTTAGTCATGAATACTTTTTGTAAGGCTGATGCACATGTTATCCTTCAAATTCCAATTTCTTTGGTGGGAGGGAGAGATAAGAGAGTCAGAAGTTTCGGTCAAACAGATGTTTATACTGTTAGTTCTGGTTCTTACTATGTTAAATGTGGTAAATAGTTTAACAGAGGTTTACATAAGAGATATGCTCATGCACATCGTAGATGTGTATAAGAGACATGTTCAGTTCCAACTTGTGGACTCCTGTTAGAGACTAGATGTGTATCTTATTTAAATTATCAAACCTTATTTTAAATTAATAGTTATTTGGGGTGTTCTGTCTCTTATACACATTTAGGATTAACGATGACAGATGTCCTACGTGTGATGAAAGTATCTAGTCTTTGGAGCTTGGAGCATCTTTTTTTTCAAGTATTTCTTTGCTCAATTGGTCTGGAAGTTATCTCTTATTTCATGGTCTCGTCTTCGGCAATTTGAAGTTAATTATTGGATTTGGTAGGATAAATTGCATACTGTCTGTGTCCATTGATTTGACGGACCTAATTGGTTCAACTATTTATGTTTTGTGGCACTTGTGGAAGTCTAGACATGCTTGGCTATTTAATCATATCTAGATTTTTGAATTTGATGTTGTTACTAAATTCATTATGAGTTGTTGGAATATCATAGTGTTATTGATAGAACTTCTAGTTGCATTCTGCTATTGTTTCAACTAAATATTTTATGGAAATATTTAACATGTAGGGACTATCAAGCTTAATATGGATGATGCAGTCATCCTAAATGCAAGTTTAGTTGGACAGTTGCTGCTTGGAATTCTGATGGAGATCTTGTTGGTGTTTGGGCTTCAAGGGGTTTTGCTTGTGCAGATGTGAAAGGCATTAAAGTATATGTAATCAAGCCTTCTCTTTGCCATGCACAAAAGCAATGATCGAACAATATTGTCACTGAAACTGATGCTTTGGGAATAATTCAGCTGAATCGACAGAGAACTAATCACAAGATATTTCCATTGGGATAATCTTGTCAAACACTCTTTTTCTATCAAAGATGTTTACTAGTATTTTTTTTTAATTCTGTCATCTGTCAGTCATACGTTACCTAATTATGCACTAAATATGTTGGATGATGTAGAATAGAAGGATGTCTTCCCTTTTGTGGCTTCTTAAGAAAAGCACAACTTGATAAAAGTAATTTGGCCATGGTTGCTTTGCCGTTTCTAAGAAATACGCAATTCACAAGTGTAATTATTTGATTGGGTTAGCATTCATATTACCCCTTACCAATCACTTAACTTATACTTCAGGTTAAAAAAACTTGGCTAAACCCAATTTTGGTCCCACCTTGTAAAATTTATAGTGTAAATTAAATTTTATAAAACCGTATTATTTATTTTATAATGTTGAATCCACACTAAAGATTTATAAGTGACACTAAAGACCAGATTCGAGTAAATCTCTAAAAAATAATTCAAGAAAGATGCACTTTAGGATGTTAGAAGAGTACAATTGATTCGAACGGATTTCTGATGACATAAATACCCACCTAAAAGGATTCTCCATAAAGATTACTTGTTCAAGCACTAAAAGACACTACACAAGCAACATTTTTAAGGTACAATTACAACATCTAAACCTCGAGGAGCCACTACAATCTCCAGCATCCAATCATAATTATCCTATCAGCAGTTTGTGTCGTAGCTTGCGAGGCCCTGGAGTTCGGGACCTTCAAGACGAGGATTGTTCCCAAAGCTGAAATGTTTGGCAATGGGATAAGTTATGGCATCCTATCAAGTCAGCAAAAACTACTAGGAAAAGATCTAGCAGTGTAAAGTTCTCTTTTCCCTTCATTAAGCATTGAAGAAGTTTAACGATTATATAATAAAGGAAATGAACAATCCCAATGAAGAAGTACACACAAGTACCAACTTATAAGACCAGAGTAGCAGAAGCTGCTATTGAAACACATTAGGCATTGCGATGCAAGGAATATTTCTTTCTGTACTACATTACTAAGCGAAGTAGTTTTATCCAGTTATCAAAGTAAACAAGAGAGAAGATATCTGGCAGACATACTCTGATGCAATTATTGTACCTATAACCAGTAGAGGGGCTGAGCATGTTCCCCATCAACTGAAATCCCAGGAGCAGTGGAACTCAAATAATACCCATGATGCATATGGTATCATTCTTATACATATATTCATGTATTACATATGGTAATTCTATCTTAAACATAGTTATATAACCCAGCCCAAGAAGGAATCCAACGAGCGAAGCATATCAATGTATTACTGGTTCAACAGGTGGATCTCTACAATATATTTTAAATAGATATATCATAATTTCAAAGTATTAAACACAAGACATATAGTAAAAACATTGATAAAAATGTTGTATCAAACATTTAATTAATTGTAATGAATTCTAGAATAATTAATTTCTTTAAGAACAAAAAAAAATCTGAAATAATAATTATAAATTCTTATACATATGTAAGTTTAAAATTAATTACTATAGACAAATAGTAATAATATATAAAAAAAGCCATGGGAGATATTATTTTTATTTCTTAGATTGTTAGTTTATAATAACAGTATATTTAACAATAGTAAGAATTTTAGCGCATATTTTTGTCTTAGGAAATAGTATAATAATAGTAAATAATTTGCTAATTCACATCTAAAGATGTGTATAAGAGACAGGTTGAAACAACACTTCGAAAAATTTTATATACTACTCATATTACCATTTTAACAAGTGGAAGAAAGGAGTTTAAAGAATAAATAATAAATAGGCTTCAACATGCAACGAATGAACTTGTAGTCCAGTGTTGTTGCTATCACTTGAACTCTAGGAGGTCACGCGTTTGGAAGGCTTGGGTGTTTCAAAAAAAAAAATTTCCTCCAAACTAAAAAGCACTTTGGGTTGTTTTATTCAACCAACCGGGTCCCTGATTTTCCTGGTTCAACTGTTGAGTCGTTGAAAATTGATGTCTATCCAGTCAGACATCCAACCCAGAACTGACCCAGTCCCATAGCCAATTCACCGAGTTAACCAGTTTGACCGCCGGGCCGCACCAGGTTTAAGAACCATGATCTTAAGTCAAAGTTGGAACTAGAAATAGTGACGAAGTGCAAAGATCTGACCACATCTCCTAAAGCTAATCTCTCCCAGGAACATGCGCACCCAGAAGCCCCTCATTAGAGAAAATAACAAATAAAAACAAAAATAGGAAACAAAAGGATATCCAGCTGAACTTTTCAGTTATCTATATGTTGGATCAATAGCAACATGTCAAACTGAAAGGAAGCAGAAACACCACATCTTGAAGGCCAGAATATAAAACTCTATCATACGTACTTGTTCAATGGTATGTGCTCAAATGAACCACTGGTAGGAATTATTCCGCACAAATCATTATTTGAGACATCCCTGATAAAAGAAATTTGTTTCGTAATCCAGGACACAAGAAAAAAACATGATGTAATGAATCAAAAAATAACACTTACACAACTTTCAGGCTAGAAATTACAAGAATTCCAGCAAGTGATCTTGGAATTGGCCCCGTTAAGTGGTTATCATTCAGACGCCTGCCAAAGAAAGCAATTGATTAGTGTGACTTTCAACCAAACAGAAATAACCCCTCATCTAACTCTTTACTCTTTTTGAAATTTGGATAAGATGAAACGAAATTACTATAACGTAGAACTTACAAGAATACAAGAAATTTCAACTTCCCCAATGAATGAGGAATGAAACCTGTTAGATTATTGTTGTACAGGTCCAAACTAATCAGGCTCTTCAAGTTACCAAGCTCAACAGGAATTGACCCCTGGATATTATTTTTGTAAAGCTCTCTGCCAAAGGAATGACAAACTTTAGCTTCACTACATTAATATACCATTTTTTTTTTTTTAAAAACACAGATAGAGACAACAGACAACTGTCAATATGGGATCAACCAACCCTCTGACACAGTATGTGCAGAATTCCAAGTAGTCAATTGAATGCTTAATAATAAACGGAAGATACTAACAGAAGACGCCGAAATACTCACAGATACTGCAGATGTTCAAGTTTCCCCAAATCAGGCACTAGATGGCCAGACAAATTTGAATTGCCAAGGTCCCTGCAGAAAACATGGAAATAAGTTACTTCAAACTCAAAAATCACCAAAAAGAGGGAAAAAAATAAAAAAATAAAAAAAAATTGCTCCCTTGGAAATAAGTTACTTCAAACTCAAAAATCACCAGAAAGAGAGAAAAAAAATTAAAAAAAAAAAACAAAAACAAAAAATTGCTCCCTATTGATAAATGCAAAATTCAAGCATTAAATTACGAGTCGTCATAGAAAAAAAGAGACATCATAGACAAGCAAAGGACATACAAGATACCTATCTACTTCATTTGGCAGACCATAATTCATTATATATAACCAAAGAAGGAAAATGTAAAATCCTGCAATTTGAATTTAGAGAACAAGAAGAAAGAGAAATTAAGAAGTACATGGCGACAATAAGTAACATCCACAAATAGTTCTGAGATTATTCTTAAGAATTCCCTGTTTCTCTTGTGCATTGGTGTGCAGTTGTGTCCATTTACATAGATGGATAAAAAAAGAATTTGGCATTTCTTGAAGTGTATGTAAATTTACCTTCTAACTTGCTTACAAGAACATCTTTAACCCAAAAAAAAACAGGAGCTTTGGCAGAAAATTCTTTTAACATTTCAGGCAATTAGTTTATTTTATCCTCCACTTACATTTCCTGCAATCTGTTTAATATCCTCTATTCCTTTTGCATATACATGTATATAGATTGTCTCCATATGAAACACATTCATACACAATCATACAGCAAGTCAAGAACAAAGAAAACTTTGAGGAAATAAATGTAATAAGCTCAACCCAAAAGTCCTCGACAATAAACATGATGATCACAGCTGCAAAATGAAACTGTTAAAAAATAAGCCATCACTAAATGGAGGAAAACTCAAAATCAACAACCCCGAACTGAAGAATAGAACTGAGTGAACGGGAACAAGTGGAGACCTTCATATCTAGTGTAAATAAATTTACTGAATATTTGGATTTCGATCTTTTATTTTTTTTCTTTGATTCTTTTAATTCATGCATTAAAGAGATTCACTGCCTTATTGATCAGGAAGAATGCCCAATAACATTACACATATGTTGACTAGTTGTGGAACCATTTGATTTCTTAAAAACATATCTAATCAAACCTGATATATCAAGTAGTTGAGAACTTCAAATGTCTCGAAGAATTGAGTAATTACAGATTACCCACAGAGACTATACCCAAACTTTTCTAGCTCTAATCAGAGATCACAGATAGGAATGCAGAATATAGAGAAGTTGCTTTTATTCAGCTCAAATTTGATCTCAGAAATAATTGATAAGACCACTAAACTATAAAAAAAAAAATAAAGTTATACATGTAGTAATTGATTAATTGAACTTATGTACGAGAAGATTAGGGTGATCTTGCCTACTAGCGCACGTGGAAGAACAGAGGGGTTCTAGGACTGTTTCGGGGCTGTTCAAATACGATATGTGAACAGTGCCTGTGAACAATAATCAGGATTAATCAGCGGGGAGGAAGAAGGAATCTGAGAAAATATAAAGAAGAAAACAGGATAACTAAAAACAAGTGTAAATAAAATCTTTAATTTATCAAGATCGCCCACTTAAAAGAACTCAGCTCCAACAAGTTAGAACATGGTCCAAGAATACCCACCTTGTGGTAGCGTCTTTAAAGGAAGGACCTCTTGAGTTTCACTGGCCACAAATCCTAAGATGGAACAAGTTTCAGATTGAGGTCACCATGTTTGCAAACATAAGTGTTGCTATACCCACAACGTTGCACCATCCTATCAAAAAGCCAACGCTCACCCAAAGAAAGATAACAAACTTTCACAGACAGTACAACACATTCAACATTCTCAATCAAACCTCCTATAGAAGAAGTGGCCAAACACTTCTAATTCACCTAAAGGTTAGAATTATTAACCCAAGCAACCTTGTTCGGATTAGGATGTGGCTCAGTTTTCAATCCCAATTTATGTACAACATCTTCTTGGCATTACTGCAACTTCCGGGGTCAATAATCACGGTGTACAATGCTCCATTACATCGAACTCATGTATGGAAAATATACTCCATCTCCAATCTTCATCTTCAATATATTTTTGTGTGCTAAGAAGAGATCTTAAAATGGACACGACTGTTCATCTTCATCATCACCTTGCTCGTCTTCATTATCTTCTTTATCTAGTTCAATTTCTAAAAGAATAAACTCCTTTACCTTTTCTTGAGAGGCGGCATCAATATGAAGACCCTAATTGTTTGGACATTGCCAGCTCATATGACCTTGAAGTCCAAACTGAAAACACTCAGTCCAAACTGAAAACACTCATCTTTTTAAGCTTTCTGATGATCTTCAATTATGGAAGCCTTACCTTTTGGATCTGCAGACCTGTAGTTCCCTTGTACTGCTGCTGGTTTATCAAGATCAGTGGTGAATTTCTCTCCTTGATGACCATTGTACATGGGATCAGGTTTCGTAAAGAAGACCTTGTAGCATATTCTGCTTGTATTTGGCGAGCAATTCATATGGTATCACTCCAAGTGGTAAGCACAATAGTCGCAATCTTCACTGAAATTTGTGATTTCAATCCATTCATATATGAAGCAATCTAACATCTTCATCCCATTCAAATATACTACGTGTGCTAGTATAGAACTTACTAGAGTATTTATGAACCATCGTATTATCTTGCAGCAGTTGCATTGCTTGACAATGAATTCTCTGTTTGTAGTAAAAAGAAAGTGGCCAGTCACGGCTTGTTTCGTCTCTTTCCATATCCGAATATCACCTATTCTGCACCTTCTAGCACCCATTCCATGCATCCTAAGACTTGATTGTTCTTTAATCCACCACATATGTGCAGTCCCTTTTAACTTAGCTTCAGCAAAGTAAAGTTGTGAAAGATCGCTCATCCTGTTCATACCATACCATTTGAAATAAGGCTCTAAACTAGGCAGGCAATCAAGGAAAACATCTGCATGGTCACTCCCATATGAATTTATTTTTTGGATTGATGATTTAAAGATTTGAATTATTTGTTTTGTAGTTATCTTGCTTTCTTTAAGATTTTCTCAGATTCCTTCTTCTTCCTCCTCACTAATTTCTCCATATTATCGTTCACGGGTACAAACTTTGCCAAAGGATTATGGGGCTTCCAAGGAAAATATCGCTGCACTAAAGCATAAAGCACTAGATATTGACAAAAAATTGGAAGTCTTGCAATTATCTGTTGATAACAGATTCAAGAGCATGGCTGATAGGTTCGACAGACTTAGCCACAACAACTTTATAGATTGGTTTCCCTTCCCTACCTGCTTCTCTACCAACTTCCCAACCAACTTGTCAGCTCAATACAGCCACTTGAACAGCCACAGATTCTGTTCATCCTTCCACTAGCGAATGTAGACAAGGTCACCCAATTTTGTGCTACATCATGAACATTATTAAAAGGAAATACTAAAAAAGGCTTATCTTGGATCTCCACGAATTGAAACTTTTGCTGAGTATTGGTTTACAAAGAGCTACTTTTTTAAACTTGATCTCAAGAGAGCCCAGTGAAGCAATTTAAGATTAGTTGAAAAGAAGATCATAGATTTAAGAAAACTATGAAAACTACCACATACCAGACACACCAACGATATTGAGTTTGCAAGATATATCAGCTTAGCCCATACTATCTACTAACTCCTGGTCCTTCATCTGAAAACATGCTCATTACCAATCATTTGTTCACCTCCTTTACTAAGAATGTTTATATATTTGAAAAGAGAGCCATATTGGTCCAGTTTCAATCGTTTACTAGCTCATCATTCTTGGCATTCAAGAATGTAAACCATAGACACAGCAACTGATTTCCATCAGATCATGAATAAGTATTTTAACCACTTAATTCAGGCTACAGACCATTTTCCATTCAATGATACTATACAACAATGTCCTAAACCTCCGCATCAAACAACCTAAGGTTGCATTTGGATTGATGGGTGCAGCGAAAAATTGAAATCCACCCATTTGTTGGACGGATTTGTAAATCTAATATTAGGAAATTTCAAATCCACCCAAATTAGAAGTTATTTGAAATCCTTCCTTTCGCACTCTTTGATATGGGAAAATTTGAAATTAATTGGTTTTACCCCTAAAAATTACTCCAACAAATTGATGGATTTCAAATCCTACACCAAATCCTTCGATCCAAATGCAGTCTAAAAGAATTGTCACACGTTTCCTAAATTCCACATATCTAACACAAGACGAACAGTTGATAAGTATCAATGACGATACACCTAGCAGCACATAATAAATCTCTGTTTGATAATCAACACCCTTTAGGGGAGGGGGGGCGCTGGGGGGATCCAAAAAATAGTTCAAATACTTAAAGAGGGACCTATTTATTTTGCTACCTGGCTTGGCCTCACTTATGTCCATGTACCTCTTACAACTTTGTTATACTTTATAGTCTTAAAGCCGTTCCCTCTCATGCTTGAGTCTCTTACTCTTAGCGTCATATATAACCATGGAAAATAGCATATTCTAACATTTTACGTCACTGAAGACCCCGAAGGTCTTCAAATTACAAAACTAGCTTTGTACAACTCTTCTTTTAATCACCACACTTTCTCCCCCTATCTTGAAAAAAAGGAAACTCTTGAATGCCACGTCTGGGTAATCAGGAATTATTCATTTAAAAAATGCATACCCAATTGCAACCTCCTCAGAACTATATTCAACCTGAATTCCTATGGACTAAACCTCAAATGCCCAAAAGTCCAAGCATACTTCTATTGTAGATTTAACGGACTGTCACATAATTGTTCTTCTTCATATATGAATAAAACGAAACACAAATAATAATAAAAATCAACCAAAGTTTTTCTTCTTTCTCCCGCTAACACAGAAAAAATAATAATTTCAAAATCATAACTTACAAAATTAACTATAAGCTACCAAAAAAGAAAATAATAATACCCAAAAAAAAAAGAGAGAGACAAATTGATGACATACACGCGCGATAGATCACCTGGTTATCTTGGT
Organism: Cinchona pubescens; assembly: GCA_025175665.1. NCBI lineage: Eukaryota > Viridiplantae > Streptophyta > Magnoliopsida > Gentianales > Rubiaceae > Cinchona > Cinchona pubescens. The sequence goes on from JANKKI010000223.1 coordinate 79,338, forward strand.
TGCAGGTGATATGAAACCAAGTACAGGGGTTTACTAGATTTGGATCCCAGCTCTGCAGAACATTATCGGGGTCATAAAGGCTACGGCGAAGCGCGTAGAGCGCATCCCCTTCTGAATTTGCCCATACGATGGTTGAACTCCACGACGTTATTACTGCAATAATAGTAATTGCTAAAGATAAAATAGAGTTGTTGATCTCCACCATTTTTCTTCTGATAATAATAAAGTGAAATTATAGGGTACTGATTTCTGGAGGTTTTATTTACGGAAGAAGAAGAGAATGGAGAACGGCCAACGCTGCTTTTGTGTGTTGTGGTTTAGTTTTAGGGTTAATTACATTTAACTCCCACGAGGTTTGGCCAAAATACTAATTAAACCCTGAGGTTTAGTGAAATTACAGATACCCCTCAAACTCAAAACATTATAACAATGAGCCCCTACTGTTAGTCAACGACCGTTGACTAGTTCTCTATTAGTGATAAGTATAACAAAATTAGACAATGAAAGTCCCAAAAAACCCTTGCAACCATAATATAGAAACTCCCCATCGAAGTTTGAACTTAATCTAATTAATCTCGTTTTCGTGGTTTGGCCATATTTATCAATGACCAAACCGGAACTGTAGATCGATCATCGACAACGAAGTCAGCATCAGTAATTTAAATATTGCATTTTCACTTTGGGTTTCTTCTTCTACTTATCTCTCATACTCTATTATTCTGGATCGGGCCCTTTGGATGGGAATTGGGAAGGTTTTTGTGGCTAATAGGAGTCGAGGAAACACTTTGGGTTTCTTCTTCTACTTCTCCCTCATACTCTATTATTCTGGATCGGGCCCTTTGGATGGGAATTGGGAAGGTTTCTGTGGCTAATAGGAGTCGAGGAAAGATACGCCGATGGACGTGATGGCAGTAAATGAGGCCGCTCACAGTAATTCAAGGAAGAAAAATGAGTCCCCGTCACAAGACTCAATCAATTGGTGGCAATAGATGCGGTTAGCATGAAAAATGTTTGAATATTTGGTTGCAAACCATTAGTGCAATTCAAAAGCACAAACATACTAATTTACAAATGTTTGGTTTGAGCACTATGGCAGGCATATTCGGCTGCTAATATATTGTCACGCCCCGAAACCCGAGACCATGACACGCTGTATCCTTAGGTAGTCCAAGGCGTACAAAGCTACAGTAATAGAATCTTATCTAATATTAAACACTAGTAACATAAATTGTAATACAAAATATATATCTGGTACGCAGGCCACAAATCCTAGTCGATTATACATTCAGGAATCACAAGAAACTATACAAGACTTAGGTCCTAATCCTGTCCACGGAAGAGTCAAACCCCTCATTGGAATCATAATTGCTCTCAGAAGCTGCAAAATGTTAAATAAATGGGGTGAGCAAAACACGAGCCCAGTAAGCGGTTCATATACCCTTCTACCGGATTGAGTAGGGTACAGTATACTAATCAATCATCAAGTATACTTCACATACGTCAAAACATTCCAGAAACATGCATAACTCTGCAATATTATATATTGCAGAACAGATAGCTCATAGATTTACAAGGGCAATTCGGCTACTGGATCTAGGTATAACTATTAGCAACCCGCTAGACAAAGGGTCAGAGACAGAGACAGAACGGAACGGAACAGAAGACAGAATATATACGAAAACAAGGCTCTTCCAGAGCATTATCCTCTCCGATTTATCAAGCTTCACTATGAACCAAACATGTAACATGCAATCATATCCCACATGCGTCACAATCATATCACACACCAGTCATATATGTATAATATATCTGAAGTCTCATATAATCCATAGTCAATCCTCTTTTTATTAGAACATAAATTTAGAACATGAAAAGAGTTTTCAAATACATTTATTAAAAGAGTAAAAAGATACATGAACCACTTACCTCAATCCATAGCTATATATCTCTTACCATCTTCATTCCCCCTAAACACAAACCATAACTTCTCAATCTAAAGGATACAATAAATTAATGAATTATCGCAATCTCCCTTCCTTATAAATGACATTTTTATGATCTAATAATCATACTTATACTCCATCATAGGTTCTATTTAACTATCACAACTAATCAAATCTCAAGACACAAGATAATACAATTAATTCCAACACAAACACTTATTTTATTAAGCCTACTAATTAAACATACATCATTTCCAAAATACCCAATACATGTAGCAACTTCCAGAAACTAATTTCCATTGATTACACCGGAATATCCCATTGAATAATTCATAAACATAAAAGTAGGACAATTCGAACAAATTTTCAGATTAGTAGAGTTTAGAAAAACTACTATATTTTAGAATATATAAATCAAAAAAGTGCATACTTTATACCGTTAGAAAGTTCTTTTAATAATCTATAAGTTATATGAAGGAAGTTTATTCAGACTGCTGCTCCAAGATATACAAAATTAGCCATGAACATATAATTACATTAAGTTAGAATACTATTTTCCAGATCAGACTAGTTTCACAAAAATTAATATATATCAAGAATTATAAAGGTCGGATTACTATGTTCTTTATAGTTCCAGAAACTAGATTCAGAGAGCCACAAATCTTATGAAGAAGTCAAATTCAGATTCGAAATATAACATATTCAAAAATTACAAATAATGCAGAACATATAAATTTTCAGGACAGATTTTTAGTCAATTTCCAAGGCTTCCCGTAATTAATATACAAGTGATAAAAATGTGATTTTTATATAGAAAGAAAGCCCTAGAAGTCTAATTTCATTTTTAAAAAATGGCGCACTAATACAACTTTTCTATGTTAATATAAAGTTATTTTACTAAAGATATGCTGTACTGTGTACTTGAATTTCAGTTACAAGTTTTTCAATTTTTAATCATTAGGTTCTTATATTATAGCAAAATAATCAGAATAAAAACCATACAAAAACCTATTTACATACTTTATTTTTTTGGATTCATAAGAAGTCATATTTTTCCTATATTATTTACATAGTAACAAAGAACCCTAATTTCAATCTATTCATTCTGAATACACATAAACATATAATCACAATAATCGTTTTCAATTAAAAATTAGAATACATAATTTCTACCCAAAAACCCAACTAAATTGAGATACAAATACTTACTCTTTGTGAAGAATTTATTGCGATAATTAAGTTTTCCTCTCTTCTTCTCTTTTTCTTTCTTTTTCTTTCTTTTTCTTCCTTTCTGCCGTGATGTTTCTCTCTCTCTTTTTTTTTTCCTTCCCCTCTCTCACATTCCTTTAGCCGCCTCTTCTACTAATCGTTCCTCTTCTCTTTTCCTTTTTCTATGTGTTTAGTCAGATAACACTAACTAGATTTTAAGGTGGGTTAAGGGTAGTTTAGGAAATAATCAAGATTAAGGCAAATCCTACTAGATTAGGGTTATACACTAATTTGGAAATTTCCTAAGGTAATAGGGATATTTAATTATTTATTTTTATAACTTCTTATTATCACTTATTATTCAGATAAAGATAATTCTCGATTCAATTAAATAAATTTTCTTCTTAAACTATTATAATTAACTACGCTCTAAATACAGCTAATAAAAAGAAAACAATTTAGCCACATGAATCAAACAAATAATTATTAAAAATAGTTAGTTCAAAAAGAATTGGGTTTTCACATATACATATTTAGGCATCGTTTTCTAGAAATCAAAATCCATTCCAAAAGTAATTTTTTTTTTTTTTTGTGAATGGATTAGTGTATCACTGTATTTGGCCAAAAATTTTGGATCTTTAACTAAGAAATGTGGACAATATCTAAGGTGTTCTTATTATTCTTGTACAAATGTCTTCGCTGGAAGCTAAGAAACACTGGGAGACATTATTGAGAATACGAGATTGCAGTAGTCCCATTTAAGGGTATTTAAATCCGACCCAACTCGAAAATCCGATCCAATCCAAATAAACTTGGAGTTAAATGGGTTGAGTTTTCGAGTTATTTAGGTTGGGTTACTTGACTTTAGTATGTTTGGGTTGGGTTTTAAGGTTTTATTTTTAAAACATACCAACCCAACCCGAATAACAAAAAAATTTAATTATATATATATATTTTTTAATTTTAATTTTTATTCTAATTATTTCATCCACCTTATATTATTTTTTCTTTTATTTTTGAAATATCATCTAATTTATCATATTGTTTATTTTTTTCCTTTTATTCTTGATCTATCCATTTTAGTTTTGACCAAACATATATTTTTAATGGATGGATTTATAATTATAGATTTATAATTTTTTTTATTAATTTGAATTTTTAACCCGAATAACCCGAAAATCGGAGTAACCCGCCCCGACTAATACTTGGGTTGCTATATTAGTTGGGTTGGGTTGGATTTTATATTTTTAACCCGAAAACCCGACCCATGAACACCCCTAGTCTCGTTAATAGTGGCGGTGTAGTAAAGAATGCGGGTTTTGATGTATGTTGGTTAACTCTGAATTTGTGGACAATTTGGTCCAATTAGTTCAAATTTATGGGTAATTTGGACTATTCACTTTTTTTAGTTTGAGTGTCGTATTTAACAATGTTTACCTCTAGCGGTGTATTCGTTGTTTGGTTAAATTTTGGAATTTGATTGGTAGTAGGAAAGGCCAAAAATCTCATAAATACTATCTGGTGGACCCAACCTGAGCTGACTTATTTTATATCCCATTAACCACGTTCAAGCTTAGGAAAAAGAAGAGTTCTTAATGAAAATAGAACGGAACCCTTGAAAAAAGAGAAAATGCAAACTTTCGCCTTCGAAAAGGCTTTAATTAAAGTGGATTTCGGGAATTAATCCTTAGATTTAACACCCAGGTTGGAAATCGGTTTTGGGAATTGTAAGAGAGAAAAAGTAATAGGTAAATGATAATCGCTAGTTATTAAACCTGCTTGGGAGGAAGTGTGGAAGAGGGAGTCAATGAGTTTAGTCTAGTTTAATTAATGAACTACAAAAATATATTATTTTATAAGTATATAATACTTAAAATTATAAATAATTTTAAAATGTATAATACATAAGTGAAAATAATTTTATCAAAATGTATAATACATAACATATAGTGAAAATGTTAATGAAACTATGTTGTATCAATTTTTTATTAATTATAAATGAATTTTATAATAATTTAGCTAAAAGTCATAATTAAATATATTAAAATAATTATTTTAAGTTTTTGAATGTTTTATTATGAAAATATATGTAGAAAATAATCTTTTCATTATTTTTAAATGATGACACTTTCATATATTATATTTACAAAATAAGTTTGTTTGTTTAGATTTTTTAAGTTTTAACGGTATAATATTTTAAGGAGAATTTTGTTGTGATAACAAAATATATTACACTAATTTATATCTTTAAATTTTCTTTGAAAAAAGTAAATATATTTCTTATTTGATGACACTTATGGTTTAAAAAAATAAGTTAGGAGTTATATACCATATATAAAGTAAAAACTTCTATTTTAGTATGATATTATTTAATATTTTGTCTAATATATTCTTTTAAGTAGTTTTAAAACTTTCTCTTTTTTTCTTAAAAGATTTAAAATAATTATTTTTTAAAAATATAAACATAAAGTGTGTACTAATCACTAATTTTATTTAAAAGAGGAGAAAAATGAGTTATTTAAATAAAAAAAAATGATGAATGCTATATCAACTAGGAACGTGGTCCAAATGTGCTATGAATAAAGCCTCAGCTGTAGCAATGCAAAAAAAAAAAAAAAAAAAAAAAGCTATTTTAACTAACAAATCATTAAACTGCATAATCAAATGAATCGGTCAGATTCGATTTTCTTAATTCAACCACTAAATTATTGAAAAGTTAATGAATTCTTTTTTTGTAGGATCAAATCGTGATTCGCAATTTAATTCAATTAAATAATTGGATAATCGAATAGATCAATTAAACCGTTGATTCGGACCGAATTTAATAACAATAGATAAAAGGGTAAATTTTTCTGTGTAGCAAGGTGTATGGTACAACAACAAACAAAGACAATGTTGGTCCCAAAGCAACCTAAGATGGGGGGTGAATTAGGTTTCTTAACAAAAAATATACTTTCAGAAATATTGAGATTTTCCAAATAAAAACTGATATAATAAAATCAATGGAACAGTGAAGTAAACAGAGAAAATTAAACAACCAATACTTCCTGTCTCTTTAAGCTTGAAGTATTAAATCACTAGAATGCTTCACACACTTGGTGAGCCAATAATCTTTACAAAGTTGGAAACTTCTTGCTCTCACTAAAACTCTTTTAGTTGAGCCAAGAATCTTACTTACAACCACACTTTCGTACAAGATTATCACTCCACTCAAAGTTGAATTGCACTCACAACTGCACACTAATACAACAAAGCACTATAGCCAATTTGTACTAAAATTACTCTTTTCTAAAGTTTGTATTCAATGTATTAGATGATTTTTACTTAATGTCAAAGCAGTTATTTATAAGAGCAATAAATGGTGGTTGCAACTACTTCCTAACGGCTAAATAATAAATGCACAAAAAGTAGCCGTTAGGGTTTCGGACGTCCGAGACATATTGGATGCGTTCGACACAGCGTCCGATCTTCATGCAGTTGTTGAAGAGCTTCGTTCGGACGTTTGTGCATGCGTCCGTTCCTTCGTCCGATAGATGCTTCGGACGGTCATGTTCGTCCATAAAGAGAAGCAGTATCTATCCTATTTCTTTCTGCTTGTTCGTTCGGACGGTGCAATGCGTCCGAGAAGTTTTGACCCAGTACGGACGGTTCTAGATGTGATATAAGAGACAGTCATCATCAAAACATGATTGCAAAAACTTGTTTACAGAGTTAAGTGTTTATGTCATTATCAAAATAAGGTTTGAAAAATATCAATCTCTCCCTTTTTGATGATGACAAACCTTCATGGAGTAATTATGTAAAAACAATTGGATATGACTAATCATTTTGCAATATAGATGACTACTCCCCCTTTTGACATCATCAAACAAAGCTCCCCCTGAGAACATGCAAGTATTTAACAGAAATTCATAAACAAAAAGCTTCATATACTCAACTTAAAAATTTAACAGTACTTAATGTTCAAGGAAATACATAGAAGGGTAAATCTACGAGAAGTCCTAAAAAATAGAGAAATGCTAAAAACTAAACACAGAAGTCAAAAGAACTAATGCGAGTCATTTTTCTTCTTGGAGCACTTTTCAGTCTTTTGACGTTTTGATGGAACATAAGATGACAGCTCCAGTGCTTCTAAGGATTAATTCCGGAAATGCATGATGAATTCAAACGTGTCGTCAACATCCTCATCGTCGTCTTCATCGTCATTTGCAGCTCCTGGAGTATTGGCAGCTTCTTCGTCGTCCTCACGACCATTTCCATCTGTCTTTTCATCACTGTCGGAAGATGAGTCAAGTGGATATTATGACTGAAGATTGGCAAATTGAACCTGAGTCGAAGCAGACATGCCAAGGCTAAGTGCCTCTTGGATAATCATCTGACGAGTTTCAAGTCGCTTTAACTTTCGATTAGTGCGACGTTGAAAAGAACTGACTTGAGTGCTCAAGGAGGTGAGAAAGCCACAGATATGAGTAAAATGACGGTTTAGAGGTAGATGGATGAGAATCATGGAATGGTGGAGGTGGAGGTGGTTGAGGAGGAGGAGAATGGGGAATAGCGAAATCAGAGGTGGAGGCATGGGATTGTGAATGTGCAATATCAAATGCTGCCTTAGTTAACCATTGATGTGTATAAGAGGCCTTTTCGTTCAATATAAGATTTGTTAAAATAAGGAGGAAATTGTTTGTTTCCGCTGAAAGGAACCTCGAGCAAATCAAAACTTTTGGTGAGGAATTTTCCAAGGGGAATGTTTCTTTGGGTATCAGTAAGAAAGAGTTCCCATAGGAAACAAAAGAGATACCAAAATCAAGAGGAATGTCCTTGAAAATACAAAAAAACAAGTAAAGCTGCATTTTATCGGGCTCAGTACGATACCCGTCAGTTGGCAATAACAAATTTGTGACAAGAGTGTATAGAATATTTAGTTCAGGAGTGAGCAATGTGGTTTTGGCTTCCGAGGCCTGTTTAATATTGATCCCAAGTTAAAAATGGCCCTAACCTCATCGATGTCAAATTGAGTATCAACAGCGGGCCATTTATCTAAAGAAAAAAAATAGGAGAAATCATTTGGGTTTGAGACTTCACATTCAAAAATATTGTTAATGATGTTGAATGAAATCTCAAGATTGGTGCTGTTAACACGAGAAATTAAAGTCGAATAGTACACATTTCCGATGATTGGCGGTGAATTGAAGCACCATGTCATGATATACAGGTAAATCAATATGCACTAGGTGACCCCAATTTTGTTTTTCAAAACAGGATTTGACAATGGAAAGATTATACTCATCAAACAGACTTTGAGATGCAGGACATTGAACGATTATAGATTTACTTAAAAGGGATGTATACCGTTCGGATGCCTTGGCATCGATGAATTTTGTCTCTTATATTTGTCTAGATGTGTATAAGAGACAGATTCTCCTCGTACTGGAGCTTTCCCTTTAGTTTTCGTCCACCATTTGCTGTAGAAGAACCTAGACCGTGAGATTTAACCATTGTAAAGGAAGGAAAAGAAGAGGAAGAAAATTTTACATTTTTTTTATTTTTTTTGAAAGATTGGTGAGAATTTGATGAAATGATATGGTAGATGGGGGAAATTAGATATGATTCAGGTGAGAAAAACTTTGGAGAGGATAATCTTCCAACCAATTTTGGAAAAGAGGGTACAAATTTGGAGGGGCTGTTGAAGGAACAATTTTCGCCATAGGGTTTTCGGGGGAGATGGTGAGTCCGAAATGGGGAAGATGGACGATTTTAATCGAACAGGGAGACCGTTCGGATGGCCGAACATTTGGTGTGTGACCGATGAAGCATCCGAAAGCTGAAGAACGGACGACCGAAGGAAGAACCAGTGCGTCCGATATTATTTCGGACGATGGTACGCTTCCGGAAGAATTTCAGAGAGTTTAGCGAATAAAGTGAATATCATTCGGACGATTATGAGCGTCCGAGGAAGAAAGGAAGTTTTCGGACGATACAGAGCGTCCGAAAAATAGAGTCGGTTCGGACGAACGAGTGCGTCCGAACTATCTCACCTATGCCAAATTGATCTGTAAAATTCTCAAACATTTTCTGAGATATTCAAAGCGATCTAGAGCTAAGGGTTTTGTAAAAATATCAGCCAGTTGATCTGAAGTAGGTACAAAATCAATAGCAATTTCCTTTTTACAAACAAGATCTCTAATGAAATGATGCTTAACATCAATGTGTTTAGTTCTAGAGTGCATAACAGGATTTTTTGTGAGATTAATTGCACTAGTGTTGTCACACTTTATAGGCACACAATAAAAATTACACCAAAATCTTTAGTGTGTGTTTCATCCAAAGAAGTTGAGCACAACAATCTTCCAGCAGCAATGTATTCGGCTTCAAGTACCAGTGAAATGTGTCATTTTTTGGAAAATTGTCTTGTGTCTTGGTTTAGCAATTTTCCAAAATTCTATTTCTCTTTCTACGCTGTCTCTTATACACATCTAGATGTGTATAAGAGACAGATTTCAAAGAATTTATCTGAAAAGTGCTCCTTTGGATACCACACCAAAATTCATTGTACCTTTTAGATATCTAAAATCCAAGAAGAAAAATGATCAAATGCGATTCTTTAGGCCAAGATTGAAATCTAGCACATAAACAAACAGCAAACATGATATCTGGTCTACTAACTGTTAAGTAAAGTAGACTTCCGATCATACCTCTATAGTGTTTTTCATCAACACTATTGAAGAACCCCAGTTATGTTAATCATGTTTTGATGATGACCAAATCATGCTAATGGTTTAAAGACAAGTGTGTAAAAAACAGACAGGTCAACGAACTAAGTCAATTGATCGGCTGTCTCTTATACACATCTAGATGTGTATAAGAGACAGATCAATAGCATGCTTCCGATCACCTCGAGAACGGACGCAGTCGGACGCAGGTTCAGCAGCCGTCCGAAAGGTCCAACGGCTTAGTCTCGGACGACTCTTGCCGCATCGGCCGTCTGAAGGTCCAACGGCTAGTTTTCCAAGAGAGAAAATAGCCGTTGGGAAGTTGTTGAAAGCGATATTTGGCAACTATAAATACCCCAAGGTCTGAATTAAGTACAATGAGACTACATTCAATACAAACACTTGTAAGAGCTATTTGAGGAGAAATAGGCTAAAATATTGTGGGTTGTATTGGTTTGAGAAGTCTAGCTTTCTTGGCTCAACTAGTGGGAATTAGTGTGAGCAAGAATAGACTAGTGAGTGATCTTCAAGTGTAAGAGTGGAGGATAACAAGTGTACAAAAGTGAGGTTGTAGTGTAAAACCCTTTGGCTCAACTAGAGGAACTTAGTTGGTGCAAGGGTGAGCCTACTTTGTGTACAAGAAGGTTATTGCCTCACCTTCTTTGAAGAGGCACTACTAGTTACTAGTTTCTTGCATGTACTCCAAGCTTGAGAAGTTTGGGAGTTTGGTTTGATATTCTTTATCTCATTCTTATTTGTTCTTTAAGCTTAAACTGTTGAATATCTATTATATTCATTTGTGCTTAAGTATTCATTTGTTGCATAAAGTTTGAATTTCTATTAAGCACTTAAAAAAGGTTTGTCTTTAGAGATAACCTAATTCACCCCCCCTCTTAGGTTGCTTTTGGAGCCAACAACTATTACCTTCTTCGTCTTTATCAAATTTGGTTGAAGTGCACATTGGCGTACCCACTTGTTTGCAATCTTTCATTCCAAATCGTTTGAGTAGCTCCTTTGTGCACTTGATTTGTGTAATAAACGTTCCTTCCTTGGTTTGATGAACTTGTAGTCCGAGGAAAAATTGCAGCTTGCCCATCATACTCATCTCAAACTCTTTTTGTATTAAATGTGAAAAGTCCTTGCACAAATTTTCATTAGTCGCTCCGAAAATAATATCATCAACATAAATTTGAACAATTAACAAACCATTTAAATCTATTTTTGTAAAAAGAGTGGTGTCAACTACACCTCTTTTGAATCCATTTTCTATCAAGAAACCATTTAATCTTTTGTACCAACTTGTTTCAAACCATATAAAGTTTTGGAGAGTTTGAAAACATAATTTGAAAGATTTTTATTTTCAAAACCCGGAGGTTGTTGAACGAAAACTTCTTGATCAATAAGACCATTTAAAAATGCACTTGTGACATCCATTTGAAATAATTTGAAATTATTGAAACATGCAAATGCGAGAAACATGCGAATGGATTCTAATCTAGCTACGGGACCAAAGGTTTCATCAAAGTCAATACCTTCTTCTTGAGTGTATAACCTTTTGCAACAAATCTAGTTTTGTTCCTTATGATTTCACCTTTGTCATTTAATTTGTTTCTAAAGACCCATTTAGTTCCAATAACAGGATGAGAAGATGATCTTTCAACTAAGGTCCATATATTATTTTTCTCAAATTGACTAAGTTGCCATCATCTTGCATGGCATTAACCCAAAATTTATCACTCAAAGCAACATCTACATGTTTAGGTTCAATGTGAGAAAGTAATGCACAATTACTATTTAAAGGTTTATGAGAGCGAGTAGTTACCCCATCGGATAGATCACCTTTGATTAAATCTTGAGGGTGACTAGAGACGAATCTCCAAGCTCTCGGAAGATCATTTGGAGTATCCTCATTCTTTTCATCATCTATTTGATGGTTGTTGACATCATTGCTTGATGTGATCTCTTGATGATCTTCATGAATAACAAGCTTTTTGAGACCTTTAGAATACCTACATATTCATCTTCACATAAATTCTTTGAAATAACATCATTAGTTTCATCAAATGTAACATGCACAACTTCTTCAATCAAGAGTGTTCTTCTATTGTAAACTCGGTATGCTTTCTTGTCACTAGAATATTCTAGAAAAATTCCTTCATCCGATTTTTTGTCAAATTTTCTAAGGTTTTCTTTGATTTTTAAAATTAAAAAGATTTGCAACAAAAAACTTTAAAATAGCTCACAACGAGTTTTTTACAAAAGAGGAGTTCATAAGGTGTTTTGTTTAAAAAGGATTTCAATAAAATTCGATTCATGACATAACAAGCCGTGTTAATCGCTTCGGCCCAAAAGTATTGAGGTAAGTGGCATTCGCTAATCATAGTTTAGCGGTTTCTTGAAGAGTCCTATCTTTCCTTTCGACAACACCATTTTGTTGAGGGACTCTAACAACCGAAAATTCATGAGAAATACCATTGTGATCACAAAAGTCGGAAAAACCTCCAAATTTAAAGTCGGCACCATTGTCACTTCTTAAACGAATGATTTTCAAATTTAATAAATTTTGAATTTTGGAAAACTGTTTTACAAATTTTTCAAACGCCTCATTTTTGTGAACAAGAAATAATACCCAAGTATACCTAGAATAGTCATCTACAATAACAAAAGTATATTTGCAACCACCAAGACTAGCATATTGAGTAGGTCCAAATGAAGTCTAAATGCAACAATTCTAAAGGTTTATGAGTAGACACAACATTCTTTGGTTTAAAAGAAATTTTGACTTATTTACCAAATTGGCATGCATCACAAATTTTATTTTTCAAAAATTTTAGTTTTGGCAAACCTCTTACCAAATCTTTCTTAGCAAGTTTTTCAATCAAATCCATATTAAAATAACAGAGTCTTCTATGCCAAAGCCAAGGATCATCTATGGAAGCGGTAAGACATTTTACATTGCTATTGCTAATTTTATCAAGATGAATCACATAAACATCATTGTGCCTAGTGCCCTTAAATAAAACAACATGATTTTTATCAAGGATAAGACATTCATGCTTGGTAAAAAATACATATAAATTTTTGTCACAACACTTAATAAATTATAGTTTAAATTATCAACAATAAGCACATTCTTAATCAAAATTTCACCATTTTTACCTACATCACCAATGCCGATTGATTTTGCTTTATTGTTATCTCCAAAAGTGACTTCCATTCCACTATTTTTGGATGTGAGATTCATGAAGAGAGAAGCATCACCCGTCATGTGCCTTGAACATCCACTATCTATGAACCACTTAGCATTGTTGGTGATGTTAAGTACCTCCACATTAAATCAATTGATAACTTTTGGTACCCACATTTTCTAGGGTCCATTTGAGTTAGTGAAATTGCTAACAATCCATGCAACTTTCATTCCAAATTTTTCGTTCTTCTTTACATAACACATATTCTTAACATGTCCATGTTGTTGGCAATATCTACAAATAATATTTTTATTTCTATATAAAGATGATTTTGGTTTTACAACACATAAGTCATCCCTTCTAAATGTGACAAATTTTTTGTTGATTACTACATTTCTATTTCTTTTTAAATCAACAACATTTTCTTTCTTTCTAGTCAAGAGAGCATTCAAATCATCCATTCTTTTTTTCAGGGAGGCTTGTTCTTCCTTGACCTTGGATGTCACATGCATTCTTTTCTTCAAATCACGATAGATTTTCTTTTGATAGCCTATTATTTTCATTCACAAGTTTAGAGTTAACATTCAATAAAGCATTTGATTTTTTGACTAACTCCTTATTTCTAGCATATGATTCTTTTAAGCTATCATGCAATTTCAAAATGAAAGTTTCAAGATCATCTTCATCATTTTCATCATTGGAGTCATAGTTAGAATTTACCTCATCATCTCCAATAGCCATAAAGGCCATTTGTGCCGACTCCATTTCTTCTTCAACTTCTCCTTCGGAGTTGCAATCATCCCATGTGATTTGAAAGTTATTGAATCTAGGTTTTCTTCCTTCCTTCTTTTTCTTGGAAGGACACTCATTTGCAAAGTGTCTGAGTTGACCGCATTCAAAATATTTTTCGTTTTGCTTCTTCATTTCAAGCCTTGTCTTTCCTTTGAAATTATTTGAATTTGTAGCTCCGCCTCTTCTCATTCTTAGTTTGTTGATGTAATGTTTAAGAAATCCTTTGGTGATGAGTGCAAGATCTATGAAATTTCCTTCATCAAGATCTTCATCTTCTAGATTGATGGAGCTGTTTTCATCTTTTTCTTAAGAGGTCTTTAGAGCAATGCTCCTTCTTGGCCTTGCTTCTTCATCATCCACTACTTTAGCCTTTAATTTCAATTCATAAGATGTAGGAGAATTGATTAGCGATTCAATAGGCATTAAATTTAAATTCTTGGCTTCCTCTATAGCAATAGTTTTGGCATCCCATTCTTTGGATAGAGCATTTAGGATTTTTCTATTTTTTTCACCCAAAGAATACTCCATACCCAAGGCTTCAAGATCCTTTATAATGTCATTGAACCTATAGTACATTTTGTCAATGTTCTCATGTGGTTCCATCTTGAAAGACTCATACTTGGCAACAAGTAAGGATTTCTTTTACTCACGAACATCGTCGCTCCCTTCATGGATTTCTTTCAATTTATCCCAGATTTGTTTAGCGGAAATGCATTCCTTCATGCGAGTTGATTCATTTGCATCCAAGGTATTAGGACAATATAGCACATTCATGACTTTTGCATTTAACGTCAAGTTTCCCTTGTCTTGTGGAGTGAGCTCATCCCTTGTCTTTTCTCTTCTTCTATTTGTGTGATCATCAATGATAGAAGCTTCAAATGGACATTCATTAACAACATACCACAAATCAATGTCAATAGATTGCAGAAATATTTTCATTCTATCTCTCCAACTAATAAAATTTGCCCCATTAAACATAGGGGGCCTAGTAACGGATTGACCCTAAAAAAATAGAGCATTGTTGGTTGTCATAATAGATCTTTTCTCAAAACCAGTTTAAGCAATAAAATGAGACCAAGCTCTGATACCAATTGTTGGTCCCAAAGCAACCTAAGAGGCGGGTGAATTAGGTTTCTTAACAAAAATATATTTTCAAAAATATTGAGATTTTTTAAATAAAAACTGATATAATAAAATCAATGGAACAGTGAAGTAAAGAGAGAAAATTAAACAACCAATACTTCCAAGCTAGCAAGCTTGAAGTAACCATTAAATTACTGGAATGCTTCACACACTTAGTGAGCCAATAATCTTTACAAAGTTGAAAACTTCTTGCTCTCACTAAAACTCTTTTAGTTGAGCCAAGAATCTTACTTACAACCACACTTTTGTACAAAATTATCACTCCACTCAAAGTTGAATTGCACTCACAACTGTACACTAATACAACAAAGCACGATAGCCAATTTGTACTAAAATTGCTCTTTTCTAAGGCTTGTATTCAATGTATTAAATGATTTTTAATTAATGTCAAAGCAGTTATTTATAAGAGCAATAAATGGTGGTTGCAACTACTTCCTAACGGCTAAATAATAAATGGACAAAAAGTAGCCGTTGGGGTTTCAGACATTCGAGACATATTGGATGCGTCCGACACAGCGTCCGATCTTCATGCAGTTGTTGAAGAGTTTCGTTCAGACGTTCGTACATGCGTCTGTTCATTCGTCTGATAGAGGCTTCGGACGGTCATGTTCGTCCGTAAAGAGAAGCAGTAGTCATTATTTCTTTCTACTTGTTCGTTTTGACGGTGCAATGCGTCCGAGAAGTTTTGACCCAATTCGGACGGTTCAGTGCGTCCGAAAGTCCTGTCTCTAGCAAAACAAATAACAGAACTGCAAAAAACTTGTTTACAGAGTTAAGTGTTTATGTCGTCATCAAAATAAGGTTTAGAAAATATCAGACAATGAGTTCCATGATGGGATCTATAGTGGCTCACATGCAGAGCTCATAGTATTTGTTTTTTAATACACCATATAACTTGATACATAAAGAAATTGCCGGATAAAAGTGAAAAAAATGTTGAACAATATAATAAATTTTACGTATACCTTCTCACTCCAATTTTCTTTCTGATCTGACATAATTTAATTAGAACGTATTTTACCATCGCTGCCTCAAGTCTCTCACAAACTAGCCTTTAACCCCCATTCAATGAACAAAATGAATCAATAATATTAATGCCTCTCATTGTTAATTTTTAAAAAATAAATACTTTACTATAACCAAATTTATTGATATCTTCAAATATATTAGTAATAAAAATATCAACCAACATAAGAAAAAATTAAAAAAATTAAATATCTGATCCAATAACAAAAAACAAAAAGAAAGAAAATATTTTTGGAGAAAATTAATCGAATAGCTTGGAACTTCTTTTTCATTTCTGTTCATTTTTTTTCGACTCCATGTCCGAATCTACAAGCATATCAACATGAACTACTATAACATACAATATTAATATTTGAAATTTGGGAATGATAGAATACATTTGTTCCTTAACTCGGATCATTCATGATGCGAAAAGAATGAATTGATAGAGATATAAACTTCAATTGGCAAGCAAGATCATAAGCTAGATCGAGAGTATGCACGTCCGTAAGGCACGGTTGCAGTCACCATTCTGTGCCTTGGATTCGTGAGAACTGTTGTTACATTGATAAAGCCGCTGCTTCAGTCATTACTCTTTCAATCTGTCAAATAATACTCATCATGGAAGGCTCAGTACTCTTCATATTAGTATAAATAGCACTGGTGATAATTCCTGAAATGTGAAACAAAACAGATTTAATTCAGCAATACTGCTACCAAAAATCATAGTGTATATACCATTTAATGTGAAAATATTTGCAGGATAAGAGTTTGGAATAAACACCCCTACGAGTTCACTCGGATATGGCAGTTAAATTCTTTATCACTATAATTTCAAAATGGAGATAGATATCTTAGTGATATAAACCCATCAACAATTTAAAAAAATAAAAATAAAAATACACCAAGCCAATAAATCAAACTGAAAATTTGAATCCCAAAAGTGCAAAAAGAACAAATAGTACATCGTTCCATGTAGCTTTTCATTGTTGACTTCTAAACATAGATCAACTGGAGCCTATGTAGGCATGTAGCTTTTCATTGTTGACTTCTAACCATAGATCAACTGGAGCCTATGTAGGGTGTGACATATCTGTCCCTTCAAGTAGTAGAGAAACAACATCCATAAGTTGGGTGGAAAGCGGAATAGAAGTAGAAAAATTTTATCGTCTACAAAATATGATGAAATTTCCTCGTGTTCCGTGACTTCTTTTTATAGAGAAATTGAAGCAGGGATGAGTTCTTCGGTGACAGCTGCTCCATTGATGAGCAACCAACACATGCATCAATCAAATTGTATGATTAAAGATGACCGAACAATGATAAGCCTGTGTTAAAATTAGCTTGACAGTGTTAAAATTATGCACAAAAGATTGACCAGAATAGATTTTGGTCCTATTAAAATTGGAATTGAACATGTAGCATGTTAATTAGCATAAGCGGCCACAAAGTTAGAGATAATTAGTCCAAATATTATATTATTATAAAATCTGCATTAAATAAATAAATGATCCTTCACATACAAAACATATCTTGTGATTACAAAGTATAGCCAAATAATGGAATCCAATAATTCCATACATGAACCAGTTGGACAAATATCTAAAAGAAATAGAAATATAACTTATATATAAAAAATAGAAAGAATTATAATCTACACATGAAGTGCAACTAAAAAGTGAAAATAATTCATGAATACACGCAGGCAGAAAGGAATTCGGATGCAAGAGATTGCCCGAAACATGATCAAAAGCTGTAGGACACATATGACTGTCCGAACCAGAAGCTGAGGGATAGGACGCATATGACCGTCCGAACCATAAGCTTTAGGATGCACATGACTGTCTGAACCAGAGGCTGAGGGATAGGATGCATATAACCGTCCGAACCATAAGATTTAGGACGCACATGATCGTTCGAACCAGAAGTTGTGGGATAGGAAGCATATGATCGTCCGAACCATAAGCTATAGGACGCACATGACCACCCGAACCAAAAGGTGTAGGACGCATAAGACCGTTCGAAAAAAAGAGCTCAAAATGAAGAAGTTTATGTTAAGCTGTAGGACGCATACGACCTTCCGAAACACTGTTCATAAAGCTGTAGGATGCATGATCGGACGTCCAAACCTCTGTCTGAACTCCTAACGGCTAGTTTTTAACTTTTAGACACATCTATTTTTTTGACTGTTGGAGCTCAAATTTCAGCACATCTTTCATCTATAAACAACCTACGGACATCCAAATGATGCAAGGAACTACTACATTCAATACAAACACTTGTAAGAGCTATTTTGGGAGAAATAGGCTAAAATATTGTGGGTTGTATTTGTTTGGGTAGTATAGTTCTCTTGGCTCAACTAGAGGAAATTAGTGTGAGTAAGAGTAGAATAGTGAGTGATCTTCAAGTGTAAGAGTGGAGGGATAACAAGTGTATAAAAGTGAGGTTGTAGTGTAAAACCCTTTGGCTCAACTAGAGGAATTTAGTTGGTGCAAGGGTGAGCCTACTTTGTGTACAAGAAAGCTATTGCCTTACCTTCTTTGAAGAGGCACTACTAGTAGATGTACTCTAAACTTGAGAAGTTTGGGAGTTTGGTTTGATATTCTTTATCTCAATCTTCTATTTCTTTTTTAAGCTTGGATTGTTAAATATTTATCTTTGATCATTTGTGCCTTTAAGTATTCATTTGTTGAACAAAGTTTGTATTTTCATTAAACACTTCAAAAGGTTTGTTTTTTGAGACAACCTAATTCACCCCCCCTTAGGTTGCTTTTGGGCCAACAGAAAGGTCTTTTAAAAAAACCGATCCTGCCTGGGTTAATCTCTGTCAAAGGCTGATCCCCATTTTTTCAGCCATTGTTAGCGGTTAGCATTCTATTTCAACCTCTATCAGTGTTTGATTGCTTTCAGTTCACCTGCTGTCAGTGGGTACCCTTCTATTCTTATACTGCATCTAGATGAATGTATAAGCTGACACGTTTCACGCAACACTTGTCTTTTCACTTTCTTAAAATGGATCAAATACAAAGTTAGCAATCATCTAGGGTTAACCAAACTATGTGTTTACCAACTAATTGGATTACAGTTTATGGTGATTCTGTTCCTATATTTCAACCCAATCCCCTGAAAATCTTCCATAATTGAATCCTATCAAATTAATTAAATAGAGATCAAGGAATCTTCTTCTAACCTGAGACCTAATTAAATTCAGTCATTAACTGTCTGGAATTTGAGTTTCCCTCTTGGACACTCGGTTGATCAACTAATTAAATCTCTCAACCTGAATTGAATTAATTAGCCTAATAAATTAATATCGATCTATGAAAAAGGTTCAAAATCTTTATCCTTTTATTCAACCCAACTAAAACTAGTGTTAGCTACTCTCTTGAATTGTCCACTCATGTCAACTATTAGCCAGTTACTATAACTTTTAATGATTAACTCTCAACTTGATTTCCCATGAATGATTGCATCACCCACACCCGAACTCTAACTAATTTAGCAATTGATGATGTGAGAGATAAAAATAATTCAATGGAATCAATTGCACATATATTAAAACGATAAACAATAAAAAGAAAAATATAATGAAAAAGAAATTATTAAATTGCTTGATACTAGTTGGAAGAATCCTAATAATGCTTAAAATAAGAACTTGAACAATCTCAGCTTGGAATTTAGTCTAAAGAATTAAAGAACAATTAACCTAATCTTTCATTTAAAACTCTAGATGAAAACCCTACGTAAAAGTGTGAGAGTCGCTTTCTCTAAAAAATACAAGAATTGCCTCGTAACAATTAAACGTAACTTGGCCCTACAATGATCAAGTTAACCGTTGACAGGGGTTGATTTGGCTTCTGTCATCCACTGACATTGAAACCTTTCTATTTTAACCACTGTCAGTGGCAATTTTGCTTTTGTCCAACCACTGTTGGCGGCTGATCTTCTCCACTGCTCACGCATTGTTTTCGTCTCTTTATTCCTAATCTTTTCTTTAGCCACTCAAATGACTCTTTTACTCTTCATTCGCCTGTATATTTCACAAAATTACATAAATAAATATGCAACAAACACACACATTTAACAACAAAATGATAAAAAAACTAACACGACGACTCCAAATTCTTAAATATTACTAATTTACCCCTAAACATGACAAATAGGACTAACTACAGAAAAATTTAGTAACAAAAAGCACCCAAACAATAACGCTATTTTTTGACTTGTCAACAATATAGTTTGGATGCTCACAGAGGATAGCAGCTTCTCCTCTCTCTCGGCTTACCACTTGGTTCGACAGAAAATGGAGCATTTGAGTTCTAGAAAGGTGGTATTGAGATCTCGGATCCCCATAGAAATCTCCATATTTATGTGGAAACTTCACAATGAATTGCTTCCTTTTGATGACATATCCTTATGAATACGGGCTTCAACATCCCTTCTAAATGTTACTCTTGTTAGTCTTGCGATTCTTTAGTGCATGTTTTTCTTCATTGCCCTCTGGCAGCAGGTTTGTTGGAAGAATTGGAGTCCACGTTCGGTGTTCCTTGCATGCATGTTGACGCCATTCAGCATAAACTCCAATTATGGAGTTCGGTTACTCGTTCCTCGGATGGTGGGCAATTTTACATGGTTTTGGCATACGGCTTTGTGGAACTTATGGAAGGCATGTAATGCTTTTGTTTTTGATAATATTATGGCATCGATGTCTTCCTCTCTTTTGGCTGCAATTGGAATGGATTTATTTGCTTTTAGTCGGGTCTACCATTTTGCATTCCCTTCTCTCTCGGTTTTGCCTCCTTTGCGGGTGAGTCTTGGTGCTCCTCGAACCAGGGTTCTTGCTCCTCAGCTAGTCTATTGGGATTCTCCTCCATTGGGGGCATATAAATTGAACATGCATGGATCATCTTTGGGTAATCCTGGGGCTGTTGGATGAGGAGGAATAATTCGGACAGCTTATGGAACTCCAATGACCGGAGCTTTTGGTTTCAACACAAATATGGAAGCGGAGTCTCTTGCTTTGGCATTCGTTTTTGTCTGGATAGGGGCCGGCTAAATGTGCTCATTGAAACGGACTCTTTGGTCCTTTTCCAAATGGTTCATGGTACAAACCCCTTGAAAACTTGGCACTCAAATTCACAAAATTAGATCCCTTCTTACTTTGAGACATTTTCAGCTTGCTTATGTTTATAGAGAGGCTAAAGCGGTGCGCAGACATTCTTGTTAAAATGGCGAGTTCAACTTTGGGATTTCATTGTATTTTTGACTCGGTTATTCCCATTTCCGTCTGCGACCACGCGAGGCTAGACTACATGCGTACTCCGTCTATTAGATATCGAAACTCTTAAGTAGTTTTATTATTTATTCTTTACTCGAGGTTTTGCTTTAATCTACCTCTATATACTTTTATTTTTATTAATAAAATTTTGAAAGTGGCACTCCATCAAGATACGGTAATTAGATAGTAATAAATAATAATAATAATAGATGTAAATGAAATTTCTTAATATAAAGTTTATCCACAAGATAATTGGGTAATTTTATTTCCTTTGTATTTTTTATTGATAGTTAACTATAGGGAGACTTTTAAAATGTTAATTCCCAGATATTCTATATTTTCAATTACACGATTTAAGTTACTAAATTCCTTCCGATTCCTAAATCAATATGCAGTGAAGTGTACATTAATTAATTACTTTCGATGTCTTACTCAGTAGAGTCTAAACTTCTAGGTAACTTTTAAACGGTGTACCAGTAACCAATCACTCAATGAAAGGACAAAATCTTATTTATTATTACCGAAACTATTAAGAAGTAATTTCTAAGAAGTATCGGTTTAAATAGCCCACATAATAGCACTGCCTTAAGGAATGGCAGCATATATCAGAATTTGAAACTTTTGAACTTTTTATCCTTAAATACAATTAAAAGATTTTAATGGAGTAACTTACTATCCATTAAAAAAACTTGCAGTACAATTTCTTATACTAATATGTTGTAAAAATAGTTCATGCCAAGTTTAATCGCACTTTGTTAGGGCAAAAATATAATCATTATGCAAATGGTTCATGCATCTACCTATTAATGTCATGTAAATAGACAATCACATGTTAATCCTTAGATAGTGAAGTTCTAGAAATGTGCCATAGAATCTTAATTGCACTAGCTACTTGTAATTTTTTTTCTTGAAGATTTACGGTAGATTTTACCTATCTCTATAGTTAGTGATTTAAACTCATGACCAATAAGATACAGGAAAAATGTAGTCTTACCACTTAAACTACATTTTATTGTTGAATCAATATAAATAAGATTGTATCCATTTAGATGATTATAAATAAAATTCATTATACACATCTATTTTATATAAAGTATTTAATATGAAATGATCAATTAAGATTACATATAGAATTTATCTCAAGATACATGTTCTAACATTGGAATCTGAATTCTAAAATTTGAATACTGAAATATGAATATTGAAATAGTTAAGAAGCTAAAGTTTTACGCCCTAGGATGAAAGTTTTGAATGTTTAAATCTTAATGCTAAATTTGTTAATTGTTGGATAAACATATGTGGCTGAATACTTAATAAGTCAAATTGTACAACCATACGCTTCCCTCAAATTTTCACTTAAATAAGTAATATACTTATTTTTAGTTTAGTTAATTAATAATATTATTAACAATGGACAAGTAAAAGTGAATATTTAAGAAATTAATTGCATGGCTAACAATAAAATTATACATTAAATGCAATAAAATGTGATGTATATTTGTTGTTCAAAAATAAAATAAGCTAAGAAAATTCATTGTTTTCTGTAGGCCTTACTTTCACAAAAAATATTGGCAACAACAAGATATAGCGGATCATTCTCTCTTAAAAACGATATCTCATCTAGAATTTTGTTGCATTCTCCAATAGTGGTCTATCTGATTTTTCCAATATCTTGAGAAAGACCCTAATTGATTATCAAGATCTACAAATTTTTTCACTATTACTTTGTTTTGGACGCTTGCAATCACGCTTATTTTCATGTTTTGATTTGTTAGTTGATGAGGAGGGTATTTCATTATTTTCTAATTCAAGATTGATATATGTGTCCCTACAAGTTTCAACACCATCGTCTGGCATTCCTTCCTTGGATAGATCCCATACATCTTTACTAGTTGCTATGACTCAATCAAACATTGCCTTCATCTCATCGAGATATTCTAATGACTTGTAACGAAAGATTTGTTGTGCTTCAAAATTATTCTGTAACACCATAAATAATATTTAATTATAGTTAGATATGGGTTAGCAATTTTAGTTAACTTGAATAGTGCTTAAAAGTAGTTATCTGTGTGTAGTCATCTCACTGCTTTGAGCTCTAGTTTAGGATATTGCTTATAGGATCATAATAACTATTTTCGGTAATATTTATCATCTTTTTCCAAATTGTGTTTTTTGTCCTCAAATTATCCCATTCATTCCTCAATTGTCTCTGTTCAAAACCACACATTTTTCCTCTTTTAAAACTAGGGAAAATCGCTGAAATAGTCCCTCAACTTTTGCACTTTAGCCAGAATAATCCCTCAACTTTTTTTGTAGCCAAAATGGTCCTCCAACTTTTATTTTTTAGCCAAAATAGTCATTTCATGTGAAATTTATAAAAAAAAAAAAAAATAAAATATGATGACTACACTATAAAAGGACTTTTTTGGCTAAAAATAAAAGTTAAAGGACTATTCTGGCTAAAAAAAAAGTTGAGTAGGACTATTCTGGCTAAAAAGAAAGTTGAGGGACTATTCTGGCTAAAGTGCAAAAGTTGAGGGACTATTTTGGCGATTTTCCCTTAAAACTAATGTAATTCTTTCCCAACATTCTTTTTTTAAACTACTCCCACGATAATTATTGGACTTAATTTCTTTTGTGCATAATTCTATAAATCGCTTCAATAAATTACGATCTTTTCAATTAGCCATAGTATATTATTTGGTATATAAAGGTTTTATCCCTTCATGTTTATAAACATTAATTAAAACAAAGATTATAAAGGTTTAAAAGAAACAAAATGATTAAATATTAAATAATTAACAAGTTATTTACAAAGAATAATATAAATGTCATTTATAAAATTACTAAAATCAATAATGCCTTTATACAAAAATTTGTTTTCATAAACCATTTTTGGCATCATTCCTGATATTCTAATGGCAAATTATAGTATTCTTAATTATGCATTCTAATTTGATAATCTTAGTATGTTTAAAGCGTGTCTCTTATTTTGTGTAAAATTTTATATTTCCTTATGTATTCATGCATGAAAGAAAGTTTAATCTGTAATCAATTACTGCAAACTTATCAACTATAAACAAAGTAACTTTAAATTAAAAGGTAATTTAATATGTAATCAATATCTGTAAACTTATCAACTATATACAAAGGAACTTTAAATTAAAAGGTTTTGTCCAGGTTATAACACTAAAGTTGATGACTGATTTATTTTAAAAGTTAATTGTATAAACATTTGAGTATTCTCTCTATGTACTCAAACTTTTATTTGTTTTTGTTTACTACTAGTAAAATAGTGGTATAATAAGAACATAAAAGGGGTTGCCCCGTTTAAATTATATGATTAGCTGATAGTATTCCAATGCCATTTAGGCATGTAAATCTTTAATCAGTAAGGAAAAGACTTGAAAGTATTTTGTAGAAACCATTGATGAAGTGGTTTGAGTGACATTGCCACCACTAATTATTTATATTTCAAAGCATATAGCTTGCTCTGTCTTTCTTAACCATTGGATTACTCTTTTGTTTATCTTTTCATACATAGACATCAATGTGTCCCCTGATTCCTTTTTCTAAACATTTTCCTTCTCATAAATTTGGCTTTTGTTTATTTTGATGTAAGTTGTATTTTTAGGATTACATTGGACGTCAAATTCAGATTGCAGTAAATTAGAACTTAAGTTTAAGTTCACTTGGTCAATATTTCACTCTGTTGCAATCAAAACGTAAAACACAAAAGAATGTATACAACAAGTAGAATCAATTCAACAAGTGAAGTAGAAAAAATCAAATCTTTTAAGAAAAATGTATTTATGCTCAACGAAAAATGCAGATGAGAGAACAACAAATGCAGGATGAAGAACTTAAAACTAGTTGAGAGGAAATTCTTTGCTAAATAATTAAAATAGCTAAGTGGTTCATTAATGACACGATTAGGAATGACTTTCATCGGAATTTTCTCCAGAAATACATGAAGTAATGCTGGCTAATTAATTGAATTTGTGAACTTCAATCTTTTGGAGATAGAAACCTTAATGTTAGGTTATGTAATTTGCAAAATTGCTGGGTCCTTGTTAATATATTGCTTATATTTGAGGGCATCAAGTTTGCTGTAATGAATATGTGACTGGATTTTACAAGGGACACATCTTTGTTATGAACTATTGCTGCAATGTTCCATCATGTATTTCAGTAACTATTTGATTTGTGTTAGAAAAAAATGCTCAACGAAAATTATGCAAGCAAATAAAACCTGAAAAAAAAAACAATTAAAAGTTGAGAAATTTCAATAAGAAAAGAACCAAGATGGTACCAAACTATTACCTCCTAAAGAATAGCCATCACGACTGATTTGTTGAACCAAATAGCAGTAATCCTTAGCACAACAAACTGCAAAATAATAGATCCAATACGTATATAAATAATATAGTGCCAACAACTAAAAATTTATCTATAACATCCAAATTTGTACCTCCTATACCCAATAATTACTTTAACTAATTTTCTTTTTGAATGATTACATCGAGAGAACTTACCACCAAATAGAAAACTCCACAAGGTTTGCCACGATACAACGCTCCACTAGAAGATGATGATATTTGCAAGTGTAATGACTCAAATATTATATTTATAAGCATGATTTAGGAAGAAGGGATGTACAAGGGAATTCAAAGTGGCTGGGGTTGTGCGTTTTGGGGAGAAAGGGATAAACATATATCTATAGGAGAGAGAATTTGTGAGGAACGGATGAGTTATTTAGTTAGACGAGGAAGGGGAATAGATAGGAACTATTTTGTAACATGTGAGAAAATCATTAAACTTTATCCTCTGAACATATTTTGAATTCAACATTAAGCTAGGACTGTACTGTTAAAATTTTGTAATACGTTTTCAACAGTATTTAATTTGAAGTGGATAAGATTTGTCTTGTCAAACATAATAAAAACAAGGCTAGCATTATTGTCAGAGCAATTAATTTTCTGCCATAGCAATTTTACTCTTAATGACAAAAATACCCTCAGTAAATCTCAACACGTTTAGTTTCTAGTTCTTTTGTGGACCCCACTCTTAGACCCAAATCATATTCTCTCGCACTTTACCATTAATCTTTCAATTTCAACCTCTCCTTCCGTCAAACTCTTCTCGGCGACTTAATCGAAGACGGATTAGATCTGAATGAGCAAGTCACTAAGGTAGATTAAACTTTCCCTAAAGTCTTTAATTTTTGAATAAAAGGTCTCTGTATTTGAGTTATGTTCTTGGGATTTCGGTCAATGAACTGGTTTAAACTTTTTGTTTTGATGTTTTCATATAAACGAATAGTAATTCTAGAGATTATTTGTACTAGAGAAAATTGCTAGTAATCCTCGAGATTAATTTCACCTTGCTATTGCCTGTTGGCCTTGTTTAGCTTCAGAGGCCATTGGGTGTGAGTTGTGACCTCTGCTATGCTGTCATGTTTGTGGAATGGAATTCATTAAGGCCATTAGCTTTAATCTCAATTCCTTGCAAGTGAATTTTTTTTTTCTTTGCAAGTGAATTCAGTTTGTAAGATGGAATTTTTATATTATAAAAGGCTTGCGAGTGTTTGATTTGTACAATATGTTTGTAAATTATTTTGTACTTCTGATAGTATGGTAGAAGATAAAAAATGTAGTAGTTTTCAGTTTTTACGTACCGAAAAATGAAAACCAGAGACAGATTTTACGCAATGGTAAATCGAGGTGAGCAATTGGGCACCGGAGAAGGATCCTTGTAAAACTTTGCGTGGGGCCGAATGATGAATTTAAGAAAATTTGGTCCTTAATTCATAAAGGGTAAATCTGTCATTTTGTAAAATTTGCTCTGGATATTTTTTGCTCTGACAATAACGGTACCCTTAATCAAGATCAAAAGAGCAGGACTGTTAATATGAGCCGTTTAACATAAATAAAACAGATTGACTTGCCAAATTAGAAAAGTAAACCAAAAAAAAAAAAAAAAACAACGATTATGATAAAAGGGTACATGGCAACAGTGGTCCTTCAATTTTTTCGAGGAACCATGTTTTTGTTTAGTCCCTCAACTTCTAAAATTACTACTCAAGTCCCTAAACTTTTAAATTTGTTCTAAATAGTCTCTCAATATTAAATTCAAGTATGGTAAATTTTATTTTGCTTCCTAAACGCTTGATTTAACATTTATTTCCCCCTTTAAGTTTAAATGATAAGGTATTTATCTCTTTTTAATCGTTTTGGCTACACATTGAATAATTAACTAATTTGATCAAGAGAAAATGACAACACTGCATTTCAAGTAATTTATACAAGCTAAAATTCATAAGAAAAACATAAAAAGATATTTTTTTTTCTATTGACATAATACTGTTTTAAAGTGAAGATTAAATATATAATGAAAAATTTTGATAATAAAAATGAAAATAAGATAAATACAAATAGTTTTTCCTATTTTAATGTCTTATTCTTTTTCTTCTTTGTTTTGCTTATTTTATTAGGTGCATACATTCTACATAGTTGTGCATTTTTTACTAAGTCATTGGTATTAATCTAAATAACCTAACTAATTTACCAATAAAAAGATATTATTATTGATCATATATTAGAAAATAATATATGACTAATTAAAATATGTTAACATATTAGTTTTGTCATTTTTACTAATTAACTAATCAACAATTAAATATTTATCCAAAAAAATTGGAAATTTTCATAAATTTGGGAGGACAAACTTATAATAAACTAAACAATTAAACCTTAATGGGAAAAATGAAAATTAACCTAGATGAATTTGGCTTTAGGCACCATTTAAAACTAAATTGAGAAGTTTAAGGATCAAATAAACACTTACAAAAGTTGAGGGACCAACTAGATACATTAATGAAAGCTCAAGGACAATTGGAATTATATGACCAAAAAGAACAAAAAATTGCAATAATTTGAGACATGGTTACCAGATCACGGTATATATTCGGTAAGCGATACAAATACTCCTAGCTAAAAATGCGCTATATTAGGGTTTGGTTTAGTTAAAATGTTATTTTGGTACGTGATACGTTGTAAACCTTAATTAATTTTGTTGATACATTCTAATGTAACACTTTTAAAGAAAGTTAGAATTTCAAACAAATTTGTATAAAGTTATTAAGATTTGTTAGCATATTATTGTAATTAGTATCAACACAAGTATTTCTCTAATTAATTAACTCTATGTCAAATTGAATAACTATGAAAATAATTTGTAATTGGTATGTCAAATTTCTTTCTTTACTCCAAGAAAATGATTGTATGTGGGAGGGATACTTGTTCCGTGACAATTAAAATATTTTTGAAAAAAAAAACAAAAAATAGGTGATTTATATATGTAAGTAAAAGTTAAATTTTATAATATTTGATTTTCAAAGTTACAAACGGGTCAAACCATAATATAATAAAAAGAACAAAATTTGTCTTAAAAATGACAAAACTACAACAAGTTTAAATTTAATTAATTAAACTTTTACGAATTAAGTCTAAAAGTAGTTCGTCAATTTTGATAAGTCGGTATATGTATCATAGTATTATAAATCCGTAAAAGTATTACAAATCCAAACGCGTGAAATAATAAGCCATACATAGGAATCCGATAACACTGACTTGAGCATAAACAATACGGCAAACTGGCTTTCCACCGTTCCAAATCCAAATATATGTAAACTCTTGCTCTCATATACGAGTATAAGTAAAGAAGCTAAAAAAAAATGAAATCCCAAAAATAAAAATACATAATACATAAAAAAACCGAAAGAAAAATTTTTAAAAAAAATTAAGAAAAAGTATAAACGTATATGCTATGTCATCACCCCATGCAGCTGTTATAGACTTATAACAAACTATCCTGTGGAGCCACCATTAGTAAAGTTGGAGCATTGATATGCTGGCCTTGAAAGCTGCTCACCAGCATTAGCCGGGCACGCCGTTAGCCCCACGGGTGGTACCATGCAATTATAGGACAAGCACAACGAAACAGAATCCGGCAATTTCATATGCGATAACATTGGAAAGTCTGTTAAGTAATTATGCTGCAAATAAAGCTGTGTTGTGGTTCCACCAGTATGCAGATTCTGAACGTACTCCTCGGGCACTTTGCCTGTGAATCTATTGTTATTTAGAAATAGAGTCTCCACTCCTGAGAAAGCCCCTGTGGGAAGCTCTCCTGTCAGCATATTGTGACTGAGATCCACAATGGACCCCTCACCATATAAACTTAACGGTGAGGAAGAAGATAAGGAAGATGGTGATGCTGTTGGGGTGGTGACCCCACCCGACAAGTTGTTCCGTTGGAGAAGCATTGATGAGAGCGAGGAACGAAAGAGTGAGACAGGGATGGTCCCACTGAAGCGATTCATGCTTAAATCGAGATACACTAACTCTGAGAGTGATTCTAGTCCGTTAAGCGGGCCCCACATACGGTTCCCAGATACCGACAAATAACGGATGGATAACGGCATCTTCCTCGGCAGCATCCCCGTGAACAAATTATTTTTCAAGTCCAAATGGAGTAAATGTACCGGTAGTTGATTCGGGATCTCCCCAGATCATCAAAAGCCTGTTTGAGGCTAGGACAATTACTTTGAGCTGATCCAAATGGGAAAGGCTTGGCGGGATTGATCCCCAGAGATCGTTGTTGCTGAGATCAAGAGTATGGAGATTCGGTAAGGCGAAAATGGATACCGGTATAGAGCCCGTTAAACGATTATTAGTGAGGGATATAACTCTGAGGTTTCTGAGATTTCCAAGCTGGGTTGGTATTGGACCAGTAACAATGCCGGCGTTCAGAACGAGTTGATTTAGCGCAGTGAGGTTCGAAATGGAAGGAGAAAGAGATCCAGCGAGTCCGAGGGTGTCCGAAAGGCCGGTGCCTAGTATGAGTGAAGTTACCCGTCTGGGATTCAAGAATGGCGATGTGCAGGTGATGCCGGCAAAGGTTGAGCAAGGATCGAGAGAGGAAAAGTCCCAGCTGGTGAAGAATCTTGTGGACGGAGAAGTATGAGAGGAGGGAATGTCCGTAAGGCTGTTCTTGATTTGTTGCAATGCGGATAGATCGATGGGACTGATGACATTCTGGGGCAGTCCCTGGATTTTAAGTAGGCTACAGAAGAGGAAGAGAACAAACATTAGGAACAAAAGGGAGTATTTTGTTTTGTGCATTTTTTTCTTTGGTCACTTCTGCTTTCTTTGCACTTCTTTTGATGAGACTGACTTAAGTGGGAGAGCGAAATAGTGAGAGTGAGAGAGGGGCTGAAGTGTGTGTGTCTCGGCGAATATGGTTTGTTGTTTGCCAATGGAAAACGTGAGACAGGGTCACGGGTAAATTCATTAATGCACGAACATCCACATAAATTGTGGGTCTACAAGGGACCAACGGGAATCTCATATAAAATTCATAATTTTTGTATTTTGGTATCTGTTAGTATTATTACACATAAGAATTTGCCTAAATTCAAGTGGACGATACTGATGGAGAAAATTCTTATATAAATTTAATTCATTATCGTATTTATAAATCTTGTAGTTAAAATAAAAGTGAATGAGGTGAATGATTCTATATGTTAACATAAGAAAATGATATTATAACTTTTATTTTAAACACAAATTTACAGGTAAATCATAGAATGAATCTATATAAGAATTTTCCTATATTGAGATATTGTTTGCAATCGATGACATTGGAATACAAATTCAGGATGCAAAGTAGATTTTGTCATCGATCCAGTTCATGGCTTATCTATACCAAGTGCTAGTAACAAAATCTACTTTGCCCCTTCCTTATCCCTAATCTATATTCCACTGTTGTAGATAGCATGCACACAATATTCCTAATATAGGAAAATTCTTATAGGGATAAAGTTTATGACTCATAAGTGAAACTTGTGGTTAAAACAAAGCCAAGAAAAATGCAACTTTATTTGTTTTATTGCATTTTTAAAGGCATAAAACTTGATTTTGAATACTTGTTTTGCTCTTTATAGGAGTTGTTCTTGACTAACACTAATCAGAACATGCCATCTGGAAAGTTCTTTATCATTTTGATATTCCATTTATTGGAAATTGAAAAATATCTCCCATATTTTAGTAAAGCTTATATTGAACGAAAAGATTTGCATTTTTTAAATAAAAAATGGCTCACCAAAGCCGAATATGTATTAAAAAAGTCAAAAGATCATGCCTCAAGTTCTGGACATGATCCCTACCCAACCCTCTTTATCCACTCCTCAACTGACCCATCCTTCACAAGAATCTTCTTCTGAACCATCTCTTTCACAATTGTGCAACCTTGTCACCAATCTCAAAAACCAAATGGCCAAGTTTCAACAACAAACTTTTAGAAAATTAAAGAGGAAGGAAACAAAACAAACAATCCTTCAAGAAACTTTGAGCTTGGGTATGTCTGCTTCAGACCAAGTACAGTTTGCCAACATTTAATTGTGGTACACCTTTGAATCCTTCTCTGAAAGCGACGATGAAGAAAACAAAGATGGAAAGCCTTCACACCCTGACCAGGAAGAACAAGAAGATCCAGCTGATGAGCCAAATCTTGAAGATACAGCTGCCCAACAAGAATGCCAAAGTTGTTGATGATGATGAAGATGTTGGCGATAGATTTAACTATATCATGTAGCGACGTGATGCTCAAGAAGCCAATGAAAAAGATAGTGAAGCCACAGTTGAAGATTTGGCAACCAAAAAGCAAAAACGAAAATAGAGATAACAAGAAGAAGAATGGAACTAGCCCAACTTTATTGGTTATTTTACTATTCTGCTATTCTGTATTACTTAGACAATTAGTTATTGACTATTTTGTATTAATTTGACATTGGTTATTTTGCTATTCTGTATTACTTAGACAATTAGTTATTTTTCTTCATTAAAATTGCTTTGATATTGCAATTGCTTCTTGGTTGTTTGATTGAGGGGAAGCCTCAACTCAGGGGGGGGGGGGGGTTTCTTGTTTTGTTTTGATGATGACAAAAGAGGGAGAAATGTGGTTGTTTGATTAAGCTTGATTGAGCTATGTTTCTTGTATTGCTTGTATCCTTTTTGATTTGTCATCATCAGAAGGGGAGATTCTTGACCGACAACTTCTTGGTTTTGATGCTGACAAATCCAATCTAATAGTTTGCAATTAAGCTATGTAGGAGTTTGGCATAACTTCACTCAATAGGGTTTTCGAACAATCTGTACTATCCGAAACAGATAAGCTACGGATGCAGAGAAGTGTCTGAACAAGGCCATTTCTCTTGGATGCAGGAATTCGTTCGCAAAAATTAACTCGAACGTAGAACACCGTTCGAATGGTTAGACAAAGAGCAATGAATTTGAGGCAGTTGACAAGGGACACTGATCACCGTCCGAAAGAAACTATGTCAGATGCACCTGTTCATCCGAAGGAAAATCAATCAGTATGAGGCTTCAATCCTTCTAGACGCACTACACTGTCTGATGATCCAACTTGACAAACAATCAATTTCAAATGAAGGAATGGACGCAACTTTAGCCATCCGAACGAAGATCTCAACTTATGTGTTTTAGATGTTCGGACGCAATAAAAATTTATCGGACGTCCAAAACCTATAAGGCTCGTTTAAGCTTCAGCATTAATTACTTAGCCGTTGGAAGGTGATTGGAAGCTCATTTACGACATCTATAAATACCAACCAACTTGAATTTATGTAAAACAACTTCCACATTGAATACAAGCAAGTAAAAAGCAATTTGAGTTCAAATTAGTTCTTTAGAAGTGTTGTATTAGTGCAAAAATGTGTATATTTGAGAGTGCTATTCAAAGAGCATTGAGTGGATTAATAATAATCATTGTACAAAAGTGAGGTTGAGTAAAAAATCATTGGCTTAACTAAAGAGAAATAGTGTGAGCAAGGGTAATCCTACTTTGTGTACAACTTGGATTATTAATTCACCAAATTTGAAGAAACACTTTATTGGACTACTAATTCAAGCTTGCTAGCTTAGGAGTGTCGTTTGAATAATCTCTCGCTCTCTCTCTCTCTCTCTATTTATTTTGTTCATTTTGTGCTTAATTGTTTATATTGATATCTAATTACTTGTTCTTGTAAAAAAATTTATTTGTGTTTCATTTTTTGCAAATTGTTTTTAAACAACCTAATTCACCCCTCTCTTAGGTTGCTTTAGGCCGACAGTAGCCCAATTCTTCTTATTTACTTGTGTTAATCTGTTTGTTAACTTAGTTCTAGTTAAATTGTTGTTTTAGCTCAGACAGTCTTTTAATTAGTTGTTTGGATAGTACTCATATACTCGGAATCCTGTAATCACCAAACCATCTTCGTGGGAATGATACTCCTTACCACTAGTTATAAATTTACCCCGTATACTTACGAGAGTATGGATTGTGGTTTAAGTGAATTAAGCAATTTTTTATAACTGATTAAAATAGACACATAGATTACACCATGTCATGATGTGTGTATGTGTGTGTGTGTGTATATATATATATATATATATATATATATATATATAGTGCAGACGACCTTAACAATTGCTCAACTGTATAGGGTTGTCAATTTGATCATTGAATATTTTTTGGGCCTAAATAGTCCTTAGCTTGTAAAAATGTGTCCATAATGTAATTAATATTTTATTTGTTATATGCTATGTTTGGTAAGTCATTGATGCGCAAATACCTAATTATAAATTTATAAAACACCTAAATCCTACTACTAACTAGATGACATCTCGCAAGTATACAGTTGTTAACTAGTAGTAAAGGGAAGTAGAGATCGTACCCACAAGGATCAGTTGATAATTATCGATTATTTGGTTAGATTACAAGTTGAAATTATTGTCTAAAAGAAGAGATTTAACTAATCTTTAGAACTAATGGAACTAAGAAGCCATTTAATGCAAAGATTCAACACTAAGAAAGTAACTAAAAATGGAGTATCTTTAGAAAGCAATTAAATGGAACAATTAAAATGAAAATCATATCAAGCAAGCAATTAATTAATTTAAACTATTCATTATCCCTAAGCAAGAACAATTAGAGAAAGCCCATTATCTATTCTAAGAAAGCTTGCAATAAGAAAGCATATTTAGAAAGTAATTAACTAGCCTAAGCTACAAATTAACACTATGAGAAAATACAATTAAGGAAAGTCCATTAGCTAATCTACTAATTAAACTAAGAAAACAAGTAAAGAAAGTAATTAAACTAAAATTTCATAAACTAATATAACCTAATTAACCAATCTAAATTAGAAATTAACACTAAGAAAGCACAATGAAGGGAAGCCCATTAGCTAATCAACTAATTAAACTAAGAAAACAAGTAAAAAAAAGTAATTAAACTACAAGCCCATAAACTAATCTAACCTAATTAACTAATATAAACTATATGTTACCACTAAGAAAGCATAATTGAAGGAAACCCATGAACTAATTTAACAATTACACCAAGAAATCATGTAAAGAGAGTAATTATATGGAAGCAATTAAACTAATTAAAATAATTAAACATGAAGTTAAATATTAACTAAATGATTTTTAACATAAACAAGGAACTTACTACTAAAAGTTTCAATATTTAGTTAGGAAATTGTGCCTACAAGAAAGAGAAATCCTACTTTAATCTAATCTATATTAGAGAAAAACCCTCCCCAAAAGGGGAGGAAAAAGGAAGAAAATTACTCTCTAATCTAGCCTACTCCTACTACGTTTCTAAAAGGTCTTATATGCCTCAAATGAGGGTTAAAAGGGGTATAAATAGTGCTACGGTAATGCGGTAATAGTGCTAAAAAAAAATTAACCTCAAACAAAGTCATTTTTGCTCCAGCCGTCTCCA
This sequence comes from Cinchona pubescens, assembly GCA_025175665.1. Classification (NCBI taxonomy): domain Eukaryota; kingdom Viridiplantae; phylum Streptophyta; class Magnoliopsida; order Gentianales; family Rubiaceae; genus Cinchona; species Cinchona pubescens. The sequence goes on from JANKKI010000223.1 coordinate 114,457, forward strand.
TATCGCGGTTTGCAAAATCCAGATCGCGATATGGACTGAAACTTCTGAAATGTACTTCACAGTGTTGGTTTGAAAATCTTCATCTGACGTCCGATTGATGTACCATTATAGTCATGCAATCCTAACAAATAGGAGAACATTATTATCTATAATAAACACTTAAAATAACACCTAAATATATAAATAAAGTTCTCACAAAATAGGCCAAAAAAATGAAAGACAAATAAAGACGAACGAAAACATAACTCCCAATCAAATTAAGTCGAAGACACAACACAACTCTAAATGGAAAAACCTAATAAAATATGCTTCTAATTAGTACCTAAATAAGTACTAAAACACTTAATAAACACATACTAACACATTTTAGCATATAAAAGTAAAATAAACAAAAACACACACGAAAACATTAAAAATGTTGGAAACTAGTAGCAAAACCATCAAGTTTAGGTATACATAACTCTAGGTTCTTAGAGTAATCATGCCCCCAAACTTAAACTTTAGCTCGTCCCGAGCAAAATAAAAGACAAGAAAAAGAACCAAAAAAAAATGAACAACACAAAACACATGACACAAAACACAAGGCACAACATTTAGACCCCACCAAGTTGAAAACACAAAAGGTGAATAATGGATGTACTTTGAATAATGAGGTGACCTCTCAAGAGACCTCAAATAACATATGACAATTGAACTATTTTAACTAGTTATTCCAAGCTTTTCAACTTTTCCAAAGAAAACGAGTTCAAATGCCAACAAAATGTTTCAAATAACCAAGTATTAACCATCATCAAAAAGGTTTTTGAAAAACAAGTAGTACTACATTCATCTAAAACATAGTTTTGCTCAAATTAAAAGGATGACAACGTTTTTCAACCATCTCGACAAGGTCACATGGAAATAGAAGATCATTATGAGTCTACCTAATATGCACATGTCATACAATTGAGAATATTTCTCTATCAAGGGATGAGTAGTATAATACCAATGACGAGTATTACAAACATTTCCTCCTCAACTTGTTGGTATACTAAAACGTAATTTCTAATGGCTTAATTAGGAGAAATAATATGGGTACATGCCAGAATCCCGTGCTCGCCTTATTCCTAAAAGAAAATTTTTTTGTTTTCTTTTGTTTTGTTTTGTTTTTTTTTACGGGGCCTAAACCAAGGAAGAGGAGTAAAATGTACCCAAGATTATATTCAAACCAATCACTCATAGGTTAGAAGAAAACTCCTTATGCAAACACACAAAATGGCCTAATTACTTCTGTTCCATTTAAACCAATTTTTTCCAAAAGATGAATTGACCAACAAAGCAATACTATCACAATATATGATTTGGTCAAAAACAATGTTTCAAATGAACTACTATAAAAATATGAATGCCTCACTTTTTGAACATAGTAATACATGGCATTTGAAATTCTTTTGTCTCAAAAGAGCTACTCAACACATACCAAAATCCGTAGAATGCCAAATTTAGATAACTCAATCATATGATACTGCAAGTCATTTGTCATCATCGAGTACCATAATCAATAAAATTTTCACCCAAAATTCACCACACAAATATTTACATTCACAAAAAGTAACCATTTCAACACAAGTAAATAACACTCCCAAACTTGTCATTTTATTCAAGTGATGAGTACATTTCATCCTACCACTCACCCAAAATAGAACAAATGCATAATAATACTACTAGAAAACATAAAAACAAAAGAATTAGGCAAGGATTTTGAATTACACTCGGACAATCGAAAAGTTAAAATAAAATATGAACAACATATTAACCAAGTGAAGGTGAATGCAATTAAGTAATCTCAAATTGAACATATCAAGATAAAAATAAGAGTTATACCCTTTAATTAGGGACTTCACCAACATTGAGAACAACTTTTATCAAGGCTAAGCAATGAGCAAATGTCAAGTAAATCATATAAATGTAATTTTTAAATAAACAAGAGTCTTAGAAATTGATTTTTTTTCAACAACCAATTATGGCGATACTATGGAGGGGCTTGGGACTTCACGGGGTTCAAACAATTAAAGAAAAAAAACACACATAAGCGTAACAAGGTTTTACACAAAAAATGGGTTATCTAATGTTGGCCCCAAAGCAACCTAAGAAGGGGGGTGAATTAGGTTTCTTAAAAATCACTTTGCAAAATAATCACCAATAAAATCTTTTAAACTATCAAATGGATAAATAGATATAAAGACAATAAAGCTTATGGAATATAAAAAGGTAAAGAGAGAAATTAAACAAGCAACACTTCCAAGCTACCAAGCTTGAAGTGTTAATCTACTAGAATGCTTCACAAAATTGGTGAGTCAATAATCTTCTAGGAATGTACACAAAGTAGGACAATCCTTGCTCACACTAATTCACTTTAGTTGAGCCAAGGATTTTACTCTTAACCTCACTTTAGTACAAGATTATCACTCCACTCATTATTTTTGAATTGCACTTCAATGTACACACTAATACAATATTGCTCAATAGCTAATTTGTACTCAAATTACTTTTTTACTAGCTTGTATTCAATGTGTAAGATATATTTACAAACACAATAGAGCAGGTATTTATAGGAGCAATGAATTCTGGTTGTAACTACTTCCCAACGGCTCAATAATAAATATACTAAAACTAGCCGTTAAGGGTTTCGGACGTCTGATGTATTAGTTGTGCGTCCGATCTCAGTACAGAGTGTGTTATGAATACCGTTTGGATGGCCGAGCATGCATCCGTTCCATCGTCCGAACTAGGTTTCAAACAGTCTTGTTCGCCCGAATCAGACTTTGATCAGACAGTTGTATGCGTCCGTTGTGAAGTTTAGGAGATTTGACTCTACCTCTCTCTAATCTATCGGACGGAAAAATGCGTCCGAGGGATATTTCCCCGGATGCTCCTGTGCGTCCGTTGAAAGTACTTGAAAAAGTTTCCTTTCTTCCTGTCCGTTCTGACAGTAAACTACATTCGTGGGAGTTTGTATCAGACGTTCCTGTCATCCGAAAGATGTAGTATAGTTCGGACAATGTTCTGCATCCGAAAATCCTATTTTTAGCAGACAATATAGTAGACCTGCACAGCTTGAATTCAGAGTTTAATGCATATGTCATCATCAAAATAAGGTTTGGGAAACATCATCTAAATGCCCAACTCATCTCCAAACTTAGTTTCAAACATAATCAGCTTCAAAGAAACATTCAACCACCAAGACTACTCTCAATCCAAATCAATCATTCAAATGATTTCCACAAAATAAGTTCAACTATTTAGCATATGAAGTGTTCAACAACTAGAATATCCACAAGTAAAAAGTAAAATTCAAGTCAAAAGTCATTCCATAAAGTATGTATATCATCCAAGAAGGACATAAGATCACAAATCACAGCAAGTCATATATTGTCATCAACATTTTCATCAATGGCCAAATTCATCCAAATGTATCCAAATTCAATTGCCAACAACGAAACATAAGATAAACTAATCACAAGGCTACAAGCCTTTATTACCAACAAGATACGTAAACTCAATCAAGGAAACTAAAACAAAGCATAATAAATAAAAAAGGAAAGAAATACTTCCTCAACACCAAGGACGCTTCCCAAGGATATTTGTAATCCGAACTTGCACCAATGCTTAGGTCTTCTGAAGTTTCCAAAGAATTGAACTTCGACATATGTAGTCGGCACCTCCTCGGCCCCTTCTAGAATGTATCCTTCTTCTTCCACTCCTTCCAGAACCAGTTGTTTCTCCATGAACACCCTAAATAGAACCTCTTTTGTTGTAACTGGGACAAATGTACACTTATGCAAAGGAAAAGTTGGTGATTCTTCTACATAAGCGTTGAGTGTCTCGGTTGTTGTAACTTCAAATTCATGAGTATACAACTGCTTTTGAGAACCAGTATCTTGCATGATATTTTCAATTCGTTCTTCTTGAACCAGTTCTTCACCCATTAGTAGGGGGATTGGAGTTCGATGTTCTTCACCATTTTTTATTCCTTGAATTGGGAAAATTGGTCATGTAATCTAGCATATTTTTTGGAGTATAGTCATCGCCTCTCGGCGTTGGGCTTTTTCTTCTTGAAGTTGAGCTAGTTCTTTTCAAAGTTCTTGAACTTGCATCCACATGTCCCTCCTTCTTGCCTCTTCACTTTCTTGAGTTGGTTGGTGAAGGAAATATGATCCATTTTATCATATGAAAGCACTTGTGGTGGAAGAAAAGAGTAGGAATTTTCTTGATAGCTCTCATAAAGATATGGATGGTTAGACCATCCCATTTGATAATCTTGGTAGCTCCCATAAGCATATTGATGGCTAGACCATCCCACTTCGTAATCTAAAGGGTAAAGAGAATAACCATAACAAGAATATGCTCATTGGGTATACCTCCTGATTACCATAAAAATGATAATCTCTTGGTATGAATCATTCCAATTAGATCCTTGCATGATCTTGTACAACCAACAACTCAAAGAAAAATAAGAAAACGATCTAAAACAACACATACAAGAAAATTAAGAAAGTTTAGACTACTAGTTAGTCTAAACCATCCATCACAAAGAAAATCTTTTCGGATTTTAGAAAATAAGACACAATTGCAAAATCAAAAATCTGTTTGGTTTTTTAAAATGGGTGAAACAACTATACATAAAAATAAAAGACTTCAATCTAGTCTCCAACAAATTATATCGATATTATCGAAAGCCAATCCCCGGCAACGGTGCCAAAAACTTGTCAAGCTCTTACGTAGAGGTCAAACTAAAACAAACAAGCAATAATAAAACCTCAAAAAATCACTACATACTACCTCACTTCCGCAAGTATACGGAGTTGGCAGTAGTATAGGATGAGTAAGTATCGTTCCCATGAAGATTGTTTGGCAAGCAAGTACTGAGTACTGCTAATTTACGACTCTTTGTGTAGTTAGGCAATTCAAATAATAGAAGATGAAACTATACTAATTAAATCCATAATTAAATGTAAGCAATTGAAAGCCAAATTTAAACTAAATTATCAATTAAATGGAATTAAACAACTATGAAATTGAGAAACTATTTAATCTATTCAAATTGAAGAAGTAAATAAAAGCACTTAATTCTACTCTAATTTAACTAAAATAGGATTATAATTAAAGAGCAAATAGTTAAACCAACTAAAGAGACTATAAAAGAGGTTATAAACCTAGAAAGTACCATTTCAAAACTAGAATTTGAAAAGAGCTAAACTCAAAATCTAAATATTTTTGGATTTTTGATAACAATAAAGTAAGCCCACTAAAAATTAATTACAAATAAATGCAAGAATTTGAGAATTTTAACTAGAAAGCACTAAATCAACAAGAGCCCTAATTTCTCTAAGAAAGCTTGAAATGAAAGCAAAGAAATTTTCACAAATTTGAACAAGAAAAGCAAGTGAAAATTATATCTACTTGAAGCTAATGATTAACCCACTAAAACTAACTGATCAAAATTTAAACTTGCAAGGAATTAAAAACTAGATCTAAAGAAGAATTAAGAGGATTTTGCATTAAAACTTGAGGGTCATGATTACTCTATTCTAATCTATCCTAGTCTACTAACTACACCTAAAACTATGTGTACTAACTACACCTAAAACTATGTGTACTATACACATCTCAAGTACTTAAAATAGTTGAGATTACACAAGGCAAAATTAGGAATTGGCTGCTGGAATATTATAGAATTGCCGTTACTACTCGTGCTGGAAGCAAGTCCAAATCGCGATCTGGACAATTGAGATCTTGATTTGGACCTGCAATTACATTAGCCTAATTCCGTCTCCATACCACAATCTGGAATTCGAGATAGCAATTTGGACACTTTTTTCTAGCAATCCTTTATTTCTTCTGCAATTGCTCTTTGGTCCTCACCTTTGTCCATTCCAACTTACCAACCTCTAATTTTAGACCTGCATAATATTAAACCAAGTAAAAAATTAATTTAACTAAAATTCTAATCAAAACATATCACATTTAACAATAACTAAAATCTAAACACATAATTTTAAAATTAACTAAAATCTACCATTAATTAATCACAATTCAAAATCTTCACTAACAAAATGCTAGGATTTAGAGTAAAATAACTCTAGTTTACTAGAGTTATCAGTCATGTGACTTTTCAAAGAGGTTAAAGAATATAAAAAGAGAAATTTTGAATTTTTCGAAAAGCTAGACCATGCTATATAAATTGCAAGCCAATCTAATCGTTAATTGTTTTTCACAATTGCAACTTCAACTCTAGACAAACTCAATCTTGATCACAATTGTCTCTCACTAACTCATAATAATCCCATTTCTTAAATGTGAAGTGCTAAAGCATAGTGGATTCTAGAGGATTTCCATTTTTTATTTTGAGATTTCAAAAAAAAAGGGGGAAATCTTCGCTATTCTTCCACTAAACACACTAGACCACTTTCTTACAATGGTGGTCTTGTGTTCAAATACTAATAGCTAAACTACTCATCGACTCCAAAGAGATGTCATTGAAAACAATACTCAAAACACCTTACCTACAAAGCCTCCACACATACCCCTCATCCGCTTACTATACTTCCTCAATCCTCCTCAGTCCCGAGTCTTTATCAACAGTGGAAGAAGCAGTATCCTTTGTCTCTCCTTCTTACACCTCTACAAGAAGATCCATACCCCTCGTCAAGGAAAACTCAATAAAAGTCCTCTCAAAGCTCTACGTCGAAGTGTTCTGCCATCAAATGAACGCCATTTTACAAGAGGTACTTTTAATGGTTCTTGAAATGACCAATCATTGGTAGCGATTTGGTTGGAGTGAAGATAATGAAGGGGTTTTTTTGAGCGGTTAAGATTTTTGATTTAGATAATGATGTGTAGCCGAAACGATAAGACTGCACTTCTCCTATGACTTAAGTCATGGGTTCAGGTCATAACTAGGTAAGTGTAGACAGGGATCCACTGTAGATTATCTTATCAAGAAGAAAAAAAAGGAATTTGTTTTGGGACTGTGTAAAATCGTCGATTAATAATAAAGGAGCCTTTTATTTAATAACTTTAGCCCTTGGAATAGTCACATAAAATCCACGTGACTGACCAAACGAAGCATTTAACAACTAAAATAGATGAACTGATCTTATTGATGCATTTTTACAAGTTGAATGATGATTTAGGCAAAAAAAAAAAGTTTAGTTATCAAATTAACAACTCCTTGTAGAGTTGAGTCACCTTTTTGACCGTTTTCTCATAGATTTATAAGAAAATATAGGAGAAGCCAATGATAATTCATAGACAGATAAATGAAAAATGAATTCATTTCATACTATAAACTTTTCATAAGAAATCAAAAAAATACAACAAAAAATAATTTAGGTAGATAATTGCAAGCTCCGTCCATAATGATTATGTCAGCACCTCCTCATTCTCTCTCTAGTCGTAGATTATGGGAAAGAGTGAATGTACTACTTCCTCTTTGATTCACGAGTAAGCTACTGGTAAATGAAATAGAAAGTAGTAGTAGGAGGAGTGCATGTACTACTAATTCATGAGTAAGCTACTGCTAAATGAAATAGAAAGTAGTAGTGGGATATTTATAAGAGTTCGAGAATTAGAGATGGGGATAGAATAGGATAGGGATATATAGATGTGAGATAGGGATAGAGATGGATGGAATAGTGATAGATATAGATGTGGGATATTGATAACGATTGAAATAGATGATGATAGGATGAGCTTAAAACAAAAACAGTTATCTTCATAGAATTTTTTAACTCAATAAATAAATAAAAAATGAGTGTCTACATAGATTTTCGTACTACATTATCTTGTAATTTAATTTTAAATCAAATAAATCTTCTGTTAATCATAATTACTTTTGAAGTATTTATAACAATTTTTGCAAGTGTTTTTAACTAAAATTGATAAAATAAAAAATTAAAGTATTAAAAAATTATATTTCAAAACATCTTTGTTTTGAATTATCCGAATATCATAAAATTGTATTGAAAATAGATTTTTTCTTTAAAATATTTTCCAAAGAAAATCTTTTCATAAGGAAAATATTTTACATTCAACCAAATGAACCTAAGATGGAAAGTTTTTTTTTTTTTTTGTTTTTTGGAGGAGGAGGACGGGATTTAAACTTTCTGCAAAGTTTTGCTCAATCAACTTTTAAAAGGTTAAGAAGAGATCTCAATCAAGATCTCAATTAATGGAAGTCGCCTACTTGGAATTGGGAGCCCGTATTTTTGAAAAATTAAAGACTATCTTATTTAGAAAAATGGGCTCTCCATTCCAAATGGAGGGCTCCCTTTAGTTAAGGAGCAATTATTGGACATATCCAATAGTTGCTCCTGGCGAAAATAAAATTTTTGATTAAGAAAGAGAACTTGTTCCAACACAACTATTTATTATTTAATAATTTTGTTCCCATGAACTTGATCTTTAGAGAGGACTAAGATTTATTATCTTAAATATCAATACAATCTTTTAGTTATAATTTTCAGTATCACGTTAATCTTCAAAAGAACTAAAATAGCAAGCCATGGTCTGCAATGCTTGGCCACGTGAATAATTCTGTGCTACCACACCACAATGCATGATGATTAACATAGATGTTGAAATGATTAAAAAGTAAAGAGGGTTCTTTACTTTACAATCATTCAACAATTTAGATACTCACTTCACATTCACTTAATATTACAAAATGAGTAGCAAATATTTTTTTCAGCTAGTAGTACTTCTTAACAATATAAATTAACTATAGAACTATGCGGCCTCGAGGGCATGGCCATAGGAAATTTTTTTTTAAAAAAATGGGGGATTTACATGCACAGTATCTTTTTCTTACCAAATCTTATCATCATTTTCCCTCATTCCATGTCCATCCTAGATTAGAAATGTCAATAGTGTTATTGTTGGCCCAAAATCATCCTAATCGGGGAGGGGTGAATTAGGTTATATAAAACAAATTGTAACTTAAGATCAACAAAATTCGGATTTTTAGTAAGATGGATGCAATGCAATTAATGATCAAAGCAAAATATGCACAAGTAAGAGTAAATAAAAGACAAGTTTTGAGATAAGAAAGATCAAACCAAATCCCAAGATTCACAAATTTGGAGTACAGTTCCATTACTTTGTGTCTTTTCAATGTAGGTGAGAGACAGTAACCTTTTTTGTACACCAAGTAGGATCACTCTTGCTCACACTAATTACGTCTATTTGAACCAAGAGTTTCGCACAAAATGTCACTTTTGTACAATAGTTATCTCCACTCTTTATACTTGAAGATCACTCACTTTGACACTTTGAGAGCTTATTTTCACTAAAATATTTTCAGTAGATGCTTATATTAATTGTGTAACTTGATACATTTGTCTCAAACTTAAGAGTATTTATAACTACATAAGAAAGAGCCTCCAACTGCTCTCTAATGACTATACATTAAATATTGAAAAACTAGCCGTTAGACAGTTCGGACATTCGATCCCAAATGTCTCCTTTGGACATCAATGGTCCATCCGAACGCTTGATAGAATTTTGACTTGCCTTCATTCGAATGTCCAATCATATGTCCAGTACTGTGTCCGATATTTGATCAGTAGCTTTTGGACTTTTCATTTGGCTGTTCAAACGTTATTCTCTATCTGAAACTAAATGTCTTAGAACAGGGTTGTTACTTCTTTGGACACTTATTTGCATCTGAAATATTGTCCTTCAGACAATACAATACGTCCCCTGAGAGTGTGATTATTTTTGCGCTCTTTGGTCACGTTTGGACATTCCTTTACATCCGAAGCTTTGTCCTTCGGACATTCATTTGTGTCCAAAAGAAATGATTTTCCTTAAGAACTTTTGGTCATATTTTGAACGCTCCCATGCATCCCATGCTTGGTCCTTCATATAATCATATGCATCCGAACTACCTGCAACTTAAAAACTTCATGCAAACTCAATTTAAACCATTAAATTGATATGGTCATCATCAAAACTAGAATTAAAATTGACAATCTTTTTATCGCCTTTTTTGTGATAACAAATTAAGGAGCTCAAGCAAAGAATTACAAGACACAAAATATATCACCATTATGCTCAAACCAAAAGGAATATATATCATATCATAAATCAATACCATAATATCAGCAAAACATCACAATTAATCAGTCATATAACACCAATATTACCATTCTCCCCCTTTTGGCATCATCAAAACAAACAAAAAGAGACTCTCCCTGAATCGAAGCTCCCCCTAAACCAATAAATCATGCACAAAGTAGAACAAAATCAACAATTACATGAAAACATGAGCAATGTTAGTGGATCAAGATACATAAAAGACCACAAGATGAAGAACTAGAGCCTAAGTCTAAGAATTGCTATCATTCTTTTTCTTGGAGCAACATTCGCGTTTCCGTTTGCGTGAGAAAACCTTGTGAACTATAGAACATCATCCTCCGTATCCTTACTGTCTTGGTCATCATGATCTGAGGTAGGTTGATCTTCAAGAGTGGGATTTGAGGTGGAACACTCTTGGATACATGATGAAATCATTACTTTTATTAACATCATCATCCTCATCATTGTCATCCATATTTTGAGTTTGAGCTAAAGGATTTTCTAGAGCTTGTGGATGGACCTCGAGTTGAGTAGGATCATCATTGGTATGTCCTTCGGGTTCCTCGTGAACTTGACGATCCACATCCAGTTTAAAGTCTTCATCTGTATCACTCTCACTCACAAAAGAAGAATCAAGATTGTATTGAGACTTAATCTTGCAAATTGTGCTTGGGCGAAGCAGACATGCCCAAAGCGAGTGCTTCTTGAAGAAGATCTTTCTTAGTTTCTAAGAGCTTTAATTTACATGTGGTTCACCCTTGGAATTTTAAGAGCAGTGAGGGAACCAATGAGATCCACAATTTGGGATAGAGATGGTGCAGCTGAGGAGATAGGATGCAGATGAAGAGTTGTGTAGAAGATGTGGGAATGGAACGAGGAGAAGGAGGTTCTTGACCAAAAGTATAGGCCTCTTCTATGGATTTTTCAATCAAATATGCATTTTTTGTAAACCATTTATTTTTATAAAACCTAAGACCTTTCCTTTCAATGTATTATTTTGTGAAAAATGGTGGGAATTGTTGTTTACCCACAGTGGGAATAGAAAAAATGTTCAAAAATTCTGCTTAGAAATTTGCCATCAGGAATACTTCTCCAAGTGTCCTTGAGAAGTGATTCCCATAAGGCACAAAACGAATAACCAAAATCGAGCTTGATGCCCTTGTACACACAATAAAAATTGTACAATTGCATCTTTCCTGACTCAGTCCTATGGCCAACAGTTGGTAAAAGTAAATTTGTGGCCAATGTATTTAAAATAGTAAGCTCGAGACTAAGCAAGGTAGTTTTGACTTCTGCAGCTTTTCGAAAATCAATTTTAAAAATTTGTTTAACCTCCTCAATGTTAAATTGAGTGTCAATACTAGACCAATGATCAAATGCAAAGAAGTAGGAGTAATTCTCAAAGTCATCAAGTATATCACACCCAAAAATTGAGTTAACCAAGGTGGCATTAATCTCTATGTCTTTGTGATTTACCCATGAAATTAAACTATTTGTTTCAATGTTTTTGCGTAAATTGGTAGCGAATTGCAAAACCATGTTATGATAAACATGTATATCAAGATAAATTAAATGATCCCAATTTTGTTTTTCAAAACGTTCTTTAATAAACGTCAAATTTAATTCATCAAATAAACCTCTAGCTACTGGTTTTGGAGGAATGATAGATTTACTAAGAAGAGCAGTATACTTATTCGAGGCGTTGGTATCAAAGAATTTGGGTGGTAAAGTGTTAGGGTCGATTTGATGCGTGGCCATTGAGATGACGATCCGACTTTTGATGTTTGTCCTTTAGCTGGTTGTCTCCCTTTGGATTGTTTAGTTCTTACCCCAGCAGTAGATACTCGACGAGAATGAGCCATTTGGGTTCTAATTAAAAGGTTTGGAAAAGAGAAAAGGAAGCACTTTAGATAAATCACTGAAGTGAGATAGTGTTTGAGAGATGAAAAAAAATGATCAAAAAGCTTGAGAATGAGTCAAATCTTGATTTAGAGTAGTTGGATTTTAATTGGAGTAGAGAGAATTGAAGGTAGAAAAGTGTCGAATCCCCAATTTTCGCCAGAGACCAATTCGGATGAAGATGAATTGTCTGAAATGAAAATAGTAGGGGCTTTTAAGCAGATAAGGATTGTTCGGACAGCCGAACGATGAGAGTGTATTTGATTCAGCATCCGATAAGGTAATGGACGTTCGAAAGGGTTTACTAAGTGTTTGAACCTGTTGGGCGGATATACACTTCCGAACGAGACCCAGAAGCATATTATAAACTAAAACCAACCTTTACGGATAGTGATAAGTGCCTGAACTATTGTTGGAGAGTGCAAATAGAAAAGTCCACTTAACGGACGAATATGAACGTCCGAACATGCTAGAATCAACAATTTTCAATTTTGAAATCAAAATTTTCTAAACTTGTTCTAAGAAATTGAAAAATGATCCAAAGGCAAAACTTTTGTGAAAACCTGAGCCAATTGATATTTAGTGCACACATAATCAAAGCAAACTTTCTCTTTACAAACAAAATCTATTATAAAATGGTGCGTAATGTCAATGTGCTTTGTCCTAAAAGGTTGAATTGGATTTTTTGTGCGAATAATGGCACTAGTGTTATCACACTTAACAGGTACACATTAAAAATTCAAACCAAAATTATTCAAGGTATGTTTCATCCAAAGAAATTGAACACAACAACTACCGGCAGCTATATACTCTGCTTCTGCAGTTGACAAAGAAATTCAATTTTATTTTTTACTAAATCAAGAAACTAAGCAATTGTCAAGAGAAAGACACACCACTAGTTCTTTTTCTATCTATTCTACAACTGGCAAAATCAGCATCCAAGAATCCTACCAATTCAAAGCTAGTGATTTTGGGATACCATAAGCCATAATCAATAGTGCATTTTAAATATCTAAAAATCCTTTTAACCGCAATTATCAATGTCATTCTTTAGGACAAGATTGAAAGTGAGCACATAAGCATACGACAAACATAATATCCAGTCTTCTAGCAGTTAAATAAAGTAAACTACTAATAATACCTCTATAGTGGTTTTCATTAACCTTGTTACCTTCCTCATTTTGTCAAGTTTGGTTGAGATACATATTGGAGTTCCAACTTGCTTTGAGTCCTTCGTGTCAAACCACTTAGTAGTTCTTTTGTATATATTGCTTGTGATATGAAAGTTCCCTTTTTGTTTGATGGATTTGAAGTAGAGGTGTTCAAAATAACCCGCTGATCCGAAAAATTGATGGAACCGGTCCATTCTGAACCGTAAAAGAAGGGTATCCAAATCGGATCAAACGACCGGCTCGGATAGCCAACCAGTCCACATACAGACCGGTTCGGGTACCGGTTCACTCTTTGGTGAACCGCCGGTTACCCGAACCGGTCCATAATCAAGGGCAATTGTGTGACTTCACCTAATATGGCTAAAATTTTCTATTTCTCATATGTTCATAGATTATTGATTTATTTTGTAATTGTAAATTTGCTTATAAGGATAATTGATAATTCAAATTTTTTTTTTGATAATTTCCTTAAAACGATATTTGATAATTTATTTTGATAGTAAGTTTTTTTTTTCTTCCTTTTATGTTCATATGTATGACTGAGTTATATATATATATATAAAAAAATATATATATATATATATGTATATATCTTTTTTTTTTTTTTTGTCTAAAGGGAGATTTGATAATTTAAGGGAAAAAGGATAATTGTCTAAATTATAATTTCAGTACGGAAAAAGGCTTTTATAAAATTGGTAATTTTATTTTAGTTAGTTGTATTTGCTTGTAACAAATTACCTATAATTAGAAAAGGGATTTTATTTTATTTTTATAAGTACATAAAGTTGCTTGATATGAACCTTTAATTTTTGGGGTTTTTGGGTGAGTTTTTTTTTTTTTTTTTTTTTCACACTGTTTAGGGTATACAGGGGTCCCGAACCACTTCAATAGGGTAACCGGTCATCCGGTTACCCGAAATGTATGGATCGGATACGGTTCAAAAAATTAGTGAACCGGTAAGACCGGTTCGGATTACTCCACGGGCTCATGGACTGGGTATCCGGTCCATGAACACCCCTAATTTGAAGCCCAAGGAAGAATTGGAGTTCTCCCATCATACTCATCTCAAACTCTTTTTGCATCATACAAGAAAATTCCTTGCACAATTTTTCATTAGTAGCTCTAAAAATGATATCATCAACATAAATTTGTACAACTAGCAAATTCTCAAAGCAAAATTTAGTGTAAAGAGTAGTGTCAACAATTCCTCTTTCAAAATCATTTTTAATTAAAAAAAAATCACTCAATCTTTCATACCAAGTTCTAGGAGCTTGTTTTAAACCATACAAACTTTAAAAATTTGAAAACATGATTTAAAATTTTTTTATGTTCAATACCTGGAGGTTGTTCTACATAAACCTCTTGATCAACATAACGATTTAAAAAGTTACTTTTCACATCCATAATTCAATAAACTTTGAAATGTTTAAAACCCTTGAAACATGCATATGCAAGAACATGCGAATGGATTCTAATCTAACTATAGGAGCAAAGGTTTCATCATAATCAATTCTCTCTTCTTGTGCATAACTTTTTACTACCAAGCTAGCCTTATTTTTAACAATTTCACACTTATCATTCAATTTGTTGTAAAAACCAATTTTTTGCCAATTACCGGGTGATTTTGCGATCTATCAACTAAAGTCCAAAATTTATTCCTATCAAATTGATTCAATTCCTTTTGTATGGCCAAAATTCAAAACTCATCTTTCAATGCATCATCAACATGCTTAGGTTCAAATTGAGAGAATAACGTGCAATTATTATTTAAAAGTTTAAAAGAACGAGTTTTTACCCCCTCAGAAGATCAACTATGATTAGATCTTAAGGATGACTTGAAGCAAATCTCCAAGCCCTTGGAAGCTTCTTTAGTGGCTCTTCTTTCTTTTCACCTTCTTGATCCATATGTTGTGCATCTTCACTCACATTGCTCTCCCTTGGAACTTCGGGGATGGAGTGATAGAAGTTTTGAGAATTCGAGAGAAGGTCACGGTGACACGAGCTATTTGTCATTACGATAGGTATCAAATGGAAGTGCTGTGATGTATCCAGCTAAAGCATCCTAACAGACCAATAGCTGATCTTCCCCAAGAGCTCACATCGACGGGAAGATTTGGCACCTCGATGTCGGCTCTTCGCCACCTAGGGCTGTAGTATGTTCCAAGGGTTCATCCTCCTGGATTGATAATTTTTCAAACTCTTTTTAGGTACCTATATTTTCATCTTTACAAACATCTTTTGAAACAATATCATTAGATTCATCAAATGTAATATGTATAGTCTCTTCTATTACAAGTATAGTTATGAAACCCGGCCCGGTTTGACGGTTCAACTGGTCAACCTAGTGAACCAGCCACTAGACCAAGTTGGGTTCCTATTCTGATCAAATAAGGAGGGCACCTAACTGAACCTGTGGAACCCGCTGGTTAGAACTTAAAAGGCCGGGAACCCGGCCAATTTTTTAAGGAACCCAGGTTCCAAAAATTGGAAGAAAAGCTCTTTTGCCAATACTCAAACTCTAAACCTCCAAGTGAATGAATATGAAACTTCAACCACTACACGATTTGCTACTTGTTTGATTGTTACCTTTTATTTCTTTTATCCTTTCTAAATTTCATGCTTCACTCTTAATTTTTATATGTTTATTATACATCATTATACTATACATGCTTAAACATAACTATTTTAATATATTTTGTTTTGTTTTTAAATAATTAGTTATTCTAAATTCATCAAGAATAGATTAAAATTTAGTAAATCTATTTTATAAATGTTTTCAACATATATTTTATATCTAATAATTTAAAATTATTATATATTATTAATAAAATAATATATATTAGTAACCCATCGGTTGAACCAGTAATCCATTCACCCATCTCCCTTGCCGGGTTCCTTCCCGAGCTAGGTTTAGTAACTATGATTAAAAGAGTAAATATTCTTCTATTATAAACTCTATGAGCCTTTTTGTTAAGAGAGTAACTCAAGAAAATTCCTTCATCTGATTTCTTATCAAAGTTACCAAGGTTATCTTTAATTTTCAAAATAAAGTATTTACTACCAAATACTTTAAAATAACCTGCAATGGGCTTTTTGCAAAACAAAGGTTCATAAGAGGTTTTGTTCAAAATAGACCTTATAAGAATTCTATTCATCACATAACAAGCCATGCTAACAGTTTCGGGCCAAAAATATTTTGGCAAATCACATCCAGTAATCATATTTCTTGCGGCGTCTTGAAGAGTTCTATTTTCTTTCAACCATACCATTTTGCTGAGGACTCTAGCAACCGAAAACTCGTGAGAAATACCATTATGCTCACAAAATTTGGAAAAACCATTAAATTTAAATTCAGCACCATTGTCATTTCTAAGTCTCACAATTTTCAAATTCAACAAATTTTGTACATTAGCAAACAATTTTACAAAGTTTTCAAAAGTTTAAATCATTTTTGTGAGAATGAAATAATACCCAAGTATATCTTGAATAATCATCAACAATCACAAAAATATATTTACTACTACCAAAACTAGCATGTTGAGTAGGACCAAACAAATCCATATGCAAAAGTTCTAAAGGTCTAAAGTGGATACACTATTTTTGAATATTTCACTTGCTTACTAAATTGCTATGCATTACAAATTTTGTCCTTTGAAAACTTTAGCTTAGTCAAGCCTCTAACTAATTCCTTTTTAACAAGGTTATCTAACAAATCCATGTTGAAATGACACAATCTCCTATACCAAAACCAAAGATCATTTTTGGTAGCGGTTAAGCAATTAATCTTACCATTGTCAATATTATCAAGATAAACAATATAAACATTATTATGTCTTTTTATCTCTAAACAAAATAATAAAGTTCTTTATCACTAATCAAGCATCCATGTTGGTTAAAGAAAACATACAAATTTCTATAACATAGTTGACACACACTAAAAAAATTGATTTGTTAATTCAAGTTATCTACTAAAAGATATTTTTCACAAGTGTCTCACCAGTTTTACCTATATAACCAATCCCTATGGATTTGGCTTTCATGTTGTCTCCAAAGGTTACTTTGCTACTATTCTTCGATTTGATATTTGTGAAAAGGGATGGATCACCGGTCATGTGCCTTAAGCATTCATTTTCAACGAACCACTTTGCATCCTTAGTGGTGTTCTTCAAGCATACCTACATAAAGAATTAAGAGATAACGTTTGGTATCCATATTTTCTTGGATCTATATGAGTTAGTAAATTGACTCAATATCCACATAGATTTCATTCCCAAATTCTCATTCCTTTTAACATAACAATTCTTTTTCACATGTCCATATTGTTGACAATAATTACAAATAATATTTTTATTTTCATATAAAGAATACTTGGACTTTACACAGCATAAACCATTCTTTTTAAAGGTAGTGAAATTCTTGTTGATAAACATATTTCTAATCCTTTTCTTTTCAACTCTGTAAATATTTTCCTTTTTCTTTTGCAAAAGTACATCAAGATCATCTAGTCTCTTTTTTAATGAAGTTTGTTCTTCCTTGATTTTGGTTTTCACATCTGACCTTTTCTTCAATGCATCATTTCCTTGTATCAACCTATTATTTTCATTGACAAGTTTAGAGTTAGTATTTAACAAATTATTATTCTTTCTATTTAACTCCTTGTTTCTAGCATAAGATTCTTTCAAGTTATCATGTAATTTCATTACAAAAGCCTGAAGAGCATCATTTTCATCAAGTACATTACATGAATCATCAAGAAAATTGAAGCTAGTAGTTACCTCTTCATCGCCGAATGCCATAAAGGCCATTAGAGCGGTTTCAACTTTCTCTTCTGCTTCTCCATCAGAATTGTAATCACCCCATGTAATTTAAAAATTATTTAAGCGGGACTTCCTTCCTTCTTTCTTCTTCTTGGAAGGACACTCATTTGCAAAGTACCCAGGTTGACCACATTCAAAACATTTTTCATTTTGCTTCTTGATTTCTAACTTGGTCTTCCCTTTGAAGTTGTTGTGATTAATTGCTCCCCCATTTCTCATTCTTGTTTTGTTGATGTAGTGCTTTAGGAATGTTTTGGTGATGAATGCAAGATCACCTTCATCAAATTCTTCATCTTCCAAATTGATGGAGCCATTTTCATCACCTTCTTGAGAAACCTTCAAGGCAATGCTTCTCTTGGCTCTTGCTTCTTCATCATATTGAACTTTGGATTTGAGTTTCAACTCATAAGAAGTAAGAGAGCTAATCAATGATTCAATGGATATAGAATTCAATTTTTTTTTTGCTTCTTCTATAGCAATGGATTTTGATTCCCATTCTTTGGACAAAGCATACAAAATTTTTCTATGTTTTTCATCCAATGAATATTCCGTGCCCAATGCCTCCAAATCCTTTATAATGTCATTGAATCTACAATATATCTTATCAATGCTTTCATAATGTTCCATTTTGAATGATTCATATTTAGCTACCTTGCAAGCAAGGATTTCTTTACTCCATCACATCATCAATACCATCATAAATCTCCTTCAACTTGTCCCCAATTTTCTTGATTGACTTGCAACCTTTCACTCTAGTGGATTCACTGGCATCTAAGGCATTGTATAGCACATTCATGAATTTTGCATTCACAGTCAAGTTGGCTTTATCTTGGGGAGTTAACTCATTCCTAGCTTTGAATCCAAGTCTCAGAGTTTCCTCATCTATAATGGTGGCTTCAAAGGGATCCTCGTTGACTATATAACATAACTCAATATCTATTGATTGTAAAATGATCTTCATTCTCTCTTTCTAACTAATAAAGTTCACACTATGGAACATAGGTGGTCTAGTGACGGAATAACCATCCAAGAATAAAGTATTGTTGGTTGCCATAGTGATATTTACTCTAAAGTGATTAAACCAAAACAAAAAAAGACCATGTTCTAATACCAATTGTTGGCCCAAAAGGAACTTCAGAGGGGGTGAATTAGGTTGTAGTATAAAACTAATTGAAACTTAAAATCAATAAAAATTCTAATAAGATGGATGCAATACAATTAATGATCAAAACAATAAATGCACAAGTAAGAGTAAATAAAAGATAAATTTTGAGATTAGAAAGATCAAACCAAATCCCCAGGTTCACAAGTTTAGAGTACAATTCCACTAATTTGTACCTCTTCAATGTAGGTGAGACATTAACCCATTTTTGTACACTAAGTAGAACCACTCTTACTCGCATTAATTACTTCTAGTTGAGCCAAGATTTTTACACACAATCTCACTTTTGTGCAATAGTTATCTCTACTCTTTACACTTGAAGACCACTCACTTTTATACTTAGTAATTCTACTAATACAATACTATTAAGAGCCTATTTTCACTAAAATAGCTTTGGTAGATGTTTGTATTGATTGTAAAAGTTGATACATTTGTTTTAGACTTAAGAGCATTTATAGCTGCACAAGAAAGGGCCTCAAACTATTCTTTAATGACTATGAATCATTAAATGCTGACAAACTAGCCATTTAACTGTTCGGATGTCCGATCCAAAATGTCTTCCTCCGAACGCTTGATAGCATTTTCTCTTGCCTTCGTTTGGATGTCTGATCATACGTCTGGTACTGCGTCCGATATTTGATCAGTGGCTTCTGAATTTTTTCATTTGGCTATTTAGACATTATTCTCTGTCAAAAACTAAATATCTTGGAACAGTGTTGTTACTTCTTCGGGCAATTATTTGCATCCAAATATCCTTTGGACAATCAAATGCATTTCCTGAGAGTGTGATTATTTTTGTGCTCTCTGGTCATGTTCGGGCGTTTCTTTGTGTCCGAACCTTTGTCCTTCGGACATTCATTTGCATCCGAAAGAAGTAATTTTCCTTAAGTACTTTTTGGTCATATTTCAGATGCTCCCATGCATCCTAAGCTTGGTCCTTCGAATGATCATGAACGTCCGAACTACCTGCAACTTAAAAACTTCCTGCAAACTCAATTTTAACTACTAGGACAATTGATTTGGTCATCATCAAAATTAGGATTAAGATTAACAGTTATGTGATGGGTAATTGTATTGTGACATAACTATGTTCAGGTCATAAATCTCAATACTAACCCTATCAAGTTAATAATTGTACGATGTTCTGTCTAAAACGTTTATGATCATGTCATTTTGAATCTGACTTGTGTAATCCTCATTTATTGTTAATAATGCTAAATTAATTCAACAAAATAAATTCAGTATAAATAACATTGATCTTCTCAATGTTTTGAACAAGTATAGAAAACTTTATCCTATGGTTTACAAAGTAACCGTAATTACATAGAATTTTGTTAAATGTTACATGAAATATCTGTTGTTTATAATCTTCATTTGTAACAACCAAATTCTAAGTTTTAAATCAAATTACATATGAAGATTAATAGAAGTGGCAATATAATTATAGAAATACTTTAACACATTTTTATTTTACTAGTGATTTTTACACACTCTATGTGTGTGCTATTTCAAAAAAAAATATATAAATAAATACATTTTTAAATAAATTAAGAGGGAATTTTTAATAACTAATTAAATATGTGAGATTTTTTTTTTTGGTTGTTGGTAGGTTTTTTAAAAAAAAAATTTAAAATATTAACTTATTTAATATTATATTGAACATCATAGGAAAATATTACCATACCAATTGAAAATTGTCCCTTTATGTATATAATGAGATTATATATAATGCGTGGAGGGTGTCCATTCATTTATTCTCGGTTACAGAGATGCCGTGTTTCGTTTAAAAAATTGACGTCATATTGGGGGACAGAGAAAATAAAAATAAAACCGTTCCTTTATGCCCCAGTTCAACTCTAAAGCGTCTCAATCTCGTATAACACCGACAAACATATAACAGCGGCAATAGTTGTAGTCCAACAATCTCAGCTTCTTCCGCTTCCGTCATTTATACTCGGTCTCTAACCAAAACCCATGGCTTTGTCGCCTGCGTTGCTTAGTTTGCGCTTATATTCCCTTAAAACTACAGCCTTCTTCTCCATTTAAGTTCTTACTTACATATTCCCAAATTCAGTTTATGAAATCCTAAGAATTCCGCCGTCGACTCTCAGTCTCTCTAAATAATTTGTGGGGTTTTATTTTACATATCTTATTTTTTCATTTTAATTTATTCTTTCTCAGCAAACCCAAAACGGAAAATTCTTGAGATCCGCAAGATTCCCTCCTGTCCCATCTCCATATCCCGATGAGCATAATATGTTCAGTCATTACCTTATTTAAAAGAAAAGAACAAAAATTATTGGGTGTCCTTCGTTCCCTTATACTTTTTAATTATTTCGTACGTCTTTAAAAAATTCATTAATACTCACTTCATGTACATATTATTAAAATAATAAATTATATTATGTAAGGAGTATTGGTACCTATTGGTGCCAAGTTTCCAATGATGTGCTATTTTTTCTTTCATAACTTTTTTGTCAGCCGTAAATTTGTTACCATATTGTCTCGCACATTTACATGTATAGTTATAAATTAATATGATTTTGTAGATAAATTCTGTTCATTGATCTTCAATGGGAGTCGAGAGAAGTACTTCTGCAGCACCCATGTGTGCACTGGAGGAGCATTGTTTGGAATGGGAGTCCAAGTACATGAAATATTGCCTTTGCAGCACAAAGGAATGGGTTTCATTGATATTGGGATTGATAAGTGTAATGAGTTGGGCTGTTGCTGAGATCCCTCAGATCATCACAATCTACAAGCAAAAATCTGCTGAAGGCCTCTCACTTGTTTTCCTCCTCGTCACATGGGTAGTCGGATAAACATTTAACGAATACTTTCGTTTCTATTTTTCTTTTTTATTTTTTCTTTGGGTTCTTACTTTGGATTTTTTTTTAAAAAAAAAATACTAGAATCACAATTACAAACAATAATAATAATAATAACAACAGAGAATCATATTTACACAGCTTAAGTACTTATTGGGTACTATGATGTATGGAACAATAACAGTATAAGGACACTAAATAAAATCGGCTCAAAAATAATTTATTTTTAGATTTTTTTGAACCAAAAATATTATTTGTGTAGTTTTTGATTAGTTTCTACTATTGCAAATTATTTTTAAACTTTTAAGTAATCATCTTAGTTTTCTGATAATTATTTTAATTATTGGTCAATGAATTCGAGTCACTCATAATTAGGGGAAGAGGTGAATTAAAAAAATAAAGAAAACTAAAGGTTTAGATGAGTAGTGATGGTTTTTCACTATTTTCTAAATTTTAAATAAAAAGAGACGAAAAGGAGGTAGTCTCTTGTTTGTCTAAAATTGAAAAGGCCTCTTGGCGTAAAGATCACCCATTTATACAACTTTGGTGTGTGTGCAATTTTGTAGTAATGAGTTAAAGTTATTTAGTGGGGTTTTAAAAGGTAGTTAATTGGCAGTGAATTAAAGGAAATTATGAGACAATTAAGAGTATGTAGGTGGTAAGACACTTTCCTAGTTAATTAACACTGAATTAAAGGAAATTATGAGACAATGAAGAGTCGTAGTGTCTACACTTTTCTAGTACTTATTAATTATGGTTTGAGACACTACGGGATAAGATAACACCTATTACTATTAGTCATGGGTTTGAGACACTAGAGGGTAAGGAAAGAGATTTTTTTTTAAAGGAAGCTATGAAAATTGCACCAAAAATTATAATTGCATCAAAATTGCTAAGAGTTATTAAAGTAGTAATGAGAATCTAGCTATATATACAACTTTGATTTTTGTGTAATATCAAATTTAATGACTTTTTTAAAACAGATGTTACTAAAATAAAATAAATAATTATTTCGTGATAATATTGTGAATTTTAACCACCAATCCCCATCGCAATATTATTAGAATAGTGTGGTTAAATTTAACCACTCAATATTATTGTGCATTTTTTAGTCACAGTTAATCTAATTCTATGGTTCTGTTAATGTACCATATCATTGTGCTTAAAGTCATGTACTGTATAAACATTTAAAATACATGACGTTGTATTATATAAGTATTCAAAGTAAAATGAGCTGTATTTGTACCCAACGACCATAGAATTTTTCAAAAATACTAATGATAATATTGTGCATTTTTTAAACTTGCTCATAGTGTATGCGCATACTATCTTTTACTATTAGATTTCAGTGCAAAAAGTACTTGATTTTCAAAAAAGTAGCAATCTCTTTTTTAGGCATATGATACAAATTTTTGTTTAAGTTGTCTAAGGATTGGAATAATTTAAGAACTTGCTGTTTCACTATTTTAGATGACAAGGACGCATAGTTGCATGCTCGAAACTAGAAAGTGTAAAAGAATCTGTATATCTTTTAGAGAATTATCTGGCATAGTATCAGGAGATGCGTTCCTCATAATATTTGTCCTTTTTTTTAAAATTATTCTTATTGCGTTCTTGCAAAAAAATCAGTCTTTATGGGCCGTATTCTTTATTCATCAAAACAATATTACTTAAACATGTTTCGACCACCTTTATCTTGCATATATCATTTTTTAAAGAGTTGTTACAATAATTATTGCAAATATAATATCATGAAGAGTGGCTGTCCAAACGGAGCCATTCCCATGCCTTTTGTAAGTCAAAAACTATTTTCTTCTATTGTTTGTTGGTCTTCATGATGGTTGTTTGAATCTAAATTGATGTCTTTAGATAAACAGGTTTACTTATTTTTTATTTCTATGACAATTAAAGACAGTTAATAACGCACCACGACTCTGCGGAGCATGTCCAAGGCCTCAGAAGTATCCATCTCTAGAAAAGTTAACTTCATTGATGTTCGTGAATGGTTTTCTATGTTGTGGTTGATTAACATTTGGTTGGGAGATATCAGCTATTCAATTAGATTGTCGACTTTTTTCGTATTCTTATCTTTTGTTAACATTTTAGGACTTCTCATTCTGAACAGTATATCTACTAGATTTCATTAATTTCTCAGGTTGTCTACAAACTTATATGTTTCCTTTTCCCTGTAGCCATTTACTTTGGTTTTACTTCAATCAATTGTTTAACTAGTTATGATGAACATTAGTATCATTAGTTTTGAACTCAATCAGTAATCTTAAATGTACCACAGTTAAAGGAAGTTCACAACTTATTGATTATTGCTTTTGTAAGTTCTTTCTCCTGATTGCCAAATGCAGCTTTCTTTTTGTTCTTATTGTGAGAATGCATGCAAACATGATCGGATGCTGAAAAATGCATTTTAACTTTGTGCAGAGATCTTCTGAATGTCTTTGGCTGCATACTTGAACCAGCTACTGCAAGTCATTGTTCTAATTCTGAATTGATATGAAAATTTCTTTTCCACCTTAAATGGCTGTGTCTACTGCAAACTGCTTAGAGAATCTAAAGCTGAGAGAAACAACGTGAAATATAACTGCATTTATTTTTATGGAGTATCTAATAGTACAAAGCTATTTCAACCCCTTCCAAGGCATTGAAACTTTCATCTGTCCATTTCTGGAAAAACAGATGTTTTCACCTAAGAAATGTTTTTTGTTCCTTTAATCTTTACTTCTTTATTCGTTCTGAATTTTTCATAATCCTATTACGGCCGTTTATTCCACAGAATTGGGTTCTGTGAGGCATTATTTTCCTTGGGTTTAGTTGGAGAACATGACATATAGATACAAGTAACGAACACATTCATTTGAGAATAGGATTTGAGCCACTCTGAATAGGTTGCTCCGACTGAAATTTCCGTTGAGAACTTCATCCTTAAAAAGTATAATCTTGTTAAAATTTAATGACAATGATGAAGAAGAAAGAGAGAATTTTGAGTCAAATTGAATTAAATCCCAAATGGGACGTGTTTGTCTGTCGTCCTTAAGGATTATCATATTTATCCCCATAACCATGTGGAAGTGAATTTAACATGTCATAGCACTTTATGCTTCAGTTGTACAGAAAGTCTTGCCATCTTGTATATTTCAAGGATATCCCCATCTAGATCATCAATTGATAATGGTGTATTCACATATTTATACTAGCATATTGAAAGCGCAGTGAAGGCTGTTTGAAACTTCAGCTCTGATAACTAGATCTGGAACCTCTGTTATATTAAACTGCCTGCATAAAGTATAACGCATCATCAATACCTGAAACAGAGTCAACATTAGTCGGAAAAGAATGGATATAATAAGGTTTAATGGCCCAGAAGATAACCAGCTTCCACTGATAGAATATTCTATTGATGAAGATTCTAGATGTAATTTGTGGGATGCAGAGCTTACTTTTGTTAGTGTGACCTCTCCAAGATTGGACTAACTTTCATGAGAAGGTCACTTCCATATCCGAAACACCCAGAAACATACAAGTCGTGGAAATTGAGATGATGTATTTGATTCAATCATCTTAATTCCAATTGAATCTTATGCCTTGTTGGAATCTTTTTGTTTTACATACTTAACATACATAGTGTCAGAGAGGAGAAAAGTAAATTATAATTCTTTCTGATACAGATGATCAATCATCTAAAGTCTCCTCCTCTCTTCTCAGAAGTTAGGAGCCAGAATAAACAGATGTTGAAAAACACCATTATGAAATTTCTAAATTCTGTTTACAATTTGTACAAACTGAGATAAACAAACAAGTATGTTTCCTGATTTTGGATAACAGTTTCGTGATATAAATTTCCTATTTCACGGGCAGAAATTGAAAGAACAAACTAGAGAACTCTTTCCACTTTTGACTTATAATGCAGGATATATTCAGCATATTTGTTTGAAAGGTCATTGCATGAATCTGTATTTAACTAAAGGAATTGATAGAGTGATAAGGTCGATTTTTGGTTTAAAGACATTGAAAGGACGTGATTAAAGTTAGGTCAATTTGGAAAAAAGATTTTACTTTGCCAACGAATGCTAGTAGGTATTTCCACTTCAGAAAGGTTGATTGAGGCTTTAAGATTTCAAATGTGCATTGCTCCTCTTATAAACAAACACAGTATGTTCTGTTGGTCTATAATACTGAAGGACTTGATAGAATATCATAATTTGTCTATCTTATTTTAGTAGGTTTTTGAATGGGAGCTAGTTTGCCAATTATATATATATTAAAAAGCTAATATTACCTGATCTGTTGGTTTTACAGCTTCCAACACAATATTAACATCCTCTACTCTGTCTTTCCCTTTCTTTTTTGAATTCTATTACCTGTCTTCTTTAAGATAAACTGACCAGTTCCATTGACACAGTTTATGTTGGTCTTTGCAGTTATTTACATTGATAACTATTATGGCTATATTTATCATCGCCTGAAATCATACAAATGTGCTCATAAGGTTAGGTACTCTTACCTCTACATTTTCTCATTCTGGATTTTGTAAATTTTCTGCCTTCCTTTATAGTTTCAGAATGCCATGATGCCTCCTTGCAAATTGATAATACTTGTCAAAATATCAGGGAGTCATCATCTTTAAAGCTTGAAATAGAGGAAGTTTAGTCATCAACTAAAGTTAGGGTAGAGTCGCATTAGCGCTTTTCTGATCGTTTTGAAGCTTTGGAAATGTGCAGAATCGAATTGATTTGCTTTAGGGATGATGTCTAAGCGTTCTTATTGTGAGACTTCACATTTGGCACAATGCCGCAGCTCAAGTAGGGTCTGGGGAGGAGAAGACATAAGGTGAGAGCACATCTACTAAATATGTATTGGACTCGGTTTTAGCTGAAGATATACTAAGATGCTTAAACCAGTTTTCTTGATGGAGATAAAAAGCGCCTTTCCTGAGAGCTTCAACAACCAGCATGTATAACAGGAATCATAGAAAGGATATAGAGCAGAAATGCTGGAAAGATGTCTATAGAAACCGGGCAAAATCTTGATGTTCGAGGCCTAGGCAACTTTATAACACCAAAGTTGTGCTTGTTAAAAGAGTTGGGGGTCCCAAATATTTTGAGATTACTACCCCCTTAACTTGTTAGCCAATAGATGAAATATCTCATAATCCACATACCTGCCATATTTGTTGTACCAGTAAGTTGTTGAAGAACAATCTCTCTCAGATGTAGATAATCTCATGCATTATAGCTTCCAGGAGAAATTGAAATTAAAAAGGCCTCTAGATGTATTGATCAAGTTGCGAAAAATGGTTGTAGAGTGCTAATTTATAGTTTGTAAGACATTATCCTTCATTGCAGATCTAAACATGCCTTTGTGAGTCTTCAGCATTTGCATCTACAAATTCTTTTGAGAAATTTGTGTTTTGAAGGCCTATGATCGAGAAAATTTATTTTTATCTGTTGAAGTTAACTCCTTACTATCCAATTCAGCAGTTCCTTCATAAGGCAAATCTCAATGTTGCAAATGTTTCCATAACTTCATCTTTCATAATTGAACATATTTCATTCATGGATATGCTGTTGCAGTTTATTCATGTCTCTCCATCATTGCATGGCATCTTTTAGCAATAAAGCATCATAGGTATCACCTAGATGGAGCTCAATTCAGAAAATAAGGACTCTGGCTTTTGTCCTTTTCTCAGATGGTAAATAAATTGTAAGCCTTCCAATGTTTCTAGCAAATTACAACCACTTTGTCTCGCATTAATTTATTTTTAAAAGATGGTCTATGAAGAAGATTTTGCATTAAAGTGGGACTCATAATTCGCTAAAATGGTTGATTAGGTGCAAGTAGCACTAACCTCTTGACGTAGCACAAGATTGGGGTGATATTCTCTACAAGCGTGGGGCTGTTTCGGGATTGTGAATGATACCTGTGAACAGTAATCTGGATAATCAGCGGGAGGAAGTAGAAGGAATATCAGAAAATTTTAAGAAGGAAACAAGACAACTAGAAAAATAAATAAATCAACTCATTAATTCTTATTCTCTCTTTCAAATAACTCCATTTAGCAAAAGTATTTATAGAAAATAAACCAACTAAAACACAGATTTCTAATCCTAACTTGAATATAATTACTACTTCTATACTAATCAGATAAGGACTCCTAAACTATTCCTATAACAATAACAACTTTAAGTTCTAATATAATAGGATGTCTAAATAAGACTAAACTAATGAAAAATTCCTGCAAATAATTAAAAGACCAAATTACCCATAAGACCTAAAATTCACAATGAGAAGACTCCTAAGACATCTAGCAGCTACACAACTATGAAAAGTTTCAATTTTGCTTTTCCTTGAACTCTTGATTGACTGCGTCATTCTCTCCTGATTTGAAAAAAATTTGACCTTGAGTTTTAAAGAATTGAAGTGTTGAAGGATGAAGAACTCAAAAGATTGATATTCTGTCCATGAGTTAGAAAGATAATTGCAATTCCAAAAGCTGCTAATGTCCTTTACTTGATGTGGCAACAAGTAAATTTTGGACTTCATAGGATTAAGATCCCCAAGGACAAAGTCAATTGTTGGGGTGAGTAGATTAGGAAACTTTTCTTTACTTTGATGTTGAACTTGCTCAATCTTTGATGCTACCACAATCTCTTCCATAGTTATCTACTTGATCTGTTCAGTTACAATGGGTGCTACAGGCTAATTTTCTGGAACTTCCTCCACTAGAAAACTCTCTTCTGTGTCTACCGTAGGTTCATCGACAAATATCATCAAGTTCAAGGAGTTGCCAAATCCGAATTTTAGGGCACCACTAAACTACTTAATAGTGATCCAAAATCAGCAGCCACGTTCTTAGACATCTCAGCTTCTATAAGAAAATCATGAACCAAATTTTTGCTTTCTGCCCTATCTTGAATATAATTACTATTTCTATACTAATCAGATAAGATAGACTCTTAAATTATTCCTAAACAATTACAACTCTTAAGTTATAATATAATCGGATGACTAAATAAGACTCAAATAATGAAAATTTCCTGCTAATAATTAAACGAGCAAAGTACTCCTACGATCTAAAATTCACAATAGAAGACTTCTGAGACATATAATTGCTACACAAATATGAAAAACTTTAATTTGGTTTTTCCTTGAGCTCTTCATTGACTGTGTCACCTCTCCTTTTAATCACTGCCGCCTTCTCCACTGAATGACTTGGTTAATTCTAATGCAAGTTTATTTACAAATATCTGTCAGAAAGCCCTTTAGACGTCCAAACTGTACTAAAGTACCACCAACCATAATGTGAAGTTACAAATAGGTCATTCTTTGATTAAGTTTTGAAGATCCTTTTCTCGAGGCTTATTCTTTGAAATTATTTTTGTTTAATCTCCCAAAATATAAATGAAATAAAGAGACAAAGGTGAGTTTAGCATTATTAGAACATAAATCACTAATGCTGTTGTTGGGTGTCCACGTTGGAACCTTATGCGAAGAGAGCTTAACACTAACTTTTAGTTAAACTTTTTCTAGTAATCTACTTCAAAGTTCCAAAGTTTTGAAGGAATCTGGAATGACCACTCTTGAAGTAAACATATGGCACACTAATTCTGTTTCAGGCATTTACCTCTATATTCTTGTCTTCAATTCTGGTCATCAGAAAAATTAATGAGGATTATACGTATATGTTTGTTTGTTTTATTTTATTTTATTTTGTGAAATCTCCTTTTGAATAATTGTCAAATGATCAAGAAATTTCAGCTATATTTGTTGCCTCATTTATTACCATCAAGCTAATGCATGATCAATCAGTGAGGATATTCTTCTATAGACTTCTAAATAGACGCGATATTGATGAATGGGGGATAGGGATTTCATGATTATGCATATGTGATCTTTTGGGTGAGAAAGTCAGTAAAGTATTTAGTGAGGTTTCATGGACATACTGAAGTGGTGGTCTTAGTTAATCAAGCAAGTGTGATGACTATTTAGTAGTCTATAACATCACCTTGTAAATAATCACGAATCACTTATTCCTTTCTAGATTCCAAAGTTCCATATGGGACCGTAGACAGATGTTTAACTTATTTTCTTGAAATTTCTATAGTATTTTCTTCTTATTCGACCAAAAGAATTTATGTTTTATCTGAGGCTTTAGGTAAGTAAAATCCTGAGGCATGCACGTTTGTAAAAAAATAGTAACAAGCTTGCAATCAGGCGTAGAATAATTAATGATTACATCTTTAGTTGGAATAGTTTCACAAATTTAAGAAGATAATGAAAATCTTATCTGGTTTTTTTTTTTTTTTTTTTTTTAAAAGTAGATAGAGATCACAAATATAGACTTGATCATAAAAGAGACATCACATCATAAGTAATAATCTAGCTATTTGTATAAGATCAGAGTTTGATATTGAGGAAAAATTTTGCATGGGGATATTACAAATTGTATGCATGTTTTGTCATAGCATATCAAAAAAAATGAAGGTCTGAACTGTTTCCCTTTAAAAATACTACCAATCTTCACCATCTATAAGATAGTGGAAGTGATAAACTGAATGCCTTGGTACATTTCTCTATTAGTGTTTATAGATTCTATAATCAATTTACTTTTGTCAAGAATGTGTCATATGGTGCTGAAATTTTATATTTAGTTTGTTATCTTTGAGTGAGTTATTGTGGTTTTTCGAAAAATTGAGGGCTCAAATGTCTTATGAGATTTATCTTGAGGTTTCATAGCTCTTGGAAGATCATTTTTAACCATTGGTTGCTAGATTATACAATAAGAAAGGAAGAATACAAAAATTTCATGTATGGTTGGCGAAAAGTTTGGGGTGTTTGGAACATTAGGAACTATTTGCAGCGAGTTGATAGATATAGGTTAAGAATAATGGCTACATATTAAAAGGAAATTGAAGGTTTCCCATTCTGAGATCAGAAAATAAATTGAATATGCCTATCCAGTACATGAGAGAAGATAAAGTAGCGGCGTATTTAGTAAATTAGCTTAAAACATTGTTTTAAAGGCAATTTTTTTTTTTGAAGAGATGACTGGTTATGATTCTAAAGGTTTTGATTCGTTGTGGGAGCACTGGTGCATAATTAGCATGAATCTTTTTCACCTATTTGTGGATCATGTACTTGGAGATACATGAGCAAATTGAAGATGTTAAACTAAGTGAACTTTCACTTTTTAGTATGAAAACAAAAAGATGCTGAGGAGGTAGAATTACAAAATTTGGGATTCATGAGCTGATTTAACTGGTCCGTTTCTGATGCAGGATGCATCATAATTAATTATTCTCACATTTACTTTATAAGTTTAAATATAGTTAGCTTTGTTTAAGGTCAGTGTTTCAGTTGATTGTAGGCTTTGTTTAAAGTCAGTATTTTTGTTGAGTACTCTTTCTAAGATAATGATTAGAATCCTAGATAAGAACAAGTGGTATTTAGAATTTTAAGTTGGTTAGGACTGCAACTTACAATAGTTGTCTGATAGTGTTCTGGTTATCATTTTTTGTTGAATAACATTTCTAAAATACTTAGTCAGGCTTCTTTAACATTTAGCTCTATTTTTGTCATTGCTTCTCCCTAATTAATATGCTGAAAGCTTGAAACACATCAACAAGATCTGATCATCCATCTGCGTCAAATTTGATAATCAGATCATAGGATCAAGATGCCACCACGTGCAAGAGCCCAAAGTTAACCAACAACAAGGCGAGATTGCTCAGGTGCGAAGAATGTTTGAGCAACTTTAGCAACAAGTTCGAAACCTGGAGAATAGGGGTCTTGCAGAAGCGAGAGTATAGCAGTTACCTGAAAGTGACCATGAAACCTTCGACCTGCAAGATAAGGTAATGAGGAAGAAGAAGATGATGAGGAGAATGTCAATCCATTTCATTGTCTCGCAGATCATCAACAACTCAATCATAGTATACTTAAAGAACGGTTGACAAGAGCTCTGGGATTAAATTTTGGAGGGGTTAGGATTGAAGTTTATGATTTCCATGGAAGGATGCATGATGAAGATTTCCTTCATTGTGAGTCTAGCCAAGAAAACTATTTTGAATGGAAACCCATGGTTGAAGATCGAAAAGTATTGTTTGTTAAGACAAAGTTAAAGGGAATAGCCCTTAGTTATAGGGAGATCTTGTTAAGACAAAGTTAAAGGGAATAGTCCTTAGTTATAGGGAGATCTTGTTTTTAGAGGAGTTGGACGTTGATCTCTGGGAGAAAATTCCAGATTGGAACTCTCTTCTAATTTTTGATATGTGTCGAGATTATAGTCTAGTTCAAGACTTAGACTTGAACCAATTGCAGCCTTTATCTAAATTTTCTTTAGATATGAATATCCATCAAGTGCTCAACAAAAGGCCAAAAAGAGTTGGACTAAATGAGAGTAGTAGATCTGCACCAATTATGTTCAACAAAAGGTGTCATAATGATTCTAATGATTCTGAGGTTAGTTGTCAAGTCAGTGGTAGTACATGGGTGTTTCAATTATATCCGAGTTTTTCATTTAGTTCTTGATAGGGGCATATTTCGGCATAGTGCTTATTTTTACCATAAATTTCTCTTTCTTGTTAGTGCTAATGGTGTTCGGAACTTTGGTGATTTGATATGGATAAACTTCATAGAATACCAAATATACAAAAATGCAACATCAAACATATTGATTTTTTTCCTTGCAAAAAATGGAAAGGCTTGGTTGGAAATCCTTTTGATCGTTGGCAAACTTAATACAGAACTTGAGGACAAGTTTCCTTCAACCCAAGGAGAACTAACGCAGGTCGCATAATAATTAATTATTTCAGATTTATACAACAGCCTGTCTCTTATGTTTATGAGGTTAAATTGTGTTAGACTTTGTTTAAGGTCCGTATTCTAGTTGAGTGTAGACTTTGTTTAAAGTCAGTCTTTTAGTTGAGTACTCTTTCTACGATAATGATAAGAGCCCTAGATGAAAATAAATGGTATTTAGAATTTTAAATTGTTTAGGACTTGGACTTATAAAAGGTGTCTGATTGTGCTCTGATAATCATTTTTTGTTGAATAATATTTCTGAAATACTTAGAGAGGCTTCTTTAAGTTTTAACTCTATTTTTCTTATTACTTCTCTTTAATTAATTTGCTGAAACACATTAACAATATCTGATTTTTAGATCTGGTCATCCATCTGCATCAAGTTTGGTAATCAGAGCACAGGTTCGAGATGCCATCACGTGTGAGAGCCCAAAGGCTTAACCAACCAACAACAAGGCGAGATGATGGAGATGCGAAGGATGTTTGACCAACTTTCGCTAGAGGTTCAAAACCTACAGCGGATCTTGCAGAAGCGAGAGAAATTTTACGAAAAGGTGACCATGAACCCTTGGACCTATTGGAATGAGGTAACAAGGAAGAAGACGATTAATGAGGAAGAAGACAATGATGAGGAGAATGTCAATCCATTTCAAGGTCCCACAGATCATCAACAACTTGATCGCTGTAGACTTGAAGAACTGCTGACAAGTGCTCTAGGATTAATTTTTGGAGGGGTTAGTATTGAAGTTTATGATTTCTATGGAAGGATGCATGCTGAAGATTTCCTTGATTGGGAGTCTAGCCTAGAGAACTACTTAGCATGGAAACTTGATGCAGGATAAATTCTGAATGATAAGGATAAGCTAAAAAGATAAGGACATTGTTTAGATTAGGATTGTGGAGATAGACATTAGATAGGCAAATAACTCTTATTAGATTACGATTCTACTTGGGGATTAGACTTCTATAAATGGTCAGTTTAGTATGAATTGTAATGTAGCTTTTGACAATTATTGAAAATATCGTATCACAGGTTCTTCTAATGTGTATAAGAATGGAACTTTTCTGGGTTTTGAGCAGATTAGCTCCCCTAATTAAGGTTTTTACTGGTTTTCCCTAAAAACCTAATCTTTGATCATGGATCAAATTGATATTCCTATCTCTCGCGCTTCTGCCAGCATCATTTGATATTAGAGCTTTAACAATGCAGCTGGAATTGGCAAAAGTCAAGCAACAACTTGAATGGTTGTTCAAGCGGCTTGATCAACTCATGAATCAGGAAATTTTGAGAGCTCGTGAAGAGATTCAAGATGGCAACCACAAGTCTTCAGACATACCACAAGTTCATGATAAGATTCAAGATGTTAGTCACAAGTTTTCAGATGTACCAGAAGGTAGTTATCGAGAGATCTTGTTTTCAGAGGAGTCGGAGGTTGATCATTAGGAGAACATTCCAGATTGGAACTATTCGCCAATTTTTTATGTGTAACAAGATGATAGTCTAGCTCAAGACTTAGACTTGAACCAATTGCAGCCTTTATCTAAATTTTCTTTAGATATGGATGTCTCTTCACCAAGTGTTCGACAAAAGTCCAGAAAGCGCTGCACTAAATGAGACTAGTAAATCTACACCAATTGTGTTCAACAAAAGGTTTCATAATGATTCTAATGGTTCACAGATAGATGTCAAGCCGGTCGCAGTACATGGTTGCTTCAATTATATCCTAGAGTCTTTCATTTAGTTCTTGATGGAGGCATTTTCGGCATAGTGCTTATTTTTCCAACAAATTTCTCTTTGCTGTTAGTGCTAATGGTGTTTGTAGTTTTGTTGATTTGATATGGATCAGCTTCATAGAACACCAAAGACACAAAAATTCAGCATCAAACTTATTGAGTATTTTCCTTGCGAAAAGATGGAAAGGCTCGGCTGGAAATCCATTTGATCGTGGCAAATACAAAACAAAACTTGAGGACAAGTTTTCTCCAACCAAAGGAGAACTGATGCAGGACGCACCATAATTAATTATTTCATATTTATTTTATGAGTTGAAATTGTAAAAGACATTGTTTAAGATCAAGTGTTTTAGTTGAGTGTAGACTTTGTTTATAGTTAGTCTTTTAGTTGAGTACACTTTCTAGGATAATGATTAGAGTCCTACATAAGAATAAGTGGTATTTAGAATTTTAAGTTGGTTAGGACTTTAACTTATAATAGGTAATGATTAGAGTCCTACATAAGAATAAGTGGTATTTAGAATTTTAAGTTGGTTAGGACTTTAACTTATAATAGGTGTTTGATATTGTTTTGCTAATCAGTTTTGTTGAATAACATTTCTGAAATACCTAGATAAGCATCTTTAAGTTTTAGCTTTAGCTTTATTTTTCTGATTGCTTCCCCCTAACTAATTTGTTGAAACACAGCAACAAGATCTGATCATCCACCTACGTCAATTTTGGTAATCAGCATAGGTTCAAGATGCCACCTCGTGCGAGAACCCCAATGCTTACCCAATAACAAGGCCCCAATAACAAGGCAAGATGATACAGATGCAAAGGATGTTTGAGTAACTTTCACAACAATGCAAGTTCAAAACCTAGAGTGAAGGGATCGTGCGGAAGCAAGAGCACAGTTACCGGAAAGTGAATGTCAATCCATTTCATGGTCCTGTAGATCGACTCGATCACGGTATACTTGAAGATGGTTGACAAGAGCTATAGGATTAAATTTTGGAGGGGTTAGGATTGAAGTTTTTGATTTCTATGGAAGGATGCATGCTCAAGATTTCCTTAATTGGGAGTCTAGCCTAGAGAATTACTTTGAATGGAATCCCATGGTTTAAGATCGATAAGTATTATTTGTTAAGACAAAGTTAAAGGGAATAGTCCTTGAATAGTGGAAGAGATTGGAAGATGTCAAGCAACAATTTGAATGATTGCCCAATAGGCTTGATGAATTCACGAATCAGAAAAATTTGAAAGTTCACGATGAGATTCAAGATGTTAGCCACAAGTTTTCAAACCAGAACGTAGTTATGGAGAGATCTTGTTTTCAGAGCAGTCAGAGGTTGATCTCTAGGAGAACATTCCATCTAATTAGGGCTCTCCTATAATTTTTGATGTGTGTAGAGATGATAGTCGAGTTCAAGACTTAGATTTGAACCAGTTTCAGCCTTTATCTAAATTTTCTTTAGATATGGATATGCACCAAGTGTTCGACAAAATTCCAGAAAGAGTTGCACTAATGAGAGTAGTAAATCTGCACCAATTATGTTCAACAAAAGGTGTCATAATGATTCTAATGGTTCAGAGATTAGTTGTCAAGCTGGTGGTAGTACATGGTTGTTTCAATTATATCCTACAGTCTTTCATTTAATTCTCGATGGAGGCATTTTTCGGCGTAGTGCTTATTTTTCCAACAAATTTCTCTATGTTGTTAGTGCTAATGGCGTTGGAGTTTTGTTAATTTGATGTGGATCAACTTCATAGAATACCAAAGACACAAAAAATTCATCATAAAAGATGTTGAGTATTTTCCTTGCAAAAAGATAGAAAGGCTCGGCCGGAAATCCTTTTGATCGTGGTAACTTGAGGACATTAGTTTTCTCCAACCCAAGGAGAACTGATGCAGGACGCATCATGATTAATTATTTCATATTTATTTTATGAGTTTAAATTGTGTTAAATTTTGTTTAAGGTCAGTGTTTTAGTTGAGTGTAGACTTTGTTTAAAGTCAATCTTTTAGTAGAATACTTTTTCTAGGATAATGATTAGATTACTAGATAAGAATAAGCGGTATTTAGAATTGGTATTTAGAATTTTTAGTTGGTTGGGACTTTAACATAGTGTTCTGCCATTCAGTTTTCAGCTTTAGCTCTATTTTTCTTATTGCTTCCCCCTAATTAATTTGCTGAAACACATCATCAAGATCTAATTTTTAGATCTGATCATCCTGATCTGCTTCCCCTTAATTAATTTGCTAAAACACAGCAACAGGATTTAATTTTCAGATCTGATCTTCCATCTACATCACTTTCACTCCATGAACAAGTTAGGCATGAAGATTAAAATGGTGTGAATAAACATTGGGCTTAAACTGATATGGAACAACATTTTCCGTGCCTTACATTTGATTAAAGATTTCCATGGTTTTTTGCTTTTTCTTCATTGAACTCCTATGATCTTGCATAGCCATTTGCTACCAATCATCTTGTTATCAAACATCTTCGTGGATGTGTTTACATGCCCTATTGAATCTGATCTGCATTTGTCATCTTTCTTTGACCGAAAGAACAACTTTCTGGAGTGTCAACACTGTTCTTTCATTTTGTATAGCATTTTCATGGCAAATTCTTCTGAAGTCTTCATAAAGGGCTAAGTTTCAGAAAAGGTCAATTATATAGAATTCCGATTAAAGGTTAGAAACTCCTCAATGTCTTATGTTTTTGTATGGTTTTAATACCTTTATGTCTTTAATGTCAAGAACCCAAGAAAAGTTGGCAACATCATAAACGGGCTGGGTGCTGTTAACCAATTAGTTTGTTGTTGATAGCTTTAGTTACCTTCGTATGTAATTTCCTATATATGTAGGTATGGTATATGTAATTAACATACTAACATTGAATTTTACTACTTGGACAAATGAAATTGCAGACATCTATGCATCTAATTGACTAATACTAGTATCTTCATCTAGTTATCCAAACTGATTGGAAAATACGAGAAGAGATTATCATGGTATTGATAAGAAAGAAGTAGAACATTTGGAAAGCTATGGAAAGAGAAGAAAGTCTTATGGATCAGAAGTTACTTTAAGCTCACCAATTCCCCTTCCAGCTCTTCCTCGTGATGCTCCCAAAAAGAGGAACTATACTTCATGAAACTACAACCAACTTAACTTTGATTGTGTTTCTCCCTCTTTTTTTTGGCTACTCTAGATGCTAACTAAATATAGGTAACTGTAGATGAAAGTGATATGTGAGAGAAGTTGCAAAACACAAAAACTAGTATTCAAATTTCAAATCTTAAAGATTGAATTTAAAACATTTGAATCAACTTCTTATGAGGTTTTGAGGAAGATAGGTTCAAATTATGGTGTTTCTTTTGCAATCATTATTTTAAAACATTTATATATCATTTGAGATAAATGACACCAACACCCCCGAGCTTTAGTTACTAGTATTTTCACAACATCCTTGTGGTTTGCAAACCATTATTGATTTCTCTTTTTATTTGGAGGCTATTTCCAGGAACGCCTCCCCTTTGTGCAAGTCCATTGCTGATGGAGTGTAATGTTGTTGATATCAGATAAAAAGTAAAATGAAAGTGACAAAATTATCCTTGCTGTCTCTCCCTCCCACCATGTCAGTACCACTTTTCTCCACCAGGTCACACCCATCTTGTGCCATAACCGCTAAAATCCATCAAACATTGCTAAAAAATCACACAGAGAACTGTGCAGAGCAACAAAAGAAACATATATACTGCTATATATTCCCCTCAATCCCAAAAAAAGAAGAAAAACTCTCATCATGATTTCCTAGTGCAGAAATTTCAACCACTTACAGAATAAACTGGACTAAGTTGTCATTTCATCTCCAAGTATATTTACCAACCAAAACACTTGCATCCAACTACTTACATTTTTGTTTTTTAATTTGTGTTCATCTGTTGGGCTATAAGCCTATGTTCTTGTATATGTTTGTAGACAATTGAAGGGAAGAAAGTAGTGTAATCCTGATGGTATTTGGATCGAAATTGACATGGAACTAGGAAAGAATCCTCAAAATCTCATGCCTTATCTCAGGTTGAATATCCTGAACCTTGGAATTTCTAAGATGAATTTGGAATGTATTTCTTGGTTACTCTTCATTATAGGCATGGTTCTGCATTATCTTTCTTGGCATGTAATTCATGCTCTGGGCTAAAGACAATATAATCAAATGGGTGGCAATGGTGGTGGTTATGGGGGTTAAGGGCCTGAGGAAGTAAATAGGATTCATTGGGAAGCCAGGCGAGGGGCATAATTAACTAAGAAAAATCTTTTTGGCGTGTTTTGTTAGACAGTAGTGACAGGGGAGGTGGATGACAATTTGCAAACCACGAGGGAAGTTTTTGCAATACTTGTAAACTTTAGAGGTTTTTGTGGTGGGTGTCATTTACCCTAGTAAACATGTTTATTGTTCATAGAATAGTGAATAAAATTAATGACTTACTTGTGTCAGGTAAACACATGCTCTTTGAAAATTTTACGTGTCTTTTCTGCTTGAAGTGAGTACTTGTAGTTTACATGAACATCCTTGTGGGAGATTTGGTTTTGCTTGCTACCCTTGCATCTAGAAAGGAAAAGATTAATTACAGCCCTTAACATGTGAAATCATAGTTTTCTGTCCAACTAATCCCCTATATCCACCACTACATCATCTGGATATTCCAGTTGCATCTGTCTTGGTCAAGATGGCCTTGAGGGGAAACTTTCTGTCATCATTCTTAATTAATTAAGTGGATAGGAACCCCATAGGCAACTAGGAGTCTTCCTTTGTCTATCTTTCTTCTGCTAATCTTATTGCTATCATGCTCAACAATATATAATTAATGAAGTATCTATTTCTGTTTTTATTGGATCTTGGCTTATGGTTGATTCAACCTTTTTGGCAATAGTCTTAGGAAGCAATGAAATCACCAACTCCATCACAGGTCTTGTATGATGAAGATTCAAAAACTTCTATTCCTTTTTTCTGAAAAGAATTATGACTGATTTGATTTAAGGATTATAGCCTCTTTGTTTTAGTTAGCACCAAAACATATTGATTTCAACTGGGTAAAAATACGCCTAATCTCTTCGAATTTAATCATGCCCAGCAGTCAAGTAAGAGATCTCCCTTTTGGATTCGCTATCGGTTGCAATCATATGATCTTTTTTATAAATTGTTGGAACCTTGCAATATGAATGTAAGAACCTTTAAGAGTTTTTATGTAGTTCTCTTTTGAGGATTTGTCAGGTCTGCAAGATCTCTATCATTGAGTCATACTCCTACAATGGGATCATTTCCAGTTCAAAGAAGTTCTGGATCTGATGTTGAACTGTATCCAATTAAAGTGCCATTGCTTTGTGAAATCATCTCTCCCAAATCTTCTCCCGCAAACCTCAGAACTATGTTATGCATGGTGAGCTTGACCTTTGTGTGGTATTAGTATTATTCTTGAATTCGATACACTCACTGTTCTTTATGGTAGATCTACATAATTGATTCTCTCGTAATTTAAGTTTCCTTATCCTACATCTATACAATTGATTCTCTCGTAATATCGGTTTCCTTCCTGACATTGTTCGTGAGCACTTTGAATTTGCAAAACTCAGAGCGCACTAAATATATGATGGTTTTGCGAAATCAAACAGGAAGAGTTAGGAAACAAGTGAGGAGAAGGCTTTTACAGGTACATGGAATTAATTTTCTTGTTCCACAAAAATGAGTTCTGCCAGTACAGTACAAGATAAATACATTTTGTAATCTAGGTCATGCTAATTTCTTTCAAATACTTGTAATTGTTAAGGCTAAAGTAATTTTCCATATGGACCTCTCTCTTCTACTGTGTATGAACTAATAAAGGTGGAATATTATCAATTTTGTGCTCTGAATTTGGTGGCCTATAGCTTCCCCAAACATGGGTTTGGAATTTCTGATAAAAGAGAAAATTAACTAAATTTATTATTGTGAAGAAATATAATAAGATCCAGAATAAGCATCACATCTTGTAACTTCGAGTAATTGAAATTGCGGGCTAGTAGGACTGCAGCAAAAACGAAAACTTCTTCCCAGAAAGGTAGCGGGGTTGGAACTTTTCTTGGTTGGGGAATGGCCTTCATCTACATGGGTGGATGTCTTCCCCAAATATATCTGAATGTAAGTATTGCTGTTACGCAACAAACTTTTTAAGACACTATACTTGAGGATTTCTCTATCCTTCCACGGCAAGTTGCTGCCATTTTATGCTCAATGAGCAGGCAGGTGCTCAAATTTTAAATTGCATACAGTAAAATAAATTGAAACTTGACTCTTTTAACTTGGCTGTCAACTTTTTAAAAGTAGCTATTTTTTAGGCGGAGAACTCGGGAGGTACTCTAGTTTAAACAGAAAATGTTCCAATGGTGATTTCTGACTGACATGTTTATTCTTATTATGAATGCTATCTTGAGGTCTAACTTAAAATTTATCTACCTGGCGCAGATTCGAAGGGGATAGGTAGAGGTATGATTTGCATTTTTTCCAATTAGATGTTATCTTTTTTATGTGATTAAAAAGTAGACTATCTTGCATAAGCCATTATAGAAAGGAAGGATAGTTTTCATCAGCTGTATACTTTGAATCTGAGGTCAAGTATCATTGACAAATTCTCATGGATTCATAATCCTCCAAAAACATCTTGTGAATGGGATGTACACGATATACCTCTATAACCCTTTATGATACACCGTTATGTGGGGTTTAAATCCACTGATGTTCTTCTTTGCACTGGTTGGTAATACTACAACGTATGTTGCCAGGTGGGCTAAATCTTCTTCTTTTAGCTTTCTGTTTGATATTTTTAACTAGTAAAATTTGTTATGGCCCTTGTATCTCTCATATCTTGGAGTGCCTATAGATGATTTCTGAAGGATTGTT
Source organism: Cinchona pubescens (assembly GCA_025175665.1). NCBI lineage: Eukaryota > Viridiplantae > Streptophyta > Magnoliopsida > Gentianales > Rubiaceae > Cinchona > Cinchona pubescens. The sequence goes on from JANKKI010000223.1 coordinate 155,929, forward strand.
TTCATGATATTACATTTTGTAAGATTTTGAGAATGAAGGATTCGATAATTCTCATTAAGTTTCTGAACCATAAGTACACAATTTTATAGCAATGAACTCAAAACAAACAATCCTAAAATAGAGATAGTTAGTTACAACCGAAAAATTCCCTTATTCTATAAACTAATTTACACTTAATTTACAGTTAGAAAATCTCCACTAAAGTAGAAACAATTCCTCCAAAAATGATAAAAACTAAACTCCTAAAGATCTCGAGAAGATCTCAGGGATTTCCACACTCCCTCTCAAATTAGTTTGTAGATGTTAATCAAACCTAGCTTGGAATTGAGTTCATTAAAGGACTTTCTGATTAGGGCTTTAGTTAGGATCTCTGCGGCCTGCTGTCTAGTTTGGATGTATAGGAGGGATATAATTCCAACCTCTATCTTTTCTTTAACAAAGTATCTATCAATCTCAACATGCATTGTCCTATCATGATGGACTAGATTCCTAGCTATATTGATGGCTGATTGATTGTCACATAGAACTTTCATCAGTTTAGTAATTGGAACTGCGCCCATAGCTCACACAAAACTCTTTCCAACCACATTCCTTCACAGATTTCATGAGCTAGAGCCCTAAATTCTGCCTCCGCACTGCTTCTTGAAACTACTATTTGTTCCCCAGACATATGTACAGTACCTTGAAGTTGATCTTTTGTCTGTCACTTACCCTGTCCAATCAGCATCGGTGTAAAGCTCGACTTCCCTATTTTCTGTCTTTTTGAAAAATAATCCTTGACCAGGAGTCATCTTTAAGTATCTCAGAATTCTATGTACGGCTTCCATGTGTTCTTCCGTAGGATCATTCATAAATTGACTCATGGTATTGATAGAAAAGCTTATATCTGGTCTTATGTGAGATAAATATATAAGTTTCCCAACTAACTGTTGATATCTTCCTTTATCAACTGGTGTGCTATCTTCCTTCCGTCTTATTTTTTAATCCAGATCCATAGGAGTGTCAGCTGGCTTGCATCCAAGCATTTCGGTTTCTTTCAATAAATCTAGCACACACTTTCGCTGATTGAAATTGAGATTCCCTTTTTTTAAAGAGCTATCTCCATTCCGAGAAAGTATTTAAAGTTTCCCAAGTCCTTGATCTCATATTCTTTTGCTTGAAAGCTTTTGAGTCTCCCTATTTCTTCTTGGTGATCTCCAGTTAGGATGATGTCATCAACATATAGTATAAGTATTGCCCTTTTCCAGGAGGATGTATGTTTGACAAACAGAGTGTGATCTGTCTGACATTGCTCATACCCAAATTTCTCGACTGCTTTAGTGAACTTGTTGAACCAAGCCCTTGGAGATTGCTTTAACCCGTATAAGGACTTCTTGAGCTTGTAGACTTTGCCAGGTGACATTCCTTCATTAAACCCTGGTAGTATCTCCATGTAGACTTCGTCTTCTAAGTCTCTGTTGAGGAAAGCAATTTTCACGTCAAGCTGGTATAGAGTCCAATCGAGGTTAGAAGCAAGTGAGAATAAAACCCCAATTGTATTTAGTTTTTCTATAGGAGCAACGGTTTCTTGTTAGTAAAGAATAATGATTCCATATGATTAAGTAAATCCCTTAGCCACCAGCCTGGCCTTGAACCTGTTTATACTCCCATCAGCATTGTGCTTAACGGTGAAGATCCATTTACATCCCATGGGGCGTTTTCCTCCAGGTAGTTGTTGTATATCCCAGGTTCCATTATTTTCTAGAGTATGTATTTCCTCCAAGATAGCCACTTTCCACTCAGGTAATTTGAGAGCTTCATGTATTGTATTTGGAACTTGTATTTTGTCAAGGTTGTTAACAAAAGCATAGTGACTGGGTGACAATCTTTTATATGAAGCAAAATTGTAGATTGGATGATCAGTACAGACCCTTTTTCCTTTTCTCAAGGCAATTGGTCTATCATCAATAGAAGGACTTGTAGGGGCAGAGTCGAGATTAGAGCTCACATTACCTAGTGAGTCCTAAAGTTGATCCGGGTTGGATTCACGGTTTTGATTAACTGTCGTTCTCTTTCTTCATCAGGTTTTGGTCTCCTAGAGTAGACACGGAGTTCTATAATTTTTTGTAGGGGGTGTTTGACATTCTGCTCCAGGACAAAGTTCAAGCTGGGACAGTATGACCAGAGTAGAGTTCTGCTAGGATGGTTTTGAGTGATTTTGGTTTTGAAATGGCTCACTATTAGAGTGGTGAATGAGTAAGTATGGGGTTTCTAGGATATTTGGATGTTTCAAGGTAATGATGTTCCAAGGTTGGTATTTGGATATTTCTGGGATATTTTGATGTTCCGAGGTAATGATGTTCCAAGGTTGGTATTCGGATGTCTGATTCTCCCTCTGAATAACAACTTGGTAGTAAGGCTGCTGCTCGGGAAAAGTAACATCCATGGTGTTATAGAATTTGCGAGTGATTGGTGAATAGCATTTGTACCCCTTTTGATTTGGCGAGTATCCAACAATGATGCAATTGATTGATTTTGGATCAAATTTACTTCTATATTGGGCATGTATGTGGACAAATATAGAACACTCGAAGATTCTAGTAGGAAGAGTAGAAAAAATGCGAGTGGTCAGTGCAGAGTAACATGAGTTTCAAGAAAAAAGCAGCCATAACCATCAGGTGACGCAATAAATCTTCCGAGGGAGAATCATCAAGAATGAGGACGGAAGAAGCAACTACAACGAGGTTTTCTTCTCTTTCTCTTCTCTTTAAGATTACTTACACTAGGATGATTGTATTTTATTACATTGATATATTTATGACTACTCCTAATGCACTAAATATAAATTAGAGTTTTATTCAAAATTTACCATGTAGATTGTATGACAAGGTTTTGATTATACAATATGATTTATTATGTTTTTTTGCTTATTCAAATTGATCTTAATGCTTCTAGATGACTGATCAATCACTAGTTGAATTGTAAACCCTATTTCAATTCGAGAGATGATACTTAGGGTCAGGACGGGTTCAATAACCTTTGTTTGGAATGATCATGCGATTGAACCATTTTGTGGGTACAGATAGAAATATACCTACTCATCTTAAGGAATCAAATTAGGGTTCATTATTATGCATACTAATTTTGGCTCTAATTCTCGTAAAGATATAATGGGTTGGTTAGGGTTAGTAGATTTGCATGGAGTTCAATGGAAAGCATGCAATTACATTAAACCCTAGGTTCGTAAACAACATAAGGATTCAATTGAACTATTAACGGGACCATTCAATTAGATGAGTAAAGGAAGAATAAACTCTAGGCATGTAATCACCTGAACTCCAATCTATTTACATAGTTTGTTTAGATAGTTAATTATTTAGTTACTTTTATTCTTAATCCCATTATTGCTAGTTTAAATAGAATATTGTATGTGTTGTTCTAGTAGTTAGCACTTTATTACTTGTTTGATCCATATACTTGTAAAACCCGAACATGTGTACTCACACCACCTACACAAGAGGAGAATGGGTACAAGGGAATTATAAACCCTTGCTTTTGGTTTCGGCTGTACGCAAAATTTGAGAATGAATAAGACGGTCAACATCAATTAAATATCCTTCAAGAATACAAAATAGCAACTAAAACTCTATCAACAGTATGCATGTGGCATGATCAGCTAGAATTAAGAAGATGTTTATGAAATTGAACCAAATTTCTATAACAGGATTCAAATAAGTACTTGGAAACAAAATTTTTGTTCTTAAAGCATTTTGTGCTCTCTTGCAAGTCATTTCAACACTGTTGCCTATAATTTTAGCCATCAAATCTAAATCCAGTTCAAATTGATTTTGATAACGAATAAACCATTATTTTCTATTGTTGCGAAGCCAAAATAAGAGTTTAAATATTCACGTGTACATAGAAATTTGACCCCTCGCACACGAACAATTCCATTACCATGTTCATAAGAAATTAGCAACTATTTCCTCTATAGCAAATTTCGGGTGTGTGCACAACCTATCCCAACTTTGCTTTTGAATAATTTTATCTACCTCTGCCCTTAGGTCATTACATGCCAAATCTAAATCCAATTTAAACCCCTCTTTCACATATTAGCTTTTTATTGTTTTCCACCTATTCATACTAAAAAAAATCTATTGCAAATATTTTTGAGAGGTGAAAATTTTCTTATCTAATTTCCTCTTGGAGCTAGACCGCTTAGCCAAATTTTTGCCCTCGAGAGGCATAGTAAAATTTTCAATATAAACACAAAATTGAACTTGACTTGAACTAAATTGAAGTACTCATGCACCAAGTAGTGTAAATTACACCAAGAAATCTTCCTAAGTTGCCAAACAAACTAATTTCAAGCAAAAATATTCAAGCTCATAAACAACTAAGAACACATGAACCCACCAATTTAATCCCACATATATGGAATAAAATCAATTAAAAACATTAAATTTGAAGGATTTCACCGATTTGCAACTTGTGAAAGACTTTTTGCTTAATTGTTGGCTCATAGAAACTTTCCCAAGAAGATCTTCTTGTTGGAGTTCTCGCTTTCCACCTTTTCGCCTCTTTCCTAAATCTAAAAATTGCAGCAATTTAGTCACTTTTTGATGTTTAGATTCAAGAATTATGGTGTAATTGGACGTGGGTTTTATGTAGGGAAGGATGGGGAAATGTTTATAGGTGTATAAGGTTGTTCTAAAGGTATTTGGAGGAGTAGACAAAGAATTGGCAGTAATTTGCAGCCCTAGTTATCCCAATCAGGCCACTGCCTGGGCATGGCTACCAAGTTTGTGGGTGCGTCCAGCACCTGGCCCACGGGCTGGGCATGAGCAACGCACAGCCACGAACCGATTCGCTGTTTGGTCCATTTTTTGGACCCTTTTTCATGTGTAGCTCAAATTTTTCTTCGTAAACTCCATTCAAGCATCATTTAGGATCTAAAACATCAAATTAACTTAAGTTAGTCTAAAATCAAAATATGTTAAAAATAGGAAGTCATGTATAAGAATTAAAGTTAGAGCTAGAAACGTGGGTTGCCTCCCACTAAGCGCTTATTTAACATATTTAGCTTGACATTACCACTCTTTCATGATTTCAAGTGATTGTAGAGTCATTGTGTACACCACTTGTTTCATCCGTTTCTGACACGTATAGCTTCAAGCATGTAAAGTGCTCGTACTTCTTGGGTTGAATGATCAAGGATGAGATTGATTCATTGCTTGACCTTATGGTTATGCTTCCTAATTCTACATCTATGAGGGCCTTTGTAGTGGCAAGGAATGGTCGTCCAAATATCAATGCAACTGCAACCAAATCTTCTTCTGCTCTCATGTCAGTGACCACAAAATCCACTGGATAATTGAATTGCTTCACACTTACCAACACGTCCTTTATGACTCCTTGGGTTTTTTTCAAACTCCTATCCACGAGTTGAATATGTCTATTGGTTTTGTGTGATATAGTTAGCCCTATTTCCCTAAACAATAAAAGAGGCATTAGATAATGATATTTAATAACTCATAATAGGCACGTAATATGAGATTTAGTTAGACTAGATAAAGAACATGTGCTGGGCCTATTCATAAAAGATTTAGAACTAATTGATGATCTAATCGTATTCAAAAAAGAGCTTAGACATTTATACTTGCTTAATAACTAAGAAACAACTGCAATTGTACGATATTGATAACTAAGCAAGCGGACTAATCGTGCTATATTATGAGCCGTAATAGGAAATATAATCAAACAAGATTGAGAGCAAATAAAAGAGATCTAGGGTGTGTTCGTTTCGACTGAAAATATTTTCTCTTTGGAAAACATTTAACATGAAAAAGTCCATTTTTCACATATTTTTTCGGTGTTCGGTTGACACAATGAAAATATTTTGAAATAAAAATTTTTAACGGTTTCATCTTTGATTTTATGAATACATGTTTAAAAAACTTATAACAATGGTAATAAATACCTTACAAGTACTTGTGATTTATAAAAGATTGATTTTTTTTAAAATTAAAAGATAGTACCAGGTAGTAGTAAAATATGCATATGATAGTCATATTAGTGTAGAACCCATGATTAAGAAAAAAACGAATGAAAAAGAATTGAAAACGAAAATAAGTTTAGCAAATGAAATTACAAAAGTAAGAATTTGAGATTTAATGTCACTTATCTTGAATTATCCAGAAAATAACTTACGTTCAAAAACTCTGTACACAGGAAAATATTTTTCGGTGTTTGGCACCAAAAAAAATTTGGAAAATATTTTCCTAAAAATAATTTCAGTTCAAACGAACACACCCCTAGTCGTATTATATTGTAAAAGAACCAAGAGCTGGTCCTACTCATAAAAGAATTATAATTAAAAAATGATTTAATTGTATTCAAAAAAGAACTGAGAAATGGGTCCTGTTGATTATACTTGCTTAATGACAAAGGAAAAAGTTGCAATAGTATGATATTGAGAACAACAAAAGGGGTCCAATCATTCTATATAATGACCCAATAGAGAACATTTAATCGTACAAGATTAAGAACTAACAAATTAGACTAAGTCGCATCTGATTAAGAAATAGGAAAGGAATTGTTATAAAAGTACATTTAGAAAAGATAATGAGATCTAGTAATTCAAGAGAAGAACAAAAAATGCAATTTTCTTAGACTAGATAAACAGTAGTACATTGCAAAAACCGTTCGTAAAAGAAAAAGAATTAAAAGATAATCTAATGGTAATAGAGAAAAAATAGAGAAATAGGGCCAATTATACATGTGTAATATGGAAGAATTTGTAATCGTACGGTATTGAAAACTGAGAATGGGAACTAATTGTACATGATTAAACACAAATAGTGGAGATCAATACCAGGTTAAGAAATAAGAAAGGAGTTCAAATCAAAGAGCATTTAGAAAAATAATAAGTTCTAACAATTCATGATAAGAACGTAAAATGTGATTTTAATGAGGCTAGATTTAAAACCCCGAGTGAGTGCGAGTTCAATTTACAAACGATTTAGAACTAATAGATGATCTAATCATATTCAAAAAAGAACTGAGATAATTATACTTGTTTAATAACTAAGGAAGCAGTGCAATCATACGACAAGGAGAACTAAGAAAGGGGACTAATCGTACTATGTTGTGAGCCGCAAAAGGAGATATAACCAAACTAGATTGAGAACTAATAAAGGATATCTAGTCGTGTTAGATTTAAAAATAACCAAGTAAAACATGATCTATTCGTATTTGAAAAAGAACCGAGAAGTGAGGCCTATTGGTTATGCTTGCTTAATTACTATGGAAGAAGTTGTAATAGTACAATATTGAGAACCAAGAACGGAGTCTAATCTTACAATATTAAGGCCCATTAAAGGAGATTTAATCACACAAGATTAATAACTAAAAAAGTAGATCGAGTTGCATCAGGATTAGAAATAGGAAAGGAGTTCGTATAAAACTACGTTTGGAAAAGATAATGAGATCTAGTAACTCATGACAAAAGCGCACAATGAAATTTAATTAGACTAGATAAACAACCGTGAGCGAAAACCATTCACAAAAGAATAAGAACAAAAATATAACCTAAGGGGTATTCAGAAAAGAACCGAGAAATGAGGCAATTATACATGCTTAATGGCAATGGAAGAAGTTGAGATTATACGATATTAACCAAGAATGGGGACTAATTCGTACAAGATTAAAAATTAATAATGGAGATCAAGACATATTATATTAAGAAATAAGAAAGCAGTTCTAATCAAAGTACTTTAAGAAAAATAATAAGTTCTTAAAACTCATGATAACAAAATAAAATCTGATTTAATTTGTCTAGATTGAGAACCAAGAGTGAGCTCAATTTACAAAAGAATTAGAATTAAAAGTTGATCAACCCGTATTAAAAAAAGAACTGAGAAATGGGGCCAATTGCACATTGCATAATGGCTAAGGATGAAATTATAATCGTACAATATTGAGAACTAAGAAAGATGACTAATCATGCGATATTACGAAATACAAAAGAAGACCTAAACCTATGTGATTCAGAACATATAAAGGAGATCTAGTCGTATTAGATTAAGAAATAAGAGTGGAGTTCCAATCAAAGTGCATTTTGGAAAGATACTGAGAACAAATAACCAATGATAAAAACATAAAATACATTTTCGTATGACAAGATTATGATCCATGTAGTGGGACCTATTCACTAAAGATTTAGAAATAATAGTTGATCTAATATCATTCGAAAATGAAATGAGAAATGAGGCCAATTAAACAGGCATAATGACGAAAGAAGATGCTGTAATTGTTCGCTATCGAGAATCGAAAAAGTTGACTAATCGTACTATGTTATGAACTGCTGAAGAAGAACAGATCAAACAATATTAAGCACCAATAATGGAGATCTAGTCGTATTAGATTAAGAAGCAAGGAAGGAATTCTAACCTGCATACATTTTGAAAAAGATAATGATTTTTAATAACTCATAATAGGCACATATATGAGATTTAGTAAGACTAGATTAAGAACCATGTGCGGGGCCTATTCATAAGAGATTTAGAACAAATTGATGATCTAATCGTATTCAAAAAAGAGCTTAGACAATTATACTTGCTTAATAACTAATGAAAAACTGCAATCGTACGATATTGATAACTAAGCAAGCGGACTGATCGTGCTATATTATGAGCCGCAAAACCAATAGGAGATATAATCAGACAAGATTGTGAACAAATAAAGGAGATCTAGTCGTATTAAATTGTAAAAGAACCAAGAGCTGGTCATATTCATAAAAGAATTATAATTAAACAAATGATCTAAATGTACTCAAACAAGAACTGAGAAATGGGTCCTATTGATTATACTTGCTTAATGAATAAGGAAAAAGTTGTAATAGTATGATATTGAGAACAACTAAAGGGGTCCAATCGTACTATATTATGACCCAATAAAGGAGATTTAATCGTACAAGATTAAGAACTAATAAATTTATTCCAAGTCGCATCTGATTAAGAAATAGGAAAGGAATTCTTATAAAAGTACATTTAGAAAAGATAATGAGATCTAGTAATTCAAGACAAGAACGAAAAATTCAATTTTCTTAGTCTAGATAAACAGACATGTGCAAGAACCGTTCATAAAAGAACAAGAATTCAAAGATAATCTAATGGTATTGGAGAAAAAACTGAGAAATGATGCCAATTAAAGCTACATGCTTAATGACAATGGAAGAAGTTGATATCAACTGAGAATGGGGACCAATTGTACGTGATTAAAAACTAACAGTGGAGATCACGTAGTACGAGGTTAAGAAATAAGAAAGGAGTTCAAATCAAAGTGCATATAGAAAAGTAATAAGTTCTAACAATTCATGATAAGAACGTAAAATGTGATTTTAATTGGTCTAGATTTAAAACCCAGAGCGAGTTCAATTTACAAACGATTTAGAACTAATAGATGATCTAATCATATTCGAAAAAGAACTGAGATAGTCATACTTGTTTAATAACTAAGGAAGCAGTGCAATCATACGATAAGGAGAACTAAGAAAGTGGACTAATCGTACTATGTTATGAGCCACAGTAGGAGATATAATAAAACTATATTGAGAACAAATAAAGGATATCTAGTCATGTTTGATTTAAAAATAACCAAGGAAAAAATGATCTATTTGTATTCGAAAAAGAACTGAGAAGTGAGGCCTATTGGTTTTGCTTGCTTAATTACTAGGGAATAAGTCGTAATAGTACGATATTGAGAACCAAGAAAGGGGTATAATCTTACAATATTACGGCCCATTAAAGGAGATTTAATCACACAAGATTAATAACTTAAAAATTAGATCACGCATCAGAATAAGAAATAGGAAAGGAGTTCTTATAAAACTATACATGGAAAAGATAATGAGATCTAGTAACTCAGGACAAGAGCGCAAAACGAGATTTAATTAGACTAGATAAACAACCATGAGCGAGAACCATTCACAAAAGAATAAGGACAAAAATATAAGCTAAGGGGTATTCAGGCAAGAACCAAGAAATAAGGCAATTATACATGCTTAATGACAATGGAAGAAGTTGGGATTATACGATATTAACTATGATTGGGGCCTAATCGTACAGGATTAAAAACTAAGAATGGAGATCAAGTCATATTGTATTAAGAAATAAGCAAGCAGTTCTAATCAAAGTACATTAAGAAAAATAATAAGTTAGCTTAAAACTCATGAAAACAAAATAAAATGTGATTTAATTTGTCTAGATTGAGAACCAAGTGCGAGCTCAATTTACAAAAGATTTAGAATTAAAAGTTGATCAACCCGTATTCGAAAAAGAACTGAGAAATGGGGCCAATTGCACCTTGCATAATGACTAAGGATGACGTTACAATCGTACAATATTGAGAACTAAGAAAGATGACTAATCATGCGATATTATGAACTACAAAAGGAGACCTAGTCGTATGCGATCAGAACTTATAAAGGAGATCTAGTCGTATTAATTTAAGAAATAAGAGTGGAGTTCCAATCAAAGTGCATTTCGGAAAGATACTGTGATCAAATAACAAATAATAAGAACATAAAATACATTTTCGTAAGACAAGATTATGATCCATGTGCAGGACCTATTCACTAAAGATTTATAAATAATAGTTGATCTAATATTATTCAAAAATGAAATGAGAAATGAGGCCAATTAAACTGGCATAATGACTATAAGATGATGCTGTAATCGTTCGCTATCGAGAACCAAAAAAGTTGACTATCGTACTATGTTATGAACTGCAGAAGAAGAACAGATCAAACAATATTAAGCACCAATAACAGAGATCTTGTCCTATTAGATTAAGGAGCAAGAAATGAATTCTAACCAGCATACATTTTGAAAAAGTTAATGATATTTAATAACTCAAAATAGGCACATAATATGTGATTTAGTTAGGCTAGATTAAGAACCATGTGCGGGCCCTATTCATAAAAGATTTAGAACTAAATAATGATCTAATCGTATTCAAAAAAGAGCGTAGACAATTATACCAATCGTACGATATTGATAACTAAGCAAGTGGACTAATCGTGCTATATTATGAGCCGCAAAAGGAGATATAATCAAACAAGATTGAGAACAAATAAAGGAGATCTAGTCGTATTAGATTGTAAAAGAACCAAGAGCAATTCCGAATTATAATTAAAAAATGATGTAATTGTATTCGAAAAGAACTGAGAAATGGGACCTATTGATTATACTTGCTTAATGACTTTGGAAAAAGTTGTAATAGTATGATATTGAGAACAACAAAAGGATCCAATCGTATAATACTATGACCCAATAAAGGAGATTTAATCGTACAAGATTAAGAACTAATAAATTAGACCAAGTCACATCTGATTAAGAAATAGGAAAGGAATTATTATAAAAGTACATTTAGAAAAGATAATGAGATCTAGTAATTCAAGACAAGAACAAAAAATGCAATTTTCTTAGACTAGATAAACAGTCATGTACAAGAACCATTCATAAAACAATAAGAATTAAAAGATAATCTAATGGTATTAGAGAAAATACTGAGAAATGAGGCCAATTTACACGCTTAATGACAATTGGCAACAATTGGCATTTGCAATGCTCCGACTCTCCCATCTCCATTCTTGCCTCCAAATTAAAAAGATTAAAAGCTGAACTCCGAAATTGGAGTCATACTGTGTTTGGCAATGTTTTCGCAAAGGAGGTAAAAGTGGTTGAACAAGAAGTCAAAAGTAAGGATTAAGCTCTTTTGTCACACCACAGCCAAAGTGACCAAATAGCACTAGCTCACGCACAAGCTCTTCACATACGGTGCCTTGCTGAGGTAGAAAACTTTTGGCAGCAAAAAGCAGGGATGAAATGGCTGAAAGAGGGTGACAAAATTTCCAAAATTTTCCACCCTACTCTTATGGCCAAAAGACAAAGATTTGGTATCTCCAAGATTAAAGTTGATGGGGTGTGGACGAAAAATATGCAGCAAATTGAAGGTGCAGGAATTAACTTCTTTCTAGTGCTCTTCATTTCTAATGATTTCGCTGCCATGGACCTCTCATTACTCGACCACCTCACATGTAAAGTCTTAGAAGAGGATAATCGGCGCCTATTAATTGAGCTTTCAGTAAATGAGCTGAAGGATGCAGTGTTCTCACTCAACCCTAATGGTGCAGCAGGCATTGATGGCTATAATGGGATTTTCTTCATTACTTGTTGGCACTTCTTGGACATTATTCATCACGATCTCTTCCTTGCAGTGCATGATTTTTTTAATGGTGCAAAGCTGCCACGAATGTTTACTAGCACCCTTAGTGCATTAATCCCAAAAATAGCCAACCACAACTCTTTTAGTGACTTTCGGCCTATTAGATTATGCACTTTTTTTTAACAAAATTTGAACCAAAATATTGGCCAATAGACTCTCCTCCATTTTACCAAAAATCATTTCACCTGAACAAATGGCCTATGTCCAAGGGAGAGACATTGCGGACAATATTCTTCTAGTACAAGAGTTGACCGGTTTCATAGATCGGAAAAACGAGGAGAGGAAACTTGATCATTAAACTCGACCTTGCCAAGGCATTTGATAGACTTTCTTGGCCTTTCCTCTATACAGCTCTACGAAAGTTTGGTTTTTCTGAGCAGTGGATTTCCCTTATGAAGAATATTTTGGAAGATTGTTGGTTTTCTATACTCATCAATGGTCCACCTAAGGGCTTCTTCAAATCCTCCAGACAAGGGGTTCGTCAAGGAGACCCTTTATCACCTCTGTTATTCATATTAATGTTGGAGACGTTTTCACAAGGATTGAAGGCTCAATTCCGTACCGAAAAGATATCTAATTACTCCTTCCCGCAGCAATGCCCAACCATTTCTCACTTGGCTTTTGTAGATGACATTGTCATTTTCACAAAGGGAGATACCAAATCCATTCGGCGTCTAATGAGCTTTCTTTCAAGGTTTGAGAACTCATCCAGGTAGCTTTTTAACAAATCCAAAGCTTCTTCTACTTATCTGAAAAGGCAGCACCAGCCCGAATTCGGTTGCTTCAAGCAAAGACGGGTTTTGTTCACAAATCCCTTCCTTTCACATATTTGGGATGCCCCATCCAAAAGGCTAAGAGAAGACACAATATTTTCCAACCACTGATTGAAAAAGTAGCTTCCCAAATCCATGGATGGTAGACGAGGTTCCTCTCCCCAAGAGGGTGGCTTGTCCTAATTAAGCATGTTCTTAGTAGCATTCTGCATCTACCTATTATCAGTTCTTTTATCCCCAAAATCAGTAATTAAAGAGCTAGAGCAGGAATTTGCAAACTTCTTTTGGGGATGCTCGGATGGGATGCTCAAACGATATTGGATCTCATGGGCTACAATCTGCCAACCAACACATTCTAATGGTCTTGGGGTTACTTCGCTAGAGGATATGGTTCGTGGCTGTGGTATCAAAATTTAGTGGAAGTTTCGTCAAGGTTGCTCTTTGTGGAGTTCTTTTCTTCAAAGACGCTACCTTAAAGGCCAGCACCCCACCATAGTCACGGCATCATCAGGTGATTCACTTACTTGGAAAAGAATGTTGTGAGCTTATGATGAAGCGGAAAAGGGGTTGTTATTCCTCATAAGAAATGCTGATTATTCTTTTTGGTTTGACCATTGGACCGAACATGGACCTTTATCCCACATGGTAGAACAAGTATATGATGCACAACTTAAAGTCTCACATGTTTGGGATCCCAATGGCTGGAATCTTTCCATTTCTCTGGACGAGAGATACTCCAATGAAGAGATACAAAACATTGTAGTAGCACTTAATGAAAGCCTACTCTTCTTGACTGTAGAGCCGGACCGAATTGTTTGGACCTCCACACCCACAGGCTCCTTCTCACTCTCATCGACTTACCCACCCGAAGGTTTAGATTTTTTCTAGACAAATGATTTGGGATGTGAGACTCCAGTTGACGATTTCCATTTTCAAGTGGCAATTGCTGAACAAGAAGCTGCCATTGGATGACATCTTGTCCAAAATTGGTTTCTCATTAGTCTCCAAATACTACTTTTGCTGCCATGAAGAATCTTTGGATCACCTTTTTGTGGATTTTGTAATCTCACGGCAAATCTGGTACTTCTTTGAATCTTGGCTGGAGATGATGCTTGCTCCATCAATGACCATCTTGGACAAGCTCAATTCTTGGTGGTGGGCTGCTGCACCTTCCACTATACTTGGGGCAATACATAAAATCCTTCCTTGCATAATATGTTATATGGTTCTTATGGAAAGTTAGGAACACGGGTTTTTGACGAAAAAACAAGTAGTGCAACAAGAATAATTGCTGAAATCTACTCTTACTTGGTGAATATTTCCTCAATTTGTCCTTTTACAAAAGTAAGCACAGCTGATGATTTGCTATTCTCACAATGCATTTGCAATCAATTACTCCAAACCAAACCCAAGAGAGTCCTAGCTGTCAAATAGGAATGCCCTCCCCATGGATGCTTTAAATTGAATGTGGATGGTGCCTCTAAAGGAAATCCAGGTATGGCAGCAGGTGGAGGCATCCTAAGGGATCACAATGGGCAATGCATAAGGGCGTTTTGCAATGGCTATCAATAGCAAACCAACTTGCAAGCTGAGGCATTGGCCCTTGAAGATGGGCTCAAGATGTGTGGCAAGCTGCGGGTGCAATCATTGGAGGTTGAGATTGATTCCCTTATACTAGTCAACACTTTCAATGGATCGTCGGCACCAATTTGGAGCATTGACAAATTCCTGTCTCAACTCCGCTTCATAAATAGCTTTTGTGTTGGGAAAGATATTTCTTTTAAACATGTATTTAGAGAGTCAAACCAAGTTGCTGATTACAGGGCTAATGAGGGTATCTTAAAGCCTAGGTATATTGAGTATGATCGCCATACTATCCCTTGCTCTATAAAAGGTTTGGTTCGGCTAGATGCTAGGGGCTTCCCTAATCTCCGCCACTGTAATAATTGATGACATGAATAAAATTCATGCCCCTCCTTCGGGCATTTGCACAAAAAAAAAAAAAAAAAAGTAGTAGTAATCGTAAGGTATTGAAAATAGAGAATGAGGACTAATTGTACATGATTAAAAACTAATAGTGGAGATCAAGTCGTACCAGGTTAAGAAATAAGAAAGGAGTTCAAATCAAAGTGCATTTCGAAAAAATAATAAGTTCTAATAATTCATGAAAAGAACTAAAATGTGATTTTAATTAGGCTAGATTTAAAATGCAAGAGAGTTCAATTTACAAACGATTTAGATACTAACAGATGACCTAATCATATACAACAAAGAACTGAGATAATTATACTTGTTTAATAACTAAGGAAGCAGTGCAACATACGATAAGGAGAACTAAGAAAGGGGAGTTATCGTACTATGTTATGAGCCGCAAAAGGTGATATAATCAAACTAGATTGAGAACTAATAAAGGATATCTAGTCGTGTTGATTTAAAAATAAACAAGTAAAAAATCTTTGTTATTTGTATTTGAAAGAGAACCGAGAAGTGAGGCCTATATGTTATGCTTGCTTAATTAATAAGGAAGAAGTTGTAATAGTACGACATTGAGAACCAAGAAAGGGGTCCAATCTTACAATATTAAGGCCCATTAAAGGAGATTTAATCGAACAAGATTAATAACTAAAAAAGTACATCGAGTCGCATCAGAATAAGAAATAGGAAAGGAGTTCTTATAAAACTACATTTGGAAAAGAGAATGAGATCTAGTAACTCATGACAAGAGTGCAAAATGAGATTTAATTAGACATCTAGATAAATAACTGACAGCGAGAACCATTCACAAAAGAATAAGGACAAAAAATATAACCTATGGGTATTCAAGAAAGAACCGAGATATGAGGCAATTATACATGCTTAATGACAATGGAAGAAGTGTGGATTATACGATATTAACTAAGAATGGGGACTAATCGTACAGGATTAAAAAGTAATAATGGAGAGATCAAGTCGTATTATATTGAGAAATAAGAAAGAAGTTCTAATCAAAGTACATTAAGAAAAATAATAAGTTCTTAAAACTCATGATATCAAAATAAAATGTGATTTAATTTGTCTAGATTGAGAACCAAGAGCGAGCTCAATTTACAAAAGATTTAGAATTAAAAGTTGATCAACCCGTATTCAAAGAAGAACTAAGAAATGGGGCTAGTTGCACCTTGCATAATGCCTAAGAGAGAAGTTATAATAGTAGAGTATTGAGAACAAAGAAAGATAACTAATCATGTGATATTATGAACTACAATAGGAGACCTTGGTTTAGTCTCTTAATCGCATGCGATTCAGAACTTATAAAGGAGATCTAGTCATATTAGATTAAGAAATAAGAGTGGAGCATTTCGGAAAGATACTGAGATCAAATAACAAATGATAAGAACATAAAATACGTTTTTGTATGACAAGATTATGATCCATGTGCGGGACCTATTCACTAAAGATTTATAAATAATGGTTGATCTAATATCATTCGAAAATGAAATGAGAAATGAGGCCAATTAAACAGGCATAATGACAAAATAAGATGTTGTAATCGTTCGCTATCGAGAACCGAAAAATTTAACTAATCGTACTATGTTATGAACTGCAGAAGAAGAACAGATCAAACAATATTAAGCACCAACAACGGAGATCTTGTAGTATTAGATTAAGAAGCAGGGAAGGAATTCTAACCAGCATACATTTTGAAAAAGATAATGATATTTAATAACTCATAATAGGCACGTATATGAGATTTAGTAAGACTAGAATAAGAACCATGTACGGGGCCTATTTCACATAAAAGATTTAGAACTAATTGATGATCTAATCGTATTCAAAAAAAAGCTTAGACATTTATACTTGCTTAATAACAACGAAAAAACTGCAATCGTACGATATTGATAACTAAACAAGCGGACTAATCATGCTATATTTCGAGCCGCAAAAGGAGATATAATCAAACAACATTGAGAACAAATAAAGGAGATCTAGTCATATTAGATTGTAAAAAAACCAAGAGCTGGTCCTATTCATAAAAGAATTATAATTAAAAAACGATCTAAATGTATTCAAAAAAGAATTGAGAAATGGGTCCTATTGATTATACTTGCTTAATGAAAAAGGAAAAAGTTGCAATAGTATGATATTGAGAACAACTAAAGGGGTCCAATCGTACTATATTATGACCCAATAAAGGAGATTTAATTGTACAAGATTAAGAACTAATAAATTGGACCAAGTCGCCTCTGATTAAGAAATAGGAAAGGAATTCTTTTAAAAGTACATTTAGAAATGATAATGAGCTAAGATCTAGTAATTCAAGACAAGAACAAAAAATGCAATTTTCTTAGACCAGATAAACAGTCGTATGCAAGAACCGTTCGTAAAAGAATAAGAATTAAAAGATAATCTAATGGTAATAGAGAAAAAATAGAGAAATTGGGCAAATTATACATGTGTAATGACAATGGAAGAAGTTGTAATCGTACAGTATTGAAAACTGAGAATGGGAACTAATTGTACATGATTAAAAACAAATAGTGGAGATCAAGTCGTACCAGGTTAAGAAATAAGAAAGGAGTTCAAATCAAAGTGCATTTAGAAAAATAATAAGTTCTAACAATTCATGATAAGAATGAAAAATGTGATTTTAATTAGGCTAGATTTAAAACCCAGAGCGAGTTCAATTTACAAACGATTTAGAACTAATAGATGATCGTATCATATTCAAAAAAGAACTGAGATAATTATACTTGTTTAATAACTAAGGAAGCTTTGCAATCATACGATAAGGAGGACAAAGAAAGAGGACTAAGATGAATCGTACTATGTTATGAGCCGCAAAAGGTGATATAATCAAACTAGATTGAGAACTAATAAAGGATATCTAGTCGTGTTAGATTTAAAAATAACCAAGTAAATAACGATCTATTCGTATTTGAAAAAGAACCGAGAAGTGAGGCCTATATGTTATGCTTGCTTAATTACTATCCTAATTGTGTGAGGAAGAGGGTCTTTCCATTCTCTTTAAGGGATAGAGCCAAGTGGTGGTTACAAAGCCATCATCAAAGCACATTTACTACATGGAATGGATTGGCAAAAGAATTTCTTGCAAAGCACTTTCGACCTTCAAGATCAGCTAGGCTAAGAAATGAAATTACTTCTTTCAAATAAGGTGCTAGGAAAAGGATAAGTGAAGCTCGGGATAGATTTAAGGAGGTACTTCGCAAATGTCCCTATCATGCGATTCCACTTTGGCTTCAAATTCAAACATTTTACAATGGACTTTATCAAGAAACCAATCTATAATGGATACATCACTTGGCAGGTAGTTCTCTTTCATTTAAGACTCCCGAAGAAGCTGAAATATTATTGAATACCATTATTACCAACCCCAATTGTGCAACAACAACCTAAAAATCCACCTCAAGGCCAAAAAGAAGTCCTTCACCTAGATCATAATAATGCATTGATGGCCCAAACTAACTTGATGACAAACATGATGGCCAACCTCACTAGGATATTAGAAAACATTGGAAAAGGGAATGTCATGTCAACACATCCTCAAATGCCATTGGTTTGTGACTTTTGTTCAGGTAATTACACAAATGGCCAATGTTTAAGTAAAGGATCATTAATGGAAAATGAACAATTGAACTAGGGTCATCAAGCTTCTTCTTCTGGACCTGTACCAAATGCATTTGGAAACACCTATAATCCATCATGGAGGAACCGCCCAACTTGTCATAGGGTGGTCAATCATCCCAAAATGCTCCTCAATAAAATTTTCACAACCAAGCTTCCTTATCTAGAGCTTACCAACCATCTCATCAAAGAAAATTTCCATCCAATTTTCAAAATTCTTAACCAAGCATTTCTTACCAAAATTCCCAACCAAGCTCTTCTTACCAACCACCCTATAATCAACCATAACCTATGCATAATGGTCAAATCCCTAGCAGGAAATGGATGATAATTATATCCTATTTCAAAAATTAGAAGAGAGCTTGAAAATGCAAAAAAGGAAAGTGAAATGGCTAAAAGAGAGAGTGAAACAAAGAAAAGAGAAAATGAAGCTCTCAAGTAAGATCATGAAGCATTTGCAAGAAACCAAGGTGCCTCAACTAGAAACTTAGAATTCAATTGGGACAAGTGGCTAGATAAGTATCTAAGAGACCAAGTGGAACACTCCCGAGTGACACTCTCCGAATCCAAGAGATTACTATGCACGTGCACATATTCAAGCAATCACTCTTAGGAGTGGTAAAGAAGTTGACAACAAGGTAGGGGTGAAAGAGCAAAGAATGAGGCTAGCAATAAGGTGACGTGGAACTTGATAAGATTGCTCAATATGAAGAAGTGATTGAGTTTTCTAAAGGGAAAGGCAAGGAAATTGATGAGCCTATGAAGTATCAAATTTCCACTAGAATAGTTCATAATGAAATGAACCATTCTTTGGAGCCCACAAGGAATATATGAATTTCATTTCCACAAATGCTCAAGGGTGATAATAAGGATATGAAATTAAAGAGGTTCTTGGATATTTTCAAAAGGATTGAGATAAATATTCCATTCATTGAAGCATTAGAGAACATGCCAAGCTATGCTAAGTTCATAACAAATGCTTATAAGCAAGAGGAAGTTAATGGGAGATGAAATATTTTACTTGATCGAGGGGTGTAGTGCCATAATTCAAAAGAATCTTCCACCAAAAATGAAGGATCCAGGGTCATTTTCCATCCCTTTGTGGGATTATCTTGGAAAAGGCTTTGTGTGATCTTGAAGCCTCTTATCAATTTAATACCACTTTCACTCTATAAGAAGTTGATTGAGAATAGGCTTGAAGCTAACAAATGTGACTCTTCAATTGGCAGATCGAAGTATTAAGAAACTGGAGAGAATTATTGAAGATTTTATTGTAAAACTGGGAAAGGTGTTCGTACCAGTTGATTTCATTATTCTTGAGTACCGAGATACCACTAATTCTTGGGTGACCATTTTTGGCAACCGGAAGAGCTTTAATTGATGTTCAAGAGGGCAAACATCAACGAAGAGTCAATGATGATATAGTGTCCTTTAATGTTTTTAAATCTTAGAAGTTTTCTTCTTTATACGATGATGTGATGACGCTTGATATAATTGACGAGGTTGTAATGATTTTTGTAGGACAATCTCGAGAAGCTTCCCTTAGAAATAGAATTTGTGCATGTAGATGAAGTGAGTGATTATCAAGAGGATATTCAAGTTGACATTGACATGCAAGACAAAAACTCGACTTTGAAAAGGAAAGAATGCACCAAAGAGGATAAAGGTAAAAGGGGGGTCTCCGACCAACGATATAACCCCCAAGGTTGAGTTAAAACGTCTCCCCTCATATTTTTGTGTGGCTTTCCTAGGAGATAATGGGACATACCCCATTATTTTGAGTGCACTTCTTACTCATGATGAGTTGTCTAAATTGCTTGTTATATCGAGAAAACATCAGGAGCTATTGATTGGAGCATAGATGATATAAAAGGGATAAGCCCTATCTTCTTCATGCCTAAGATTTTCTTAAATGAAAACTAGCCTTGTAGATAACCTTAAAGGAGACTAAATCCCATTTTAAAATAAGTAGTGAAGAAAAATGTTGTGAAACTCCTTGATATTGGGATAATATATCCCACTAGTGATAGGGAATGGGTTAGCACAACACAAGTGGTATCTAAAATGGGAGGGGTAATGGTTATATCCAATGAGAAAAAAGAGTTGATACCTTCTAGGATTTTAACCTGTTGATGCATATTTATATGATTTTAGAGAGCTTAATGATATCACTAGAAAAGACCATTTACTCATTCCTTTCAGTATTTGTTCAAATGTCAAAGCGACTTTTGGGATATGCTTTTTATTGTTTCTTGGATGGTTATTTAGGGTATATTCAAATTGTGATTGCTTTGGAAGACCAAGAAAATACTATATTTACTTGTCCTTATGGCATTTTTTCTTAGAGCTGTATGCCCTTTGGTCTATGCAATGCTCCAAGAATTTTCCAACGTTGCATGTTTTCTATCCTCCATAATATGATTGAAAAACTTATTGAAATATTTATGGATGATTTTGGTGTCTTTGGTGATTCTTTTGGTGCTTGTTTACATAACATGTCTCTTGTGCTTGAAAGATGTGAGGAAACCATCTTGTATTGAATTAGGAGAAATGCCACATTATGGTGAATGAGGGAATAGTGTTAGGACACAAGATTTCTTCCAACATAATAGAGGTTGACAAGGCTAAAGTAGAAATGATAGAGAAGTTAGCTCCTCCTTCTAATGTGAAAGATGATGTTTTCCAAACCTTATTTTGATGATGACATCAAAAGCACTTTACTCTGTAAACAAGTTTTACAGGTCTATTACTTGTTTTGTTGGAGACAGGGTGTTCGGACGTATTGTACCGTCCGAACTATGTCAAGTTTCTTGGACGCATCCCACCGTCCGAACCAACAGGCAGAAAGCAAGGATCTTACTGCTTCTCTAACGGACGCACACAATTGTCCGAACAAAGTCTCTTTCGGATGAACAAAATCGTCCGAAGCTCCATTCGGACGATGGAACGGACGCATGCACGGTCGTCTGAACGATGTTCTTCACCAACTGCATGGAGATCGAACACTGTGTCGGACGCATCCTACTTATCTCGGACGTCTGAAACTCCAACAGCTACTTTTTGTGCATTTATTATTTAGCCATTAGGAAGTAGTTGCAACCACCATTTATTGCTCCTATCAATAACTGCTCTAATATTCTGTAAAAATCATCTAATACATTGAATACAAGCATTAGAAAAGAGCAATTTTAGTACAAATTGGCTATAGTGCTTTACTCATTGTATTAGTGTGCAGTTTGGAGTGCAATTCAATTTTGAGTGGAGTAAAATCTTGTACGAAAGTGAGATTGTGAGTAAAATTCTTGGCTCAACTAAAAGAGTTTTAGTGTGAGCAAGAAGTTTCCTACTTTGTAAAGATTATTGGCTCACCAAGTGTGTGAAGCATTCTAGTGATTTGATACTTCAAGCTTGTTAGTTCGGAAGTATTGGCTATTTAATTTCCTCTCTTTCTTACTTCACTGTTTCATGATTCTATTATATCAATTATTATTTGAAAAATCTTAATAAGATTAATATTTCTAAAAGTATTTTTAGAAACCTAATTCACCCCCTCCCCTCTTAGGTTGCTTTGGGACCAACAATTGGTATCAGAGCTTGGTCTCATTTTATTGCTTAAATTGCTTTTGAGAAAAGAACTATTATGGCAACCAACAATGCTCTATTTTTTGAGGGTCAATCCGTTACTAGGCCCCCTATGTTTAATGGGGCAAATTTTATTAGTGACATGGAGAGATAGAATGAAAATATTTTTGCAATCCATTGATATTGACTTGTGGTATGTTGTTAATGAAGGTCCCTTTGAAGCTACTACCATTGCTGATCACACAAATAGAAGAAGAGAAAAGACAAGGATGAGCTCACTCCACAAGACAAGGCAAACTTGACGTTAAATGCAAAAGCCATGAATGTGCTATATAATGCCTTGGATGCAAATGAATCAACTCGCGTAAAGGGATGCATTTCCGCTAAAGAAATTTGGGATAAATTGAAGAAAATTCATGAAGGGAACGACGATGTTCGTGAGCAAAAGAAATCCTTACTAGTTGCCAAGTATGAGTCCTTCAAGATGGAACCACATGAAAATATAGACAAAATGTATTGTAGGTTCAATGACATCATTAAAGATCTTCAAGTCTTGGGTAAGGAGTATTCTTTGGGTGAAAAGAATAGAAAAATCCTAAATGCTCTATCCAAAGAATGGGATGCCAAAACAATTGCCATAGAGTATAATGATACAAAGCCAAGAATTTAAATTCAATGCCTATTGAATTGCTAATCAACTCTCTTACATCTTATGAATTGAAGTTGAAGGCCAAAGTGGTGGATGATGAAAAAGCAAGGTCAAGAAGGAGCATTGCTCTAAAGACCTCTCAAGAAGAGGGTGAAAATGGCTCCATCAATCTAGAAAATGAAGATCTTGATGAAGGAGATCTTGCACTCATCACCAAAGGATTTCTTAAACATTACATCAACAAACGAAGAAAACCTTAGAAAATATGACAAAAAATCGGATGAAGGAATCTTTCTAGGATATTCTAGTGACAAGAAAGCATACCGAGTATACAATAGAAGAACGCTCTTGATTGAAGAAGTAGTACATGTTACCTTTGATGAAGCTAATGATGTTATCTAAAAGAATTTGTGCGAAAATAAAGATGTAGGTATTCAAAAGGAGCTCGAGAAGCTCACTATTCATGACGATCATCAAGAGATCACATCAAGCAATGATGTCAACGACCCCATGAAGTAGATGTTGAAGAAGAAAAGAACGAGGATACTCCAAAAGATCTTCTAAAAGCTTGGAGATTCGTCTCTAGTCACCCTCAAGATTTGATCATAGGTGATCTATCCGATGGGGTAACTACTCGTTCTCATAAAACTTTGAATAGTAATTGTGCATTACTTTCTCTCATTGAACCTAAACATGTAGATGTTGCTTTGAATGATGAATCTAGGTCATTGCCATGCAAGATAAACTTAGTCAATTTGAGAAAAATAACGTATGGACCTTGGTTGAAAGACCATCTTCTCATCCCGTAATTGGAACAAAATGGGTTTTTAGAAATAAATTAAATGACAAATGTGAAATCATAAGAAACAAAGCTAGACTTGTTGCAAAAGATTATGCTCAAGAAGAAGGTATTGACTTTGATGAAACCTCTGCACCCGTGGCTAGATTAGAATCCATTCGCATGTTTCTCGCATTTGCATGTTTCAATGATTTCAAATTATTTCAAATTCCCGGATGTCAAAAGCGTATTTTTAAATGGTTTTATCGATCAAGAAGTTTTCGTTGAACAACCTCCGAGCTTTGAAAATAAAAATCTTCCAAATCATGTTTTCAACTTTATATGGTTTGAAACAAGCTCCAAGAGCTTGGTATGAAAGATTAAGTGGTTTCTTGATTGAAAATGGATTTAAAAGAGGTGTAGTTGACACCACTCTTTTTACAAAAACAGATTTAAATGGTTTGTTAATTGTTCAAATTTATGTTGATGATATTATTTTTGGAGCACCTAATGAAAGCTTGTGCAAGGACTTTTCACATTATATGCAAAAAGAGTTTGGGATGAGTATGATGGGCAAGTTACAATTTTTCCTCGGACTACAAGTTCACCAAACAAAGGAAGGAACGTTTATTACACAAATCAAGTATACAAAGGAGCTACTCAAACGATTTGGAATGGAAGATTGCAAACAAGTTGGTACGCCTATGTGCACTTCAACCAAACTTGATAAGGACGAAGAAGGAGATAATGGTGTTGATGAAAAACACTATAGAGGTATGATCGGAAGCCTACTTTACTTAACTGCCAGTAGACCATATATTATGTTTGTTGTTTGTTTATGTGCTAGATTTCAATCTTGCCCCAAAGAATCGCACTTGATAGCTATAAAAAGAATTTTTAGATATTTGAAGGATACAATGAATTTTGGTTTGTGGTATCCAAAGTCCTCTACATTTGATTTAATTAGTTATTCGATTGACTTTGGGTGTAATATTGATAGGGACAAAAAAGTACCAGTGGTATGTGTCATTTCCTGGGAAATTGTCTTGTGTCTTGGTTTAGCAAAAAACAAAATTCTATTTCTCTTTCTACGGCTGAAGCCGAATACATTGCTGCTAGAAATTGTTGTGCTCAACTTTTTTGGATGAAACATACTCTGAAAGATTTTGTTGTTGTTTTTTATTGTGTGCCTATAAAGTGTGACAACACTAGTGCAATTAATCTCACAAAAAATCCTGTTATGCACTCTAGGAAACCAAACACATTGATGTTAAGCATCATTTTATCAGAGATCTTGTTTGTAAAAAGGAAATTCGTGTTGATTTCATGCCTACTTCAGATCAACTGGCTGATATTTTTACAAAATCCTTGGCTTTAGATCGCTTTGAATCTCTCAGAAAATGTTTGGGGATTTTATAGATCAATTTGGCATAATCTCTTCGTTCGGACGCACTCGATCATCCGAACAACACTATCTCTCGGACGCTCTCTCTCGTCCGAAAACCTCCTCTCTGCCTCGGACGCTTATAATCGTCCGAACGCTATTCAATTTCTTCACCTATTCTCTGGAATTCTTCCGGACGCTTACCATCGTCCGAAAGAACATCGGATGCACTGGCTCTTCAATCGTCCATCCATTCATCAGCTTTCGGACGCTTCATCGGACGCACACCAATCGTTCGGTCGTCTGAACGGTCTCCCTGTTCGATTAAAACCTTCCATTTTCCCCCATTTCGGACTCACCCTAACCCTCGAAACCCTACAGGAAACTCTGGCGAAATTTTTTCTCCAAAAACTCCTCCAAATTTTTTCATTCTCTCCACAAATTGCTTGGAAAATTGTCATTCCCAAGGTATTCATCACCATTATTGTACCTAATTCCATCCTTCTACCATCTCATTTCATCAAATTCCCACCAACCTTTCAAAAAAAAAAATTACATTTTTTCTCTTCTTCCTTCCTTTCATTTACAATGGTTAAATCCCGTGGAGGTTCTTCTACAGCAACTCGTGGACGAAAAGCAAAAGGGAAAGCTCCGATGCGTGGGGAATCTTCTGCTAATCCTCAAATCTCCTCAAATCCAACCTTACCAAAATTCATTGATGCCAAGGCATCCGAACGGTATACATCTCTTCTGAGCAAATCTATAATTGTTCAACGACCTGCTTCTCAGAGTCTTTTTTATGAATATAATATTTCCATTGTCAAATCATGCTTTGAAAAACAAAATTGGGGTCACCTAGTGCATATTGATTTATCCGTTTATCGTGGCATGGTGTTAATTCATAAGATCAATTCACAGCCAATCTTCGAAAAGGCCCCACTGTTCGCACATTAATTTCTCGTGTAAAAAGCACCAATCTTGAGATTTTCTCCAACATCATCAATACTATTTTTGAATGTGAAGTCTCAAATTTGAATGATTTCTCTTATTTCTTTTCTTTAGATAAATGGCCTGCTATTGATACTCGATTTGACATTGATGAGGTCAGAGCTATTTTTAACATCAATTTCAAACAGGTCTCGAAAGCCAAAACCACATTGCTAACTCTTGAACTAAACATTCTGTACACTCTTGTCACAAATTTTCTGTTACCAACCGATGGGCATCGCACTGAGCCCGAAGAAATGCAGCTTTACTTATTTTTTTGTGTTTTCAAGGGCATTCCCTTTGACTTTGGGTATCTCTTCTGCTCCCTGTGGGAACTCTTTCTTACTGATACCCGAAGAAACATTGCTTTTGGAAAATTTCTCACCAAAGTTTTTGATTTCCTTGATGTACCTTTTAGCTGCAACAAACAATTTCGTCTGCTTCTTATTTCAACAAATCTTATATTGAACGAAAATGCCTCCATTTTTTCAATGATCAATGGTTAACTAAGGCAGCTTTTGATATTGAACGTTCAAAATCCCAGGCCTCTGCCTCTGGTTTGGCAATTCCACATTCTCCTCCTCCACAAACACCTCCACCATTCCATGATCCTCATCCATCTTTCTCTGAACCCTCACTCTCTCAAATCTGTGGCCTTCTCACTTCCTTGAGCACTCAAGTAAGTTCCTTTCAACGTCGCACTAATCGTAAGTTAAAGAGACTTGAAACTCGTCAGGTGATTCTCCAAGAGGCACTTAGCTTGGGAATGTCTGCTTCGGCTCAGGTTCAATTTTTCAACATTCAATCACAATATCCACTCGACTCCTCTACCGACAGTGATGACAATGCTGAAGATGGGGATGTTTGTGAGGACGACGAAGAGGACACAAATAATCAAGGTGCTGCCAATGAAGATGAAGGCGACGATGAGGATGTTGACGACAAATGTTCAAATTCATCATGCAACGCCGTACTGAAGAAGATGAAGACAGTGAGGCTACTGATGATGATGCTCCTTCCAAACGCCGCAAGATCGAAAAGCGCTCCAAGAAGAAAAATGACTCGAATTAGATCCTTTAATAATCTGTTTTTTAGTTTTGGCATTTCTCTGAATTTTTCCTTTGTCTAGTTAGAATCACTCTCAAATTTACCCTTTTATGTATTACTTTGAACTAGTCCTGTTGAATATTTGGGTTTTATCCTGTTGACTATTTGGGCTTTATATTTGGGTTTTATTCTTTTTATGAATTTTTGCGCTATTTCTGTTGAGTATTTGCACGTTCTCAGGGGGAGCTTTATTTGATGATGCCAAAAGGGGGAGTAGTAATTTATATTGCAAAATGATTGGTCATCACTCATATCTGTTTATTTTACATAATTATTCCATGAATGTTTGTCATCATCAAAAAGGGGGAGATTGATATTTTCCAAACCTTATTTTGATGATGACATAAGCTGTCAACTTTACTCTGTAAACAAGTTTTGCAAATCTGTTACTTGTTTTGCTGGAGACAGGGTGTACGGACGCATTGTACCGTCCGAACTATGTCAAGTTTCTCGGACGTATCCCACCGTCCGAACCAACAGGCAGAAAGCAAGGATCTTACTGTCTCTTCCAACGGACTAGATGTGTATAAGAACAAAGTCTCTTTCGGACGAACATGACCTTCCGAAGCTCCATTCGGACGATGGAACAGACGCATGCACGGCCGTCTGAACGATGTTCTTCACCAACTGCATGGAGATCGGACGCTGTGTCGGACGCATCCTACTTATCTCTAACGTCCGAAACCCCAACGGCTACTTTTTGTGCATTTATTATTTAGCCGTTAGGAAGTAGTTGCAACCACCATTTATTGCTCCTATAAATAACTGCTCTAATATTCTGTAAAAATTATCTAATACATTGAATACAAGCCTTAGAAAAGACCAATTTTAGTACAAATTGGCTATAGTGCTTTATTGTATTAGTGTGCAGTTTTAGAGTGCAATTCAATTTTGAGTGGAGTAAAATCTTGTACGAAAGTGAGGTTGTGAGTAAAATTCTTGGCTCAACTAAAAGAGTTTTAGTGTGAGCAAGAAGTTCCCTACTTTGTAAAGATTATTGGCTCACCAAGTGTGTGAAGCATTCTAGTGATTTGATACTTCAAGTTTGTTAGCTTGGAAGTATTGGCTATTTAATTTCCTCTCTTTCTTACTTCACCCGTTTCATTGATTCTATTATATCAATTATTATTTGAAAAATCTTAATAAGATTAATATTTCTAAAAGTATTTTTAGAAACCTAATTCATCTCCCCTCTTAGGTTGCTTTGGGACCAACAAAAGGAGTTTGAAGTTTTTTGACACATGCTAGTTTCTATCAGTGATTCATTAAAAACTTCTCTCATATTTCTAGGCCTTTATGTGCATTGTTGCAAAAAGAAGCTCCATTTGTTTCTGATGATGAGTGCTTGAATGCATTTCTTTTGTTGAAAAGTGTTTTAGGGTTACTGCCTCAGTCATAGTCACTCCAAATTGGAATTGCCATTTGAACGTTTGTGTGGAGCAAGTGACTATGTCATTGGCGACTCTTTTTCAAAAAGTCAATAAAGTTTTGCGTGTTTTTCATTATGCGAGTTGCACTGTGAATAAGGCACAAGTTAATTACTCCACCGTGGAAAAATAATTTCTTGCCATTGTTTTTGCATTTGATAAGTTTAAATCATACCTCATTGGGAGCAAAGTGGTTGTTCATACTGATTATTCAGCTGTAAAGTGCTTACTTATAACATGATGCTAAACCACGACACATTCATTGGATTTTACTCTTATAGGAGTTTGATTGGGAAATGATTGACAAAAAAGAAAATAGGAATACTGTAGCCAACCACATCTCAAGCATTGAAGGACGCAAGGGAAAAAGTCAACAAGATCTACCCATCAAATAAAGTTTTTCGGAGGAACTACTCTTCATGGTTAAGGATTCTATACCTTGGTATGCGGATATGTTGAAATTGTTAATTATCCTGTGGCTAAGGTAATTTCCTTCAACTATGGATGTGAATCAAAGGAAAAAGTTCCTTTCGGGGGTCAAAATTTCTTTTGGGAAGATCCATTCCTCTACCATCAGTGCAAGGATCAAATTATTAGAAAATATGTTTCCAGAAGAGGAAGTGGTTGATATCCTCCATCATTCTCATTCATTATCAGTAAAAGGCTATCATGGTTCGCAAAGGACAGCGGCTAAGGTTCTTTAATATGGATTCTTATGGCCGAGTCTTTTCAAGGATGCAAGAGATTTTGTATTGCAATGTAATGGTTGCCAACGAGTAGGAAATGTGTCAAGAAGGGATGAAATGTCCCTCAACAACATTCTAATTTGTGAGGTGTTCAATTCATGGGGAATTGACTTTATGCGGCCCTTCCCGAATTCATACAACAAGTATATTTTGGTGGTGATTGATTAGATTTCTAAATGGGTTAAAGCCGTTGCATTACCCACAAATGATGTTAGAATTGTTGTGAACTTTGTAAGGAAAAACATTTTTGCAAGATTTGAGATACCAAAGGCTGTCATTAGTGATGAAGGTACTCATTTCAAAAATTCACTCTTTGAATCCGTCTTGTCGAAGTATTGTGTGACACACAAGATCTCTTTTGCATATCATTCACAAACATCCGATCAAGTGGAGGTTTCCAACGGAGAATTAAAGAGAATTTTGGAAAAAATCGTAAATTCCTCAAGAAAATATTGGTTGGAGAACTTAGATGATGCTTTATAAGCCTATCAGACTGCTTACAAGACCCCAATAGGATGTCTCCCTATAGGATGGTCTGTGCTAAGCCATCTTCCGGTAGAGTTGATGCATAAGGTCTTTAAGCCTTCTAATTTTATCTCATGATTTAAACTAAGAAGGGTAGAATGGTCATTGAAAAAATAAGAATACACATTAATAAATCTTAATAGGAACGTGACCGAAAAAATTGCTCGTGTACCCGTATATGCAAGCGTATATGGTTTCCTATGAAGCAAAAAAAAAAAAAAACACTGTATATGGGACAATTTTGTAATTTAATTAATTAAGTATTATTTTGCGTTTATTTATTTTTCATTAGGTTTAGAAGGGTTGTTC
This sequence comes from Cinchona pubescens, assembly GCA_025175665.1. Classification (NCBI taxonomy): domain Eukaryota; kingdom Viridiplantae; phylum Streptophyta; class Magnoliopsida; order Gentianales; family Rubiaceae; genus Cinchona; species Cinchona pubescens. The sequence continues at coordinate 186,085 of JANKKI010000223.1, forward strand.
TGGAAACGCATAGAGACTGATCATCCGGGTCGAAAATGTACTGATTTCAGGTAATTTTTGTATTTCGAGTTCAAATTCTTCTTTTTATGGACTCTTTTGTTAAATTACCATTAATATTTTATCCGTGATGACCTTTACCTGTGTTTGAGTCTGTTATTTTATTTGGCAAAAAAAAAAAAAAAGTGTAAACTAGGGGTGAATTAAAGCTTTTTGAAGTGGTAGAGTTTTTAAGGTGGAAATAATCGAGTAATCTTTGAGGAGGTTGAAGTTTTGTAGCAATTGTGTTTTTTGACTGGACGGTGGGTTCATTTTGCTTAGCTCCTGTTACTTCTGTAATAAAAGTGTAGATACCTCATTTTGAGTTTCTGGAAACTACTGTGATCTTCCCTATCAACATTAACACAAGATCACTTTGGATATTTTGCACAAATGGTCAACACTGTGAAATTGTAGTGGAAAATTTGTGAGAATGGTTCCTTGCGTTGCCTAATTAATAAATAAAGGGGTCGCAAGTTTTGATTTATTTATTGAAGATGGCATATGTACTGATTTCTGTACGATGATTGTTTTTGTTAGTTATAAATTTAATATTGTTGTGCTTTATAGGTGATGAGAAGGGAGTTGCGATGAAGGGTGGGGGGCGAAGGAGTTATGTGCCACCAACTTATGTACCCCTGGGGCAGCTGGAACAGTCGGATTCAGGCTCAGAGAAAGATGAAGATGAGGTGGTGGTGGGTGGCCCTATTCAGACGAAAACAAAAAGTGAGAGTTCTGTGGTGCCACATCAGTGGACTTCTGGAATCTGTGCCTGTTGTGATGATCTACAAAGCTGTAAGCTAATTTCTGCCTCCTTTTTTAGTGTCATATTGATTTTCCAGAAACAAACACCCCCAAAGACATAAAATAGAAAGAGATCTAAGCCGGATAAGGAAAGGGGAGAAAGGTGGCCCTTAAATAATTTATTTTTTTATGCATGTTATATTCAGCTGATAGTTATTCTGTTTGAAGAAAATTTTAATTTAAATATTATGTTTGTAAGATTTTGTTTGGGTGAATTCTTTGGATGAACATCAGTATACATCATTGATGTTGAACAGGTAGTTGCCTTTTTGGCAGAATGCTTATAACTCAGAAGGTAGGAGAGGGAGTAATATGCACAACCACTTCAGAAACAAATGTTTGCATTTCAAAAAGATAGACCCAAAAGTATATCTTGGGGATTCAAGATTCGCATGTCATTGGCATGAGGATTCCGTGACATGTTTTGGCAACTTGCCTTAATCGGCTGGAAGTAGTAGAAGGTAGCTTACTAGTGTTAGCTAGCATACAGATGAGAAAACTGATACTAATATTTAGTGGTGAATAAGCACATCTTGATAATATGGTTTCCAAGCTTAGCTAGTTAGTTTAGTACTATGAATTGAGGTAGAGTTGATGCTTTGTTGTGTGGGAATAGTAAGCTTATGAAGTCTCTGCAGCAAATGGGGCAACAATGGGTCCTGGATTGGTTAAAGAAAAGAAAATGTGTAGTTAATCGTTAATCTCATACTAATTCAGGACTTCGCTCTTCCAAGTTTTTGTGATTATAATTTTCTTGTGTTTAGGCTGAATGAACGATTTTCTGAGAAATTTGTCATCTTTTCAACATCATATTCCACATGTGAAGATTAATCTTTGTTTTTTTTCTTTTAAATATTTATCTTTGGGCTACAGATGCTCATGAAGCTTCTTGTGAAAATTTACTTTGCAAAGGCAATCTCATTATGGTTAATTCAAAATCAGTTAATGTGGCACCTGTAAGCTGTTACTACCAGTTGATCGCATTTCAGTCAAAACACAGGTTGTAAGAGTTGTTTTTCCTAATATAATCAGCTATGCGATTTATTACTGCTTTTCAATCATAAAACTATTATTTAGTATTGCATGAATCTTACTTACATACAGTTGATTATTGGCTATGTTCTTGAACTTCTTAAGTTGCAGAAATACATGGGTACATCTAAGGACTTTGTCGCTTTCTGCATAATTTTATCTGTTTTGCTTTGCCTTTGGTAGAAATATGAAAAAGAAACATGGCTCGGGGTCACAGATTTCTATTTTATTTTGCCTTGGGAGAAATATCAAAAAGAAACATGTCTCAGAGTCACACAGATTTCTCTTTTATTTTGCCTTTGGGAGAATTATGAAAAATAAACATTTCTCGGTATTTCAAAGAGCTTTCACATCTGAAAGTTCGAAACTAGGAAAACTGCCAAAAGGCAGGATTTAAAGCTGTGCTGATCTTTTGGTGAAAACTGAAAGTGAGGTGGGTCTCTTTTATTCTTTTGCCATTTTTAATTCTCTTTGGTAGGCTTGATTTTTGTCGAACATAATTTGGAAATTTTGAAACTTGCCCAACAATATCCCTGGTTGGGGAGAACTGGTTATCTTATTTCACCCTTGATGATAGTTTTAATGTTTTCACTAGTGGTGTATTGTTAGAACCACTAAGTTGAAAGCAACTCTCACTATGTCTTTGTAATGAGCAATCACACATACTGCTTGTTCTTGACAGCTTATATTAAGTTAATAGTAGCTTTTCTGAAATTGAAAAAAAACCTGTTTTGGAAATGCATTCCTTGGGTTGCTTTATAAAACAACTTCCCTAGCTTTTCCAAACATGAAAAACGAAACATGTTTTTATGTTTTTCAACAAATTATTGAAATCATATTGTTTTTCAACTTCCAAAAGGCTGCTTACAGCTTTTCATAAGCCGTAGAAACCAATTTCTTACCATATAATACTGCAGGAGTTCATAGGTATGTCGATAAAGGATTGCTGTAAGTTGTGAGTTCATAGGTATGTCGATAAAGGATTGCTGTAAGTTGTTTTTTTTCTCATGGATCCTTTTGTTATAGGAAGTTTCAAGTTGGCTGTTTCATTCCACAACTTACTTTTTGGTCTTTACACTTTTTAGACACATGTCCACTATATCATTTGGTCTCTCTCTATTGATAGCTGTAAACCCGCATTTTACTTTGAGAAGCTGATCTGCAGTTCTGTTTTGATTAAGCTAATATTGTAGTTGAACTAAGCTCTGCAATCTGGCAGTTTGTCTTTTGGTGGAGTGGGAATTTTATGTCAGTGGAATTACTAAAAGCATGCAACATTCATTAAATATCATAATTAGTTAATGGAGTAACACTTGCATTGAATGAGATGATGCCTTGTCTCATGTGTTTCCCTTGATTAGATTTGTCTTCTGCATGTGGTTCAGCAGACCTAATCTGGTGTATACTGTCATGAGTGTCATCATGGTAGTCCGAAGATCTTATGGTATGTAACAAGATCAGACAGAATTAAAAACTTGTATATTACTTTAATGCATATGTGGTGGAAAAGGGGGAAAATTCGAGCTTGAGATTATGCTTGTGCACGAAATACAAGCACAAATTAAAGCTTTTGATGCCTGTTTATCTAAGATCTTGTGATGAACTTTGAATAGAAGGGGTGATTAGAGTTGGTCTGAACAAATATGAAAGGAAATATAAGAGACAATTGTCATTTGGTGGCTTCGATATATCCTTGTACTAGGTACAAGGGGAATAGGATATGTGGTTAATTCTAAAATGTTAGAAAATCCTTAATCGAGCTCTTGGAGGCACTAGTTTTGCCGATCTGAGTACATTTGGCTTGCATAATCTTATGTTATAATCACAATGCTTTAGGTATCTTAATGGAGGGCATCTCATATTAAAACCTGCTATATATCAAATGATTTTTCGATTAATGTTATTCTACCAATAGGCTTCTCTTGCCCTCTGTTGGGACTGTACTGCAGACTTTTATAAACATGGTAAAAACAAATTCTGAAGAGGGAAGAATAACTAGTAAACCTTTCTTGGTTTTATTAAGATTATCTTGCTTTTGATACTATTGATAACAATGATGAAAAATACAAAACTCCTCCGCATTTCTCTATATCTTTGGAGATTCCTATGCATGCAAATTCTCTTTGAAAGCATGATCTTGTTCAACTTTTAATGGTTTTCACTATTAGAAGAGGAATCTAATTAGGGGAATGAGTTTTAGTGTTCTGGAGCACTGAAATGTGATTGAAGGTTCTGAGTAATTGCATTGAGGAAATATTCAGTGTGCACCTGTCATTGATAAGTGGATTGATCTGGGTTTTGGCATGAAATTAGGATCAACTTAAAAATTCACTTAGTTTTGGGAAAAAAAGTTTTTGCTCTAGAGAAATTAGCATCTCATGCAAAAATTTAAACTATAGGCAAGGATAGTGATCTTGTTGTTTTGTACTCTAAGACACACCTTGTGGGCACTTTTTATCGTCCATCATTGAATAACTTATAAATAGGTGGAATAGATAATTTTACTGAATAACTGACTTACATAGAAACTTAAGCTATTAAAATGGAGACTAGTGTATTCTCTTCTACACTCGGAATGGGTGTCTCAGAATGGGTCACAGCATTGACTTGAGGCATGCATTTCAATTGGTTATGACGCTGCTAAAGTCAGAGTTTTGATGTCTTGACCTTATGATAATCATTGCTAATTAGCTAATTCAAATATTGTTTCTGGGTCAGGTTTCATTGGGCTTATTTGTCCTTGCTTTCTTTTTGGGAAGAATGCAGAATTTTTGGGGTCAGGAACTTTTATGGGGTCGTGCATGACCCATTTTATCTTATGGGGTCTTGTCAATACACTCTGTTGCTTTCTGACTGATGGTGTTCTTCTGGGTTTACCTGGATGCTTTGTTTCTTGTTATACATGTGGCTACCGAAGGACATTAAGGTCAAAATACAATCTACAGGTACTGAAAAAAGTGCTTTTACTTCCTGTATATTATTATTGTAATGTCAGTCATACTTGTATCATTTATAGTTGTTTTCTTATATAATTGTAACATCTGTTGTGTTTTATTTTGATTAAATTCTTACATCCCAAGTCATCTATAATTCCCAATCCCCCTTGTGGACAAATAAAAAGAACGATGTCAGAGTTTTAACTGCTAAGCATTCATTGTCTTTGTGCTCAGTTATCATCTACTTGATATTGTTACTTCATGAAAACTTCCTCAATTAAAAATTCGAGATTGATGAGGTTGTTATGCAAGTGATTGTATACTTGATGCGACTTGATGCTAAGTATATAATGAATACATGCTTTCAAACAAATAGTTACATCGTTAAATATCAAATCTAAGTGTATAATGTGGTAAACTCCCTATATGGTTCTGCTTTTGGGCTGAATACTTGCTATTTACATAATACCCAAAGAATTAGCTTTAATTTGCTGTTTTGAGTATTGAGCACAAAATTTCAGCCCTGACATCCTTGTATTAATGTACAATAGTTCTTATAATTGTTTGCATGATAAATGCTGCAGGCAAATGCTTTTAATTCATGTGGTTGGTACACTGGCTCCAAGTAATTTTGAAGTGTTCTAAATTTATCAAAAGCCACTTGTTCAGAATCTGTATAAAATTGTGGTCAGATTTACGATTAGAAAGGATAGTCCAATTGTGCTGTCACATTTAATATGGCAGATTATTTGGGAACTCACTGCTTTTATCATCAACAGCAGTGCTGCTGTTGAGAGAGCAGTTCCCATCACTCATGTTTTCAACTTCACATGAGCTTTCTTATACCATATTGACTACATATGTTGACTACCTATAGGCACTAGCGAGTTGCTAGTGGATAATGTGAAGGAGATATTTTGAGCACCTGTTGATGAATTTGTGTTCCCCCACCCCCACCCCCCCTCTTCATACTGAATGCTTGGTTGAGTGTACCTGATATAGGGCATAGATATCCAATGAGAACTGAACCTGGAAGGCAAATTACATGTTATCGTTGAGTATCCCATGTGGTTACTTAAAAAAATGTTGCAAGACCAACTTTGAAGGATCACCTATTGGAGATTGAATTTTTCCATGAAAGAAAGATGTTACCTTAGGACCAGACACGTGAACATTATGTTCATTTTCCTGTGTCCTTGTTTCTTCTATTCTGGGCAGAGGTGATTCTTAGTGACATAAAGATGGAAACCATACTTAAATAGTACATTTGGTAGGATTGAGCTTTTTGTGAATTTTGAACAAGCTGGACTGACAATATAGGTCATTTTCCTGATGAATTTTGTGTCACTTATGAATCCTCTGCTTAATTATTAAATAGGTTCTATAGGTTGATTTTGTTGTTTTCAAATCCAATTAGTGTGATCTTGGTGGTGAATTTTCTGTGTCTGTTTGTCAACTTAACAAAGCTTGCTTTCTAAGTCTTGTTTCAGTTGACTGAGGCCTGAGGCCTCTACTGGCATGATCCTATGCATGCTATAGATATCCTGGGATTTTGTGCCTGTTGTGCTAACTAACAAGGTGATGCATCTCCAGGAAGCATGTGGAGATAAGATTTAATTTCAGAATTCGTGTAGAAAATTTAGAGTCTGGAAGAGGGTATTGGGAATTTTGCATAGGACTGGGAATAACAGCTGTAAGGTTTTAGGAGGAAGCAAGAAAGCGAAAGGATGAGAAGTAAGAAGCTCTAGGGATTCCACCTAGATTTCCATCTGATTAAAAAGCTACCTTCATTTTTCAAAGAAAGCACAACACAACTACATAAACTCAGGAAACATAATTCATTTCTTTCCAATATTCCTATACTATTATAACTGAAATATATTTAGAAAAAGAGCTAGTCTTTTTGGCCAAGACTTCGTAGGACTAAAGAATTTGTAGCTAAGCAATCCTAGCAACTAAGAAAACTAATACAAGACATAGATAGCCAATTTGGATTTGACTTTTTACATTTTGCTTTTTGACTCCTAAAAACTCTAATATCTGATTATCTAAGGTTGTGTTTGGATGGGTGGATTTGATTTGTAGGAAGGATTTGAAATGAATGGATTTGAAGTGGGTGGATTTGAAATGACTTGAAATTTGGGTAGATTTGAAATTCACTCATTTAACCATTAAAATCACACTCTCACAATACCGATTTCAAATCCCCGACTAAATCAATTAACTTGTTTGGATAATCTATGATGGATATGGATTTCAAATCCAAAATCCACCCAAATCCTTCCATCCAAACGCAGCATATAGTACTATAACTAATACATTAAAATAAACCACAAGCACATCAGTAAAAACAACTAAGAAAATCCAGAATTCCACGTCTTTCTGGGATTGTTCAAACGTCTTAAAGACCTCTACGCATTCTGCATCACAAGGACACTTAGTGCCTGCTCTCGTTAACTTAAAATCTGCTCTTTCTAACTTTTTCAAAGCTCAAAGATTTTTTGCAGTGTTGTCTTTACCTTTGATTCTACTTTTGGCATATTTTAAGCTGGAAAAAGCTGATTCTGAGGAATACCCGTGAGACGCTTTTGAAAACAACTTTTTGGCTTTTGCAAAACTTGGAAAATATAAACATGCTTTCATTCTTAGCAGCTTAGTCACAAGCACTTCAAAAGGTGAAGCAAACAAGAATAGGTTCCTGAATTTGTCCTACTTTTGTTTTGCACTTTTCTTGGATTTCATGTTTTTGGAGTTTAATACAATTTCTAATTTATTTGTCCGAGGAAATGCCAACTTGGGGTAAAAATTTCGTTTCCTTTATTTGCGTCTATTCTCTTGTAAAATATGGTTTATGATTTTTATCTGTCTTTCTATTTGAATGTCTTATGGTGATCTAATATGATATTACTATCATAAGTTAAAATGATGTAAGTAAAACTTTTAGGGTCATGGTTACTCTTTCAATGTGTTATATGCTTGGAACAATTATTATTTGAGTATCAAGTGTTCAGATGGAATGTTGCTTTAAATCTGTCATTATTTAAGAAGGTAATCACTTTTGGTGATAGACGAAAAAGGAAAAGATTGACTTGTTATTTAAAGTTAACAGAGAAGCAATTACCAATTATTTTTGTCAAAAGTTAGTGTTACATACCATTTAACTGACATCGGAAATTGTATGACTTGTATTTACTATGTCGCGTCTTTACTTTGCCATGTATGTTTGCTTTTGAGATGTTAAAACTTTCCGATAATGGTGTTCTTTGTTTTCCCAACCACAGAATGTGTTGAAGTTCTGTAAACTTTCCCCCTTGAAAGATTACTAAGCCCCTTTAGCTAGTTTATTTTTATTTCAGTCACGTGTCTTCTTTGAGACACTGATTTTCTACTTCTGAACATCCTTGAATGTTCGGTGCAGGAAGCCCCCTGTGGAGACTTCATCACCCATTTTTTCTGCCATTTGTGTGCTATATGTCAGGAATACAGAGAGATAAGGGAAAGATCTGACAGTTTGAACTCCCCTGACTTAAATTTAGTAGAAGTGACTGCCCCTCCACATCAAACAATGGAATCAGCAACCTTAAACTAATGTATTTATTTGTTATCATCGTCGAAATGCAACTGCTGAGTGGATGTTTCTGCAATGAATAGTTCCTCTGTCCACTGCATGTTTGTCTCCATTTTTCTACTGCTATGTTGTGTAAATTCATTCAGAAGATCCTCCTGTATATAATTATTATTCTTGTTTCTTTTGATCTATAGATGTTACGCGAGTTGACAGTATTTGTTCTCAGTTATGGTGTAAAGATAAATCAACAAGTGAAAATAGAATTTTATGTCTTACTTTTTAAGTTAACCTTCTTTTGGGAAAAAAAAAAATGTTTGGTTTTCAATTTGGGGTTCTGGGACGGACATACCCAGAATCTTGGTTTCTGTTACAAACTGAAATTCCAGTTTCCGAACATACTGTCGTGTAATGGTACAATGGTGTGAGTTTTGACTTGTGCTACTGTCGGCCCCACAAAGTAAGGCCATCAACACGCCCTTCGCCCGTTTTCCATTTAGGGTATGATTTTGAGGGCCGCTGCCTTCAATTCTCTGCTCGTCTCACACTTTCGTTTAGACTTGCGTTCTCTAGCAACCTCATATGCTGAAGAAGATGAGAATAAACTTGATGAAGTCTTGGCTTCCGAGTCGTGATATACTCGGCTGAAGAAAGAAAAGGATGGACATCCGGCATTTTATTTTTGACCACGTTGGGGCTTGGGCAGCCTAGAAAAATCTCAGCAATGATCATTGATAAATACATCTTTAATACGAAGAGAACAATCCACCCATCCTCCACCAAATCTACTAGTGCGCCATCCCCGAACCAATTCTCAAACCAAAAGAATGAGTCACCATTCTAAATATGCTTTTGAAAATTAGCATCGGCTAAGTGTTTAACCTCGAGCATGCGTCGCCAAATTGGAGAACCATTAACACTAGGACCCCCATCCATATCTCGCTCGCATGTAGGCAGCCCACAAAGATGATGAAGAGAAATAATTCCACCACGTCTTTAGCAAAAAACAGTGTATAATTGATTCAAATGATCTAATACCTAGACCATTCTCCGCATTAGGGTAGCACAAATTCTTCTAAGAAGTCTAATGCCGCCTAGAGCAAAACTCCGTGTCTCCCCAAGATAAAAAAGGATGAAATCAACTTCTCAAGCTTGTTAATTACCCCCTTAGAGGGATCCAGGACCGTTAGGATATGTATAGGAATGGAAATGAGTACATGTTTAATAAGAATCAAGCGGCCACCAAGTGATAAAAGTTTTTGCTTCCATCCTGCCAACTTGTTTGTACCTTCTCGATCAAGTGGGAGAAAAGATTAATCTTTTTCCTGCCAACATAAATTGGACAACCCAAGAAGAAAATAGGGAGAACTGCCTGCTTCATTTCCGTTTTCCTTGCTACAGAATGCTTAACAACTGAAGGACACTTACGAGGTAAAACAAAAGAACTCGTAGCAAAATTAATGCATTGATCGGAGCCCCTTTGATAAGTGCTAGAAAAGCAAGAAGTCTCCTTAAATATGTCTTGTCACCTCTAGTGAATATTACCACATCATCCGCATAAGCTAGATCAATCAAACCTTCTCGAGGACCAGAGAATGGAAGAATGCTACCATCTTGAATCAAACATCACATCTTCAAGCCACTCGAAAGAGTTTCGGAAACAAGAATAAATAAAAGGAGGGAAAGGGGATCCCCTTGCTTGACCCCTCTCGTTGGTTGACAAAACCCCGTGACCTTGCCATTAATCAGCAAAGAAAACCAAGTAGCACTTAAGTGATGACCAGCTTCACAAAATAGCTTGGAAAACCAAATTTGACCAAAACCGATTCAAGAAATCTCCACGAAACTCTATCAAAGGCCTTCATCATATCTAATTTGGTCAACATATTATGACCCCTTACCTTTTATCCATAGAGGCAACCAACTCTTGAGCCAGTAAAATATTGTCAACAGTGATCCTTCTTTCGATAAAACCTGATTGTTCAGCAGTCAAGCAAGGCAAAAGATTAGCCAACCGATTGGCCAAAAATTTTGAAAAAATGTTGTTGACAAAATTGTCTAGCGAGATAGCCCGAAAATCTGCAAAAGAACTTGCAAATTTCGATTTGGGGATAAGCACCAATAAAGCATTGGAGACAATCCTCAATAAAGGAACCCCAACAAAAAAAATCCAACACTGCATGAAAGAGGGCAGAAGCAATGATATCCCAACGTTTAACAAAAAAATAGTCTGTGAATCCAACCGGTCCCGCAACACTATCTGCGTCCATGATAAGGACCACCTCTTTAACTTCTTTAATATTTGGGAGATAGATCAAATCATTATGACGAACATGTGTGATCCGAGAAGGTAAGAAATCAAGTTGCTCGTGCATACAACCATCCTCAATCCTCTCATCTGTGAACAACTGCTTGAAAAAAGAGACCCTCTTCTCCTGGATATCATCCCTAGTATTAAGCCAATCCCCAACACTTTCTTAAGACGGCGGATGATTGACTGGATTGTTTAGTAGCTAGGGTGGCATGAAAATATTTGGTGTTGAGATCACCTTCACTCAGCCATTTACACTTCGATTTCTGAAGCCAGTAATTCTCCTCAGTCTTGAGGGTACAAAATAACTCAGCTTACGCCTCATATTTGCATCTTTTCTCTGTCAAAAGGAGAACCGGTTGTCTCAAATAATTTCCAACCGTTTTGGCCTTGTCTTCTACATCCCTGACAGCCTAGAAAATATCACCAAAGACTTCCCTGTTCCATATTTTAAGGGCTTCTTTTAATCGTTTTAGTTTCAAAGAAAACCCTAGCATACCGAAGGACTCCATTGGACGGATCCAATTAGCACGCACAACAGAAAGAAAATCCAAATGCTCCTCCAAAACATGCTGAAATTTAAACGGTTTTGATATACTTGAACTTGCAAGAGGGATTTCAAGTAGAAAGAAGAATGATCAGAACCAACTCTATTCAAATGATAAAACGAAGTACCTGGGAACCACTGAAAACCATTCTGAGTTAACCAGCAATCTATCTAGACGCTTCCAAACCACCTGGCCTCGTCTAACTCTAGACCAGGCAAATTACTTTCGAAAGACGGAAGTTGAGAAACCCCACAGTGATGCATAGCCATATTAAAGTCATCACATAGCATTCAAATCTTGAGAAGCCAAGTCAAGATATTCTAAAAGTGATGCTATCACATTAAAATCCACGGCCTCTAGATGGAAGGAGTCAACCTAATCAAACCATCCCAAAGCTCATGCTCACTCCGAGTACATTTTGCGTAGACAAATGAAGCGAAGACATAACTATCCCAAACATTATTATTTAACTGAATATGAATAAACTGATCAGAATTCACCAAAACATTAACACTAAACTCAGAATTCCAAAAAAGTCATAATTTATTAGAAACATTCCAAATGCACCGATGAAAACCCAAACCAATGCAGAAATCCTCCACACGAAGAGCATCCACCATAGGTTCCATGATGAAAGAAAGGAAACATTATGAATACGAATAAGTTTTTCCAATTATTTGAGAGAAGATTTTTCATAGATACCTTTGATATTTCATACTAGGCTCCGAATCATTGAGAAACATCCAAAGAGAAATTAATGTTGGACCTAGCTACCTGTCTAGTAGTCTTATAAGGATACTGCGTGTGACTGTGAACTGCTTGGAACGCCGTATACGACATAAACAAAAGCCTTACGATTATATTATTTATTTATATATTAGTAACTTATATCATATTGGTGTTATACATAATATATTGTTATTTGAATTTACATTACATGGTGTTTTATACAAATTTTTTCCGATCATTAACCAATAATAGCCACACACATGTCAAATTACATATGCTGAAATTTTGAACAAAAGTAGAAAAAAGGTTTTGTTTCAGCAATAGGCTTTTGTAGACAAGTTGAACATAATGTCACTGAACCTAACTGACCAAACTTGTATTTAGTTAATTGATTTCAAACACTATTTATTTTTACTCAATTGAATTTTAAATTGGAATATGAAGACTCTTTTTTGAATTTTGATTGATTCATTAACCGATTGTCACCCCTAGTATCAAATGATAAACCTATCGTGCAATTTCTTAGAGGAAATGGGCAAAGGAGTGCAACACAGAACTGGTGCTAGCGCATTGCTAAGAGTACCCTCAATTTAAGACAACTAAACAAAATCCTTGGCAATTGAGCCATGGTCATTTTTCGAGTAATTATATGGTTTAAAACCGAAAAGAATTGGAAAAGATGAAAATTTATAGATCTTCACTGACTAGAAGATATGCTTTAGAATTGTTCTGTTCTGTACACAAGTATACATAAAACAGAATACCATAACTCTTCAAAACATGATAAAAACTATGATAGAACGATTTATCCAAGCCATCATATCAACGAGGTTCTTCAAATGTTAAGTCAAAATTGGTTTCACCACTTGTTGCTATCAAAATGTGGTTACAAGGCCTATGCCCAGCTCCTCCGCAAGCTCATCCCATACTGGAAGAAGTGTCAAGACTACCAAGAAAATTGCTACTGAGAGAATCACTCTTCTCCAAGTTCCAACCTCCGTAACATCATTCAAGCATGGTTTCTCTGGAGTTCTCTGTGCACGTCACAGTTTCTTATAAGATGCAAGTTTATGCACATAAAATCATTCTTTCAATAAGTAAATTTTATCTTACAATTGACAATTTATTGGTATACATTTTTAAGCTTCACATACCTGACAGATCAGCACATACAACCCCCACGGAAGAGATAAAGGTCCACCAAGCTGAGAGACGATTGAGAAACAAGAATCAATGAAACAAAAGAGTCAAAGAAGAGAACGTTAAGGTTATTACTGTATTTGGTATCCCCATAATAATTGTTAGAAAACAAGAATAATGTCTATGGAAGTTTTCCGCTGCTCGCAAGTGTCACACCATTACAAGTTTTATCATCAAAATCCACCTTTCACCACACAGCTTGCTCAAATATTTGTGTGTGCTGCGCTGAACAGTGGAGTTTTCACAATTCCGGTCTTATTCTCAGGAATATTTGCCACTTAGTATCTCTTTTCTAACAATTATAGGAGAGAAGCAATGCAAACAGAGCCTGAGTACTCTCTGGAAAGAAGAAAGTGGAGTGGCAGAGAGAAACAAGAGAGTAAATTAGAGTGACCCTAGTAGCACAAAGGCAATAATACAAATTTAATACTCAATTTACCAATGCCTTCCAATGTAAAGGGATTAAATGGTATTTAAATACTCAAGCAGTCCTAAAATCTAAATATATTCTTTCTAGGAAGAAAGCCCTAAACAAAGTAACTTCAAGAAAAAAATACAACTAACTTCATTACCACCAAGTATTTTCTCATAGATATATACTGAAGTAAAAGATACAAATGAAAGATTTAATTCTTAATCATTCATTTATACTTGATCCTTATCAATCCATGTTCATTACACAACTTTTCTGGCGTCCATCAACATGCTTGTGGATGATTGTTTTGGGGCACAGTGTGTGTGAATGGCCAAACAGGTATCTTCCCCTATCTCTCTCACATACAACAATTTGAAAGAAAAGAAAGAAGGGTGCAACAGGAACATGTAAAAATGATAAAGTTTTCTTACTTATTGTCTGAAATTTCAACGGATTATGTGAACTGAATGATAATAATAACAGTGAAACTCAATTTTTATAAGATTCCAAACCCATGTAAATTTGGTCTTTTCATCTATTGCAAGACAAGTACCATGAGCTCTTAAATCAGATGCTAAATTATGCAGACTAGATAGTAAATACACAAATTAAATAGAAAGCATACCACTCCCAAACCCAGCAAAGTGTAAGTGGCCAAACCAAAAGCCATCAATGCATTTTTGCCAAAAGCACCCTGCTAGACACAAAACAAAAGGGTTAATCACATCCCAACCATTTCTTACCTTGATGCCTACGCTGAAGGTGTAATATATGGACTGAGGCACCTATATAAAAATTCAATATTACACTTGATAGAGCCGATAGTTAAGTCAGGTAGATTCAGGCAATGTAGGAGGTACAAGTATTATGTTCAATGTTTACACTATTATATTCTGTTTTGCATTCGAGGAAACTAGAAGCTGCAAAGATGTCAAACCCATTTGACTTATAAGAAACATGCACATAGACCTTCTTGTCTAGTATTCAAAGGTCATTGAGAAAGAAGGATCTCAACTTGGCTGAATCATCTAACCGTCCAGCTAGACAATGAAACTTCAAAGTATCTCTCAATGTTCAACAACATTGATAATGCACGACTCATCTTTTTTTCTTTCTCCTACTCAAGATCAGGAGCGCAACTCCCTCCAGAGAATATGGGACGCAGCACAGCATGTATCGTGTAAGCCTTACTTAGCGTTCCTAAAATCTCAGCTGCCATGGAGGCATATGTAATTCCCGAATTTGAACTAGATGACCTAAAACACCATTTTTCTAAAAAACAGCGATTTCTTATGTAAGCAAAACAAAATTTCTAGCAATGCTCTAAAGACATTCAATGAGCGGTCCACACACATGGAATACTTGACAAAAAATTGCAACAAGAAGAATTGTGCTTTTGTACAGAGAGAAGAACCCAGTAGCTTCAAGCAGTGTGAGAAAACATATATGCTGTCAATACGTTTTTCTTTTTGTCCCCTATTGTCTTCTAAATATATCAACTGTTAAGATTCACATTCAGGGTTAACTATTTGCAGTCTTTAGATATTTATGATTTTCACTTAGTTCTTGTGAAATAAGAGAATAATTAGTTTCCTGATCAACTATCACTGACAAACATTTTACATTAGGACTTGGGAGGTAATTATTGTTAAAGTTTTCAGTGTTGATCATGAAAAAAGACAAAAGAAAAAAGAAGAAAGGAGAAAGGAAATTATAAGGAAAAAAACCAACACTTGGCCAAAGTTGCATTTCAACTCAGTTTATGTGCACACTGATTTCAACAGAAACAGCATAAAATTCCACGACATCCAAAAATGCAGTTAGCAGTAACATATCTCTAAGGTCAACCTTTCGAGGCTTTTGAGAGTCCTAGTAAATATTTACAGTGATCTCAGAATTAAATTTCATTTACTGTGAAGATATGCCAGTTTCTAAGTTATTTATCCACCAATTTGAACTAATCTATATTTCCTTTTAGGTAATACTTTGCAGCTATTATATCAATCATGACATCAATCTAAGAAAAGAGACCTTATAGACTTATTATAACCCCCAACCACCCCCCTCCCCCCTCTTCCAAAAAAACCAAAAAAAAAAGGTTGGGAAAAGAAAGAAAGAGAAAAACATGACCACCTGCACAGCTCTCCCACCATCAAGACACCCAACTGGCAACATATTAAAAGCTGATGTAGTTAATCCACACCTGCAAAATCCCTTGACTGTAAGTTACCAGCATGAAACAAATATAGTAAACCACAGTTCCCATTACATTACCAGCCAGCAATGACAAGAGGATGGATTGAAACTGTTGCTGCATGCATGGCTCTGCAAAAGGGTAAGAGCAGTGTCAAGGAATATATGTAAATAACTTCAAAAAGTGTTGCTTTGAGGAACTCCCAAAATATCCAGAAGCCATAGTCAACACCAAGACTTCTCTAGAAGAGCAGAATTCTTAGTGGAAGGAAGACAACACATGCTACTTATCCCTCCTTGGAAACTGTTTAGATTCTTGTGTTTCCTATGGAAAGAGAAATATCTCAAATACCAAAGAATCAAAAGGACACAGTCAAGTCAATCTGCAGCATGTAAGACAATTCAAAGACAAGGGGATATTTTCTTATTTTGGGCCAGAATTTTCAGGGTGGATAGTGCATACTACCTGAAAGGAACTCTTCTCAACTAAACAAATTCAGGGAAAAAAAAAACATTAGCAACTTACGCATAACCAAGAGTGGACCTACTGATCAGCCCAAGAAGCAAAGAACCCTGAAAAAGCATACTAGGAACCTGCACCAAATCACTTGCAACAGCTGGATTTGATGAGAGCAGAAGACCTACAGTAAACATAGAAAAGGACAATACAACACCAGCAAATGGTCCTGCCATAGAAATATCAACTTTTGCCTTCTTATCAGGGAGAATGGATTTAAACTGCAGCAACCAAAGAAAAAGATTTAAATGATTATGATTAACAAAATGAATAATTTGAGGCCCGAAAATATGTCACAACAAGTTTGGATACTTTACCTATTGCTTTTTCTTCCAAACATAGGATGTTAATTCAAAAAAGGTAATTCTTTAGCAATTTAGATGATTAGGTTTTTCCAGCCATTATCAAGAGAGAACCCTACTTGTCTGAGTAGCAAGAAAAGAACAAAAGTAAATTCTATAGCAATTTATCCACCAACAACCCAGACGTGGAAAATTGAATTGAATAATAACAGATCCATTCAGAATTTCCAAAATAACATGTGAAAATTTTACCAGACATCCAACAAACAACTAGGATCCATTTTGTTCTTCAAAAAAAATCATATTTAAAGAGGTATGCATCACAGAACTACAATCCTATTTAGTTTATTTTTCTCCTAGATGCATATAACTTCACCTTAAGACAAAATATGTAGCAACTAGGAGGCAATTGTATCTACGATCAAGTATTGGACAGAAGCCAAGTTTAAGTAAATATCCAAGCAAAGGGCCTCATGTAATACCCGACTTTTTTGCCCATTTCATATAGTTATTTTCGTACTTGATCTTATCCCTTTAAATACTCATTAATATCCCTTTCAAATATTAAATAATCATTTTATCCTTTTTAAACATTTTCTAAAATTTTTGGGTAAAAGTATAATTTTACAAAACTTGAGGGACTAAAGTGAAAATTTTTAAAATCACATAAGACTTCATAACGAAGTCATTTATCCAGTAGCTTTAATTCCTATCCCCAATAGTCGAACAAGCCTCTGGAACTTCCTTAAACTTTTTCAAAACTCTTTATCCAAAGTCTCAAATCTTATATTTAGTTTAGGAAATTTTACTCCCAAATCAAATTTTTATCCAGGACTACTCGTAGACCTTTAATCCAACTTCACAAGTAAGTTTTACTTCAAGTTTTGCATGGTTTTCATGTTAAATTTCAAGTTCCTCAAGAAATTAATTCGTTTAATTTTTGTTGCTTGTGAATTGATTTTATTACCAAATATCTTTACGAGCTACTGGGACTTGACTTATGGTTGACTTACTTTAACTATTGTTTTTGTGAGATTTGAATGAGGGTTTTGACAATTCCTAACTTGTGATATACTTGAAATTATGAACCCTAATTTTTAGATTTTTATCTTATTTTTACGAATTTAAGTCAACCCCTTACTTATTTGTGTTCGATTATTGCCTAATTTGAGAATTTGGGTGATACCCAAAAGTGAACCCCTACCTCGATTTTTATCCTAACGGTATAACACTCTCCTAGTTTAGGTGATTCGGACTAGAGTTTTAGACCGTCGAAATTAGGATGTCTACGAAATCGATTTTCGAGGTAAGTAACGTTTACGCCTTTTTATCGATACCTGTATATGGTTGGTTTTGCAACCCTAGAATAATTAATATGAAGGTAAGTATATTTATTTTGAGTAATGTTTATAAGGTAAGTACGTTTATATTTTGTGTTCGTAATATAATGTGTTATTTGTTCATTATTGCACTATGTGTTAATGCATGATTATTGTGAAGAGCTCAATGGGTCACTCTTGAGTAGACTTGGCTATGAGTGAGTGAATGAAATGATATACTGAGTACTTTGCTTTGTAAATGTTATAACCAGTCTATCGGGAAGACAAGTGATAGACACTTCGTTATGCCTTGTCTACTCGGGGGATAATAGGTAGACCTGGATCTAGTGCTAGCAAGACTTTTGTGAACCATGAGCTCCTTGATTGACATTTGTATTTTAGTTATTAAAAATGTCACGTATATTGTTTCCTGCACTGATTGTATACGTGCTTTATATAATTGGGTTTAAACATTATTTACTAAGCACTATGTGCTTACTCCGTTATTGTTTTTCCCCTTTGTTTGCAGTTGAGGACCAACAAGAGACGATAGCAGGTCCTGAGTCGAGTGCTGACCTAGGAGGGGGTTACAGTGCAGACCCCAGTAACTGGAGCTAGAGTTTTTCTGTTTACCTTCTTAATGTGAGGTTTGTTCTTGTATTTAGGCCTGTGTGCCTAAGGACTTATTAGAATTGTCTGGTATATCAGTATTTTGTAAATTTCTGTTTGTTGTTTTGTTTGTGGTTTAGTGCTTGTATATAAGTGTGATTTGGTCATCGTGGATTGTTATGGACATGGTTGTTGAATATACTTTTGTGGTTTTATTTTGGTTGATCTTGAGGTCTATGACAAGTATTATGGTTTGTTTATTGCTCTTGTACTGTGCCTTGCATGCTTGGGGTGATCCCGAGGTGCAGCGTGTTGTCTTGTTTTGGGGGCGTGACACCTCACTTCTAATAAAAATACTTGGTTCACTAGAATAATCATCAAATGTTTCGATCAACCTATGTTCTTTCAGTAATAAACTAAGTTTATTAATTGATAACAGAAAATCAGCTTTATCAAATTAATGGAGAAGACAAAGGAATCTCTCAAATTTCAAAAGAATTGCTAATCTACTTGGAAGGAAACATAAACCTACTATTGGCAAAAACATGCTATATCCCCAGAGACATACAAACTAAAGTGGAAAAGAAATCACAGAAATACATGATGAATCTTAAAATTTTTCCGAGGCTGAAGTTGATTCATCATTTTTTTTCCTTTGCTTAACTTTGTTTCTTTCAAAACTCAGCAGACTATTTTCATAGCAAGTATCTAAATAATAAATATATAGAAGGTAAAAGATCATGATCAGTTGAGAGTCCTCAAAACTTTGAAGCCAAAACACATTGCAGGGATCTATCACAGCTACAGTATAAAGTTCAACTTCATGGCTGATTATATTCCAATGCTTAGAAACTGATGCTTAGATAAGCTTACCTGAGTGATAGCCCCAAAGCTCCCCAGAGTAATGTTTGGGATGAAGTACGGAATGCTTAGTTTTACTCTCCTAGGAAAGGCAGCAAGAAAATGTCCAACTTCCTGCAGGAATCAACTCCTTCAAATGGAAATTAGTTCAAAAAGAAAAACATTAAAAAGGGGCAACAAATATGAAATTCAATAATAAGATGACTGAAAGAAAATTTCAGCACCAGCATACTATGTGGGTAATGACAACATGCCCCATTCGGTAAACAAAATAAAATTATGCTGATTCATGCTGCCTAATTTTCTTATAGCCACGTCCTTTTCAGATTTTCAGGGACTTTTAGCTATTGACACTATTATCTTTCTAGCAATTCCATGTTTCTAAAGCACACTAAAAACTTCCTTGTCAACCTAGCTGGCTTATTCACTCCACCATTCCTCTTCCTAACAACTGTATTTTACTATCACTTTACTCCTCTCTGTCAAGGTGTAAATGAGCTATAAGGTGAATAGCTTAGGAGAAATAGCTTCAAATCCCTTGAATTGACGGATTTGATTAGGATACTTTCTAGATTTAGAGATGATTTAGTTTCCTATTTTTCCTCCGGTAATCTCCTATCTCAATTGTAAATGTGAGAAGAATTTCAGAATTATTTTTATCTTATATTTTCTGTCAGTCTCTTCTTCTTTCAATCTATCTGGCTCAAATCTTTTTGAGCATAATGAAATCTAGAACATTTAGTAAACAGAAAGTTATATCAAACATGCTATGTACTTTATGTTATTATGCACTTTGCTGATATTTGAGGTTGATATGTAAACCAAAAACAAGTGTAACAAGATTTTAGGTCATAAATGAAAATGTGGTTATCAAGGAAGTGTAATCTTCATCATTGCATTACATATCAACATCCAGAGAAAGTTCGCAGTTGTGCTTTTGGAAGTTAATATTGCACCATAGAAACCAAACCCTATCAACGCGTCCTTTTATATACGTGCATCGAATCAAACATAACGCATGTTGCAACAAATACATTCACTTAGTATCCCTCATCTGTCAACCATACATAAGTACATCCATCACGACCCATCATCTGTCATACCCTTAAAAAAGGTTTCACGTGTTTCTAGAAAGATAGTGTCTATAAAGAACCTCCGAGTTCCCAGTATGAAGCCGACATCCTAACATGGCATGCTTACTCAATGCGGAAGAAGACCTTGTAACAACTCCCAAGTGATAAGAGTTGATCTAACACTTATTGCCTCTTACAACCAGTGGAGCTAATCAATATTCAGACACAGAAAGCATGCTATAGGCTTTTAGTATATAAGGATATCATAGCGCATCATCAAATTACTGATACTAAATCATTTGTCCCTAAGCCACCAATTTCATCCCTTATCAAAGTCTTCGAAAGAGGTCAAGCAAAAACGCCTATTCATGTGGGTGCTCTTCTTATTAGTTGTCATAAGCTTAGCAGTAACAGCAGTGACCAAGTTTTAAGGTAAAAGTTGCTGTTAACGGAAAGAATGCCCTCTATTACCCGGACTCAGCACTTTACCATGAAGTACCCACAGATACCGGTATGGAATCGATACGGAATCTGGTCAAAGATGATTGGGTACTTTGACATTTGATTTTGATACAATCTTTTAGAGAATGATGAGGGAAAATGAAAGGAGAACTTGGTGATACTAATAGCAATGAGAAGAAGTGGAGTCTGGCAAGACTCCTATTTCTTTAAAATACGGATGTCAAATATATAGGGTAAAGTGAGAGTAGATAAGGATTGCCACATCTTATGTGATTGAAGACGTGCTATGTACTTATAGAATAAAATTGTTAAAGAATATGGGTTTCCATCTCAAAACCAATTAGTGATGAGAGGTGTGGCCATGAATCTTATTAATTAGTCCAGGATCTTTAAGCTAACCAATGTGGGATATTTTTATATTTAAAACCCCCTCTCACACGTGACTTGGGTTGATTGAACGCCTAGGGCTAGAGAACCTGTGACTTAGGTTGGTTGAACTCCCACGAAATTGAGTGCCTAGGGCTAATGAGAGAACCACCTGTGACTTGGGTTAGTTGAGCTCCCAAGGGAATTGAGCAATCCCGTTAGGCTAGGTTGGAGAGAACCCAAGGCACGTGTGGATGGAAGAAAACCTCAGGCTAGCTCTGATACCATGTTAAAGAACATGGGCTTCCATCTCAAAACCAATTGGGTTTTCTCCAATCCACATGTGCCTTGGGTTCTCTTTAGCCCAGCCTTAATGGGCTTGTTTAATTTCCTGGGAACTCACCTAAACCAAGTCACGAGTGGTTCTCTCGTTAATCCCGGGTGCTTAATTCCCCGAGAGTTTCAACCAACCCAAATCCCAAGTTTTCTCTCTAACCTCGGGCGCTCAACTAACCCAAGTCACATGTGAGAGGGGGTGTTAATATCCCACATCGGTTAGTCTAAAGATCTTGGACTAATTAATAAGGTTCATGAGCCACACCACTCGTTGCCAATCGATTTTGAGATGAAAACCTATGT
The DNA here is from genome assembly GCA_025175665.1 of Cinchona pubescens. Taxonomy (NCBI): domain Eukaryota; kingdom Viridiplantae; phylum Streptophyta; class Magnoliopsida; order Gentianales; family Rubiaceae; genus Cinchona; species Cinchona pubescens. Next base: position 208,002 of record JANKKI010000223.1, read on the forward strand.
TCTTTAATAAAAATAATGTCAGAAGAACGTATATGACACTTAATAATTAAATTGAATAAGAGACCAGCAAAACTAAGTAACAATATTAGTAAGTTTTACAATATCATAATTAACAATGAGAAGATAACTGTTGAGCAGGCGCTTAAATTCTATATGTTTATGTCCATCAACAATCAATAAACAGTTAAGTTTATTGTTAGTTAAGAACTATATGTAATGTGTATGATAATAACGACACTACTTATCTTTAGTTAGGTACAAAAACATTTATGGCATGTTAAGTACAAAAATTGTAGATAAAACTCATTTTTTTGTAAACGGATGAATTTAATTTTGCAAACATAAAGGTCAAACATACAGAACAATTAAGAAGTATTTTGTCAAAATCTTTAATTAGTTTGTATTTATTTTATTAATCAAAGATTGCTTGGTAGTTATGAAGATATAATCATGTTTTGTAAAATATTGAAGGCATATCTATTCTGTCAGAAGGTATTTTTATTTTTAATTAGTGAATGGTACAAAAATTTAAAATAGGTAACACGTGGCATCTTCTTATGGGTTCTCACAAAGAGGGGTTTTCTTTAATATATAGTATATATTGCAGTCACTTTTTAAAGCACTAATTTGGCTCCAGAATATCTTTCAGAAGAAAAATAAAATCGTCTTCATTTGAAAAACAATTATTGGAGTATTTAGCTGAGAAAACAGAAAGAAAAAAAGAAGCAACAAAAAAGATTATACAGTAATCAACTAGCATATTCAAAATATAGATCTAAATAAAATTTCTTATTTAGCATATTCCCACACCCATATCTGACCCTCCGATGGTGTCACCCTACTCTCATTCCAGAAAATTAACAAACCTGACACTTGGATATATGCTTGTATCTTGATCGGGCAGATTTACGTAATAGCCAGTGAGGGCACATGCCCCACTAGCTGATAACTCTAGTAAACAAGAGTTGTTTTACTCTAAATCATAGCATTTTGTTAGTTTGAATTTCGAATTTTGGTTAATTAATTATAGATTTTAGTTAATTTTCAAATTATGTGTTTAAATTTTAATTATGGTTAAATATGATATGTTTTGATAAGAATTTTAGTTAAATTGATTACTTAATTGGTTTAATATTATACAGGTCTAAATTAGAGGTTGGAAGCTGGAATGAACAAAGTTTGAGGACCAAAAGGCAAATTGCAAAAGAATTGAAGAATTGCTAGAAAAAAGGTCCATGTCGAGATCTCACTTGAATAAGAGTTCCAAACTACGACATGGATACGGAAATAGGCTAATGTAATTTTTAGTCCATGTCACGTTCTCAATTGTTCCAAACCGCGACATGGACTCGCTTCTAGCAATAGTAGTAATGGCAATCTTGTAATTTTCCAGCAGCCAATTCCTAATCTTAGCTTGTGTAATACTCAACTATTTAAGGTACTTTAGATGTGTGCTTGTACACATAGTTTAGGGTGTAGTTAGGATAGATTAGAATAGAGTAACAAGACTTGACTCTCAAGTTTCATTTCCTAAATACAAAATCCTCTTTAATTATTTTTTAGATCTAGCTTTTAATTTCTTGCAAGTTTAGATTTTGATTACATATTAGTAGTGGGTTAATCTTTAACTTTAAGTAATTATAATTTTTACTTGCTTTCTAGTTTAATTTCCTATAAATCTTTTGCTTTTATTTTAAGTCTTCTTAGGGTTCTTGTTAATTTAGTACTTTTTAATTCAAGATTTCAATTCATTGCTTTTAAGTTCTAGTTAATTTTTAGTGGGCTTTCTTTATTCAATATAAAAAATCCAAAAATATTTAGTTTAGAATTTAACTTTCTCTCAAGAATCAATAGTTTCATTTGGTAGAAATGGCTGTTACTTAATTCTTATGCTCTCTAATTGCTTTCCTTAGTTAAATTAGAACTCTTTGCTTCCAATTTTAGTATAAAGTTAATTCCTTTATTTTAGTGAATTAAGGTTAGTTTCATTTGCTTTTGTGTAATTGCTTTTCGTAGGATAGATTGGTTAGTAGATAATTGTCATTATTACTTGCTTTATTTTAGGAAGGTACATTTAATTATTGAACTTGAATATGAAATTTTATTGAGATTGTGCATAATCTAGATCTTTAATCCGCTATTTGTACCGCTTAACTACACAAAGACTTGTAAAACTCGGTATTTGTCAACCACAATCCTTGTGGGAACGATCCTGCTCATTCTATACTACTATCTAGCACCGTATACTTGCGGGTGCGGGGGTATGGCAGAAGTTAAGAATTAGTGTGGTTTTATTACTTGACATATTTGGATTATTTTTTATTCTACCCACAGATCAAGTTTTTACCGTTGTTGGGGATTGTCCTTGGTATTTGGCAATATTAAGTGTTTTACGAGCCGTGTAGATTAAGCACTTAGTTTAATTTAGTTGTTAAATTTTTGTTTATTTGTTCATGTTGGTCATTCTTCTTGTTGGATTATCGTGGCACTTGGATTAATTGATTGTTTTTGCTTTCGTAGGGCATGGTAAGGAGAGACAAAGGGCCGTTGATTTGCTTGGACAAAGAAAGAGAAAAAGAGTTGAGGGAAATCCGCAAGTATAAAAGAGTGCAACAAGAGCAAGAGAGAATTGAAATGGCGAATGCTAACCAAAATCAAAGAAATTTGAACAACGGAAATGATGAAGAAGAAGTTGCCGAAAACCATGGCATAGGTGGGTATGGAAATAGGAATGACATGAATATGAATGGAAGACCGTTGAGAGAATATGTGCCGTACCGAGTTTTGATGGGGCAAATTCTAGCATTACACGGATGCCTGTGCAAGCAAACAATTTTGAGATTAAGCCCTTTGATACAAATGCTACAAGCTCATGCGATGTTTGAGGGTGGTTCTAATGAATACCAATAAACACACCTAATGAACTTTGAGGAGGTTTTAGACACTTTTAAATTCAATGGTGTGCACACGGATTGTGTGAGAACGAAAGTATTCCCTTTTTCTCTAAGGGATAGGGCAAAATCTTGGCTTCAATCTCATGCCCAAGGGATGTTTACCACTTGGAACCAACTTGCTCAAGAATTTTTGGCAAAACATTGCCCACCTTCAAGGACCGCCAAATTGCGGAATGAAATTACCTCCTTTAAGCAAGATGTTGATGAGAGCTTAGGAGAGGCTTGGGAGCAGTTTAAGGATTTGCTAAGGAAGTGCCCTCATCATGCGATTCCATTGTGGCTTCAAATTCAAACCTTGTACAATGGATTGACATGAGACGAAAGAAAAATCCATAGTAGATGCCTCCGCTGATGGTTCCATATCCTACAAGACACCAGAGGAAGGTCAAGAATTACTCCATAGGATGGCCTATAATCATTATTATCATGGACCAATGACTCCACCCGCTCAACACCAAGCCAATCAAGCTAATGCACAAAACAGAGTATTTAATTTGAATATGCAAGATGCTCTTTTGGCACAACAAAGTATGTTTATGAATGTGATGAACAATGTTGCAAAAGTGTTGGAGAACTTAGCGAAACCATGTAGTGTGAATGTAATGTCTTCTTCTCCAATTCAACCAAGAATGGTTTGTGACTTTTGTGGGGGTAGACATGCAAATAGGCAATGTAAAATGCCCTATGGGTCTAATGAGCAACTCAACTATGTGACTAATCAATCATCTTTTCCAAGGAACCCACCCGAACTTTATGGGAACACATATAACCCCTCTGGGAGGAATCATCCCAACATTTCATGAAGCAATACCAATAATCAAATCCAATCCCTCCCTATCAAGCAAATTCCTCACCTCAAAACTTCCACAATCAAGCTTCAAGTTCCTCATCTAAACCATATCAACCGCCACATCAAAGAAATTTTCAAACCAACTCATATCAATCTTCCTCTAACCTTCCATTTCAAAATCAACAACCACGACCTCCCAACATGCAAATTCTTCCCAACCTATGTATAATGACCAATTTGCTCCAAGAGAGAATGTATGTGAAGATGGTTGGAAAAGAGAAGCGGAGTATTTGAGAAGGGAGTTGGAAAGAGAAAGAAAGGATAAGGAAGAACATAGGAGAGACTTGAGAATTTGAAAGCCTCAACGAGAAATTTGGAAATTCAATTGAGACAATTGGCTATGCAACAACATGAGAGACATGGGGACTTTACCTAGCGATACTGTGCCAAATCCAAAAGAGCAATGCCGTGCTGTATCTTTAAGGAGCAGAAAGGAGTTGGTTGTGCCAATGGAGAAGAAAACGGTTGACAAAGAAGCGTGCAAAGAAGTATAAATTCAAGATAAGTGAAGAGAAGAGTGAAGTTGAAGAGGGTGATGAAAGGAAAGCAAAAGAGGAGAAAATCAAGGAGTCAAGGAAGAAACAAATAGAGGAGCCCTTGAACTTAGAGCCTTCGGTGAAGATTTCATTTCCGGATCATTGATCCAAGAAAGGAGGAGAGGGAGAGAGAGAATTTCACAAATTCCTTTATATGTTTAAAAAGCTTAATGTTAATATTCCCTTGGTTGATTTTCTTATTAAGATGCCTAATTATGTGCAGTTTATGAAAGATCTATTGGCAAGAAAGCGAAAGTGGGATGATGATGAGAAAGTATGCCTTGATTCGAAGTGTAGTGCCCTTGTTCAAAGGAGGCTACCCCCTAAACTCAAAGATTTTGGTAGTTTCTCAATACCGATGAATATTGGAGGAGAAACGTTGCATCGATCACTTTGTGAATTGGAAGCAAGCATAAATATTATGCTGAAAGCCATCTATGACAAGTTAGGAGATCAATAATGTAAAGCCAACTAATATCACACTCCAATTGGCGGATTTATCCGAGAGGAAACCGTATAGTTTTTTGGAGGACATGCTTGTTCAAGTTGAAAAGTTGGTATTTCCCACTGATTTCTTGGTGCTAGATACAGGTGACGACAGTGAGATTCCATTGATTCTAGGGAGGCCATTTTTGTCAACCGCCCATGCATTAATCGATGTGAACAAAGGGAAGTTAGTTTTACAAGTTGAAAATGAATCAATTGAATTTGATGTGTTTGAATATAATGATAATATTCCCATTTTTAAAGACAAATTCGCTAACCAATCTCTTAATTCTTTCATTGCTAGGTCAAATGAAGAGCAAAACAAAGTTAACCAAGACAATTCATTCAAGCAAGCGTTGGAAATAGAAGAAGATCCAAGAGATGAATTGAAAGAAAAACCACCTAATAGAGGGTGTGATGTGACAAAGGATCAAGCAATTTGTGCAAGTGGTGGGAGAATTTGTGATGGTTAAGAAAGTTGAAAAGTCACAAAAAGAAAAGAAAATAGTTTGAGAAACAATTGGAGATGCTAACTGGTGCACTAGCGATGGCCAAGGCTTGGAAGAAAGGCTTTGTGCATGGGAGAACCGAGAATCAAGCTTTACTCATAAAGAAGAAGGGCTTCAAACTTTTTCTGCGGAGACCAAAAGGAAAAGGATGGCCGACCATCCTTAAGTGCTTGAAATGACACCCATGCCATAGTCAAGTTAGTGACTATAAAAGAGCGCTTCTTGGGAGGCAACCCAAAGTTTTAATTTAGTTGATTTTTGTTTCTTTTTGGTGTGATTTTTAATTAGTTTCTAGTTTGAATGATTTACTTTTTAATTAGGTTATAAATTTTAGCTAAAAATATGTGCTTTTGAATTGAATAAATTGTGCTAAAGAATAAGTGAGAATTGTCATCTAAACTTGTTAATATTGTGTTTGTAGGTTGTGCAAGGACTTGAAAAAAAGTGGTGAAAAGTGGAGAAATTCTTGGCCAAGTGTCAAAAATACACTTTACAGAAATTTAGGGCCAAATCACGACATCAACCTCAAATTGTTGCAAGGGCAAAAATTTCACCTAAGTCGAGATCTCCAAATCGCGACATTGACATCAGGCGAAATCGCGATATGGAGAAATCCAAATCGCGGTTTCGATACAAACAGAAGTGCAATTTTAAAGGACCTCTTCTTCTCCTTTTCACATATCTTCAATTTCTCTTTGCTTAACCATGGAAACCCCTCCCCTAACCCCTCAAATTCTTCCATTAAACATCCTTTCAACATCATAATTCATCACCACAACCTTTCTACATCATCCTTGAAGCATCAAAGTGGGAATACTTTGGAGTTTGCTTGGAAAAGTTGAATTTCAAGGAGGGATTTGCACTCAAATTCTTGGGGAATTTTTTTTGGCAACAATCGATTAACTTCTTTCTTAAAATTTCGTGGTTGAAATTTTTCCAATTGCTCAAGACAATTTTTGTGTATATTTGAATATTAGTTGTATTTTGGAATTGTTGATAACAATTGAGTGATTTTGGAACAAAAATTTGGTGCAAATTTTTGGACAAGATTGTGGTATTAAATCCATTAATTCTTTGAATTGTTGGATTGTGAGTTGGATTAATTGAATTATCATTGAGAAATTGTACACTTTTGTTGATAAATTGGTGAATAGGTTTTTTTCGTGGTTGTGAATTCGGAATTTTTCAGTGCTTAATTGTTAAATTCGCTGATAATTGTTGTGAAAATGACACGAGGTGTATATTGGAGTGCTTAAAGGAGGGCAAGAATGAGGGGTAGAGGAGTGGGTTCAAGAAAAAGAAAAGCCGGTGAAGGTATGAGTCAAGAAGGAGAAATAGGTCAGCCTAGTGAGGGAGGTGGGCAAGCAGAATCTCAATTTTCTAGTGATAGGGCCCATCAATTGTATAAAAATAATAAGAAACATGAGGTGATCAAGGAGACGAATTTTGACTTATCCATACATTGGAAAGCATATGACCCAACATCACAAGTGGTTAGGAAGGCAATAGAGAATCAAATTAAGTGAAGGCATTGGGAGGGTTTAATGCTCCGGTTTTGCGCCGGAGGTACTCAATTAGTGAAAGAATTTCACTGCAATCTATGTGATCTTGTGGATGGAAAAGTGAGAGTTCGGGGGGGGTATTGGTCGATTTCAACTTAGAAGTGATTAATGCTTATATTAACATACATCCTGTACCTTCTGATCAATATTTGACACTCTTGAATGACAAAAAGGACATGAATATAATTAAAGATGCTATTTGTGATGTCAAAGTGAATTGGATTGGAAGTGCTACAAATGATACGGAATTAAGATTTGATTGTCATGGACTCTCACTGATAGCAAAACTGTGGTTTTATTTTATTAGCTGTCGAATTTAGGGGTCTAACTCTTTAAGTTTTGTTCAGAGGGACAAGGCATTGGTGGTCTATGCTATTATGATAGAGATACCAGTGAATATTGGCAGTTTGATTAGACAGGGATATTTGGACAGTCCGGAAGGTCCGAGACATTTTGATTAGACTAGGATGTTTGGACAGTGGAAGGTCCGGGAGACCATCTTTTATGCACCCAGTCTAATTCCCCATTTATGCACTATTGCAGGGTGTCCCATTGATCCCGCAGAACTTATGACATATCCTAAGGGCAAGATAAATCGGGAATGTGTCTATAGGATAGTACGGAATATGAGAAACATCACCCCGGAGAAGGCCCTGCTCTACCATCACCACCTCCACTACCTTAGAGTACATCACATATCCCTTTGCCACCCACATATGTAAGCAATGCCCCAGTTAGTGAAGAAGAGAGGAACGAGTTGCAAGGGTATTGGACCTATAGTCAGCTTGTCATGCACAACTTGGCAGTGATAGGAGTACACTTGGTACATGGGTTCGTCCACCGCCACCTCCGCTTTGGCATTTTGGTTCACCTCGTGGGCAACATTATACACCACCCGCAGCTTCGTTATATCCAGAAGAAGCTCAGCAAGTAGGTGAGACCGGTAGGAGGAGGAGCTAGGGATGATGATTATGAAGAAACTCAACCCAGTGATGCAGAAGATGGTCGAGAGGAAATGGAGCAGGACAGTTGAGCAATCAGTTGCAAATGATAGGGATGACTTGGGATTCGAGTATTTGAAGGACTTTGATGAAGATGGACAATTTTTCTTATTTTTCATTATTTAGCACTTTCATCTATAATTACTTTTATCTTTAGTATTTTATTTTGGGATATTTTAGTTCTAGAATAGAGTGGCTAATGGCCTAAAGCTAATGCCAAGTAAATATCTTTTTATTGCTTCATGGATTAGATCACTTTCAAAATTACTTTGTTAAGTACTTGGTGTGGTTTTTTTTTTTCTTTTTTTTTTTTTGGGTCATTTTCATCTATTGATGATAGTAGAGAGGCTAAGGGCCTTAAGCTGATGCCATGTTTGCATTTGTTGATATCTTGATTTGGACATTGATTTTTATAGAGCTATATTGATTAGATATATGGCTTAGTTAAGTGTCTGTATCACAGTTCTCTCACTTGGTATTGATTGCTAGATTAAACTTTTGTCATAGTTTATTTAGTTCTTGTTTAACTGTTGCTATGTCTTTATGTTGGAATTTTGGGTGAGTGGAAGGATGAATTATTCATCAATTTGAATAAAAGAGATAAGTTTGGGGGTGTTTATTCTTTGTTTTGGGAATGGTGATTTTATGTGCATTAGTGTGACTTGATGATGAATGGATGGAAAATTGATCAATTGAGTACCCGATGATGATATTTGACGTACAATGTTATATGATTGAAATATTTAATTGGGTCATTTTGTGAATTTAAGTATGGGTAAGTAGTTCTTTTGCAACATAAGATTTCAAAAACTTGGTATTACTATTTTTCAAAAAGAGTTACTAAAATTTTGGGAAGATGCACTTAAAATATTGTTTTTGATCAAATCACCCATATTATTTTGTTAGCCGATTTATCTTTTGGAGAGAGAAGGTCAAATGAAATAGAAGGACATTGGGACATTGTCCGGTTTTTGCATGGGGAATGTTCTTCTAATTTGTGAATAATTGGTATTTGAGATTAGTTTTAAGTACGTTTCACTCATTTTCCTTGTAAAGGGCCGTTTTTTTTATAAAAAAAAAAATCCTTTGCATTAAGGAATAAGGCAAGTACGGGATTCCGGCATGTACTCATTTTGTTTCTCTGAAATAAGTCATTAGAGTAGTAATAAGGCGAGTACGGGATTCCGACATGTACCCATGTTGTTTCTCCGAATTAAGCCATCACGAATTACGTTTTAGTATACCAATAAGTTGAGGAGGAAATGTTTGTAATACTTATTATTGATCTCGTACTAGTTAGTCCTTATTAGAGGTATATTTCCACATTGTGTGACATTTGCATTTAAATGGATTCCTAATGAACTTCTATTTTCAAGCGACCTTGCCGGGATGATTGACTAACCTTATAATATTTGTGATTTGAGAAAAAATGATGTTTTAAATGGATAAAGCTAAACATTTAGGAATTCTTTTTGACGAATAGTAATGTTTGGTGACTTGAAATCTTGTGTAGTAAATGAACGTGTGTTTTTAGAAATTCGAAAATTTGGATTGACTTAGTTAAATACTTCACTTACCATATACTACTGAAAGTCCCTTGAGAGATTTCTTAGTTGTTCCAAGTACATTCGTAGCTCATCAAGATTTTTGTAAATTTGGTGGTGTTTCTGTGTTTAATTGTGAGTAAAGGTCTTTTTACTTTTTGTTTTGCTCGGGACTAGCAAAACGCTAAGTTTAGGGGTGTGATAACTCTAGTAAACTAGAGTTATTTTACTCTAAATCATAGCATTTTGTTAGTTTGAATTTCGAATTTTGGTTAATTAATTGTAGATTTTAGTTAATTTTCAAATTATGTGTTTAGATTTTAGTTATTGTTAAATATGATATGTTTTGATAAGAATTTTAGTTAAATTGATTACTTAATTGGTTTAATGTTATGCAGGTCTAAATTAGAGGTTGGAAGCTAGAATGAACCAAGTGCGACAAGGACCAAAAGGCAATTGCAAAAGAAATTGAAGATTTGCTGGAAAAAGGGTCCATGTCGCGATCTCACTTGTTCCAAACCGTGACATGGACACGGAAATAGGCTAACGTAATTTTTAGTCCATGTTGTGATCTCAATTGTTCCAAACCGCAACATGGACTCACTCCTAGCAATTGTAGTAATGGCAGTCTTGTAATTTTCCAGCAGCCAATTCCTAATCTTAGCTTGTGTAATACTCAACTATTTAAGGTACTTTAGATGTGTGCTTGTACACATAGTTTAGGGTGTAGTTAGTAGTTAGAATAGATTAGAATAGAGTAACAAGACTTGACTCTCAAGTTTCATTTCCTAAATACAAATCCTCTTTAATTATTTTTTAGATCTAGCTTTTAATTTCTTGCAAGTTTAGATTTTGATTACATATTAGCTATGTTACCCGGACTCGCCTCTTACCCCCGGCGTACCCGTGTCGACACGACACGACACGACATGGGTAAGGGTGCAGGACACGGACGGGATTCGGTCAAAATCCAATGGACACTTTGACTCATGGAAGCTGAGGAGGGGATATGAGGGAAAGAAGGGATGAAGAAGAAGAAGACGACGAAGGAAAGAAAAGATGAGGAACAAGGCGAAAAGATGATGGTGCTAAGAGTCTTTCTTGTTCCTATTAACAAAACATCCCCTTTTTCTTCGCTCTTCCGGAACCGGTACAGAAATGGGTGCTTTTTCTACGTTGTTTACCTTAGTTACTGGGGGGGTTTCGGGGAAGACCTATGTGGGGCACCTTTTGGGTGTGGGATGCTCGTTTAACCTCTGTATTCATCTTGTTCCTTATTTACCTGGGTGCACTGCGTTTTCAAAAGCTTTCTGTCGAACCGGCTCCTATTTCAATCCGTGATGGACCGATCGATATACCAATAATAAAGTCTTGATCCAATCGGTGAAAATACATCGCATCAACCTGGGAGCATTAGCCGATCTGGTACATCAATACATGTTCCTATGCCCATTCCAATCTTGTCTAACTTTGCTAACTCCCCCTTCTCAACCCGTATACGACGAAGAAAAGTTTCCGGTGACGCCTCAGTTGATGCCTGATGGCTGAGGGAGACAAACCAGAGAGAAGAAGATGAGCGGCTGTAGTCTAGTGTTTTGTTTGGAGGTGTAGAGAGATAGGGTTTAGTTGCTTTAACTTGTCTTACTGGGCCAGTGTTGTTTTTTAAAATTGGGCCAAAGTTTCTCTGCAGTTTTTATGTAAATTGGGCCTAATTTTAATTTCATACAAAGTAGAACTAATACCTAAGTAAAATTGGGCCAAGTAATATTTGGGACCTAAACGGTAACAAGTAAAATTGAACAAAATCTCTTTTTATTTTTGTCTACCACTATTATTTCTAATATTTTATACACAAAAAATATTTATATTTTTAAAAATTAATTATAAAATAATATAATTTTTTTCTAAGTTATCAAATTTTATTAATAGTATAGAAACACATATAATTATATTAGAATAATCCTAATAATTTACGTACCCGTATCCGACTCTTATACACATCTAGATGTGTATAAGAGACAATTTATGAATTTGGATTACCCGACAATATAGACACGTATCCGTATCTGACACCCGCACCCGAGTCCAGGTAACATAGCATATTAGTAGTGGGTTAATCTTTAATTTTAAGTAGATATAATTTTTACTTGCTTTCTAGTTTAATTTCCTATAAATCTTTTGCTTTTATTTTAAGTCTTCTTAGGGTTCTTGTTAATTTAGTACTTTTTAATTCAAGATTTCAATTCATTGCTTTTAATTCTAGTTAATTTTTAGTGGGCTTTCTTTATTCAATATAAAAAATCCAAAAATATTTAGTTTAGAATTTAACTTTCTCTCAAGAATCAATAGTTTCATTTGGTAGAAATGGCTGTTACTTAATTCTTATGCTCTCTAATTGCTTTCCTTAGTTAAATTAGAACTCTTTGCTTCCAATTTGTATAAAGTTAATTCCTTTATTTTAGTGAATTAAGGTTAGTTTCATTTATTAATTTAACCTAAAAATATTGTGACATTATTTTTTTTTTTGTGCCAAACACCGGAAAATATTTTCCGGTGTAAAATATTTTCCAATTTTCCTTCCTCTGGCTGAAAATAACTTACGAAATTTTTGAGTGTAAGTTATTTTCCAGATAATTTAAGAGTGACATTAAACCTCAAATACTTACTTTTATAATTTCGTTTGCTACAACTTATTTTCGTTTTTAATTCTTTTTCATTCGTTTTTCTCTCAATTATGGGTCCCACACTAATATAACTATCATTATGCATATTTTACTACTATATTGTACTATCATTTAATTTTGAACAAAATCAATTTTTTATTAATCACAATTACTTGTAAGGTATTTATTACTATTGTTATAAGTTTTTTTAACTTGTATCCAGAAAATTAAAGATAAAACCGTTAAAATTTTTTATTTCAAAATATTTTCATTTTGTCAACCGAACACCGGAAAATTGTATGGAAAATAGACTTTTTCATGTAAAATATTTTCCAAGCAAAATATTTTCCTCAAGAAAATATTTTCTCAAACGAACACACCCTTAGTGTGGTTTTATTACTTGACATATTTGGATTATTTTTTATTCTACCCACGGATAACTAGCCTAAAACTTCCCCCCAAAAATTCTAGTAGTAATACTTTGTTTTGCAAAAATTATTCTTTTTGTCCCCCAGTGAGTTAGTAATCTTTTGTAAAAAGGGAAAAAGACCATTTTGGTCCCTTGTTTTTGGGGTGTGCCACAATTTGGTCCTTTATGCTAATTTAGCCCCTTATCCGTAAAATGTTGGCCAATGTAGGGATTTTGATGGGAAAGTTGAACAAATTAGCAGTGGAGGCCACGTGAACATCACCGTGCCTTTAAACACAAATGATTGGAGGTTAAAAACCTGAAAATGAAGAAATTTTCTTCATTAATTTTTGACATTGAAGATTGCTTGAAGAAGATGGGACAAAATTAAGGTTGGGAAATGAGAGAAAAGAAAAAGAAATATTACGGTTAATAAGTAATAAAACCTTTTAACCTCAACATGTTTGTGTCTTAACGGGCATGTGATATTTACGTGGTTTTCTCCATTAAGTTGTCCAACTTTTTCATCAAAAGCCTTACATTGGCTAATAATTTGAAAGATGAGGGACTAAATTGGCTTGTTTTGATAAACAAGTGAACCAATTGGAGCACACCCCAAAGATATGTCTAAGAGGCTAAAATGGTCTTTTTCCCTTTGTAAAAATATTTCTCTACGTAAGTGTGTGTCCATGGCTCATTAACTTAGTAATATAAACCAATGTAGAATAGTTTTTTGCAATATAACTATATCAACCTCTAGTGTGTTGCCCCCCAACCTTTTAGGTTCTTTGTTATAGAACATTCTGAACTTATAATTTTTTTATTTAGCAATCTTCCTTACAAAAACATAAAGAACAAGTTCCCACATAAAACAAAAAACAATAAGTGATATAAATCCGTTGAATCCAAATATCAATTAGACAATGGAAAAAGTGAGTAAGAAATTATGCATCTTATCAAAGCATCAAACAGGCACAGTAATTATCAAGACCAAATCACCCAAGTTCGATCTATTTTACTGTTAATATTTTCTAATATATGTTTACTACTTTGTTGTTGATCGCCATCCTTACTTTTGTAATAGCTACTTTCTAATTTGTGTTAGACATTTGGACTATTAATTATGAAATTAATTATTATAAATTTGTTAAACTGATCAATGATGAGAACAAAGGTAATTTTTAAACATTTTTGAAAAAAATTGTAATATAAATTTTATATTTATTTATTTTTATATATTTCTTTTATATTGTGCTCCACTAGAAAATTTTTCTACATCCGCCGTTGATCTTGACACCTGGATAAGCACCCATATTGACACCCACACTGAATCGTCTTAAGATATGCCCAAATTATCCTCTAGTTGTATCTCCTACAAGAACTAGCTTTAGTATCCCACCTTATGGTCAAATTTATTCCATCTTCTCTAATATAACCCTACATCAATCCTAAATTCTCAAGTTACACTTTCTTTTCATTTATTTTAGTCCTTAGTTGCATTATATAGTGTACCCCATAATATAGCTAAACCAACAGATTTCAGGTAGAACTATAGAAGATTCTTGAAAATTTTACAGGAACATGTCCAAGAGAAAACTCTTGTTGTCCTTCATTTCTCCAACTAATTTCAATCTTTCAAGTAATACTATCTTTTACTACCTCCGTCCCAATTTTATTGCCACCTAAGGGTTGGTCATTTTTTTTAGAAAATTCTATTTTATGGTGTATATACCAATTTTATCCCTTGTCATTGAGATCAGACAAGTCAAAAAGGTGTAGTTTAAGTGTTCAGTAAGGGTAACATTGGAATATGATATGATATGAACATAAATTAATATCTTCTTTTAGAAAGATGACATTATTTTTGGGACGTCCCAAAATAGCAAGTGTGAACATAAATGGGACAGAGGAAGTATAATACAACATTTTGACGAGTCATTGGACCACCTAAATATTGAAACACTTCTAATAAGGCAATGCTTTAAATTAATCTTTTATCTTTTGAATCTTATAATTTTTAATGTTCGAAACTTCTGCAAAGGAAAAAGAAAGTCAAAATTTTTAGCATCCAAGACAAAATTTGTGTTCTAAACTTCCGCAAAGAATCTTATAATTCGAATTACACTTTTAATTGGAAATTGAATAGTTCTTACATTTAATTCTAAGATGATTTTATATGAAGAATAAAGAAAGTTAAAAAGAGGTATATTACACAGGGTAGAGTTGTTGCATAGGTCTTTTGGAAAACCAAATGCTTGCTTATCTAAGGTACTCAGTTGTAAAAATGAGTAGTAATCAAAATCATAAACATTCATAGGAAACTGAGTTTTCTTCATCTCTCTTTGATTAAATAGCTCAAATAGAAATCATATGCAAATTTAACATAAGGTTCAGGTACTTTTAATATCCTTTACCAACTCAAGCACAAAGCAATCTTTAGATCTTACTTTTATTGCGCACAGAAAATAATAGTAACAATTAAGATGAAAAGGGCAAGAACTACAAGTTTCAATCTTCTGCAAAGGTTGACCTGCCAACCTACTCATCGTTTCAAAAACAACCCTCCCCCTGCTCCCCCACATTCAATTTGTCCAGCTGGCATACCATATCCATCTGACACAGTATCACTCATATCAATTGTAAATTAGTAAAAGCGATGATGACAAAAAACATACCAAAAGTAACATTCCATCAACACCAATATAGTACGTATAACTATTGTCATCTATTGGAGGCAGGGGTGTTTACTAGAGAAGGAAATAAATCAGTTTGAGCAAGAAAAGAAAATTAAGAAAAAGAAAGTAAGATCAACTTCTTACGTGAAATAGCTGAACTCCTAATACACCATATGCTAGGGGCAAAGCAGACTCCACAAATGGCAATAACAGCTGCATATCTGGTGGTTCAATGGCATTTGGATCCGTAAAATACTTGACTATCTCTGGAGGAAGCCGATTTATCTGCTTGTCAAAGTTCAGCATTAGCTTGACTATTACAATGAGCCAAAATTGATATCCAAAATGTCAAAACAATGAGGTATTGACTATACCTGAGATGCAATTCCTAATTCCACACAGGAACCAATGGTAAGGAGAAACAGCAGAAGAGCAATTACATACTGCCAGAGTGTTGTCGGGCCTGGTTCTGAAACCTCTTTCCAGCAGCATACCAAAGCTAACTCGGGGACCACCACGTGGATCTGGTCCTTCAGAATTAGGTTCCTCCACCATAAACAGGTTGTACTTATCACCCATTATCTCAGAAAGCTGATTTTGAAGTTTGTCAAAAACTTCTTCCCTTTTTCCCCTAAGATTCCCAAGGAAGAGTATGCCCTCTCCAAGATCCCCAAACAGCTCTTCTCTTGTCACCCAGAAGGTAGAATAACCAAATAACTTCTCCTTGATTATCTTTACATCCAGTAGATCAACTTTTTCTGGTCCTAGAAGTTCCATTAATTTAAAAGAGTCTACTTGGAAATTATTATAAGCTGTTCCAATAGGAGAAATAGCTGGTTGCTGCAGACAAGAAATAACATAAAGATTTTAGGATCGTATTTCTACTTTGCTTTGTTAGATTCTACAGTGAATAAGGTAATTAATAGTGTTACACTACTGAGGGTTCACAGAAGAACATTACCATCTTCTCTGTCTCTCTCTCACACACACACAGAGGATCAATAAAAAAGAATACCATTATAACATTAATCCCTTCTCTTCTTTATTTTTTATTTCCGATACCAAAAGGTATTCTTATGTTACATATATTCCAAGCACCATTAAATCAAGCTAACAGTAGCAAATAGGTCAAAACTTGCCATTAACATATTTTTGTTTAGTTGCCATATCAAACAACACAATTACTGAAATGAAGAGAATTTTCAACCACATGTCTTAAATTCATGAAGCAATTATGGATTTTGGCTTTCATAGAGGGGAATTCAGCTTTACTAGTTAAAGAGATTAAGGCCAATAGACTTTTTTCATATGGCTTAAATATTATGCATCAGCAATATTGGAATATGGTGCTCTTAATCAAGTTCGGAAACAAGTTCAAAAGGAGTACTAAATTTTGTTAGTTCCCAAAATTGATTAGTTATTTGTCCAATGCACGATCAAGTAGGTGAGAAGTGAAGTCAATATAAAAATTATCTTACACCACCACAAGGAATCTGTCACTGCAATTGTTTTCAAGCCCTCATTTCAGCTACAGAGATTGATTAACAATGATGGCTTCTCAAACTCCATAATTGGTGGGTTACAGTTTCTCCAAGTATGGGAAAAAGATATGGAAAAGTGAAGCCTCATTAGAGTGGCTATTGAACTTAGGCTCTTTAACTCTATAGCCCATCTCACATAAGAATTTTACCATGTAATTTGAGTGGCACAAGCTCAAGTTAAAGTAATTTTGTAAATTTTCAACCACTTGTTATGCAGAAGGTTCAAATTTGACTCTGCATATCAAATTCCTATAGCCCAATTTTAACAACTAGCATCGCTGGGTATCCACCAAGAGAAAAGGAGGTAAAATCTATTTGGCAAAAGCATGAACTCTAGAGAGATAATATTTGGCTTTCATAGATTGGCGGTGTGAAAGCCACATTTCTAAGAAGTGATTCCTCATTTCAACAAGGTGAAATCTCAATATTCCGATTACTTCGTTTTTCTCTTTGCAACGATTGTTAAAATCAATTTCCATCCTCAAAGCCAAGAAATAATGCATCATTGAAGGTTCTCCGATTAGAGAACAATAGTACATAAGAAAGGGTTCAAGAAAGACTAAACTCAAAGATTATTTCAAATTAATTTGAGCTGCAATGAAAGCATTGTCTGGAGATATTTTATAAGCAGAAAGGATACAGGTTTTGTTTGTTGATGTTCTTCTTTTTCTCTATGGTCAGGATTATTTCGCTATTTTGCTCAAATAATTAAATTTTTCCACATTATGTAATCAAATTACAACTTAGAGGTCAAGTTTCTATTCAGGTAGTTTTGGATTTAGGTAACTTAGAATTGTCTGGTAGACAGCCTTGCAGGTTTATCTTCCAATTTCTCAAGTTGATCTTTTAACTTTCATTGGGTATTGGAATAAACTGTGCTACTTGGGGTTCATAGCAACAAAAATCTAGGTTGGACTTCGTGAACCCCTCCTACTTCTCTTCTTTTGCATTAAATACTGCAAAGTGAGTATAAGTAATGTTAATAGTACCCAAAAGGTACAAACTTCCTCTGAATTTGTGTTGCTCTTTCCTGGAGAGTTTTCTTCATGCCCATTCTGGGGATATCTAACTGCCCGAGATGCAGGCTTATTTTTGACCCAGCAAGATGCACACATGTGAACCTTAAGACTACTGCACAAATATAGCAATACTTGGAAGCCATTTGGTTCGCATTCAAGAATCAACATCTGAATGAGAATCATAAACCCCACTACCGATATGCATTTGCGTCGTTCGCCCTCACTTGTTTGGCTTGAAACTGGACTGAGTTTCATTATATTAAGAATTAATCAATTTGAAATCCAAATCAAAAGATGGGGATGAATTGGGGCATTTTCTAACACTTCGATTTCTAGAGAATGATTCCTATAGTGGTCAAACAAACAACATATATAGGTATCATTAACTTTGACTCCATTGCTACCCTCGTACCCATAAACCAAACAGCCCTTAGTTCATACAGGTCATCTATGGTTAAGCTCAATCAGAAAATAGAACTTCATTCAAGTCCTTCAAACTTTTCTTTTTAAACTAATACCAACCCATAATCCATATCACCTAGTTTTGTTTGCAAAGGAAACAATTTTTTTCATTTGAATATTTCATATCTCAAGTATTTAATGATTAAAAAGCTATGAAGTTTTCATGTGGTAGCATTAGCTGAAAATTTTGATTTTCCTTGAGGAAATATTTACCAAGATTCTTAAAGAGGTACTGTTCCATTAAGGAACCTCAGGGAAATTTTCCAAAAACGGCACTTGTACCCATTATGCATAAAGAGGCATAACTTTGACTATTTATAATAAAGGACATTTGCAGTAACCTCGGTACAAAATATACACTATTTTGTGTACATACATTAAGTACAGAGAGGTCAAAGCAAAAATGTCCTCAGAAAATTGTGCCTCCTTCTTTGAATGAGGACTCTCAAGCGTGCCTGCCCTTCTCATCAATTTTCCAAAAACTAAATTACAATTAATTCAAGTTGCAGAAACGAATCTGAAACATTGCTCTAAACAAAGGGAAAAAAAAGGTGAAAAGTATAAATAGAAAATTTTGCATTCAGAAAAGAAATCCTAGTAAATGTTACCTTAGAAGATATAGATGCGGGCAAATCCTCAGAATCAAAATCACCATTGCTTCTTCTCTCTTCAGTGTCCTCTTTCCTTGCGGTTGCCAAACTAGAATTTTCTTTATCTTCTACCTCATCACTACTATCATTACTATCATCATTATTACTGTAGGAACATCTTATCGTCATCAATTTCCCAAAATCCCTAGTCGAAGTTCGTCGCCTTTTTCTGAGTATTTCTCGGCACAAAAAAGCACAGCTTCTGCTACTACTTTTCAGTGTTGGAATTCGGTTCCTATGGGAGTACTCCATGGAGGGATTCTTCAAAGGTAACCTGCAAATAATGGTGCTAAAGCTAGAGCTCATTAGAGTTCCCATGTCTATTCTATACAAATTTTTGTACGTTTTGTGTTTGTGTTTGTGTTTGTGTGTGGAATGGAGGAGCGGTCTGAGGGAGTGAATGAAGTTGGGAAGAGAGATCTCTGAGAAACTATGGAATGTGTGCTAGCTAATATCTGTTTGTGCCCAAGTCACGGACAAGTACAGTACAACAAATATCAAAAATTATCTTTTGTATTTGGGTTAATTGCACTTTACCCCATAATCTTAGAATTGGTAACACAAGTTATTTTCTTTAGGGTTAAAAGTAATATGCCCCCAGGCAAGTAGTAAAATGTTCTTAAATAATTTTAATAAGCATTTTACACTATTGGCATGGAATCAAGTAACTAAGAAATCTAACTTCATCAACTTGATGATATTAGTTTGGAGTTGTGGTGCTTTTAATAAAAAATACTTTTAGACGATAAAAGTACTTTTTCAAGTATTTGGTAAGTATTATCTTTAAATTTAAGAGTAGACAAGTTAAAAATTGATGCTTTTGAATTAGCTTTTCTTCTTTTTTTTTTAATCATAATTAAAGATAAAATTTGACTATTTTACCAGAAATTTAGGATTAAATAAAGATGAAATACTTTTTAAAATTCAAATTATATATTAACAAATATAAAAAATACTTATTCAAGCTTGTACCCAAATAACAAAATTTAAGATCTTACTAAGCACTTTCTCCAAAATTCTACTAGATAAAGTACTTTGGAATGACCACCTCAACCGCAAATGAGATTTCAGCGAAATGCCATCTTCGGCAAAAATTACACTTTTTTCCCTTAAACTATTTAATAAATACTTAACCCTTCATGAATGTTTTAGAACAAAATTACACTTACTATTTCAACTATCTTTTTCTTTTTTTCTTTTCTTTTTTCTCCTTTTTCCTTTTATTTCTTTTCTCTCTTTTGTTTCTCATTTTATTTTCGCTTCTTCATTTTGCCACAGTTAAACAATTTATATTACTTTTAGTATTTTATTAACTATAAGATCTAATTCTTATATGCATTTTATGATTTAATTTTTAAATTAAACATGCATTATAATAAAACAACATATACACAATTTATAATGAATTATTAATAATAAAATTAACAAATAAACTAAGTGCAAAAAAATAATGTCTAAAGATTAAGGGTCTGTTTGATTAGGTGTAAAAGATTTTCTGGGAAAATATTTTCTTGACAAAATATTTTCAGTGAAAATCACAATTTTCCCTATTATTTTTCAATGTTTGGTTGACTGGCCAAAACAAAGTTGCGCTCATCCGACTCAAACCTGTATGGATAAATGGCGCCAATCGGCATCGATGAGTTTTTCGGTGATGGAGCCAAATGTGAACAAGTTCGGCGGCACCGGCGAAAGAAAAATCAGTGAAGGAGAGTGTAGACGTTAAAATTTTAAATTATTATTAATTAAGACAATAATTAAATAATTGTTTTGATTAATTAATTTAAATGACAAATTCAAGGCAAGGCCCAATAATGCATGGGATGTGATAATTTGATTTTCTTGGATTTGGGTTCAATCAAGTAAATTAAATTGACTAAAGTCCATTAAAGTATTTTGGACTATGTCTTGGACCGGCGAACTTGTTCACATTTGGCTCCATCACCGAAAAACTCATCGATGCCGATTAGTAAAAATCTCTAATCCTCCTTCTCCCTTTGTCTATAGGAGAGTACCCCAATTTATAAGGGAGAAATAGGATTTCCTACCCCCTGTCGGCTTACGTGCCACATCTCTCATGTCTCTTATAAGCTCTACATGTTATTCGACCATCAAGTCCTCGAAATCTGCAAGGCCTTCGTTCCAAGTCTTCAAGTGATTAATGTTCAAGTTGTTCGTGTCAAGTGTTCAAATCCTCAACCTTTGTGTAGATCAAGAGACGTCTTTCCTCAAGGTCTACTCAAATTTTCCGTTACAAGTGTTCGACATATATTTTTTTCCAGTCACTAAATTGTCGCAAGAAGGTCTATCATCCTTAGATCCGCAATCTAGAGGAGCAAGAATCAAGGGAGTATTTTCTTTTTTTTAAAAAAAAGGAAAAACTATACAAAATCAGAGTTGCGTACCTTTAAATTAATCAAATTGATCCTTATTTTGTTTGTTCCTGATTTCAGTATTTTTCCATACTTCAAAATTTGTGTGAACAAATTTTTGGCACGCCCAGTGGGACCAACTCTGCCCTTCATCTCTTCCCTTAAAGTTTCATGGCTGCATAAGGAAATCAGTCTGCCGAGGATAACATCTCGTCCGAGACTTCTTCTGCAGAGTTATACTCTGGACCAATGACCCGCTAAAGTTAAAGCGCTCGCTACTAAGATAGTCCAACAAAAAATTGCAAGTACGAATACAAGTGAACGGCGCTATGCAACCTCATTGGAGCCACTTGCATCTGGCCAATTCACTACAAAGGAAGGCTTCCATGGTATGTGTGATGGATCCTCTTCTGTGGGCAATGTTTCAGATTCGTTTGCAGTTAATCTTCCAAGTTCCAAGGCACCAAATGGAGATCTGCGTAGGACCAACTCTAAAGGCATCACTTTTGAACAATCTAATGTTAGACTTATGCCATCCATGGTGACGAATGCTTCATACTTGGAAGAGCAAGTGAGCGACATGTCCAAGATGATTGATGACTTGAAAAAGATCGTTGAAGAGAAAGATTTGCAGATTGCAAAGTTGATGAACAAGTTAGAAATTCTCAGTGGGGGAGAATCTAGCCACAAAAATAGTTACAACTCGATCGTTAAAGGTAAAAATGATGAAGAGAATCCCCACAAATCCAGTTCTTTTCAAGATGATCAACAACCTATGTCTGTAGCCTCTCTTTCAGTCAAACAACTTCAGGACATGATAGTTAATTCCGTGAGAGCTCAATTTGGTGGCCCATCGCAATCATCTATTCTTCATTCTAAACCTTACACAAAAAGAGATCGATAGTCTAAGGATGCCATTTAATTATCAACCTCCAAAATTCGAGCAGTTCGATGGAAAAGGTAACCCAAAACAACATATTGCACACTTCATAGAAATGTGTAATAATGCTGGCACTGAAGGCGACCTTCTTGTAAAGCAATTTGTTAGATCCTTGAAGGGTAATGCTTTTGACTGGTATACGGACTTAGAGCCTGAGTTAATTGACAGCTGGGAACAAATGGAGCGCGAGTTTTTGAATCATTTCTATAGCACGCGCCGAACTGCTAGTATGACGGAACTTACTAATGCAAGGCAGTGGAAGAATGAAGCAGTTATTGACTACATTGATCGTTGGCGAACTCTGTGCCTTAACTGCAAAGACAAACTATCCGAGACTTCTGCTATTGAAATGTGCATACAAGGTATGCATTGGGGGATATCCTATATTCTTCAGGGGATCCATACCTGCGACTTTCTTATAAATTGGCAACTAAAGTGCATGACTTGGAGTTAAGCATTCTAATCACATCATGAATGTCCCAATTGAAGAGCAAAAAAATGAGAAGAAAGACGTGAAGAAAATAGAAAAGTTTATAAAGAACGGAAATAACAAAGAGGCTATGACGGTGAATACGACTCCAATTAGAATCCCCTCAAATGACAAGGACAAAGTTAATAAGAATAGTGAGCCGTGACCCCCATTCAATAGACAACGAGTAACTTTGAAGGAGATGGAAGAAAAGCAATATCCTTTTCCCAACTCAGATGTATCCGACATCCTGGAAGATTTGCTAAAAAAGAAGCTGATTGAGTTACCTGAGCTGAAACGCATCGAAGAGGTGGGGAAGGTTAATGATCCGAAGTATTGCAAGTATTTCCGGATGTGAGCCATAAATAGAATGAAATTTGATTCGTCCTTCAAGACAAAATTATGTCATTGGCTTGGGAGGGAAGGATTATCCTCGATGCGTTCCAGCTCATGTAGCAAATCAAACCTTGCAAATGCCATTTTTTTACCCAAGAGACTTGACACTCCACGAATGAATAGTCCTAGATATTTCCTTCACATATGGCAACAACTCTATTACAGTTCGGGAGCCTTAGACCGGTTCAAGTTTGCTTAGGTATAGAGAGGTCAAGAGATAAATGTGAAAGAAATTTTGATCCAAATGCCCAAGAAGATGGATCACCTATGAGAATGGATTCTTGTCACCAAGAGAAGGAAAGGACGACGAAGTCCTACTCAGAACAAACACCTTCTTTGTAGACAACTCCAAAAAATTTGGTTACCTCGGCGCCAACATTCTATGGTTCGTAGTAAGACCTCTTTAAAGAAAGGTGATCAGAATGCTCAAAGAGGGCATATTCCAATCACACTTGGAGAATATTTTCCAAAAGGGTTCTTGAAGGAAGACCAAATAGAAAATGTCAATATGACGTCTTCAATAGAAATTGAGGACAAGGATGTGACCAAAGAAGTTGAGGTTCTGGCAAAGCCGACAAAAGATAATGGCTCTTCCGTGGAATTGGATCTATTTTCACTAGAATCAATTATTCATAACTTATTCGAGCTTCCGCAAGAGGCTAGGCGCTTGCTTGTAGACGTTCTTCAAGAATGTGACGGTAAAAATAATACTTTTGAAGAATCTATTCCAAAGAGTAGTTGTCCAAAAGTAGATTGTGCAACCATTACTTTCTAACCGACGAAGATCTTTTGCTAGGACCGATGTCACATAATCGTCCTCTTTTCATTTCGGGTTGCGTCAAAGAGCAAAAGGTAAATCGCATACTTATCGATGGTGGTTCCGCTGTCAACATCATGCCAAAGTCGACTATGAAAAAGCTTGGTGTTTCACTCGATGACTTGTCTGCAAGTCGCTTAATGATCCAGGGCTTCAATCAAGAAGGCCAACGAGCAATTGGGATGATTCGCCTAGACTTGATCATAGGTGAATTAAAGGCTAGTACTCTATTCCATGTGATAGATGCAAGGACGTCCTACAATATGTTGCTAGGGAGGCCTTGGGTGCATGAAAATAGGGTGGTACCATCGACTCTTCACCAATGTTTTAAATACATGAGAAATGGAATTGCGGAGAAGGTTTGTGCTGATATCAGACCATTCACAGAAGCAGAGTCACATTTTGTTGACGCAAAATTGTATGTCGACTACAACAATAAACAAGAGGTCTTCGCTTCTGAGTAAAGAACGCCAGATTCGAAGTGGCAACACAAAAGAAAGGTTAGACGGAGTATCTGTTATCTTGGATGGATGTGTGGAGAAGAGACAGGTATTATTTGCCTCAACACCTCAAAAAGGAAAAGAGAAAGTCGAATCTACAATAGTTCCTCATGTATTTCGGTACGTACCTTGATCAAAATGAAAAGAAGGGCAATCTCCCTTTGTTCAAGAAAAGGTTCCTCAAGTGATCGAACAAAATTGTGTAAGTCCCCTCACAAAAATCGCAGCCATTACGACGGGTTCACCTCTCAACAAAAATGTTCAAGGAAATTTTGATGCTAAGGCTTACAAATTACTTGAGAAGTCTGGATATAATTTCTCGAGCCCTGCGAAATTAGGCGAACTAGTGCCGGAGGTAACTGGTGAAAGAATTCATGGACTCAATGAAACCCAAAAAAAGTTGAAGGAACAAGGATACCATGTCGATACTCCTAGATCGGGAGTGGGATTTATACCGAATGAGCCCGTCCAAAGATATCTATCAAGAAGAGAAGAAATGCAGCCAATACCCAACACATTGCTGGGGAAGAAGAAAACAATGACACTAACGTGCAAAAGAAGTCACAAGCTCGAGTATCTGTCTTTGATCGCATTGGGGAACCATCTTCAAGTTCTTCGATATTTAAAAGATTGGGGCCCCATTCGCAACTTCAAAGTGGCAGCAGTAATGGCTCTCGCAAGTCAGTTTTTAACAGATTAGGTTCTGTATTTGATCGACTGGGGGCAGGAAAGTCCACATTACTAGGGAAAAGATGCCTTGACTCTGATAGTGAAAGTTTTCTAAAGGATGAGGATAATAAAGAAATCCGAAGTGTTGTCCCGTCACGTATGAAACGCCAACAAACATGGGAAATTCTTACTGAAGGTTCTTTGATACTCAAGGGGCGGACAATTGTTCATACTGGCCCTGTTGGTGAAGATAATGAAGAAGAAGTCTTGTCTTTCATGGATGGATCGTCTGGGTATAATCAAATCAGAATGACAGCACCAAAGGATGAAGAATGTACCACTTTTCGCACTCCTAAGGGGATATACTGTTATAAGGTGATGCCCTTTGATTTAAAAAATGCAGGTGCCACATACCAAAGGGCCATGCAGAACATCTTTGATGACATGTTGCATAAGAAGGTCGAGTGTTATGTAGATGACTTAGTTGTCAAATCTATGAAAAAGGCAAATCATTTAGAGGATCTTCGAATTGTGTTCGAGCGATTAAGGAGGTACAATTCAAAGATGAATCCTCTCAAATATGCATTCGGCATTTCTTCTGGAAAATTTCTTGGATTTGTTGTTCGACACCGTGGTATAGAGGTGGATCCAAGCAAGATTAATGCTATACAACGGATGTCTGCGCTGAGAAATTTGCAAGATCTAAGGAGCCTTCAAGGAAATCTAGCATTCATTCGAAGATTTATCTCTAATCTCGCTGGTTGTTGTCAACCATTCAATCATTTGTTAAGGAAAGATGTCGAGTTTAGATGGGACAACGTCTTGCCAAAATGCCTTTGAGAGCATCAAGAAGTACCTTTTGAACCCACCTGTACTAAGCATATCTTTTCGACAGGGGAATACTTGATTAATCCTATATATTTCGGCACATGAAAAGTCTCAGGTGCTATTTCCTTGGCACAAGAGAATGAAGAAGGAAAGGAAAGAGCATTGTATTACCTAAGTCGTTCACTAACCGAGAATGAGATCAAGTATTCCCCTGTCGAAAAGATATGCTTAGCCTTGTTCTATGCAATTAAGAAGTTAAAGCCTTAAAACAAGGCATATAAAAAGGTTTCTTGAAGAGATGGGGAGCAAAACTGTAATCTCGTTGTTGCAATACTTTCAAGACGTCTTGCACGGTGGTCTATCATATTCAATCAATACGAAATCATTTACGTGCCTCAAAGCTGTTAAAGGACAGGCGTTAGCTGATTTTCTCGCTGACCACCCTATTCAACTGTGCAAGGTTTGATCCTGCTACATCTTCTAGGACATTTTTCTCATACAGAGGTTCTACCGCCTTGGATGATGTTCTTCGATGGTGCAGCTGGATCAACTGGATCGGGGGCAGGACTTGTGTTTGTTTCGCCAGAAAGATTTATTCTTCACATTTTTCATAGTGACTTTGTCTCTGTTGACACATCTAGATGTGTATAAGAGACAGAATTCAAATGGCGAGAAATGAATATTCGGAGCTTGAGGTGTTCGGAGACTCTAAATTAGTAATAAGTCAAGTATTGAAGCAATATGATGTGAAGAAAGATGACTTGCTTCCTTACTTTCATTATGCTACCCAATTGGTGGGACGATTCAACAGTGACTCTTTAGAGCATGTTCCTAGAAAAGAAAATCGCATGGCAGATGCTCTGGCAAACCTAGCAACAACCCTAGCATTATCTGATGATGAAAAAGTCAATGTTGCCGTTTGTTGCAAATGGATTGTCCCATCTTTACCAGAGTACTTCATAAAGGAGGCAAGCGCAATCTCGATTTCTGAAATTGATGAACGAATGATTGGAGACAACCATTAATTGATTATTTGAAGCATGGAAAGTTACCGGAAGATCTCCGACATCGAATTGAAATTTGGCGTCGATCCTCCAGATTCGTGCTTTACAAAGATACATTGTATCGCCGATCTTATGAAGGAAACTTCCAACGTTGTTTGCATGGGGCAGAGACTACTGAGGCGATAGAGGAAGCGCACTCAGGTATCTGTGGGGCACATCAATCTGGGCCAAAACTTCACTTTCGAATTAAGAGAATGGGCTACTACTGGCCGACTATGGTAAGAGACTGCCTAAATTATGCAAGAAGATGTGAGGCTTGTCAACTTCATGCAAATTTGATTCATCAACCGCCAGAGCCGTTACATCCTACTGTAGCTTCATGGCCTTTTGATGCATGGGGTCTAGATGTGGTTGGTCCATTACCTAAATCTTCGCTAGGCCATCTTTACATCTTGGCGGCAGATTATTTCTCTAAGTGGCAGAAGCTATTCCGTTAAAAGAAGTATAAAGAAGGAGAACGTTGTCGGTTTCATCAAAACCTCTATTATCTTTAGGTATGGTGTTCCTCGATACATCATCACAGATAATGGAAAGCCATTCTATAATAGTTTGATGAACCAATTGTGTGCCCAATTCAAATTCAAGCAGCATAATTCTTTGTACAGCCTGCTTGATGAGCTGGTACACTTCAGAAGCTTTCAACAAAACCTTATGCGAATTTGTCGTGGAAAGTGGTATCTAACTCCAAGAAAGCTTGTCATACAGGATCGGTGAAGCGCTTTGGGCCTGTAGGACAACTTTCAGGACACCTACACAGGCCACGCCGTATTCGCTTGTCTATGGAGTTGAAGCGGTTTTGCCGTTGGAGTGTCAAATACCATCATCTGAGAATTATCAATTCAAGAAGGTCTCACGGCAGAGCTTAATGCTCGTTTGCATTGGAAGAACTAGAAGCTCTTGATGAGAAGAGATTGCAAGCTCAACAGTAACTTGAGTGTTACCAAGCTCGAATGTCCAAGGCATTCAACAAGAAAGTGCGGCCGCGAACTTTTCAAGTTGGAGACTTAGTTCTTGCAATAAGAAGGCCAATTGTCACCAATCGTCACCAATCGTCGCATGGGAAACAAATTCACCTCAAAATGGGATGGGCCTCATGTGGTTCAAGAAGTTTACTCTCATGGTGCGTACAAACTGGTAGATAAGGATGGCATTAAGATTGGCCCAATCAACGGGAAGTTCTTAAAGCGGTTTCATGCTTGAAGGTTGACTTAGCAAACAACTCCTGGCCCGCATGAGTTAAAACTGTGGACTGCATTAAAATCCTTTGAACTACGTGATGACTTGATTCCCTCCTTTTGGGATACGTAGGCAACTTGAAAGTTACTTTCAAGTTCAGTCACATCAACATCAAAATTCTATTTTGGCTTAGGCTAGTTGGTGTGTGAGTTATCAACAAAGTTGCTGAAAAAAAAAAGAGACACATGTGAATTTGAACGAAAGGACATTTTTATTCCATGTAAATAGGCTCTTTATTACATCAGTGATGCCAAAGTGGAACCTTTGTCAAGACTAATCAACTTCCTACTTGTCCAAAATAAAATTGCTGCAAAAATAAATAAATAAATAAAAGAGCTATCCAAAAAATTGAAAGCTTGAAAGTTCATTTTGATCCTCTTCAAGCAGACGTTCCATTTTGCCTAAAACCTTCACATCTTCTTCACATAGGCTTGGGGTGTTCTCTATCTTTTGGATCTCTTCTCTTAGTCCGGGGACTTCAACTTGAGCTTTCTTAAGGCTTTCTTTGCTTTGATTAAGAACCGTGATTTTTTCCTCCCTCAGAGCACATAGATGTTCAAGTTGCTCTTTCAACTCTGCTTCCTTGTTCCCAAGTTGTGTTATTTGTGATTCCAAGTCTTCTACACTTTTTACTTGCTCTTGTTCTTGCATCTCATGGTGCGCAAGTTTTGTTGGGTAGTTGAAAGAAGTCGTTCCTAAGATTCTTGAGTCATCTTTCCATCAAATGATGCCTTGATCATAGAGTTGTATGTCTCTATATTCTCAAAGAATGTCTTGATTAGACCTTGCAAAGCCGAGATGTTCGTTTTGCTCCCCATCTCTTCAAGAAACCTTGTTGCATGTTTGTTTCGAGAGGACATGTGTTCTAAGGAAGTCTTTGAAATCTGCTGCTTAAGATTCCTCCATAACATGGATACATACTCTCGTTGATAGTTTGAGATAACTTCTTCCGAATGAAACTCGGATACAGTTGACGGCAATGGCCAAGTTGGGGGTTTAAAGGTCTTGAGTTGCTGCTTTAGTAAAGTAGTTTGAATGGATGGAGTCCTCCGTGTCATGATGGTATTTTCCATTTGAATCATAGCTTGACTATTCACGACATCATTCCCCCCATCATCAAGGTTCTTAGTAAGATTGGCATTCAAAGAAGTATGGACAACATTGCTGAAAATATCAAATTTGCTAGGCCCAGTCACTGAAACCTCCATTTCTTCAAGAGTATCGTCTACAAGGTCCACTCATTGATGCCTCATGATCATCAAACTGAAAAGATGTGAATAAAAAGCATTCAAAAAATGTCTCTGAGAGGACAAGTATAGGGTCAATATCAACATTACGAAAAAAAAAGGAGCATGAGGGCAAAAGGTGTTAAATGAAATAACAACATATTGAGCAAGTTGCTCCAATGGTATTGTTGAGCTTGGTACGCCTTGAACACAGTGCTTCTGAATCGATGATAGCCATATCCAAGTCTCGTGCATTGTTTCCTTTATTGCCTTTCTTGGGTCGGTTCCAAGGGCGATCACGGCCGGATGTACTTTCACTTGACTCCTCCTTGTCACAAGTGTTGTGGCATGATAAGTCTCCAATTGTCGCATTAAGAGCCTGGGGCGAGAAAATGACTAGTGGTGTTTTTCCACCATTTGCTGACACAGCTACCACTGCTTTTGACGGTTGTTCCTCTTATGGTGCATTCACCTTTTTTTTTCCGTCAAGTTGCCCTTTGAATTTTGAGTAGGGATAGCCTCAGTTTCTTTATGCGAAATCTTTGGTAATCGTCTCCCTTGCATCATTGAGGGTCTTGATTGAGGTGTCTAAAATATCTCCCTTTCCAGTCTCATAAGGCACAGAAGAATGGTTTTGAGAACTACTCCTTTTGGTTGACTTGTGCTCATGTGAAGAATGAATAGCCACATCACTCTTAGACGTCAAATGTGCACATGGCTCGATGCTTTTTCTCTTTTTCAAATTAATCTTGATGGTGTGTTTAAGAGCTTCATTCGATCTACTTGACCACCAATGATGATAATCTTTTGTAACAAAGAAGCTTACTTTTTGAGCCGGTAGAGTTATCTTAGATTGTGTTGCCACACGAGTGGAAGATTCCCACAATTGCATTATGTCCACCAATGAATAAGGAGGGAGCTTTTCTTTCAAGTCGTAAGGAACATCCTGACAAAAGCCAAACGGCGGCTAAATCGACATGGATTATACGGCTCAACAATATGAACATTGTTCAAACGAAGAGTCAAGTAACATGAACGAGTGCTAATGCTTAAAGTAGTCTATCCATGAAGATGATAAATCTCCATTGTCGACCAAGACACGATTCTTCTCTTGAGCCAAGCATAAGCTAGGAAGAATTGATGGGTTCATCTTTAGGAGGAGACTTCTCGCCTCGTCAGCAGTGACGAATTTGGCCATTTTCTCACCACCAAATTTAGTCATCAAGGCTCCATAATTAAATTTTCCATGCATATGGTAGGCGTCAAAATAGTGAGCTATCCATGCATACAAATAATGGATTGGAAAAATAGCAGTGGATTCCCGCAACTTGGAAGAATGGACAACTTTGTTTAAGCCATTATAGATGCTTGATAACACCGGTACAACAAGGGAAAATTTTTGTCCGCAAGCCATCAAACTCGCCACTTTAAATACGCTGGGACGGATGTGGCCAATTTTGTGACGTGGCAGAAGGAATTTGCAGATCCAGCAAGACAAAAATGCAGCAAGGTATGTCTCATCTCTTAAAGTCTCGTCAACTCCCAAGTCAAGGAACTTGTTCGGCTTTATTATTAATCTTGAATGCGTAGTCATTGTCAATGATTCCACTTGGATTGTGAGTTGTCCGTGGCTTTGATGAAATTCTTCGCCTACTGACTCTAAGCGAGGGCGGTTGATATCTACTTTGGCCTTTAAACCAAAATTGAATCCAGTCAGCAATCTGAACATTTTTCGTTCTTTTTGTGAGTTTATGAAAGGCAGAGAATAGATGAATGCAGCTTGCTGGTAATCGAGATTTCTCGTCGACGCTAGTGCCACAAAGTTCATCAGCTGAAGGAACAACTTTATCATAAAAAGTGCCATGGATTGGAAGGCCACCAAGCTTGCGCAAGTCCCAAAGTGAGATGGATAATTTGCCAGTAGATGAATGCAGAGTATTCGTCGTGTGACACCAAAGTTCAAGGAAGGCATGCAAGGTGTTGTCGCAATAGTCGTATGTGAACAAAGATGCATGAACGGCGTCATAGATCTTGGCATCTAGGAGCACCTTCCTGTGTCATGAATGAGGACATCTTCGGCCCACTCCCAATAGCACGTTGTGTAACAAGTTTTGCCAAAATTAGAAGACGGAGCATGTAATTTTACATCAAGTTTTGTCCAAATTAGTTCGAGCAAAGGGAAGCAGAAACTTGTTGGTGCTTTGCTCTCCATCATGGTTGTGAGACAGTAACACGTGCACTTCCTTGCTTGTAAGAGAAGAAGAAGGGCCAATCACTCATTTCGCAGATTTGGTGCCAATCACTCATTTCGCAGATTTGGTCGACCACTCGGGAAGATGAGATGACGTATCTAAAGGATCAATCTTTATTGCCAAGTCACCTATGGCAGGTGGCAGTGTGTGTAAGATAAGTCGTGAACACTCGAGCCTCGCTTGCCATCAAGAAGTTGGAGGCATTGTTCAGGAGTTTCGCTATCCTTAATTTGCATGTTGCCAAAAGTTCCTATAACAAAGAGAGTGAATTGGAATAGTAAAGTAAAAGTTAGAAAGCAGAATGAGGTTACAGTTAATTGCTCCTTGCTTATGATTTAACAACAAAAGTGATGTACTTCAACAAGATATTATGTCCGGATGCCTTATGCGCAAAAGGATAGTAACGTTTGCAGGTGTCAATAATTAGAGCTTGGATTTCTTGTGGATGTTGGGGTTTCAAGTTGTCGGTTGACTAAATTGAGTTTTTGCTTGTTTGCTTGCTGTAGCTGCTGGAGTGTTGTCTTTTAAATAGAGTTTGAAGTGTTACGAATTGGGTAATCACCAATTTGGAAGTTGCGGAACTTCGGAGATTTTGGAAGTAGAAGTTGGGTGTTCGTTTAGGAAGCTTGACAAAAAAAAAAAAAAAAAAAAAAAGAGGAAGTTCTGCTACTTTTGATTTTAGTAGTTTCAAGAAATTTGTCAAAGCAAGTGCATCTTGGGTTCGTGAAGCTGAAATAGGAAAGGGAATCTAGTATTTGTATTTGGTTAGAAGTTTTCTTGGCAAATTTGGCAAATGGTTATATTAAATATGATAACAAAGGAAGAAAGGTCCAGTGGAGTAGTTCTCCAATTGTGAACGGAATTGGAAGTTCAGGGCCTGGATTTGGTGCATTTGGTATATCATGGACCATCAACCATGCAATTTGGAACATGGTCTCTTACGGTGGACTTGTTAAGGCTGTCATTGTGAAATGCAATCATCCAATTTGGGTCAAGCCATATACAAGGAAAAAAAGGGGTGTTCCGCACACATGCATATACTTCAAGTCCAGGTTCGATTCTTGATGATGGATTCTCAACCGAGCCTTGAAGTAGGGGCATTTGTAGACGTTAAAATTTTAAATTATTATTAATTAAGACAATAATTAAATAATTGTTTTGATTAATTAATTTAAATGACAAATTCAAGGCAAGGCCCAATAATGCATGGGATGTGATAATTTGATTTTCTTGGATTTGGGTTCAATCAAGTAAATTAAATTGACTAAAGTCCATTAAAGTATTTTGGACTATGTCCTGGACCGGCCCAATATTTTATTTTAAGTGATGGGTGACTTGAGTTCCAAGTAACCCATTAGGGGTAGGAAACCCTATTTTTACTTATAAATAAAGGTACTCTCCCTTAGACAAAGGGAGAAGGAGGATTAGAGATTTTTACGGCATACGTCAAGTCTCTCAAGTCCTTGAAGCTCTGCAAGTTCTTCGGGAGACCATCAAGTCCTCGAAATCCTGCAAGGCCTTCGTTCCAAGTCTTCAAGTGATTAATGTTCAAGTTGTTCGTGTCAAGTGTTCAAATCCTCAACCTTTGTGTAGATCAAGAGACGTCTTTCCTCAAGGTCTACTCAAATTTTCCGTTACAAGTGTTCGACATATATTTTTTTCCAGTCACTAAATTGTCGCAAGAAGGTCTATCATCCTTAGATCCGCAATCTAGAGGAGCAAGAATCAAGGGAGTATTTTCTTTTTTTTTAAAAAAAGGAAATATACAAAATCAGAGTTGCGTACCTTTAAATTAATCAAATTGATCCTTATTTTGTTTGTTCCTGATTTCAGTATTTTTCTATACTTCAAAATTTGTGTGAACAGAGAGATGGAAGCAAAGACGACGATATCACAAGAAATGATGGTAACAATGGACGAGGAAGGAGACAGGGATAGTGAATTGTTGTTTATGACTTTAGAATTACGGTGTAAAGAGCAGCAAGCAAGCACTTTTTCCCAGAAAATAACTTCAGTTCCTTTGTTATTGAAGTTGTTTTACACCCGTGACTGTAAAATATTTTACCTTTGAAAATATTTTCCCCAATTAAATGCAAGCAAACACAGGAAGATTCAAAAAATGTCTTCTAGAAAATATTTTCACCCAAAACAAACAGACTGTAAAAAGTTTATTCTAAGCATACAACAAAATTGGGCATTCAGAGAGCTTCAGTTAATATATTTTGGCCAAATTTATTATACCTTTAGTCCCTATGTTAAGAAGCTATAATGTTTTGTTATGTTTATTGTCGTTATGTCAAAAAATAAAAAGCTCAACTTAAGTTCTCATTCTATAATTTATATGTATATTAAGTGTAAATTTTTTAAATTGTTTGTATGCAATATTTCATCTTGTTGTAGTTGTTTTTTTTTTGTAAAGTTTATCATCACTATATAATCAGAAACTATATGTTAAAATAAAAATATGTTACTTGTAATTAAAAGTATATTTAATTTTTAAATTAAATTAGATCTAGACACGAAAAGTGGAGCTTTTAATTAATGTATAATTAAAATTAGTAAAATTTAGTAGTATGAGGATTAGAAGGGCCCCATCTTAGAATTTTTTATTTTTTATTTTTTTGTAATTCGAGCATATGCACATTAAAATTTGTAGAGAGCATACTGCAACTCTTGTGAAAGTTTGATGTGGCATTTTGTATTTAGCCCAAAAGAACATTTTTTCCGAATCATTTAAATATTAAAAAAAATGTTACTTTTTGTATGGAAGTTGGTCATAGGGTACAAAATGTCTATTAAAATTGTTGAAAGGGCATTTTACAATTCGAATGAAAGTTAGAAGGGACATTTTGATTTTATCCTTTTTTGTATGTGCTAAAATTCATGCACTGATGATAAAATATAAGGCCATTTTTTAATGTGGACTATATAAAGAAATCTAACAACCATATAAGAAAGAAGTAGATTTACTGTAGCTTTTAAAAAAAAAAGCCACGTGGCATTTGAGGCTGATGTGCTCATTAAGAGGACGTGGCATAGAATGGTAAGCAATGAGAGTTTTTCTTCTTTGTTTGATACCTGTTGGTATAAATTTCCAAATTTTACCCTTCTCCATTTGAAGAGCATTGAATTGTGCAAAGGCAAAATAGTAAATTGATCCATAAAATTCCACTTTCTATCCTTATTTTTGTGAACATTTCTTACTATACGAGGACAAAGTAGTATATTGAATCAAACAAAAAAGAAGAGATTTTTTTTTTTGTCTTTTGTATCTATGAGACAAGAAGATTTTCAGGGACGTGAGATATAAACAATGGTCAGTTGGGATGATTTTAGGAGATTTCATCATATTGTGAACCATTGGATTCTCTATCAAAACAGCTACTCTACACCTAATCCTTTTCCATCAATTATACCCACTGCAGAACTCCATGCCTAACCCTCCATCCCTTCCTATCCCATCAGCCATACCCACCTTTCCAAGCAATTATTGGTACCCCCATCAGCCACACCCACCTTACTTTCTTTCTTATCTCTCTTTTTCATTTCTCCTCTTAATGTTTCCTTCCTTTCATCTCATTTTGTTCTTTTTGCTGGTAGTATTTTTTTATAGTAATCTAATGTAGTTTTCTATTGATTTTTGCAGGAGATGTAGTTCAAGTGTTGGTTTCAAGTTTTTTTATAGCAACAATTTTTTTTCTCAACTTCTTGTGGGGGTTTGTGGGCACCGATGATGACTCCAGTGACCGGAGTTTGGAGCTCCTACATCATTTTACCATACACAAAGAAAAGATGGAAGCTTTTCATCAACTAACCAATTTATGCGGTGATACTCTTTCAAAAAAAAAAAAAAAAATCCTCTTAGGCTATTTAATTTCTGTCTACTTAAAATGATTTTGTATTTAATGATTTTTTTTGAACAAAATCTAAGATAAATCTAAGTATTGCATCATAAAGTTCTCAATTCTTTTGACCTTTTGCTTTGAGATTTTGGGACTTGGTTATAGAATTTGACCATAGATTAACCCCGCTTTTCTATCTTAATCTAGAGTTCATAAGCATCTAATATGTTTCTTGGTTATTAGCTCTTTTTTTTCTTTTTTATTTAATCGGTTACTTATTTTTAGTTTTTTGATATTAGCATAATGAAAGTATGATTCTTTATTGGTGAAAATATTGATTTGTGGTGAGTGAAACTTTTAGAATTTGCTGCATTTCATGAATTTAGTCTACTAGTGAGTGAAAGTAGAGAAATTATTGAAAATAAAGGATCTAGATTTTGCTTTTTTTATTTTCTCAAATTGTGCATATTTTAGCTACATTACATTTTGTTTTATTCACAATATCATGGAGAGATGCAGTATCTTGCCATATTCACCATCAAGCAGGAGAAAACAGGAGGACAGGTCATATATAGTACAGGAAAAAGCATCTATTATCTACTTTTTATTTTTTTAACCAACCGACTCTTCTTTTGGTTTTTATTTGGCAGGAAAGATTTGCTTGTAAAAGTATACTTTTCTCAAAAAAGTAAAGTTGCTAATCTTTTCCTTTGAAACACTTCATTTTGATTATTGTGTTCACATATTTTCTTTCATTTTTTATGTACAAACAAGATGGATTTATGTTCAATGATTGATAAAGAGGGGCCAAAGTTGTTGGTTGTGAATTCTTAGGCCCTTTTGTATGCAATTATTTGGATTTTTCTTATACATAACATGTGTTTGACTAAATGCTTGAACATTAAACTTTCATTTTGTTAGTTAAAAGGACTGAGAATCACAGTGTTGTTGCCACTTTTATTTTCTTGCAGTCTAGAGATAATTACGTTGGTGTCCACGTTCGTGGTCATCATAACTACAAAGCGCATGATTGTATAACCAAGGATCTGGTGCGAAGTCTCCCATCCGTTACTGGTTCAAGAAATGGATTTTTGGCTAAGGTATATGTGTTGTTATTGTCAAGTTTGTTGTTTTGAAACTTTTAATGGTTGCCAACATACTAGATGCAGGAATATATTATTGGTGCTAAGACAGAAACATCTTTTAGAACCAATTAGGACCTGAAAAGACGATATGGTGAGACATGACTCATTTAGCATTATTAGGACCGACTATGCATCCAATTGATGAATGTGAAAATGCTGTGGCTTCTTTTTAAAAACTGAAGTTTTGAGCAAATAAGATATCTTTTGGCCTTTATCTGGATATTATAGTAAATCTGAACCTATCCTTCTCAATTTTTAATAAACCTACAGCCTTAGAGGAAAATATTTTATTTCTATTTTGCATTACAATTTATTTATTTTTACTAAAATTAAGCATACATCACAATAGTCTATGAAAGTGAAATTTAAAATATGAAGTATTATGCAAGTATACAGATATTTCAATATACATTTATTCTTAAGAAGCCACTATCAGTTCTGGATTTGGAAATTTTCCTAGACAATTTTGGGAAAAAGTTCATACTTTCATTTTTTATAATCTGATTTTCCTTTGCTCGATGTTCCTTTTATCTGTTCAAGAAAATGAGCAAACCTCTAGGCTATGAGAAGAAGACGAAAAAGGAGAATAACCTCCATGACCGAAGGAAGCATCAAAGCCAGCACAATTGTCCTAACTCTGGTAAGAAAAAGAGAGAGAAAAAGCAAAGAAATTGTCATCTTTGAGATATACAACAACTACCATGGCTGTCGAGTAAGGTATTTCAATTTCCTTAAAAGTTTCTGTTGAACCCCATGTTTTGATGATAACCAAATCGCACTAATAGTTTGAAAATAAGTGTGCAGAAAAATAGGTAGGTCCAGACGCAAATGATCATCCGAACAAAACAACCAGAAGACTCCATGGATGCAAATGACTGTCCGAAAGACAGAGTTTCGGACGATGGTAATTGTCCGACACATAGAATTTGAAGCAGTCTCGGACGAAGAACAGCATCCGATCATATTTCCAGAAGACTTTGCTTCGATCGGACGCATGTTCGGACGCATCCTCGGACGTCCGAAAGAATACCCTCAGAGAACGGACGCAGCGTCGAACGCAGAAGTTATCAGCAGCCGTCCGAAAGGTCCAACGGCTAGTTTTCCAGTAAACATTGCTTGAAAATAGCCGTTGGAAAGTTGTTGAAAGCATATTTTGGGCAACTATAAATACCCCTAAGCCTGAATTAAAGAAAAAGAGACTTCTACATTGATTACAAGTAATCTAGCTTGAGCTATTTGGGAGAAATAGTGGGTACAAGTGTTGTAATAGTGTAGGTAGCTTTGTGAAAAGAGCTTAGAAGTGTAAGAGTTCTTCAAGTGTAAGAGGGGAGAGATAACAATTGTAACAAAGGGAGGTTGTGAGTGTAAAACTCTTGGCTCAACTAAAGGAAATTAGTGTGAGCTTATGATCCTCATTTGTGTATAAGAGGTTATTGTCTCATCTACTTTGAAGAGACTTTTAGTGGCTAAACTTCAAGTTGTGAACTTGGTAATTGCCTTGTATGAAGCTCTTTGTAGTTGCAAGCTCCAAGCTTGAGAAGCTTGGAAGTTTGGTTTGATATTCTTTATCTCAATCTTTTATTTATTCTTTAAGCTTTGATTGTTAAATATTTATCTTAGATCAATTTGGGCTTAAGTATTCATTTGTTGCACAAAATTTGAATTTTCATTAGGCACATAAAAAGGTTTCTTTTAGAAATAACCTAATTCACCCCCCTCTTAGGTTGCTTTTTGGGACCAACAGTTTCCAAACTAACAGGTGTAATGTGCTTACAAAAATATTATTGGCTTATTGTTTCTTTTCAAACTTTTTTTTGTACATATTTGATTCCTCCTTTTAATGGAATCTCTGTGTGTGTGAGAGAGAGAAAGACTATATATATCAAGCATTTACAATGAAATTGTACTATACTAAAATAATTTTTTTTCTCTTGTGGTGGTGAGAAGATTTGGAATTATTATTGTTGAGGAAGTATGTTTCTGGTAATTTTGTTTTCCTTACATATTGGATGACATGAAGTTAATGGTATAATAATTTCCCTTCAAAATTTTTTTGATCTTCGTGGCTTTCTTTTATTTTGCAGAGAATAGTTCTCTTATATAGGGTCTTTACTATGGACACTTTGCTCTCAATAACTACGTTTGGAGTATTCTACTTAGACTGCGCAAATGGTTCAAGCATGTAAATTTTGAATCCATTAAGCTTCTTATAGTGAGAAATTACATTTCCATTCTGCCAAACATTAGTTCAAATTTGACATTTGGAATTGAGTTCGATGTTCTTTTTGTCAACTTTCAATTATTTGTAAAAGATCAGTATAGGTTTAGATAATCTTATTGCTTTGTTTTTTACTATGTTCAAATTCATGTGTTTTTGTTTGTACATGAGCATTTTTGTACATTTCCATATTGTGTATCAGTAATAATTATATTCTTAAAATATAAATTAGCTTATTAAATAGTGGGCACTGATCGTGCCTTGCACAGTTAGATTCTACTAGTATAGTCATAAATTAGTTATACTTTACCCCTTAAACGTTGAGTCCATAATATTTTAGTCCATGACTTTATTTTTTAATAATTTAACCCCTTCCTTTATGCTAACCTAGGGTTTTGATCATTATATTTTTATGTTAACGGTCAATGCAAAAAAACACCGTGAATTTTTGCCTCAGTTGTAGTCTGTCCCTCTCAACTTATTTAATAAGTACTTAACCCCCCTTCTTGATGTCTTGGGACAGAATTGCCCCTACTATTTTTAATTATTTTATTTTTAATTTGACTTTTTTTCACTTTTATTTCTTTTATCTCATGTTTTTCCTTTTATTTCTTTCACATTTCTCCCTACTACTAATAATTACTAATTACTTGAAATAATTGATTAACTACAAGATATAATTATTTAATGTGTACAAGTTATTTAACGAAGACGCAAGCCCTACTTTACATAAGTTTTTATGATCATTAAGAGGTTTTAGTTTGGTCCCCCCCTTGTAAATGTTTTTAAAAATCTTAATAAAAGGGTGTCTAACCCTCGCTGAGCTATCAGTGTTTTTTCCTTAAAAAAATGATTATCAAGAAATTTATTCTAAGTATAAAATAAAATTGTGGAATAGGAGTTCCTAAGGAAACTTATATATCTAGAATTAACGTACGCCAAATGTAATAAAATATTACTATGCTCAATATAGGTCCAAATATATGGTAAAGTTATTCAATATATGATAATAAAAGGTCCCGACAGGTAAAATATCTATGACTGCATAACATAGAAATCTAAAGTGCGGTAAATTTAGCTAAAATATGATGCCTGAAGGTCCCATACAAACACAATTTTTTATGTATATTTTGAATAATTTTTAGCTTTGTTTGACCTAATATTTTTATTTTTTAGAGTTGTTTATTCATGATATTTAATGTTAATAATTAATCACAAACACTATATTACAATAAAACATACGTGCTTCTAATACAAACCATGTTTATTATAAAAAAAATTATTTAGATAAATATATAAATATTATAGCTTATTGATTAATCAATTAATAATAGTAGTATAATTGTTTAGTATTGGCAGAAAATAATAGAGAAAAAGAAAAGGAAAAAGAAAAGAGAGAAATGAATCAAAGAGAAAAAGGATAGGAAAAAGAAATACATCTTCTCAAAGTAATTGAAATAACTGGGGTGATTAACATAAAGTACAGGGTTAAGTTTTTATTAAACAAGTTGATGAGGGTAAACGACAAATGAGATGTCTCTTTGTGGGGTATTTTTGTATTTAAGCCTTTTTTTTTAGATAAACCACTGGTATGTTGGCAGAGATCGGACACCTTATATTAATTTAAAAAAGAAAAAAAAGATATAAGAAGAAGGACTTAGGCCAAAATCTCGAATGGAAAAATAGAAATAAATCACTTAAAACCTTTAGTAATTTCATGCCCATCAATCTTTATACATTTTTTAGTAAAATATGTGCTAAGATTTTAGCTTGTAGGTTATCCTTACTTCTAACTAGGCTAATTTTAGAAGAGCAGGCTACTTTTATAAAAGGTGAGTATTTCAAAAACTTGCTCCTTACTTAGGATTTGGTTGATTTCATTAATAAGATGATGGGTGTTTTCTAAGTATTATAAAATATTAATGCACATTTCAAGTAATAAAACCTCCTACACACTTAAACTACAATCCACACACCAGCAAGTACAAGATAAAGATTGTAACTAGTGGTAAGGGGATCGATCCCATATTCGGTAGAATATTGATTAACTTTTTGAAAACAATGAACAAGTAG
The DNA here is from genome assembly GCA_025175665.1 of Cinchona pubescens. Lineage (NCBI taxonomy): Eukaryota > Viridiplantae > Streptophyta > Magnoliopsida > Gentianales > Rubiaceae > Cinchona > Cinchona pubescens. Next base: position 248,910 of record JANKKI010000223.1, read on the forward strand.
TAAAAACCTTAATTATCCTAATCAACTCCCACACACTCGAAAGTATACGGGGTGAGTTTGTATATAGGATGAGTAAGGATCGTTCCCACGAGAACTATTGGAACAATTACTAGGTTCACAAGCCTATTTACTAATTAGACGAAATAATCAGGGGTTTTTGACTAAATGTAAACTAAATTTAATCACGAGAATTAAAATAAAGGCAATGATGTAAAGTTCTAACCCTAAGGAAAGTAATTTAATATAATTAACTAAAACCCTAATTTAATCTACCCTACTTGCAAGAATTTAAATTAATCTACCCTATAAAAGCAATCAAAAGCGATGAAATAAAACCTTCAATGTTAAACTACAGAAGCAATTAAAAATTTAAAGACAATAAACAACAAAAGCAATAATTAAAGAGAAGAAAGAATAAGAACAAAAATTAAATTTCATAAAAATAAATTAAAATCAATAATTACAGCAAAAATGAATGTTGATTATCGTCGAGTTTTGAATTCTTGAAAAGAGCATAAAATTCTAGCTCAAACAATTGAGAAAATCTACCCTACGGCTAAATTATCACTGACGATCTACAAACCTTATTTTGATGATGACAAATGTGATTTAACCACTTAACCTGAGCTGTATAGGGCTGCTATTATATTTGCTGGAGAGCTTTTGGACGAATTACACCATCCAAACAGACTTATATATCTTGGATGCACAAGATCGTCCGAACTGGATTACCACGGATGCAATTCACTATCTGAACGATCAGGCAGAGAGCAAGTTTTTGGAGCATCTACAACGGACGCACAAGCTCGTTCGAAGAAATTTCCCTTGGACGTATTTTTCTAACCGAAAGAGTAAGGCAGAATCAAGAGTTTTAAGGCACTTGCAACGGACGTAGAGCATCTAACCGTCCGAAAGAAGCTTACGCCGGACGAAGCTAACTGTTCGAAAGAAAAACATTCCTGGTTGAGCACTAAACCTTTCGGATACATTACACCATTCGATGTGTGAACCTCTCAAACATACTTGGTTTAGACGATGGAACGGACGCAAGTTCGGCCGTCTGAACGATATCCTCTACTTCCTGATTTTTGAGAATGGACAATGGTCGGACGCATAACAATCATATCGGATGTCCAAAACCTACAACGGCTAATTTTTGAGCATTTATTATATAGCCATTAGGAGGTGGTTAGAACCCAATTTATTGCACCTATAAATACCAACCCCTTTGTATAATAAAATAAAATCTTACACATTGAATCCAAGCAAGTAGAAAAGTAATTTGAGTACAAATTAGCTCTTGAACAATATTGTATTAGTGTGTCTTTAAGAGTGCTATTCAAAAATATTGAGTGGAGTGATAATCTTGTACAAAAGTGATGTTTAGAGTAAAATCCTTGTACGCTCAACTAAAGAGAATTAGTGTGAGCAAGGATTATCCTACTTTGTGTACATTTGGGATTATTGTCTCACCAAATTTGAAGGAGCATCTTAGTTGATTACTACTTCAAGCTTGCTAGTTTGGAAGTATTGTTTGTTTAATCTATCTCTTTATTTATTCTATACTTCTTAAGCTTAATTGATTTTATATCTATCAAATTACTTGTTAGTACAAAAGATTTCATAAAGGCATATTTTGCAAAGCAACTTTTTAAGAAACCTAATTGACCCTCCCTCTTAGGTTACTTTGGAGCCAACAATTGGTATTAGAGCATTGTTCTATTTTATTTGCTTAAATTGCTTTTGAGTAAAGATCTATTTTGGCAACCAATAATGCTTTATTTTTTGAAGATTAATCTATATCACTAGACCCACTATGTTTAATGGGGTGAACTTTGTTAGTTGGAAAGATAGAATAAAAATCTTTTTGCAATCTATTAATATTGATTTATGGTATGTTGTCAATCTGAAGGTCCATTTGAAACCACCATTATTGATGATCACACAAATAGAAGAAGAGAAAAAACAAGGGATGAGCTCACTCCGCAAGACAAAGCAAACTTGACTTTAAATACTAAAGCCATGAATGTGCTATACAATGCTTTGGATGCAAACGAATATACTCGTGTCAAAGGATGCGTTTCGGCTAAGGAAATTTGGAACAAATTGAAAGAAATTCATGAAAGGAGTGATGATGTTCGAGAGCAAAAGAAATCCTTACTTGTTGCCAAGTATGAGTCCTTCAAGATGGAACATCATGAAAATATTGATAAAATGTATTGTAAGTTCAATGATATCATTAAAGAACTTGAAGCATTGGGTAAGGAGTATTCCTTGGGAATAGAAAAATCTTGAATGCTCTATCCAAAGAATGGAAGGCCAATATGATCGCCATAGAGAAAGCAAAGAATTTAAACTCCATGCCTATTGAGTCATTGATTTACTCTCTTACGTCTTATGAATTGAAGCAATCCTTAATGCTAAAGTGGTGGATGACGAGGAAGCAAGACCAAAAAGGAGCATTGCATTAAAGACTTCTCAAGAAGAAGATGAAAATGGCTCCATCAATCTAGAAGATGAAGATCTTGATGAAGGAGATCTTGCACTCATCACCAAAGGATTTCTCAAACACTACATTGATAAATGGAGAATGAGAAGAGGTAGAGTTATCAACTCAAATAATTTCAAAGGGAAGACCAAGCTAGAAATGAAAAAGCAAAATGAAAAATGCTTTGAATGTGGTCAATCCGGACACTTTGCAAATGAGTGTCCTTCCAAGAAGAAAAAGGAAGGAAGAAAGCCCCGCTTCAACAATTTCAAAATCACAAGGGATGATTGCAACTCCGAAGAAGAAGTTGAAGAAGAAATAGAATCGGCACAAATGGCCTTTATGGCCATTGGTGATAATGAGGTAACAACTACCTACGATTCTAATGATGAAAATGATAATGATGATGATCTTGAAGTTTTCATTTGATTAAAATTGCATGATAGCTTGAAAGAATCATATGCTAGAAATAAGGAGTTAGTTAGAAAATCAAATACTTTATTGAATGCTAACTCCAAACTTGTGAATGAAAACAATAGGTTATCACAAGAAAACGCTGATTTGAAGAAAAGAATGCATGTGAAAACAAATCAAAATCTTCTTTATATGGAAATAAGAATATTATTTGTAATTATTGCCAACAATATGGACATGTGAAAAATAATTGTTATGTCAAGAGAAATGAAAAACTTGGAATAAATTCTGTATGGATTTGTAGCCAATTTACTAGCTCTTATGGACCCAAGAAGATATGGATACCAAAAATTATCACCAAAATTCTTGTGTAGGAAATGAACATCACCAACAATGCAAAATGGTTCATAGATAGTGGGTGCTCAAGGCATATGACCGGTGATGCATCTCTCTTCACCAATCTCAAGTCCAAAAATAGTGGAAAGGTGACTTTTGGGGATAACATGAAAGCAAAAGATCTTCAATTAGCCTAGGTGATGTAGGTAAAAATGGTGAGACCTTGATTAAAAATGTGCTTCTTGTTAATAATTTGAATTACAATCTCTTAAGTGTGAGCCAACTATGTGATAAAAATATATATGTGTTCTTTACCAAGCATGAATGTTTAATTCTTGATAAAAATTTCGTTGTTTTATTTAAAGGTACTAGGTACAATGGTGTTTATGTGATTTATCTTGACAATATTGGTGGTGGCAATGTAAAATGTTTAACCGCTTCTATAGATGATCCTTGGCTTTGGCATAGAAGGCTTTGTCATTTCAACATGGATTTAATTGAAAATATTGCTAAGAAATATTTGGTAAGAGGTTTGCCAAAGTTGAAGTTTGTGAAAAACAAAATTTGTGATGCATGCCAATTTGGTAAACAAGATAAAGTGTCTTTTAAACCAAAGAATTGTGTGTCTACTTCTAAACCCTTAGAATTATTACATTTGGACTTATTTCGTCCAACTCAACATGCATAGTCTCGGTGGTAGTAAATACGCGTTTGTGATTGTTGATGACTATTCTAGGTATACTTGGGTACTATTCCTTATTCACAAAAATGAAGCCTTTGCAAATTTTGTAAAATTGTTTTCCAAAATACGAAATTTGTTAAACTTGAAAATCATTCGTTTGAGAAGTGATAATGGAACTGAATTTAAATTTAGAGGTTTTCTCGAATTTTTTTATCACAATGGTATTTCGCATGAATTTTTTATTGTTAGAGTGCCTCAACAAAATGGTGTTGTTGAGAGAAAAAATAGAACACTCCAAGAGGCAGCTAGAACCATAATTAGTGAATGTGATTTACCAAAATATTTTTGGGCAAAAGCCGTTAACGTGGCTTGTTATGTTATGAATCGAGTTCTTTTAAGGCCTTAAATAAATTAAACTCCTTATGAACTCTTGTTTTGCAAAAAATCCGTTGTGAGCTATTTCAAAGTTTTTGGTTGTAAATGTTTTATTTTAAAATCAAAGAAAATAAACCTACTTGGAAAATTTGACAAGAAATTAGATGAAGGAATTTTTCTAGGATATTCTATTGACAAGAAAGCATACCGAGTATACAATAGAAGAACTCTTTTAATTGAAGAAGTTGTGCATGTTACGTTTGATGAGGCTAATGATATTATTTCAAAGAATGTGTATGGAGATGAAGATGCAGGTATACAAAAGGAGCTTGAGAAGCTCACTATACATGAAGAACATCAACAGATCTTGACAAGCAATGAGGTGGACACTCATCACTTGGATGAAGAAGGAGAAAAGAACGAAAATACTCCAAAAGATCTCCCAAGAGCATGGAGATTTGTCTCAAGTCACCCTCAAGATTTGATTATCGGTGATCCATCTGATGGGATAAAAACTCGATCTCGATCTCATAAACCTTTGAATAATAATTGTGCCTTACTTTCTCATATTGAACCTAAACGTGTGGATGATGCATTGAATGATGAATCTTGGATTTTTGCTATGCAAGAGGAACTTAACAAGCAATTTGAGAAAAATAATGTATGGACTTTGGTTGAAAGACCCTCAATTCATCCAGTGATAGGAACAAAATGGGTTTTTAGAAATAAATTAAATGATAAAGGTGAGATTATTAGAAACAAAGCTAGACTTGTTGCAAAGGGATATGCTCAAGAAGAAGGTATTGACTTTGATGAAACCTTTGCACCCGTTGCTCGTTTGGAATCTATTCGCATGTTTCTTGTATATGCATGTTTTAAAAATTTCAAATTATTTCAAATGGATGTCAAAAGTGCCTTTTTACATGGATTCATTGACCAAGAGGTTTTTGTTGAACAACTCCCAGGTTTCTAAAATAAAAGTTCACCACATCATGTTTTTAAATTATCAAAAACTTTATATGGGTTGAAACAAACTCCTAGAGCTTGGTATGAAATATTAAGTATTTTTTTGATTGAAAATATTTTTAAAAGGGGAGTTATTGATACTACTCTTTTCACCAAAATTAGTTTTAATGATTTGTTAGTCATTTGTTCAAATTTATATGGGTTGATATTATTTTTGAAGCAACTAATGAAAGTTTGTGCAAGGATTTTTCTTGTCTAATGCAAAAAGAATTTGAAATGAGTATGATGGGAGAATTGCAATTCTTCCTTGGACTCCAAGTTCACCAAACAAAAGAAGGAACATTCATTACACAAATCAAGTACACAAAGGAGCTACTCAAGCGATTTGGAATGGAAGATTGCAAACAAGTTGGAATACCAATGTGTACTTCAACCAAACTTGACAAAGATGAAAAAGGTAATAGTGTTGATGAAAAACACTACAGAGGTATGATCGAAAGCCTACTTTACTTAACAGTTAGCAGACCGGATATTATGTTTGTTGTTTGTGTGTGTGCTAGATTTCAATTTAGTCCTAAGGAATCACATTTAATTGTTGTAAAAAGAATTTTTAGATACTTGAAAGGGACATTAAACTTTGGTCTTTAGTATCCTAAATCCACTAATTTTGATTTGATTAGTTATTCTGTCTCTTATGGACGTTGACTTTGCTGGTTGTAAAATTGATAGGAAAAGTACTAGTGGTATGTGTCATTTCTTGGGTAATTGTCTGGTGTCCTGGTTTAGCAAAAAGCAAAATTCTATTTCCCTTTCTACGGCGAAGCCGAATATATTACTGCTGGAAACTGTTGTGCTCAACTTCTGTGGATGAAACAAACATTAAAAGACTTTGGTGTTATTTTTGATTGTGTGCCTATAAGATGTGATAACACTAGTGCTATTAATCTCACAAAAAATCCTATCATGCATTCTAGAACCAAACACATTGATGTAAAGCACCAATTTATTAGAGATCTTGTGTACAAAAAGAAAATTTGTGTTGAATTTGTGTGCACAAAAGATCAACTTGCTGATATTTTTACTAATCCCTTGGCTTTAGATCGCTTTGAATCTCTCAGAACTCGTTTGGGCATCATTAATTTCAAATCTGTATGAATTTTTCGTTCGGGCACATATGAACGTCTGAACTATCTACTATTCTGGACGTTAACACCTAAACGTCCAAACTACTCTCTATTGTCTCGGATGCTTATAATCGTCCGAACTCTCCTTCTCATTCCTCTAACTCTCTGGAATTTCTAACGGACGCTTATCACCGTCCGACATTCCCTCTGACGCACAGCTTAGACCTTCGGCCGTCTGTTCATCTGCGTTCAGACGCATACAAATCATTCGGACGTTCGAACGATTGTTCTACTCGCTTAAATCCCTTCATTTTCTTATTTTCGGACAATACCCTCCCACCGAACCCTAGCTCTGGCACCCAAGAATCTTCTCAAAATTCTCTCAAATTCCCTATTCTCCTATAAAATTGGTTAAGAAATTTTATTCCAAACTCCTCACCCATTTCAATTGAACTTCATTTCACCATTCTACCATCTCAATCCTTGCATTTTCCCACAAATTCCTTCAACCTCACTTTTCCTTCTTCTTTTTCTTCTTCAGATTTACAATGGTACGGTCACGTGGTGGATCTTCAACGGCTACCAGAGGACAAAAACTCAAGGGCAAGGTTCCAGTGCAGGGACAATCATCCACAAACCCTCAATTCACTCTCGATCCCTCTCTACCTAAATTCATTGATACCAAATCATCTGATCGGTACACATCTCTTCTTATAAAATCTGTCATTGTTCAAAGTCCTGTTTCACAAAGTTTTTTTGATGAGTTAAACTTATCTCTTCTTAAATCATGCTTTGAAAAACAAAATTCGGGTCATTTAGTTCATTTGGATTTGCCTGTCTATCATGACATGGTGCTACAATTGACTGCCAATCTTAGAAATGGTCCTACTATTCGTACGTTGATTTCGCGTGTCAATAACAAAAATCTTGAGATTTCCTCTACTATCATTAATTCTATTTTTGAATGTGAAGTTGCCTATCCTAATGACATTTCCTATTTTTTTTTCTCTTTGGATAAATGGTCTGCTTTAGATACTCGTTTTGACATTGAAGAGGTCCTACAGATTTTTAACGTCAATTTTAAACAGGTTTCGGAAGCCAAAACTTTTCAGTTAAAATTCAAATGTACACAAATGAGGCATATTTTCTTTTGACACATCTAGATGTGTATCATATTCCAAGAGACTTTGCTTCGATCGGACGCATGTTCGGACGCATCCTCGACGTCCGAACAAATACCCTCGAAAAACGGACGCAGGTCGGACGACTCGCCGCATCGGAATTAGGTTATCTCTAAAGACAAACCTTTTTTTTGTGCTTAATAGAAAATAGCCGTTGGGAAGTTGTTGAAAGCAGTTTTTTGGCAACTATAAATACCCCTATGTCTGAATTAATTAAAACAAGACTTCTACATTGATTACAAATCATTCTTGAGCTATTTGGGAGAAATAGTTGGTATTTCAAGTATTGTAATAGTGTAGGTAGTGAGAAAAGAGCTTAGAAGTGTAAGAGTTCTTCAAGTGTAAGAGTGGAGAAATAACAATTGTAACAAAGGGAGGTTGTAAGTGTAAAACTCTTGGCTCAACTAAAGGAAATTAGTGTGAGCAAGAGTGATCCTCATTTGTGTACAAGAGGTTATTGTCTCACCTACTTTGAAGAGACTTTTAGAGGCTGAACTTCAAGTTGTGAACTTGGTAGTTGCCTTGTGAGAAGCTCTTTGTAATTGCAAGCTCCAAGCTTGAGAAGCTAGGGAGTTTGGTTTGATTCTCTTAATCTCAATATTCTTAATTGTTCTTTAAGCTTAAACTGTTGAATATCTATTGTATTCATTTGTGCTTAAGTTTTCATTTGGTGCACAAAGTTTGAATTTCTATTAAGCACAAAAAAAAGGTTTGTCTTTAGAGATAACCTAATTCACCCCCCCTCTTAGGTTGCTTTTAAGCCAACAAACATCTTATATACATATTAGTCACTAATTTACTACTTCCAATTGATGGGCATCGAACTGAACTCGGAAAAATGCAGTTGTACTTATTTTATTGTGTTTTTAAAGGTATCCCACTTGACTTTGGCTATCTCTTTTGCTCTCTATGGGAGCTCTTCCTAACCGATACCTGAAGGAACATTCCCTTTGGAAAATTCCTAACTAAAGTTTTTGATCACCTTGAAATTCCCTTCTCTGGAAAAAAAATAATATCCTCCTTATTTTAACAAATCCTACATTAAACGTGAGGGATTGAGATCTTTTAATGATCAATGGTTCACCAAGGCTGCTTATGAACTTGAAAAGTCTAAATCTCATGCTTCCACCTCCGGCCTTGCACTTCCTCATTCCTCTCCTCAACCCTCCTCTTCCACACCTCTACTTTTGCATGGCCCCCATATTTCATCTTCTGAACCCTCCCTCTCTCATATGTGCATCCTTGTTACTTCCTTGAGCAACCAAATGAGCTCCTTTCAACGTCGCACCTCCGAAAATAAGATAATTCGAAAGCTCAAAAGGCTGGAGACGAGACAAACCATTCTTCAAAAAGCACTTAGTTTAGGAATGTCTGTCTCAGCTCAAGTTCAGTTTGTCAATATCCAGTCACAATATACTCTTGAGTCTTCCTTTGACAGTGATGACAGTGCAAATACCGATGGTGATCATTCTAATCCTGAGACTGAAGCACGTGAGAATCCCGTTGGTACCGCCAATCCTGACATATCTACTGCTCCTGGCGATGACGATGATGATGATGTTGAAGACATTGTTGACACGTTCAACTACATCATGTAACGCTGTGATCCTCAAGATTTAAGCGGACAAGATAGTGAGGCTACAAAGGATGATAATGCACCAGCAAAAAAATGCAAACATGAGAAACTCTCCAAGAAGAAGAATGACTCTACCTCCTCACCTTAGCTTCTCTTTAGATTTCTTATGTACTTCAATAGTTTATTGACATTTACGTTATTCTGCCCTTGAATGCTATCTTAAACTTTTGTTGATATTTGCTTATTATAGTTTCATTTTTGTCCATGTTTGTTTATTAGTCTTTACGTAAGGGGGAGAATCCTCCCAAGGGGAGCTTATTTAACTTTGATGATGCCAAAAGGGGGTGTAATCATGGGTGTGCAATTTGAATTGATTGTGGCTGTTTCTATTTTGGGTATAGCAAGTTATTTTGCTTCATAGTTTGTCATCATCAAAAAGGGAGAGATTGATGATCTACAAACCTTATTTTGATTATGACAAATGTGATTTAATCGATTAACTTGAGCTGTGCAGGACTGCTATTATATTTGCAGGAAGCAGAGCTTTCGGACGAATTACACCATCCGAACAGCACTATATATCTCGGACGCACAATATCATTCGAACTGGATTACCACAGATGCAATTCACTGTCCAAACGATCAGGCAGAGAGCAAGTTTTTGGAGCATCTACAACGGACGCACAAGCTCGTCCGAAGGAATTTCCCTCGGACGTATTTTTCCGTCCGAAGGAGTAAGGTAGAATCAACGAGAGTTTTAAGGCACTTGCAACAGATGCATCTAATCGTCCGAAAGAAGCTTACATCGGACGAAGTTAACTATCCAAAAGAAAAACATTCCCAGTTGAGCATTAAACCTTTCGGACACATTACACCATCCGATGTGTGAACCTCTCAAACATACTTGGCTCAGACGATGGAACGGACGCAAACTTGGCCGTCTGAACGATATCCTCTACTTCCTGATTTTTAAGAACGGACGATGGATCGGACGCATAACAATCATATCGGACGTCTGAAACCTATAGCGGCTAGTTTTTGAGAATTTATTATTTAGCCGTTAGGAGGTGGTTAGAACCCAATTTATTGCACCTATAAATACCAACTCCTTTGTATAATAAAAGAAAATCTTACACATTGAATACAAGCAAGTAGAAAAGCAATTTGAGTACAAATTAGCTCTTGAGCAATATTGTATTAGTGTGTATTTAAAAGTGCTATTCAAAAATATTGAGTAGAGTGATAATCTTGTAGGAGGAACAAAAATGAGATTTAGAGTCAAGTCCTTGGCTCAAGTAAAGAGAATTAGTGTGAGCAACGATTATCCTACTTTGTGTACATTTGGGATTATTGTCTCACCAAATTTGAAGGAGTATCTTAGTGGATAACTACTTCAAGCTTGCTTATTTGGAAGTATTGTCTGTTTAATCTCTCTCTCTTTATTTATCTATTCTTCTTAAGCTTAATTGATTTTATATCTATCAAATTACTTGTTAGTACAAAACATTTTATAAGTGCATATTTTGTAAAGCAGCTTTTTAAGAAAACTAATTCACTCCCTCTCGTAGGTTGCTTTAGGGCCAACAATCTCTCTAATTGAGAACCTAAGAAACTAATGATGGCTGATAATGGTGATGATTTCCTCCCCTTCTCTTGGTGTATTTATAGGTATTTTTAGGGTTTTGGGACTCTGGAATGATAAGTACACGTTTTTCCATGTAATCGGGCCCACGAGAGAACTTTTCTTGGAAAATAATCAAGCTAGGTGATTTGCGACTTATCCGAAGGTCGGCACCTAGGCGCTACTTCTAGAATGCTAGGACTGTCTTTCTGGAATTGGCACTTGGGCACGAGTTACAAAAACCTCTTGTTCGTTTCATCATCAATTTTATCCATAATGCAGGCTGAATTTGAAAAAAATTCAAGCATAAAAATTGTAGCTCTCTCTCTTAGCTTTCCAAAGCATCTTGAATCACCCTAATTGGAGATCGGATAAGAAAGTTATGCTCAATCAACCAAACTATATCCAGATTGCTCCTTACTGGTGCACGTAAATTCCAATTTTGCAATTCTCCTCCAATTTTGGGATCAATTTTGATTCTTTCTTCACTCAAACCCTACAAAACTTAAAGTAAACCATTTTAGCTCAAAATTACTCAATTCTTGCTTATACATCATTAAAAATGAGGTAAAAAATACCTAAAATATACGGCATTTATGAGTTTATTAACTACCCCACACTTAGTTTCTGATCGTCCTTTAGCAAAATATAGAAACTTAAATCAAATATGTACTTAACACATCTCATAAGTTATCCACATGAATAACCAAGAACCAAACCACCATAAGGAAAATAGTCAAATGATAATAAACCCTTATACATGAATTCCAGCGTACGTGTGTGCATAACCACACAAAAATAACTTTAAGATACTCACATCAAATCATGAAAATCCTTTGAATTTTTCTAAACACTCCATGGCTTACTCTTATTACATTCCTCCACTAATGTAGACAACTGACTTGACTTAAATTAGGTAGGACTTTTAGTTTGTAATGTAAGGCTGGGTTATTGGCTAACAAAGAAGGGAAAATGATAAACAAATAAGAAAAAGGAACTTTAAATTAATGTTGGCTACACATCAAAATAAAACTTCTTTTTGAACATTAAAACACCCATATTTTAAAGAAGAAACCCTACACTTAATTGACCAAACACCCATACAAATTTTGTGCAACAAGCAGAATAAAATCATACCTTTTCATTTCAACCACTCTGGACATCAACACTTTATAAAAATATCTCCCTTTTTTTTTTCTTTTTTTTTTCTCCCAAAATGAGTACCAGTGGTAGGCACTACCCATAAAAAAAATATCTATGTAGGTACCAGTGATAGGCACCACCTGCTAACACTCCAATACAAGTGCCAATGATGGGTACCACCTGCAATACTCCAACACAAGTGTCAGTGATGGGCACCACGTGCTATATCAATTTTTTTTACACCCTTACACCTTAAACTGTACACCATACGTTTTAACATTCTCATACAACTACCTTTATTCCTTATATCCCCTTAACAATTAATGTGGCATTAAAACTCTTAAGGGACATCTAGGATAACTCACAAAGGAAGATAAAAAATGAGTTAGAAAAAAAATGATTGGTGCTTCTGTCCGTTCAAAACAAATTAAGGTTCAAGTAGGGTTCTAGGGATAAATTTTACAGCAGGGTTGGCTTAAAAGGTTCAAACATTCAATGAAATGCCTACCCTCATCTTTAAATCAAATCAACGTGATTATCTAAAATTTTGTATTGGAAATGTAATAAAACAAGTGAATCTACACAAATATCTCTTAGTGTCAAAAAGTTACAACATTGTAGTGCTCAAAATATTAACACCGACTAGGAGAAATCATGTTATTAACACCGACTACCCTACTCATGACAACTTAGCTAAAAAATTATCAAGTAGAAAATCAAAGAAACATGCTAAGCAATTTGTGAACAAAATTTTCAATGATTTGGAAAGCTCTCAAATCAAAAGTTAAGCTACAAATATGAAAGCAAAAATTGAACCAAATGAACAAACCAAACACTAAACAAATATAAATTAAGAAAACTCCCCACCCCACACTTAGAGGATAGCATTGTCTCCAATGCAAAAAATAAAGAAGAAAAAGGGAAAAAGAGAAGCTTCTTTGTCAATGAAGAATGTTTGGTGCCATTTATGTTGAACTAAATTCACCGGAGTCGAGGTGGAAAACATCAATAACTAAAACCAAAACAAAACGTAAAAGCAACTTAAAATAGTAAGAAACAAATAAACCAAGAAACCAAATTATTCTCTAGCCAAGAAAGATATTCTAACCCCTTATGGGTATACAAACTAAAGCAATGAAAGAAAACAAAAAAGAGTACCATTAAAATAAAATGTAGGAAAACAAGTAAAATCTAAACTACAATCAATCTTCATCATCCAAAGCCAACTCTTGAGGAAAAGAAGGAATGGATAGAAACGTCGATAGACTTTTCCACGCTTCCTAGCCAATTGTCGAGCCTCTATTGTTTGTTGCCACGTATGCTGGTACATAATATATGCATCAAACCGTTGCCGCACACGTTGTTGCTTGTGTAAAATCTATTGGAAGAGCTCGTCTTGAGTCCTCGGCTCACCTTCACTGGTTGGTGGTGCAAAAATAGAAGCCTGGGAGCGCGTCCTTCTCGTATGTGGCTTGATAACCCCCTCCATCACAGGCAATTTCCTAGCCTTCAATCGTTCCTCAGCCGAATCCATAAGTACATCAGGCATCTAAACATAAGGCTATAATCAAATATGGATACCATAGCCCAGATTGCTTGGTAGTCGCAGAATGGCAGATCGTATTATGAATTAATTGGCCGACATCAATGGACTTCCCAATGGCGATACAGTACGACAGTTTAGCACATTCTATAGTAACATTTGAAAGTTGACTTATAGGAAGATGTCGGGCACAAACAAATTTAAACCAGAGTTGCCATTCAGGTTTAAGTCTGTTAAAAGCAAAATATCGAGCTGCTTCTCCAGTAGTTGTAAACGTCCATTCTACCTCCCCATCGCATAGGACATTGGTAATTGTATTAAGTTCCATATTGGCATCGCGAATTTCCTGCCATTCTTTTTTTTTTAAGCAACCACCCAACCAGGTGAATAATTTAATAAATGATCATCAAATTTTACAATGGCGAATATAAGGGCAGCCCCTAACATCCAAGATCACCAAACCTTTTATAGAGCAAGGAATGGTGTCTCAATTATACTCAACATAGGTAGGTTTATTTTAATACCCTCATTTGTTAAACAATCAGCAACTTGGTTTGACTCTAAATACATGCAAAAATGAAATATTCCTACCCTAAACAGTCCTTGATGAACTGGAGTTGATTGTCAATACTCCAAGATGGTGCGGGAAAACTATTCAAAATGTTGACGAGAATCAGTGAATCAATTTCCACCTCCACTGCTTGTAACTGCAACTTGCAACACATCTTAAGCCCATCAATAAGAGCCATTGCCTCGACTTGCAAATTGGTTTGCTATTTGTAGCAATTGGATAAAGCCTTGATGCATTGTCCATTGTGGTCTCTAAGAATGCCTCCGCCCACTGCCATACTTGGATTACCTTTAGAAGTACCATGCACATTCAATTTGAAACATCCAAGGGGAGGACTTTCCCATTTAACAGCTAGTGCTCTCCTCGGTTTTGTTTGGGGTAGTTGATTGCAAATTCCTCTTGAAAACCAAAGGTCATTAGCTTGTATCACCTTTGTAAAAGGATAAAGTAATCTAACAACTAGTTGAAGAAATATCCTTCAAGTAAGAGAAAATATCAACAATTATCCTTGTTGCATTGATTGTCATTCCTTCAAAAATTGCCTTGTTTCTAGCTTTCCATAAGAAGCAGCAAATTATGCAAGGTAGGATTTTATAAATTGAACCAATTATGGCTGAAGGTGAATCGGCCTATTGTTCGGTGAAATATTGATTAGGTTTTTGCAAACGATGAACAAGCAATAAAAGAAAACCTTAATTATCCTAATTAACTCTCATACACTCGCAAGTATACGAGGTAAGTTTATATATAGGATGAGTAAGGATCGTTCCCACGACGACTATCGGAACAATTACTTGGTTCACGAGTCTATTTACTAGTTAAACAAAATAATTAAGGATTTTTGACTAAATTTAAACCAAATTTAATCGCAAGAAATTGAAATAAAGACAAGATATAAAATTCTAACCCTACAGAAAGCAATTAAAAATAATTAACTAAAACCCTAGTTCAATCTATCCTACTTGGTTTCCAAGAATTTAATCAAGAACTAGAATTTAAATTAATTTACACTATGAAAGCGATTAAAAACGATAAAGTAATACCCTAACTACTAAACTTATGGAAGTAATTCAAAATTTAAAAGCAATAAAAGAAGAACGATAATTAAAGAACAAGAAAGCAATAAGAATGAAAATTAAATTGCATAAAATTAAATAAAACTCAGTAATTGAAGCAAGAACGAATGTTGAAGATCATCAAATCTTCAATTCTTGACAAGAGAATGAAATTCTTACGCGAACAATTGAAAATTCTACCCGACGACTAAACTATTTGTCTACTGTTGAAAAACCTAAAGACTAATGATGGCTGATGATGATCTCCCTTTTCTCCCTTTCTCTAGGTGTATTTATGGGTGTTTTAGGCTTTTGAGGCTTGGAGATGATAAGTACACAATTTCCCATGCAACCGGGCCCATGGGAGGATGTTTCTTGCAAAATAAATCAAGTTTTGTAGCCCACCCATCGATTGGCCTACGCACACATGCACTGCAATTTTGACGCACATGTGTGAGCTAGGCAGAGAGGTTCTGGAGCTGGCGCACATGCGCTGCAATTCTGCCACGCATGTGCGCGCTTGGCAGACTCGGCTTCAACTTTCTCCTCGATTTTGATCATGATGCAGGCCGCATTTGGGAAAAATCAAAACATAAAACTTGTAGATATATCTCTTATATTTCCAAAACATCTTGATTAACCTCAATTTGAATTCAGAAAAGAAAGTTATGATCAATATACCAAACTGTGTCAGAAGCACTCCTCGCCAGTGCATATTTTCCAACTTTGCAATTTTGAATGAGATGCTTATAGAATCTTGGAAAATGTAAAACAAAAAAGTTGTAGAAAGATTCCTTATATTTCTAAATCATCCAAAATCACAGAAATCGAGGCTCGAACAAGATATTTATGCTTGATCTTCCGAGCTGTATCTAATTTGCACCACGCTAGTGAATGTTTTCCTCCAATATTGTGACCCCTCTTAACTCATTCGGACCACATTCACTCAAACCCTACAAAACTCAAAATAAACTATTTTAGCTCATAATTACTCAATTATTATTCAAATTACATTAAAATAGAGGTAAACGACACATAAAATATATGACATTTAGGAGCTTATCACCTACCACCAAGAGTTTAACTTATCCAGAATGGTTGTTGATGGAGCAAACGTCACTTCAAACCAAGCTTTGAAGAAGTTCCAAATTTTCTTTGGTATTTCACAATCTACAAATAGACAATCCATAGATTCCTCATTATCACAAAAGCAGCACTTGAAGGCTAATGAAAAGCCAATCTTGGACATTATATCATCTAGTGGAAGCCGTTTGTTCAGCAATCTCCACATGAAGATAGAAATTTTCAGCTGGAGTGTCACATCCCAAATCATTTGCCTAGAAAATGACCGTGCCATTGATGGAAAAGTCGAAGAGATTAAGAAAGAACCCCTGGCTGTTAGGGTCCAAATGAGTTGGTCTAGTTCCTCGTTCAGGAAAATTATCCCCCTTTCCTTGTGAATTCCTTCAATGTTTTGTAGTTTTTCATTGGAATATCTCCCATCTAGGGAGGAAAGGTTCCAACAATTGGGACTCTACACTTGCGCCATTGTGTGGTGACTATCATAGACTTGTTCCACCATGTGAGAGATAGGCCCTTGTTCAGTAAACGGATCAAACCAAAATGAGCAATTAGCCTTCCTTATTAGGAATAACAAATACTTTTTCACTTATTCTCGAACTCTCAACATTCTTTTCCTCGTAAGTGAATCTCCAGGTGATTCCTTGACCAAGCAAGGTTGATTTTGGCCTTTAAGATATCTACCTTGGAGAAAAGAACACCACAGTGATTGTCCTTTACGAAATTTTCACCATAGTTTGATACTAAAGTCGTTTACCACATCCGATAGAAGTGAGATCCAGAGCCCATTTGAATGCTTTGGCTGACAAATGGTGGCCCAGGAAATCCAATGGTGCTTAAGAACACCATCCGAGGCTCCCCAAAAAAAGTTACTGCAAATTGCCTTTCCAACTCCTTAATTGTTGAATCTAGGGGAGAAAAAACCGTTAAAAGAAAGGTCAGAATGCTACTGAGGACATGCTTGATGAGAATAAGTCGACCTCCGGGAGAAAGAAACCTAGTTTGCTATCCATGAATGCGAGAAGTCACCTTTTCAATCAATGGTTGGAATAGTGATCTTCACTTTTTAGCTTTGTGAATAGGGTATCCCAAGTATGTGAATGGTAGGAATTTTTTAACAAACCCTATCTTAGCTTGGATCCTCCAAGTCCGAGCTGGTGATGCTTTTTTGGATAAGTAGAACGAGCTCTTGGACTTATTAAAAAGTTGCCCTGATGAGTTCTCAAATGTTAAGAGAAAGATCATTAGATTTTGAATGGAATTGGATTCTTCCTTTGTGAATATAACAATGTCATCTGCAAATGCCAAGTGAGAGATGGTTAGGCAATATCTCGGTAGGGCGAAAGCTGATATTTTCCCTAAAAGAAATTGAGCTTTTAATTCATGTCCGCATGAGAACATTTCTTGCATGGTTATGAAGAGAAGGGGTGATAATGGGTCTCCTTGTTGAACCCCTCTTGAAGATTTGAAGAATCCCTTCAGCACCCCATTGATGAGAATAGAGAACCAACAATCCTCCAAGACATTCCTCATAAGAGAAATCGATTCTTCAACAAAACCAAGCTTCCTGAAGATGGCATAGAGAAAATCCAAGAAAGCCTATCAAACACCTTGGTGAGGTCAAGTTTAATGATCATATTTCCTCCTCTTGTTTTCCGGTCTATGAAATTGGTCATCTCTTGCACCAGTAGAATGTTGTCTGCAATTTCTCTCCCTTGGACATAAGCCACCTGCTCAGTGGAAATAATTTTTGGCAAAATGGAAGAGTCTATTAGCCATTTGTCCAAATTTTATTGAAAAAAGTGCAAAGACTGATGGGTCCAAAATCATTGAAGGAGTAGGGGTTGGCTATTTTTAAGATTAATGTAATAAGGATGCTGGTAAACATTCTTGACCTGGCATTCTTGCTCTCTTCATAAAGGCACTGACTTCATGAAAAAGATCTTGTTGAATAATATCCCAGCAAGTGGTGAAAAAAGTCCCATTGTAGCCATCAATGCCTGCAGTGCCATCAGGGTTGAGGGAAAACACAACATCTTTCAACTCTTTGATGAGAGTTCGGATAACAAGAACTGATTGTCCTTATTGGATATTGTTTCTGTGAGGGTATCTAACAACGAGTGGTCTATAGCTGCGAAGTCATTACATGACAAGAGCTCCCGGAAGAAGTTAACCTCTTCGCCTCAATTAGTTACATATCTTCGGTCCAGACCCCATCAACCTTAATCCTTGAAATGTGTAATCTTTGCCTTTGGCCAGGAGAGTAGAGTGGAAGAATTTGGAATTTTGTTTCAGCCATTTCATCCTCACTTTTTGACGCCAAAAGGTTTCTTCTTCTACAAGGCATTTAGTGTGAAAAGCCTGTGCTTGAGCCAAAGCAATTTGGTTACTTTGATTCTGCTGTTGCTTCCTGAGAAAAAGCTTCTTCCTTGCACTTGACATCTCATTCAGCTTCTTTTACCTTGGTGAAAATATTTCCAAAAACCATGTGGCTCTAGTTCCTTAGCTCCATTTTTAGCCTTTTAAGTTTGGAAGCTAGAATAGAGAGAGGGGATCCAAAACAATGTAAATGCCAATTACTTTCTACAATCTGCAAAAAATCCTTATTCTTAGTCCACATGTTTAAGAATTTAAATTGCTTCGGCCCTGATGTGGTTGCATTAGACATTTTGAGAACAACTGGAGAGTGGTTGAAGCGTGTCTTTAGTAGATGCTCTACGGTAACGTGTTAAAAAGTTGTCAGAAAACCATTATTGCACACATATCTATCCAGTCGCTTCCAAACCACATTTCCAAACCTATTGCCGCGCCAAGTATATTTGTAGCCTTGAAAGTGCAAATCCATCAAGCCACAATCATAAAGACAATCATTGAATTCTCTCATAGCATCAGAGTGTAAGGAGCAAGAACCTTTGTATTCATCGAAGCCGAGCTGGAAATAACATTAAAATCACCATCTACCAGCCATGGAGTTCGAGGTTGTACTACTCGAAGATCCTTCCATAGAGTCCTTCTTTCCATTTTTGTACACTTTGCATATACAAAAGAGGCTGCCATATCCATGTGAGAAGAAGTAGAGGAAATGGATAGATGGAATAACTGATCAAAAATGAAAATGGGAGCTAAAGCTAGCTCTTTATTCTAGAAAACCCAAAATTTTCCATTATAATTGCAATCACAGCTATCGAACCCTAATTTATGAGCGAAGAAGGTAATCCTTGCTTTGCCTACCATTGGTTCCATTAATCCAAGAATTTTTATTTTGTATTTCTTTACCTGCAACTTTAGTCTACGAATGGGGGGTTTATTGGTTACCCTCCTTATGTTCCATACAAGGATGCTATCCAATTAACACAGAAGAATTAAGGAGCTGAGAAGGATATTTAATAGATAACCTTGATCGCATTGGTCTCGGCATGTTGTAGGTTCATGTTGAGTTTGCATTTGCACTTCTTTTTGGATGTGGACTTACCATTCAGTTTTGGCGTGGAAAGGGCGAGCTGAAGAGGAGTTTCCGTTGCATGCTTTGCATGGGGCAAATCACTGCCTGAAAAATAGCATGGTAACTCCTCCAAAATTTTTGCATGGGAGATCAAAGAGTCATCCTTGGATAGGTTGTTTGAATTTTGAATTAGAAATATGACTGGATGATTTGTTAGTTCATTTGAACGAGTCAGTTCTTTTCCAACCGAATCTATTGAAGTCTTCTTCTCTATCAAATTTGAATTATTCAGTTCTTCTTCCAAGGGATTGAAATTTTGAATCTCCAGATTTATAAGGTGCATTGTTGGATTGTTTACCAGCTTGGGAGATGGCTAAGCTGCCATTCTTTCCACCATCTCATCTCCCCCCAGTTTTTCTGCCACTTGGGAAATATGTTGTGCTTCTTGCTCCAATGGAATTTCTAGGGTTTGATCATGATTCAAAATGTCTTTTGGTTGCTAAAGATGTGTTTCCTTATGAACTCCTGAGGTACCCGCTGCAGTTTTCTTGATTGGTCTCCATTGCGATTTTCCTTTGTCCTTAGGTTGTGGTTTGGAAGGGCCTGAGGAGTCATCCTGCTTCTTGTCGGTCTTGGAAAATCCTACTAAGCACTTGTCTAGGGTGTGTCTGAGCTTGTTGCATTTTGCAAAGTAACTTGGAATCTCTTCGTAGCAAATTTTCTGCCATTTTCCATTTTCTTCTACTCCTAGCCAAATCCTTGTGGGAAGAGTAGCCAAAAGATCCACTTCCACGCGTACTTTGGCCGTGCTAGGGCGGGTGAAGTTTTCAGTAGCCATGTTTAGTTTAAGAGGGGTGCCAACTGCTTGAGCAAGGCTGAAAATTGAGTGCTTGTTGAAGAAGATAACAGGTAGTCCCTCGAGGGTGATTCAAAGAGGAACAATGGAAGGCTCAATGTCTGGGTGTAAAGTGGATGTCATTTGAGGACACACATGTAGAAACCATTGATAAACCAAGGTATTTTTGAGCTAGTTACGAAGATAGTCCTCCTCCAATGAAAAACAAATGAGTGCATGTCTGTAATCAAGGAAGCCAACGGTGAAGTTTCCCTTGAATCCAATTGTATGGATGCTTTTCCTCACTGTCTCCATGTTAGGTTTGCCTCTGGGAAAGTTACCTACTAATGTGAACCGAAATGCAGTAGCCAGCTATTGGACTTCTTCTTCGAAGAAAAAGATGGCCGGTTCACCCTTATAGGATTGTAATTTCTTCAAGGTTTGGTCCGGCTGTGAAGATTGTGGTTGTAACTAATGCTTACCAAGTAAAACTTGCGCAAAAGATCTGGTTTACCCTTTAGCCGAAGGCTGAAAGGCCTCCTTCTAGGCCATGCCAAGTGGGAATCAACTGAGTTTAGAGTGTTTTAGAGAGAGAATGTAGAGAGAAAGAGAAGAGAATGTTATAATGGGACCTAATAACAGATTCATTTCTTCGGACCCGATGTAGCTTCAACAGCCGATTAATCGCATCCGCAAGATGTCCACATGTTGTCCTCTCATGTACACCTGTTGATTGTTTTAATGAGCCAAATTAGAGTAAAATTCTCTTACCATAGGTAATTAAACATCAATAGGGGTGACAACAAATTGGTTCCATCCATGTGGCGAATATCCGGTGCCCCACGCAGTGGTATATATATGCCTTTTTCTTTTATTGCTGCCCGTTTTGATATGTCATTCTCGTATTTTCTATGGGTGGCAGTTTATAGAAATTCGCCCGGTACTGCTAGTTGCTGGGGTTGCTCTTCTTCTTGCTGTGGGTCTGAAGATGATGATGCGGGAGTCTTGCCCCTTGCTAGGTCACGTGTACGCCCCATACCTACAAGAGTTACTTGTTAGAATAACCATAATCCCACACTTACACAATTCTACAATTACAATTAATAGCCCATCCTATGCACTCAAAATTGAATAACAAGATTAGAGGTCGTTCTTGAAGAACCCCAGTTATGTTAATCATGTTTTGATGATGACCAAATCATACTAATGGTTTAAAGACAAGTGTGCAGAAAAACAGGGAGGTTCGGACGCAAATGATCGTCCGAACAAAAACAACCACAACAGCTTCGGACGACAAAGTAATCGTCCGACACAAAGAAGCCTCGGACGAAGAACAGCGTCCGTTCATATTCCAGTAGACTTTGCTTCGATCGGACGCACGTTCGGACCATTCTGGACGGCCGAACGGTTACCCTCAGAGAACGGACGCACTGTCGGACGCAAGGTTTAGCAGCGGCCGTCCGAACGGTCCAACGGCTAGTTTGTTCGGACGCACTCTTGCTGCATCGGCCGTCCGAAAGGTCCAACGGCTAGTTTTCCAGTAGACAGAAAATAGCCGTTGTGAAGTTGTTGAAAGCAGATATTTGGCAACTATAAATACCCCAAGGTCTGAATTAAGTTAAATAGAGACTTCTACATTGATTAAAAACAATTCTTGAGCTATTTGGGAGAAATAGTGGGTACAAGTGTTGTAATAGTGTAGGTAGTGAGGAAGAATAGAGCTTAGAAGTGTAAAAGTTCTTCAAGTGTGAGAGTGGAGAGATAACAATTGTAACAAAGGGAGGTTGTGAGTGTAAAACTCTTGGCTCAACTTAAGGGAATTAGTGTGAGCAAGAGTGATCCTCATTTGTGTACAAGAGGTTATTGTCTCACCTACTTTGAAGAGACTTTTAGGGCTGAACTTCAAGTTGTGAACTTGGTAGTTGCCTTGTGAGAAGCTCTTTGTAATTGCAAACTCCAAGCTTGAGAAGCTAGGGAGTTTGGTTTGATTCTCTTAATCTTAATATTGTTATTTGTTCTTTTAAGCTTAAATTGTTGAATATCTTTTATATTCATTTGTGCTTAAGTTTTCATTTGGTGCATAAAGTTTGAATTTCTATTAAGCACATAAAAAGGTTTGTTTTTAGAGACAACCTAATTCACCCCCTCTCTTAGGTTGCTTTTGGGGCCAACAGTTCTAAGTAACACAAAATTAATGGAGTTATCCCAAGGCCGAATAATCAAGCAAAATATGAACAATATCACTCTATAATTATGAAAGATGCCTTGAATGAAAATTCATGCAATTATGCCAAGCATTTTAACATGTTCACTCAATGAGGCATTTTGCAAACACTTGGCGTGCATACTCTAGTAACTCCATAATTTGAACAATTATTGATCCAATTACTTAGTAATAACCACCATACACCACTATGGATATCCAAAATGAAATTCATAATCATAATTATGCCACAAAACCATGTATTGTATGTTTGAATATAAACTCAAACACATAAACCCTTACAATTATAGAAAAACATCACAAACCATTCTTATGACCATATTATCACATAATTGAAGTAATTGAAATGATAGGAATAAAAATTCATATATAAAATCCATCCAAATATTTTATAAAACACATGGTGTGCATAAAAATAATTCAACTTATCGAACAAAAATTCACATAAAAAATCATCCCACACAACATAAAGACTCAAATTCATGCATAATGTATAAAAATGAGTCATGAAAAACTTAGAATCAAATAAGCATGAAAAATTAAACCTTTAATTATATGCAAGAAAAGCCCATAAAAGGAACAAAATTAAGAAACAAAGAAAATCATACCTATGATGATGTAAAAGTTGTGCAAGTGTAATTTGAATGATATATGTCACGCCCCAAAAACGGGACCGTAACACGCCGCGCTAATGGCACACCAGTCCAAAGCGCAAGGCACAAACGAACAGAGCAACAAACTTAACCGCAATGTAATAGAACCATCAAACCATTTCTTAACTATAAAACCGAATATTTCATTTTTACACAAAAATACGAATTACAAAATTCCTTCTTAGTACAAAAGATGCTACAACAAAAACAAAGTTCTCAATACAAATCTATCTAATACAAGACCCCTTTCCAAACAAAAGAAAAGCTTGGAAGTTATTATCCGCAGATCCTACCTAATGTTTCCTCTGGAGAAAATCTAAAATCGCTAACGCGGTGGAGAGTCAAAACGAGCTAATTGTATAGCTTAATCTAATCACATCTAGATGTGTATCTTTAGTGGCATGTCCAAAACATAGCCAAAAAGATCCAATCATTTCAAAACATAGTATGCTAAAGCATAGCGAATAAATCCAAGTACAGTTTCAAACCGGAATATAATAAAATAGCATGAGTATCTTTTAGGCTCGAAGGTATGACCTACAGTACTAGTCAGATCTAGTAATCTACCACACCTACTAGTCTGACCGGGAGGTCAAGTTATCCCATCACAAGACCCCGCAGTCAAATAGTTCATAACAGTCATAGCAGTCACCATGGCGTCCCATGGATGACTATTGATCAAACTATAGAACCGGTTCTCCACAAATCAAACATTTCCAAACACATCCAAAATTATATACCTAGGTCACCTATGAGCCAAAACAGTTATAAAATGCTTTCATATCAAAAGAGTTTGCAAACATATCATTTGATTAACATAAAATAGCTTGGTCCCGATTTCATATGTAATAGTTCCAAAACTTGGTAAAAGTGCAGTTCCAAACATCATACACATTCTAAAATCCATCCAAACATATTTCGAAAGTCGTTAAACAAAATACAAGTGGAAGAGGGTCTATGTTACCCACCTATCAAAGCAAAAACTGTACAAATGATCACTGAACGCGATCGCCGGCGGTAGGTGGCGTGGTACCTAAAACAAATATAAGAGGACTCTTAGAAGAGATGTAGAAGTTAAAGAATGACTAGGGAAGCGAAAACGACGCGAAACGATAGAAAACGACACCAACAGCTCTTTGGTAAAAAATGACCTTTTCACAATTTCTGACCAACTTCGACAAGCTAAAGGACCCCAGTCAAAACACTTAGTTAACCCCTCAAATTCGTATTACAGCTAGATTAGGTACCACGCCACCTACCGCCTGTCTCGGATACACATTTAGATGTGTATAAGAGATAGGCTTCTAGATAGTTGTATACCACAAATTATCCTGCCAACAAAATCCAATTCCAAGGTATTCAAGGGACCTTGGTTACAACCCAACTCAAAACAACATATTCAACCAACCAACAAAATCCATAAACGGAAAGATTCACCGGAGCAATAGCCGGGACTATATCAATAGCATTCCACAACAATCCATACCCCATAACCACTACAATTAACTCTATTACAACATTAGAGCAACAACCTATGGGTGGAATTCCTCTTTACTACCAAACTGAAATTTTTACCGATTAGCCACACGCATGATTCAAACATGCTTCCTATCCATCCCACTACCAAGGAAACACTTAAAACCATCAAAAGATCATTAAAGATCCTTCAAACTTAACCAATTATCCAAATTATCCTAGTTGCGCACTGATACAAACTTCCGCTTACTTACAAAATGAAGGGAAATCAATTCCACTTGGTTTCAAGTCTCAATTCCTATCCAAACTAACCTTAAAACACTCTTAAAACATCATTATGTGCATAGACATAAGCATTCATAGCATAACACTCTAGGCCACATATGGAAGACAAAACCCCAACTCATAATCTTAAAATTTGTAATCTAACCATGGAAAGTTGTTAAAAATCAACCCCAATCACTTCCCAACCTCCAAAACACTAAAAACAACCCATAACATACATAAATCATAACATATAAGGCTGCAAAGAGGGTTTATTTTCAGCCATAAAGAATCCTACAAAACTTGAAATTAAAGCTTGGATCATAAAGCCCATAAGCCATAAATGCTAAAATACATAAAATCTTACCTTCCAAGTGATTCCTACTTGAAATCCAAGAAAATTTTTGGGGGAAAATGGAGAAGAGAGTTTCGGCTGCTGCTAGGAAGAAATGAGGAAGAAAAACAACAAGAAGAAGACTTAAAAAGCTTCCAAAGTTGACCCAAATAGTACCCAAGTTGACCAAATAGTCTCCAAGTTGACTATTTGACCCAAAAACTAATTTTTTGCTACTAAATTAACATTTTTTTCTGAATAATTCAGCCATCATACAACACTAGATGTGTACAAGAGACACATTAATTACACTTAGTCCAACAGTGACCCGTTTACCCGCCGGAACCGAAATCGCGTAAACCGAAAAATTTGCCGAATTGAAAAACGAATAAGTTGAAGTACTTAATGACTAAAAATAATATGAAAAACATTTTAAACCAGTTAAAAATCAAAGAACAAGGCTAGTAAAATACTGGGTTTCACAATATAAGATGATGAAATTAATTGGAAAGTTAAGAATTGGGGATGGGGAGATTTTGGGAAGAGGTTTAAGAAGAGGATTGAAGAATATAAGAAGAAAGAATAATCCTAAGGCTACTATGTGAAGGATTAAATAACCCCTCAGGTCATCGTGCCTGGGCATAGATGACAGGCGTTCAATTTTGCAACGCCTGGGCGCGAAGTCCAGTAAGGTTATTTAGCCTATCTGGTTGTGGCGCCTAGGCGCTGCGCGATGACCAGAATGGTCAAACTTGTCCAAATGCTAAAATTTCCAACTCCAAAATTTAAAACACTCCTCCCTTGATTGTAAGACTCATTTTTCTTCAACTTTTTTCCGACAAATTAATTTAATACACTAAAAAATGACACTATATCAAGAAAAACAAAACAAAAAAGAACATGGGTTGCCTCCTATGTGCCCTTGTTTATAGTCTTAGTTCGACTTTGGCTCGTTTGATCAATGGTTGGCAAGGTGGAAAGTTTCCCGCCCTTTGTGAATAATCTCACTGTAGTAGCGCTTCACCTGTTGGCCATTCACCTTGAAATTGCCTTGACTTCCTTTGAGTTCCACTGCATCTTACGGGAATATTTGCACTACTTCAAATAGCCCACTCCACAACTTGAGCCTCGAGTTGTATAATAAAATCGGGTCCCTAGCCTTCATATACACAATTATTCTCCAGAATATGTTTGACATGCCACATCTTAGTCATTTTCTTGTACAATCGTGTACTTTCATAGGCTTCTCTTCGGACCTCATCTAATTTCTTTAAATTGAGAAGCCTCTTCTCACCAGCCTCCTTCAGGTAGTAATTGAGAGTTTTGATTGCCCAATATGCCTTATGCTCAATTTTAACCAGAAGATGACAAGCTTTACCATAAACCAATAGGTAAGGAGACATCCCAATGGCGGTCTTGAAGGTGGTCCTATATGCCCAAAGTACATCATCTAGCTTTTGAAACCTCTACTTGTTCAGAAGTTTGCAGGTGGTATAGTAGAGAATTTTTTTGGGTGACTCCATATTTAGATAGGACGGATTCGAACAAGGAATTTGTAAAATGTGATCCTCTATCACTTATAATAGCCCGCAGAACATGAAATTGTGAGAAAATATTTTCCTTACTAAATTGGTCACTACTCGTGCGTCATTTGTTGGTAGTCCCAGGGCTTCAATCCACTTATTGGACACATAGTTTATAGCCACAAGGATGTATTTATTATTGTACGACGATGGAAAGGGGCCTACAAAATCAATACCCCACACGTCAATAATCTCGCAAACTAGATTGTTTTGCATTGGCATTTCATCTTTTCTGGACAAATTTCCCGTACGTTGACATTGATCACATTGGGTTACAAAATCTCTTGCATCATGGAACAATGTTGGCCAAAACAATCCGCTTTGCAACACCTTTGCAGCCGTCTTCTGTGAGCCGTGTGTCCACCTACTTGTGAAGAGTGGCAATGAAATAAGACACTTTGTACCTCACTCTCCGGAATGCACTGCCGGATTACTAGATCCTAGCACCGACGATAGTGGTAAGGGTCATCCCAAATATAGTACTTAATTTCTGAAAGAAGTTTCTTTCTTCGATTTAGATCCATGGTGGACGGAATGATCTTGGCGGCCAAGAAATTGACAATATCCGCATACGAAGGCGCCTTGTGCTCCATTCTCATCAACTGTCTGTCTCATCTTCCGAAAATATCTCATTTATGGGCACTTCATCACCTTTTCTTGCCATGGGTCCCTCAAGTCATGAAAGGTGATTTGCCATTGTATTTTCGATTCTTTTCTTATCCACCATTTCCCAGTCAAATTCCTGCAATAGCAAAATCTATCGAATAAGTTTAGGTTTAACATCATTTTTAGTCAATAGGTATTTAAGGGCTGAATGATACGTATGAACTATTACCTTATTACCTATCAAATATGACCTAAACTTATCAAATACTAAAACTACTACCAATAATTCTTTTCGGTGATAGATTAATTCATTTGTGACATTAAGAATTCGGCTGGCATAATACACAATGTGCAAGACTTTTTCTTTCTTTTGACACAATGTCGCACCCACGGTATAGTCACTTGCATCACACATTAATTTGAAAGGTAAATTCCAATTTGGTGCAACTATCACAGGTGCGGTAATCAAAACTTCATTTAACTTATTAAATGCAGAAAAACATTTATCAATCAAAAACAAAAGGCATAGCTTTTTGCAATAAAGCACATAAAAGGCGCGAAATCAAAGCAAAATTTTTAATGAAACGTCGGTAAAAACCGGTATGACCACTGTCTCTTCCTCACATCCTTCACATTCGTAGGGGGTGGTAATATTTCAATGATCTCTACTTTGCTTTTATCTACTTCTATGCCCTTAGATGAAAAATGATGGCCTAAAACAATCACTTCTTGAACCATAAAATGACATTTTTCCCAGTTAAGTGCCAAGTTTTAAGACTCACATCTTTCCAATACACATGCAAGATTATTTAAACATGAATCAAAAGAGTCACCAAACACACTAAAATCATCCATAAAGACTTCAATAAATTTCTCAACATATCACGAAAGATAGCAAACATACATCTCTGAAAGGTAGTAGGAGCATCACATAAGCCAAAAGGCATGTGTCGATATGCAAATGTGCCATATAGACAAGTAAAAGTGCTTTTCTCTTGATCTTTAAGGGCTATGGGCAATTTGAAAACACCCTGAATAACCATCGAGAAAGTAATAAAATGCATGTATAGATAATTTTTCAAGCATTTGATCAATGAAGGGTAAAGGAAAATGGTCTTTCCTAGTAGCTTCATTAAGTTTTCCATAGTCTATACGTATCCTCCACCCCATCAATAATCTAGATGGTATTAATTCATTTTTTTCATTTACGACTATAGTCATCCCTATTTTTTGACACTATTTGCGTTGGACTAACCCACTCATTATCACTGATGGGATATATGATCCCAGTATCTAGCAATTTTAAACCTCCTTCTTAACTACCTCTTTTATAGTTGGATTTAACTGCCTTTGAGATTGTTTGATAGGCTTATAGGTGTCATTAAGGAATAGTTTATGCATGCAAACAGTGGGACTTATGCCTTTTATATGCTCTGTACTCCATGCTCCATGCAATGGCTCCACAATGTTTCTTCAACACAAAATTAATTTATGCAATTCAACATCAGAAACAGAAACAATCATCTTGAAAATGACTGGATATGTATAATTCTCTCCTAAAAAATATATTTAAGATGAGAAGGCAGTGGTTTGAACTCAACCTTGGGGGGTTCATTGGTCAGATACCCCCCTTTACATTTATTCCTCAGCTTGCTCTACTTAATTTCCCCTTCCATCTTGTCATCCGTCACGCTCTCTTTGTTGCTAGCTTCCATCTCCTCTTCATGGATGTTATTCATGTCTTTAACTCATCTTCACGGATTTCCTACAAAAATCATTAACCAAATTATCAATAATAACATCATCATATTCAATTGGAAATTTAAAAGAATCAAAATATTAAAGGAAACAATGTCGTCGATTCTAAATTGAAAGTTTCCAGCTTGGACATCAATGATGGCTCGCCCGATGACCAAGAAAGGTCTTCCTAATATGAGTGGGGTCACAACATCTTCTTCCATGTCAAGTACGATGAAATTTACTGGTAGAAATACTTTCCCAACTTTGACAATAAGGTCTTCTACTACTCCTAGAAACCAGTTGCCTCATAATTCTATCAGTTAGTTGGAGAGTGACGTTTGTCGGCTTCAATCCTCCTCCATTCAACCTCTTAAAGGTGGAATGAGGCATGAAGTTAATAGAAGTTTCCAAATCACATAGAGCTTGGTAGAATGTTAATCCTCCAATTTCACATGGAATTGAGAACGAGTCTGGGTCATTGAGCGTAGGGGGAAGATTCTTCTAAATGATGGCACTACACCCCTCGTTTAAGTACAAAATTTCGTCTCACATCAATCACCTTTTGCTGGATAATATTTGCTTCATGAACTTATCATAACTGAGCATATTTTCTATTACTTCAATAAAAGAAAGGTTAATCTCAATGTTCTTAAAAATTTCCAAAAACTTCCTAAACTTTTTCATCTTTTCATCCTCTTTCAGTCTTTTGGGAAAAGGAATACTTATCTGCTTAAGAATTCAAGAACTAGCTAAAGGGTTCAAAAAACCCTAATTTCGGTCAAAATCTATAATCGGCCAGGCCATACTAATCTTATTTGGCCTAGGATTTAGCTTCAAGACTTGTTTCTAAGAATATTGTTTTAATTGTTTTCTTAACTTGGATAAGTATTAGTCCACATTAGTCTTTTTGACAGAGTTTTTGGTTCCTTTCTTTACCAATCCAAGTCTTGGTTAAATATGCTAGTTGATGTCCTAGTTTTTTAGGAGTTGTGGATCAAGTTTTCACATTTAAATTAGGCCTTATGGCCGAACATAACAATCAGCTTTTCAAAAAAACCTTTGTGAAAAAATTCTCCCAACTTGTCTTCCAAAGACGTGGTATTTGCGAGAGTGATTCTTGTGATTGCCAACCAAGAATTCTATTGGTTCTTGTCTCGTTATGGACTATGGATCGATATCTCATACAGTTGAGAATAGATATCTTTAAATTTTTGATTTCTTAATCAAAGGGTTTAAATTTGTCAAGTCAGAGTTGTTCAGGCGATCTCAATTTCTGCGTTCAATCTCAGTTCTCGTCAGTTTCACTAGTACATTCAATCGCCCATGAGTTTGAAATTTCCTGTATTTTTGCTTATATTTAAAGAAAATTATTTGTAGGGTTTCAAATATCTTTAAATTATTTTTGCTTATATTAAGAATAGCAAATAGATATATTTAAATTATTGATTTCTTAATCAAAGGGTTTAAATACGTCAAGTTGGAGTTGTTTATGAGACTTTGGTTTCTGCGTTCAATCTTGGGTCTCTTTAGTTTCACTGCTGGGTTCACATTAGCAAATCTATTCACTAGCCGTGAATAATAGAGTAAACTTCATGAATTTTAAGATCTGGAACGGCAATTTGATCAACCAGATTAGCAATGGTCCAATACTAAGCCAGTTTGAGAACCAAAAGGATGAAATACTAGAACGTATTGCCAGTTGACTATGAGGGTCCACAACACTTCGTACCTTAAGCATCCTTTGCCAAACCGTTGATGATTAAATGGCGAGTCAGAGCTATAATGACATCTCATACATTTCACCCATAGGGAGGTAGACCTGCATGAAAATTCCACTAAAGTTTACATGAACAAGAAAGAACCACATCTCCCAAGTGACAAATATCCAAACCATCCTCATTAGTTGGAGAGCATAAATCTTTCTAGTTATGCCAATGCCTGCGTTTACCAAATTTTGATGTCCCCTAAAAAAAGTTTGCTTGGAAACAATCTAGTTGAGATAAAACCATTTTTGAAGGGTCAAGAACCGCAAGCACATAAAATTACTACAATAAAGCACACATTTCACTGTTTTGTAACTTAAAGTAGAATGTATATTGATTTTCATTGTTTAGTAGTACAATTCTTAAAATGTTAGAATAGAATTAATTTTAAATAATTCTTTTTTTGCTTTCATTCCTGCTCTACACTATGACAAACTTTAAGTATATTGCATTAAAGAGAAGAAATACCTACATAATTATATATCAAAATTTTGTTTATATTTAAAACAATTGAATTGAATAATATACTTAAAGTTTATCTTAATATTAAAAATTACAAATATTCCTGTAATTATATTGTATACTCAAATAATTATATTATAAAAACTAATTTATTTTAATGATAAAAAATTATAAATATATTAAATTTTGTTTACATTGAAATAATTAAATATATAATTAAGCTAATTACATGATACTACATTTATTTATTTTGAAACTAGAAAAAGCACGTGCTTCGCACGTGTTGGAGATATCTTTCAGCTATATAAGCAAACTTGGTTTTGATGCTCTCTTTATTCAGTTGATTACAAACCATTTATCATCTAGTAGGTTTTCAATTTTATTAAATGGAGAGGTTATAGGCTACTTTAAATCCACATGTGGAGTCAAACAAGGGGATCTCCTTTCACCTTTGCTTTTTATCTTGGCATCTAAGGCTCTCTCACGTGGTCTTACCCGTTTGATGGAACAAAATCATAATTTGACATATTCAGTTCCTAAGGGTTGCCCTTTGATTTCTCACATGGCGTTCGCTGATGATGTGCTTTTTTTCACTAGGGGGAAAAGATCTTTATAGAATAGAATGCCTTATGAACTTCATGGAAATTTATCAAAAAGGCTCAGGACAGCGTATAAATTATTCCAAGAGTTCTCTCTTGCTCCCTCCTAGGTACTCTAGGGTATCTATAATGTTGAGGATTACTGGCATGGGGCATGGCTCTTTTCCGTTTACCTACCTTGGTTGTCCAATTATTCTTGGTTGGGTGAAGATCCCTCACTTTGCTCACTTGGTGGATAAATTTAAGAACCACTTGATGGGTTGGAAACATAAGCTGCTTTCATTAGGTAGGCATCTAATTATAATCAAGCACTTTCTAGCTTCAATTCCAATACGTGTACTTTCGGCTTTTGAGCCGCCAAAAGGAATCATTACTAGACTGGAGAAATTGATGGCTAACTTTTTCTAGGGAGATTCTTCTTTTGGCTCTAGGCGACATAAAAGAAATGGCAAGATGTTTGTTATCCGATTGAGAATAATGGTCTTGGTCTTCGGTGTCTCTATGATATTATCCAGGCTTCGTGAATCAAATTCGCATAATTTGTGGTGGAATTACAACAATCCATCATCTCTTTGGGCTAATTTCATGCATTGTACATATGGTTCAGGAGCCTATTCAAATTATTCACCTATGTGGAGAAGAATGCTCAAAGTGCGCATTTCAGCTGATTCAAGTCTCCAAACCCTAATTTGTTCGAGAGAGGCGTCCTTCTGGAAAATAAATTGGTTGGGTTTCGATCCATTGGCAGATATCGCCTCCGAAGTGGTTTTCCCAACTGCCAAAATTAAAGATTTCTTCTCCAATGACACTAGTTGGTCTTTGCATGAGATACATCATGTCTTACTAGAGGAAGTTTATAATGCTATGTTGAATCATTCTTGTTTTCTTACGATTGAGTTGGATAAGATAATCTGGAAACACTCCGAGGATGGAAATTTTCTCCACTCATTTGGGCTACCTTGTCTTGTGCAAGAAGAAGAGCATTTTGAATTCATGAAAGGTGGTGTGGAGTTCTCGTATACCTCTCAAAATGTGACATATAGACATTTTTATTTGGAAGCTACTAAATGGCCTTGTCTCTTTTGAAGACATCCTCATGTCTTTGGGTTTTCACACTCTCTCAAAATGTTGTTTTTGTGAAAATTGTGATTCCCTTGTGCAAGGCTTTCTTTCTTGCCCCTTGGCTAATTGTTTTTGGGAAGAATTGGAATTGTCTTTTCATGTTCCACTCGTTAAAGTTGGATCCATGCAGCATAAATTCCAACTTCGGCGGCTTTCTTTTTCTTCCTCGAACGACGGGTAGCTCATGGTGATTGTGGCCATATTGGCTTTTTGGAATCTACGAAAGACGAGTAACTCTTTTATTTTCGATAATGTTCCAGCTAATTCGTCCTCAATCCTAGCTGCAATTGGAAGGGATCTTCACAATCTAAGTCGAACCAAGCCTTTTCCCGGCCATTTGAACTCGGTTTTCATCTCTTTGTGGCAAATATGACTGGAAACTTCTCACCTAGGTTATCCTAACCTCGGCCAATTGCTTGGGTCTTTCCTCTAGAGGGGGTTCCCAAACTAAACGTACATGGCACCTCTTTGGGAAACCAGGGGCTGTTGGAGATGGTGGGATTTTTTGGACAGCTCAAGGCACTCCATTGGCAGGTTTCTCTATTTCTTTTGGTTTCAAATTTAATATGGATACGAAATCACTTGCTTTGTTGAATGGAATTCAATTATATATTGAAAAAGGTTTGTTGAATGTGCTGACCGAAATGGATTCTTTGGTTCTTTTCAATATGATTCAAGATCATGTTCCAACCCCTTGGAAACTTGATTCCTTTCTTCGCAAAATGAGACATTTACTGTCAATGGGAACTTTCAGCTCAATCATGTTTTTTGAGAATTTAATACGATGGTTGACAAACTTGATAACATGGCCAGTTCTTCGCAGGATGCTCACCTCCTTTTTCACTCTACCATTCCTACTCCGATTCATGGACTTGTCAAACTGAACTACATGCGTATCCCTTCACTTAGAATCTATAGTTCATTTTTTTTTTCATAAGATTATTATCTTTTTCATTAGCTTTGCTAGAGGTTTTTTTTGGCCTAGTCCCCCTCCTTCTAATCTTATTTTTTGGATAAATAAAAATATAAGAGTGGCGACTCCCCACTAATGATTAGGTGGTCAGCTGAGAAAAAAAAAGAATAATCAGTAAATGATAACATAGAACACAAAATATAAAAATTTTATTGGTTGAGTTTTTTATACAAAATTTATATATTTTAAATATATTTTCACCTTTCTTTTTTTTCTTTTTTTTTTCTCATATTGTTTGTTATTTGTTGCAACATTATATATAAATTCCATTTCTTCTTAAATGATTAAATAAACTTTCTCTTATCTGAGAACAATGTATAATATTTGCATCTTATTTCTATTTCTCTTCTAGGTGCCTAAATTATGATTTCCTAAAGTGGTACCACTAATTATATATGATCAGCTAAAGATAGAGATATTTTTTATAGTATTGAAAATTTTAAATATATTTGTATATATATATATATATATATATATATATATGTAGATTTTACAAAGAGAATCTATAGTGGGTCTCCACCTCCCTCCTTGGTGACTCGAACCCATGACCTAGGTCATAGGGGAAGTGTAGTCTTACCATTCGAACTACACTTCGTTGTATGAAACGGAGATAAAATATATTTGTATATTCTTTATCATTAATTAAAGATAAAATCACTATCACATAAGAAACTTTATTTTATCAATGAAGTATTTTTATAATATTTTATTTGGAAAAATATTTACAAGAAATCAAATGATATATGGATAATAATTACAAAAATAATTAATCATAATTTCAAAAAATAAGGACAAAATTAATCTAATTAAAATGTAAATACATCAAACAAAAATCAATAAAAACTAAAATCTAATTAAACTAATATGTTTTCCATATTATTGATAAGTATCATGTTTTATATTAAAATTATTATAAAAATTAAAATATTTAGTTGATCTTTTATGTTGTTCCAAAATACATCAAATGTTAATGAAAACAATCCTTTATCATCATACTATAAATTCATGTAATGCTAATGAAAAACAAGTAAATCTAAAGATATTCAAAATTAAACGTTACTCCATCTGTCCCATCTTATTTGTCCTTCTTTCTATTTTAATTTGTCCCAACTTATTTTTCACTCCTTATACACATCTAGAAATAAATGAAAATATTCCCTAATTTACCCTTAATAATAGTCATCTAAAAAGAACATTAATGTCTTATTTCAACATTAATTACTCTCATAAACTATTTCAAATTTTGAAAACTAAAAACCAACAAATTTTGAATTTCAATTGAGGGACAATAGTGGAAAAACTATTCTACTAGTTAGTAAAATATCAATTATTCTTAAACTGTGTGCAAGATTGACCATGCTAAATAAATGGGACGGAGGGAGTACTTTTAATGGATTTTATATAAATTTCTATCATAATTAATTTTCGTTAACATATTGTGTAAAATGTATATACATATAGAGAATATATTGGTAATTTTTTATATTTATTATACTATATATGATAACATTCGTATCATTATTCATTGATACTTTGAAATCTTTATTCATCTTGAATAGCATAAAATATGGTTAATTCCGATCCAAAATAGTTTTTATTTCTCTTTTCAGGTTGCTAGTTTATAATTTGTTATAACAACACCACCAATGATGAATTGATTATTTAAAGATAAAGATTTTTCTATAATATTGAACTTTTATATCTCTATATTCTTTACTAGTACTAGAAAATAAAATCACCATCAAATATCAAACAATATTTTATTGATGAAGCGTGTTAAAATTCTTTTATTATGGAAAAATATTTATAGGAGATCAAATAATACATTCTCTATAATATAGATAGGTATCAGACAATATATTAATATCATTATCAAAAGATGAAAATAAAAGGTTGTTATTTTATCTTACACTAAAATGTACAAAATATTAATAAAAAAATCCTTTATCTTACTCTAAAATGTACGCAACTCTAATGAAAAACATATATTTCTAACGACATCTCCAAAATAACACGTAATTTTTGTATAATTTATAACACAATTAATTTGTTAACATATTGTGTAAATTATATATCCAAATAGAGAAAATGTTGAGATTTTTTTTTTTCATGTTTTTTAACCTTAGGATAACATTCACTTCAGGACTCCATTGAAATTCTAGATTCTTCCCTTCATCCTGAATAGTATTGAATGTGTAAACTCTAAAATTGTTTTTTTATAAAGTATTTTACTATGAAATTAAATTTATATTATTCAATTTATAGGTAAAAATAAAGCTAATAAAATGTGTGAATATTACTTTCATTTTTTTGCATACTTTTTTGATTAATTCCTTTTATTGTTTACCAAGACATTTAATCTGTATCTTTATTGTTTTATTAAATAGTGAAAAAATTGCATTGTATTTTCCAAAGTTAACGTGTAAATAACATGTATATTTGCAATTATTCTAGATATTTAATAGTATAATTTTATTTGCATAATTTATGTTGTTTACATACTTACCATTATCCTTATTTTTTCTATATGTCATTCTTACAATTTAAGCGTAGTATTCTTGTAGGTCTTGTAATGATTATTCTACACTATTTTAGGCATGCATCGTACTGTTGGTTGAATTTTTTTACCTCTATAGTCAGTCTAAACCAATATTGTTAATCAAATACTGTAACAACTGATATTGTAATTTTCAAAGTTGAAATAAAAACTCAATATGTTCTAGTAACTATTTGGATTTAATAGTATGATTTATTTGTATAATTACTGTTGTTTCCATATTAGCTACTTATCCAAGTATTTTTTTTTTCTATATTATCACCACAAATTTTGCGTAGAATTCTTGTATGTATTACAGTAATTATTTTGGAATACTTTGGACATTTATCGTATCATGGGTTGAACATATTTTCTACCTCATCAATAGTTATTGTAAACTAATATTTTACACAATGACATTATTAAACATAACAATTTTGTAACCAAAAAGTACTATTAATGAAATACAAAATTAATAAACTTACTTCTATCTCAATTAAAAATTGTGAGTTTTCTATTTCGGGTGTATTCGTTTGAACTGAAAATATTTTCCAATTTTTCTTCCTCTGGCTGAAAATAACTTACGAAATTTTTGAGTATAAGTTATTTTTTGGATAATTCAAGAGTGACATTAAGGGTGTGTTCGTTTGGATTGAAAATATTTTCAAGAAAATATTTTTCAGAAATTTTTTTGGTGCCAAACATCGGAAAATATTTTTCAGTGTAAAATATTTTCCAATTTTTCTTCCTCTGGCTGAAAATAACTTACATAATTTTTGAGCGTAAGTTATTTTCCGAATAATTCAAGAGTGACATTAAATCTCAAATACTTACTTTTATAATTTCATTTGCTAAACTTATTTTCATTTTCAATTATTTTCCATTCGTTTTTCTCTTAATCATGGGTCACACACTAATATAACTATCATTATGCATATTTTACTACTACATTGTACTATCATTTAATTTTAAAAAAATCAATTTTTATTGTAACCACAATTACTTGGAAGGTATTTTTTATTACCATTGTTATAAGTTTTTTAAAGTTGTATTCATAAAATTAAAGATGAAACAGTTAAAAGTTTTTATTTCAAAATATTTTCATTTTGTCAACCGAACACCGGAAAATTGTATGAAAAATTGGACTTTTTCATGTAAAATGTTTTCCAAAGAAAATATCTTCGCCAAGAAAATATTTTCAATCCAAACGAACACACCCTAAACCTCAAATACTTACTTTTAGAATTTCGTTTGCTAAACTTATTTTCGTTTTCAATTCTTTTTCATTCATTTTTTCTCTCAATCATGGGTCCCACACTAATATAACTATCATTATGCATATTTTACTACTATATTGTACTATCATTTAATTTTGAACAAAATCAATTTTTTATTAATCACAATTACTTGTAAGGTATTTATTACCATTGTTATAAGTTTTTTAAACTTGTATTCATAAAATTAAAGATAAAACCGTTAAAATTTTTCATTTCAAATGATATTTTCATTTTGTCAACCGAACATCAAAAAATTGTATGGAAAATGGATTTTTTCATGTAAAATATTTTCCAAGGAAAATATTTTCAGTCCAAACGAACACACCCTTCGTTCCCGAACTTTTCTTTCATTGCTTGGTTAATTTTCTTTTCTTCATGTAGGGTAAGGCAAAACAAATCTAAACTAATTGTAACAAAAACTTAAATGAGATATGAAAATAGTGTTATATACTCTACTATTTTATTTTTTACTTTTATAAATATTCAACTTTTTATTTGTATGATTATAATTTTGTGAATTTTTAAATTGGAGAAAAACTTTGACATTGAAAAGATATGTTATTCAAACCCAATTAAGTGAAATATAACGCATAAAGTTTGTCAGAGCCTTAGGGGCATTTTTCTTTTCTTTGATACATTTTCTGTTAAATTTTAGTAGGGCTTAACTCTTTTCGCAAAGATAAGCTTAATTTCATGAGTAAAAGAACTTAATAACACTAATATACTGTTAATTTGAAAATCTAACAATTTAACTTACTACGATTAGCAACTAATAATTTATTATATGTTGATCCTAAAGTACAACAACTTCATGTTGTAACAAAACAAATATGTGATTAATCACATTACAATAGAGTCAAAAGTTTTATACTTTTACTCAAGATAGATATAGATGTTATTGGTATATGAAAAAACAGCAAAGATGAGTTTAATTAACTAACATACAAGAACATACTTGAATGAAAAGTTAGAAAAAAGATAATAATTATGATGTATTTGGAATATATAAAATAGTTATAAAAGGCTGTTTTTATTATGAATAAAAAATAGAAACAGTTTGAATATATATGATATTTATAAGATGATATTTTTATTTATTCTTTGATCAAGTATAAATAATTTTCTACTCTTAAAATTTATATCTTCTTATTATGTATTTATGACAAAATATCATAATAATTTAAGGAAGAAACGATCTCAAAATACATGATAGTTATAAGAACTACTTTTATTTGTTATTTTTGCTCAAATATAAATTATTTTATACAAATAATTTTTTTTTCCATCTTATCAGATTTTCATATAAATATAAATATTTTGTTATAGCACAGTTTGAAATAAGGTTAACAACACTTTGCCTTTCTAAACTATAGAAATATACACTTTCCTCCCATTTACATTATTCATTCTTTAAAAATTTCAAAATATCAAGAAAATCTAGTTAAATGACTAAAATACCCTTAATATTATATTTTGACTTTTCATGTATATAATTGATTTTCGATAGTTATAAAAGAATTAAGAAATAAAATAAAATAAAATAACACATTGATATCTTTTGTTTTAGAGAGTTAAAATGTGAGAAACTATTAAATTATATTATATCTGATATCGCAATTTGCACAAGATATGCCAAATATTAAAAGCGTAAAGTACTAAGAGGCATGAAAAAAAATCAAAAAAAAATTATAGAAAATATATTTCATACAATGACTTTAAATAAAAATTTTCAACAGAAAATAAAGCCCAGCCCATTTGGAAATTGTTTTACCACTATAGTTAAACATTTAAGTTCGAAATAATATAAAATGAAATCCAAAATTTTTTAAAATTTGACCAAAAAATATATTGATATAGATTATATTGAAATATTATAGTATTTTTTTGCTTATTTTTAACTAATTATCACATTTCTATCGAAATTTAAACACATAAAGAATTAAAATTTAATACCGAGGGTATTTTAGTCATTTAACTATATTATCTTAATAATTTTAACATTGATAATGGATGAATAGTGTCAATGAATAGTGTCAATGGAGGCAAAGTGTATATTTCTATAGTTCAGGGGGGGCAAAGTATAATTACCTACTTGGTTTAGGAGGCAAATTGTTTTAGCCCTTTGATATATATATATATATATTTAATCTTGTGCTGAACCTGGGGCTTTTGTAGTTGTATTTCCAGTCGTTTGAATGATATTTCTTCTTTGAGGAAGTATACTTGTTGCTCCTTCAGAAATAAAGGATTCAGGTAACTTTGATAACTGGTTTTCTGGAGAACGGTAGAAGTGTATCTGGACCATATTTATCAGAGATTATTCCTTCAGATTTCGTTGTGTAGGGTATTAATCTGTTAATAAAGGTTGTTCCCAGAATAACATTTCCAGTGAGATCTTTTGCCAAAAGAAAAGTTTCTTCGATAGAGGCTATTCCAAACTTTACTTTAACATCAGAGAGTTTGAATTGAATGTTCAATTTTGAACCATTTGCTTCACGGAGTCCTTCTTTTGTTTTTTCATAGAATTTGGTTGTCAAACACATTCCCTGTTTAATCCTTCCAAATCCTTCTTCACCAAAAATCGTTGAAACAGATGCCTCTGATCTTGGTTACGGTGGAATTCTGAAACAAAAAACCGATAAAGAACACATCATTGCTTTTACTTCAAAACATTGGAATACTTCTCAACAAAACAATTTTACAAAAAGAGATACAGAACCTCTTCTCAACCACACAGAACCTCTCAACCCATCCGAAACTTACCTACCTACTACAAACAAAATCCCTGCCAAATTCCAGTCTAAACCTGTTTGCTACAAGTGCAATAAGCCTGGACATATTGCCAGATATTGCAGATTAAACCGATAGCTTCGAGCCCTTAATCTGGAAGATGAAACACTATGTCAGATAACAAATCTTCTTCTTGATTATGACAGCCAAAGTTCTGGAAACGAGAACACATAGATTTTTATCTTTTAAACAAACTGTAAAGTTTGGAAAACAGTCAAAATAAACTGGTCCTCCGCAAAGGCTAGTTTCGACCATCTCGAGGAGAGAGTCACTGAAGTTTATGAATCTTCCATCCCTTAAGCATAGGAGAAGAGATGTATCTAGTCCTTCCCTTGTCAGGGGTTTTGTTGCAACTTGGACAAGTCCGAAATGCGAATAATTGTATTTCTTCATATGCTTTTCAATGGTTTTTTTGGATAATAATCTAATTTCTTCAAGGTCAGAATTTAAAGTGATAGTTTGTTCAACTGTTTTAATCGTGTAGTCAGATGTTAATAAACTCCATCCAGGACTTTGATAAATGTCAGTGTTTGCATATTCCAGAATCTTCCAGTTGTCTATTGATTGTGTCAAATCATGAAGATTGATTTCTTCTTTAAAGTTTGAGTTTGAAGAAGAAGTAGAAGAAGAAGCAGTAGATCTAGAAGAGGATCTAAATAAAAAAGACATTATTAAAAAAGAAATTTCTGCACTTGAGATTGTTGAGGAGTT
Source organism: Cinchona pubescens (assembly GCA_025175665.1). Classification (NCBI taxonomy): domain Eukaryota; kingdom Viridiplantae; phylum Streptophyta; class Magnoliopsida; order Gentianales; family Rubiaceae; genus Cinchona; species Cinchona pubescens. Next base: position 290,455 of record JANKKI010000223.1, read on the forward strand.
CAGTGGATTTGTCTTTGAACATTTCTGGATCGCCAATGAATGTCTTTGCAATAGTGAAGATAAGGGTTGCTACTGCATCTGAGATTGTTACATTGTTTTGAAGTATAGGGTCTCCTTCTTCACTCAGCTTGATTGCTGATAGAATGTTCTCTTTGTCATCAGAACTTAGATGCTCATCCCACCATCCTTTGAGTTGTCCGATAAATCCTGTGATAAGGATGTGAGCCGCTAATTGGTCTGTACAGCCATGTGCTGTTCTGTATGCTATTGCTACCATTGTCATCTGTTGTAGGACTGTAATCATGTTGTATTCTGATACCCCGTCTATGCTCCATTCATAAATGCTGTTTGCATTGTAAGCATTTTGGAGTAAGTTGGGTTTTTCTTCTAGAACAATGTCTGGATAGGTTTCTCTTGAATAATATAGTTTATTTGGATTTTTCCAATTGGAATTGTTTGGTCTTGAGATTGCTGTACGGAGCTTAGAGATTTTGGCTCGCTGATTTTCGGAGTCTGAAGAATTGTGTTCCTGTTTCTCCAAAACACAGGCTTGCTGGTTTACTGAGGATGATCCTGGTTCATGGGATTTTTGTTTAGAGACTGGAGTAGAAAAGGATTGTTCAATTTTTGCTATCCTATGTTCTAGCTGGCTGATTGGCTGTATTTGGAGCTGTTTTGAAACTTGGCTGCTATTTCATGTGGTTTGAAAATTGCATTTGTAGTTGTGGCTGGTTTTGTAGAAACTGGCTTGGTGAGAAGATATTCTCCTAGGGTTTGTAGGTACTTGTTAGTATAATTGTTTTGTTTCATAGATACCTTGTATATCTTTGGCATCAATGGAAACTTCTTTTTTACAATATTCCATAAGCTCTTGGTTCATCTGAATAGGACGAGCTGTTGTAGGAATATGTGTTTCGTCAAAATCCTTATCATAAGGCAGGTTGACCGTATGTTGTTTTCGTTGCCAAAATGCCGTTGGTACCTCTGGACAAATATCTTTACAGTTTTATATCTATTTTTTGGTTGTTGGTGGTCATATGCTAGATAGTAATGGTTTTTGGTGGCGGCAATTCTGAATGAATTTCTCTGGTCTGTGTTTGCCAAGTCTTCGAGACATTGATTGTAGGAAGGAAGGATAAGAGGTGTTGTTTATTTCTACATAGACTGAAAACCAATCAAAGAACTGAAAGTGTTGTTGAGTTCTTGTCAAAAATCCATAGAACTCATCTTGTATCTTTTGTCTGGCTTGTCCTTTGTAATTTTCAAAGAACCATTGCTTCTTTTGTTGGTTGTGTTCTGCAAAAAATTCTGATTGCGGATACTTTGTTTGTCGATCTAGTAGTCTGTTGTGAGTACAACAAGATCACCAACTGAATCTACAATCGGAGTATCGGTCAAGTAGAGTATGTGGGAGATCTAGGAAGTCCTCCATGCTCATCGTCCGATGAATTGTCTTGATATATATATATATATATATATATATAGAGAGAGAGAGAGCAATAGTATTATAAAAAAAAAATAGATAGTTTTATTAGATTAAATGAAGAGTATGTTAGACATAACTATTTAATTAAGGGTATATTCTGTAGTGACAAAAAGGAGAAAAATAATAGATTATTTCAAGTATGATTGAATGACTAAAAATAGGTAGTTAGATTAATTACGTAGTAATTTAATTATGTCTTCCTAGAAATTATATTTCATTAAGCATGAGTATTTTAGGCATTACAAAAAAAAAAAAAAAAGGAAGAAACATTTAAAAGAGAGAAACAGCTTGCATATATATAATAGTATAGATATTTATTAGTAACGAGATTAAAACCTATCAAATAAAAAAATTTTGAAAAAAAAGAGATAAACTTGATATTCTATAATTATCTCCTTCTAAACTGAAGTTGAACAGGTTTTCTCATTTTTTTTTTTTTTTTTTTTAGGAAAGGATTTCCAAGATTAAGTTAGAATGAGATTTTCTTGTGGAATCACCTTTTCAATTTAAACTTCTCATACCAAACATGAAAATGGAAAAAATAAGCTAAAAATGTCTTTTCATTCCATACCATTTCTGCGTACCAAATGTGGGGTAAGGGGTAGGAAGAGAGGTAATTTTCTTTTTAAAAAAAAATCCATACTTAAAATTATATTTTTAACTTTTTTCTTATTTTTATTTTTAATTAGTAAAATTTATCAACATTATTACTTAATTTTGTTTGTCTTTATATGATTTAATTATTAAAGGTTTTTAAATCATCATCGTTATTTTGCCAATATTATATTTTTCAAATTGAATGATTAAAGGTTTCCCTCCTTGAATGTTGACAGTTTTTCAATTCTTCATCTTACCCCTGTCTTCCATATTCAACAATCACAACATTATCCCAAGGCGATCTAAGCATCAATTAATTATAAGTTGGAAGCACCCTGAGGCTAGCTTGGTTAATTTGAATGTTGATGGTTCTTCAATTATAATCCAGGACTATCTGAAGCATAGTTATTAAACCCGGCCCGGCGGTCGAACCAATCGATCCGGTGAATCGGCCATGAGACAGGGCCGGGTTGCACATCTAACCCGATAAGGAAGCAATCCGTGGACTTTTCAACGAATCGGCGGTTCAACCGGATAAACCAGCAACCCACTCGGTTGAACCACCAAAGAAACCCGATGTTTGGCAAAAATGTGAATGCATACTCCAGCCGCAAGGATTTCAACCTGGTTGAACCGCCAAAGCAACCCGATGTTCCGCAAGGACTCGAACCTGGGACTCCAGCATGGCCCAGTAGCAACAATACCATGGGACCACCCCTTTGCTGTGTGTTTTTTTAAGTATTTTTAATATTATATCCTTTGCTATCACCCCATAATTTTTTTCATTTTCCCTTTACTTTTGTAAGCATAAGTTTTAAAATCATTTCATTTTTCAAAATCCATTTATGTTATTTTTTAGAAATCAATTGCCAAAAGCATTTACTATTATTATATTTTCTAACAAAAATATAATCATTAGCCTTACAATTTTTTTTCCTAAACATTTATTATTATTATTATTAAATATACAATCATTACAAAATAACTGTGGTAAGAAGTAGTGAAAAAATAATTTCTTATTTTTTTAGATATACAATTTATATATTTTATTGTAATTACTTTAGAACTACATATGCATAAGAATTTAAAATTAATTATATCAATCTTTTTTCATCATAGTTTTTAAAGAAATTAAATATTTTAGAATTCATTTACAACAATTAAAAGTTTGATATAGCATTTTTATCAATATTTTTATCATATGTCTTTTATTTATTACTTTGAATTTATTATATATTAATAAAAAATATTTTTTTAGCGACCCACCGGTTGAACCAGTAACCCATTGATCCACTTCCCTTGCCGGGTTCCTCGCCGGGCCAGGTTTAATAACTATGATCTGAAGCATAGTTACTGAAATCCTTCTCACCCTTACTAATTGCGATTCATACAAATTGAAACACAATTTATTTGCGTCTCGAAACGATTTACTTTTCGGAATATCAAAGATAGTGAATCGTTATTAAGATTAGAATGTTTTGTTTCTTTTTTTTTCATCGAAAATACTCTCCAATTTACCTAATTAAAACTAATTAGTATTGGATTTTATTTTATATTATTATTAAAGAGGATAATAATTCTTGAAAGTTGAACATTCTCTTTCTTTAATTACTAAATATTCAACATTTATTAAAAAGTTTTTTTTAGTGTAAAATATTGAGACTTTTATTAAGGTATCAAAACTGCACAAGCTTGTTCAAAGAGAACTAAATTCCCAGATTACATCCATATAAAAAAAAAAAAAAAAAAAAAACACCTATTACATTAACATATGTACAGGTATACCCCAGGATTTATGTACTAAATCCAAATTCCTCCTAGTTGTGGGGCACTTATCTCATGCACGCACCACCTTACCTACAGTATCTACCATAGCAGAAACAATACCCAATACAGAGACAGATTGGGATTGAAAACCAGCTAAGTTTCTAACTTTCCAAATCTCATATTCCATGACTGACAAAGAAAGCCTCTTGAGTTGGTCCTCAAAAGAATTTGTAATCCAATGATGAACCAGCCATACCATTTCTTCATCCCAAGAGCAGCCCACCCTCTAGAAGTAAAACACAAGGCTTACACTTTTGCCCACACCAGACTAGAAATTTTACATTCATAAAATTAGTGTTTCATACTGTCATGAGCTCAAGGGTATTTTTGTCATTAAAAGTGATATAGTTATAATTGTACAAAATAAGAGAGACTAGTTGAGCTTCTAGAGACGGTTAGTTACACAAATCTTGTATTAAAGTCAAGTGGAGATGGATTGTAAAGGGGATAATTGAAAATTGATACCATAAGCTCTTTCTCTCTTTCTAACTACTCCCTTCTCTCTCTATTCTTTATTCTCACTTTCTCCCTTTTTTTTCTTTTCTCACCTTTTTCTCCGTTTGCATCTGTTACCCGAAACTCTAATTGCATTGAGTTAGAAATCAAAATTAATTCCTAACAATTGGTATTAGAGTAGACAATTCTTCACAAATGATGGCGGAAGCCACTCGACAAAAAGTTTCAGAGGAACAATTCAAGAAACAAGACAATAAAATTCAAGAAATTGGGCAGCAACAAAGTATCTTGTAGGAAAAAATTTTGACCTTGGAAGGACAAATGGTGGAAACAAAGAAGAAATTGGAAACATTGATTTCCAGCATGGATGGAAAATTCAATGCTATTTTGAGGATGATTTGCAAATATGAGGGTGAAGAAACAGTAAATGTGGACATAAATACGCCACTGCTTCCCACTCCACAACTACGAAATAGAGAGGATTTGGATAATGGGATTCTAATAAAGGATAAGGATGGCAGCTAGAACACAGGGAGTTGGGGCCCAAGAATTGAATTACCCTTATTTCAAGGGGAATTCCCAAGAGAATGGACTAGAAAGGGTGAGAAATTCTTTCTGATTCGTCAGATTCCAGAAGAGCAGATATTGGGGATAGTGGAAATGTATTTGGATTCAGGGATTCAAGAAGATGATGCAAGGAAGAGTTTCTTGGAAGGAATTTGTGGAAGGTATCTGTCAAAGATTTGATGCTAAGAATGCAATGGAGGTAACTGAAGAATTCAATAAACTACAACAAGTTGGATCAGTCAAGGATTATCAAGAAAAATTTGAGGAGTTGAAATCCTTAATGTTGGTAAGAGATCCACACCTCTCTGAACAATATTTTGTTGCCAGCTTTATTAGTGAATTGAAAGAAGAAATTAAACCAATGTTATATATTCTTAAACCTACAACCTTAATACAATCCTGTGAAATTACTGAAATTCAAGAGAAGTTTGTAGAAATCAGTAATAAGAAAAGCAAACAAGTTATTGAAAAGTGGAGGGGAAATCATGCATGGGCAGAAAAGAGGATGGCATGGTGAGGGTAGTGCTTCCAAATTTCCCTAGCTATATAGAATCTAGGAAGGAGGAGAACTAAAAAAGATTTCTCCTCAAGAAATACAATTCAGAAGAAATAGCAATCTCTGTTTTAAATGTGGGGAGAAATATACTCTTGGTCATGCTTGTAGATATAAACATTTGAACTTTATTTTAGCTGAGGAGAAGGCAGATGGGGAATTCGTAGATGCTTTAAGTGAGCATGATGACCTTACTGGTCACCCTGGTAAGGAATTAGGGATATCACTTTGCACTTTGTCTGAAATAATGAAAGGAAAACAATTTAGTTAGAAGGAAGGATTAAAGGTGAATCCATTAGCATTCTAGTAGCACTGGAAGTACCACTAGTTTCTTAAACCACGCAGTGGTAGAAAAATTGGAATTAATTGGGAAAGAGCACCTCTATTAAATGCCAAGATCGCGATCTCGACGAGCAAATTAAAACAAAGAACACCACTCCCCAACCGCTCAAATTCTTCTATTTTCTTCTCTTCAAAATCACTTCAACCTTCATAACCACCACTAATATCATTTTACTTCATTCTAGGATTATCAAAGCAAGGATATTTTGGAGATTCCTTGGAGAAATTTGAACATCAAGGAGGATTTACAGACAATATTTTTTTGGGAAATTTTTAGTCCGTAATCGGGTAATATCCTTCTTTAAATTTGTGGTTCCAACAGTTCAAATTATTGAGGATAATTGTTGGATATTTTTGAGTGAATTTGTGATGGAATTATTGGTAGCTAATTGTTGATTTTTGGGCAATAAATTGGTGTGATTTTTTGAAGAAAATAATTATGATATTAAATTGCTCAATTCTCTGAATTATCGAATTGTGGTTTGGATTGATTTGAGTTTTTTTTTTTTTTTTTTTTTTTTGAGAAATTGTGAAATTGTGTTGAAAATTTGGTGAATTAATTTTATTGGTTGTGTTCTTGGATATGTTGATAAGTGCTTGTTTGAATACTTGGTTGAATTTTGCTGTGAAAATGATGAGGGAAGTGTATGGAAATGTTGAGAGAAGAGCTAGACTTAGGGGAAGAGAAGCGGGATCGAGGAAAAGAAAGGTCGGAGAGGGAACAAGTAGAAAAGAGGGCATAGAACAACCTTTTGAGGGTGGTGGGTATATAGAACCTCAATTTTCGAGTGATAGAGCACAACAGTTGTACAAAAACAATGAGAAGCATGAGGTTATTCAGGAAAGGAACTTTGACCTATCTATGCATTGGGGGGCTTATGAAGAAGCTAGAAAAGCAGTTGAAGAGCAAATTAGGTCAAGACATTGGGAAGGGTCTAATGCTCCAATTAACACTGGGGCCTCTCAGTTAGTGAAGGAATTTTGCTGTAATTTGTGTGAATTGGAGGATGGCAAAGTGAGAGTACGGGGGGGTATTGGTAGATTTTAGTTCGAAACTGATTAATGCCTATTTTAACATACCCCCTGTATCTTCCAGTCAATAGCTTATTTGGCATTGTGGAATGATAAGGAGAAAGATATGAATGTGATAAAAAAAATGTCATTAACAATGTTTATGTTGATTGGATTCAGAGTGCTTCCTCTAATACTGAATTGAGATTTGCACGTCAGGACTCTCATTGGTGGCAAATTATAGTTTTATTTTATTAGCTGCCAAATTTGGGGCCCCAATGCCTTGAGTTATACTCAAAGGGACAAAGTACTCTTGGTGTATGTTATTATGACAGGGGTGGCAGTAAATATTGGTAGCCTTGTCAGACAGGAATTTTTGGATAGTGGAAGGTCCGGGCGACATATCTTTTATGCCCCTAGTTTGATTCACCATTTGTGCACTTTGGAAGGTTGTCCTATTGATCCTGTGAAGCCAATGACATATCCAAGAGGCAGGATTAATCGGGAGTATGTTTACAGAATGGTGAGAGAATATGAAAAGCACCATCAAGAATAGCACCCTACCCAGTCACTACCACCACTGCTCCAAGTGCTTCCTATATTCTGATGCCCCCGGTTTTGTGTTGAATGCTCCGGTCAGTGAAAAGGAAAGGAATGAATTTCAAGGGTATTGGATGTGCAATTAGCTGGTGATGCATAACAATTGACATTAATAGGAGAAGCCCTCAAGACTACCTCATTGGGTACATGGGTTCAGCCACCACCACCTCTGGTTTGGCATTTTGGTCCACCTCGTGGACAATATTACACACCACCTACAGCTTCAGCACATCAGGAGAGATCCTGCCAAGCTGGTGTGACCGGAGGGGAACAAGATGACGATCATGAAGAAGCACAACTCAGTGATGCCGAGGAGGGTCAAAAGGAGATGGAACAAGAAGATTGACGCAACCAGCTACATTGAACTTTGATGATCTACCACCCGAGTAATTGAAGCACTTTGTTGAAGATGAACATTTTCTCTGTTTTTCATAATTTAGCACTTTGAGTTTTAATTACTTTTATTTGTAGTATTTTGATTTGGGATATTTTAGTTTTTTTTTTTCTTTGAGCTTAAGTATATTGGCTAATGGCCTTAAACTGACGCCAAGTAGATATTTATTTGATGCTTCATGGATTAAATCTTTTTTAGAATTGTTTGTTGGATACTTGGTGTGGTTTTGGGTCATGTTTATTAACTAATAAGAGTAGATTGGCTTGGTTAAATACTCTTAGCACTTTTACTCAGTTTTAATTGTTAGCTTAAAATTGTGTCATTGTTTGAGTAGTTCTTGTTACTTGTGGACATGTCTTTATGTTGGATTTTGAGTAAGTGGAAGGATGATTTATTCATCAACTTGAATGCAGAGACAAGTTTTAGGGTGTTTATTTTTCGTGTTGGGAATGGTTGTTTTGTGCATATTGATGTCACTTGATGTATAATGGATGACAAAGTGATCAAATAAGTATTCAATGATGATCAATTTAGATGTACAATACTATATGATTGAAGTATTTTATTGGGTCATTTCATGGATTTAAGTGTGAGTGAGTAGTTCTTTTGCAAGATTTCAAAATTGACTTGGCATTACTATTTTTTCAAAAGAAGTACTGAAAATTTAGAAAATTTTATTTGAAATATTATTTCTGATCAAATCACTTATATTATTTTGTTAGAAGATTTATCTTTTGGAAAAAAAAATGAGTTAAATGAAATAGAAGGAATTTTGGGACATTTTGTGTGTTTACATAGGGAATGTTCTTCTAATTTGTGAATAATTGGTATTTGAAATTAATTTTAATTACATTTTACTCATTTTCCTTGGTTTAGGGTTGTCTTTAATAAAATAAATAAAATATTTTGCTTTTAGAAATAAGGCAAGTCCGGGATTCTGACATGTACCATGTTGTTTTTCCGAAATAAACCATTAGAGTAGTAATAAGGCGAGTACGGGATTCCTACATGTACCTATGTTGTTTCTCCGAATTAAGTCATTAGAAATTGAGTTTTAGTATACAAATAAGTTAAGGAGTAAATGTTTGTAATACTTATCATTGATCTCACATTACTTATTCTTTGTTAGAGGTCTATTCTCAAAATGTGTGACATTTGCATTTAAGTAGATTCCTAAATGAACTTCTATTTTCATGAGGCCTAGTCAGGATAATTGACTAACTCCATAATATTTGTGATTTGAGAAGAAATGATATTTTAAATAGATAGAACTAAAACGTTTGGTAATTCTTTTTGAGAATAGTAATTCTTGGTGACTTGTAATCTTGTCTAGTAGACGAACGTGTGCTTCTTTGTAAAAAAATTACAAATTTGGATTGACTCATTTAAACACTTCACTTATCATATAGTATTGAAAGTTTCTTGAGACGTTTCTTAATTGTTCTAAATAAGACTAAAAGTAAAAAGTAAGTGATTAACCAAATTAAAAAAACTACATAAAAGAAGTTTTGAAAACTAGAAGCAACCATTTCTAAACTAGAATTTGGAAAGAGTTAGACTTGAAATCTAAATATTTTTAGATTTTGACAATAATAAATAAAACCACTAAAAATTAACTAGAAATTAATGCAATCTAGCGGAATTGAGAATTCTTAACTAAAAAGCAATAAATCAACAAGAACCCTAATTTCTCTACGAAACCCTAGAATGAAAGCAAATAGATTCTTACTAATTTAAACTGGAAAGCAAGTAAAAATTATATCTACTTGAAGCGAATGATTAACTCGCTACAATTATCTAATCAAAATTGAAACTTGCAAAGAAATTAAAACTAGATCTAAAAGATGATTAAAGAAAACTTTTCATTTAAAAGGAAAGTTGAAAGTTAAGGGATTCTAATCTATCTTAAAAATTACTAACTACCTACTTACTCTATTCCCACTTCCCTCTGTTACATCTTTAAAGTAGTTTAAATAGTAGAGTATTACACAAGGCAAAATCAGAAATTGGTTGCTAGAATATTACAAATTGCCCGTACAACTTAAGCCAACAGCGAGTCCATATCACGATATGGAGTTTGAGATCGCGATATGGACTGCTAAATGACTTGACCTATTCCCGAGTCTAGATCGTGATATGGAGGATGAAATCCAGATCATGATCTGGACTCTCTTCCCAGCAAGCCTTCATTTCCTCTATAATTGCATTTTGGTCTTTGAACTTTGTTCATTATAACTTCCAACCTCTAATTTAGACCTGCATAATATTAACCCAATTAAGCAATTAATTTAGCTAAAATTTTAATAAAAACTTATCATATTTAGTGAGAACAAAAAATATGAACACATATGAAAGAAAGTAACTAAAACCTTCAATTAATTACCCACAGTTCGGAATTTAAACTATCAAAATGCCATAATTTAGAGTAAAATAACTCTAGTTTACTTGAGTTATCATGCCACTATAGCTTATGGCAGCACAGTTCTGAAATTTGTTCTTGTATTTTTTGACGATATCCTAGTCTACAGTTCCGATTTGATTCCCATGCGAATCACCTAAAAATTGTTCTGTCTACCCTTAGAGCTAATCAATTGTTTGCCAAACCATCTAAATGCACCTTTGCTCAGTTGAAAGTGGAATATCTAGGCTCATATTATTTCATCTGCTGGAGTGTAAATGGATGCTAGTAAGGTGGATTGTATGCAATCATGGCCCTTACCGAAGGACATTAAGGCACTTAGAGGGTTTCTTGGGCTAACTAGCTATTACAGGAGATTCATCAAGGGATATGGTATGATTGCCAAACACCTTACTGACCTACTTAAAAAAGATAATTTTCAGTGAAGTAAGGATGCTTATCTGGCTTTTCAGATATTGAAGAAAGCCATGAGTTCTGCACCCATGTTAAAGTTACCAGATTTTTCACAGACTTTTGTCATTGAAGTTGACGCATGTGGAACTGGGATGGGGGCTATTCTCATGCAAGAAGGTCACCCTATTGCTTACTTAAGCAAGGCATTCAGCCCAAAGGACTTGGGTCTTTCTGTGTATGAGAAAGAACTTATGGCAGTAGTTATGGCTGTGGGAAAATGGAAACACTACCCAGAAGGCTATCACTTTGTTATAAAGACTGACCACCACAGTCTTAAATACCTTTTGAAGAGAGCAAAGAATCAACACACCTTCACAACAAAAATGGCTTACCAAACTTCTAGGTTTTGATTATGAAATACAATATAAAAAGGGGGTAGAGAATGGTGTAGCAGATGCATTGAGTAGAAATGAGTGGATGGAGATCCAGAGAGTTTATGTCCCATATCCAGTATACAACCAGGTTGGATACAGGAGGTGATCCACAGTTATGAAGATGACAAGGACTGCCAAGAAGCTATTGTCGCCTGCTTGATTGGTCCTACAGCAAACACTGAATATGCCTATGAGAAAGGGTTACTGAAGTATAAAGGAAAGATTTATGTGGGTAAGGGTGGAGATTTGAGAAAGAAGATTGTGCAGTCCCTACACAGTTCACCCTTGGGTGGACATTCGGGACAAACTTGTTGTTTACAAAGAGTTAAGGTTACCTTCTACTGGCCACTCATGAGATCTAAAGTAGTAGAATTGGTAAGGACATGTGATGTTTGCCAGAGAAACAAACATGAGAATATTGCCTTACCCCAGGTTGCCCCACCCACTACAATTCCTTCACAAGCCTGGTCTCAAATTTCCATGGACTTCATTGAAAAGCTTCCCTCATCTGATGGATATGATACTGTGATGGTGGTTGTTGACAAGTTAATAAGTTGGCACATTTTATTCCTTTGGCTCATCCATTTTCAGCAGCACAAGTGGCCAGAGTCTTCTTAGATCAAATTTTTAAGCTTCATGGGTTGCCAAATTCTATAGTTTCGAACAGAGATAAACTATTCACCAGTATTTTCTGGCAAGAGCTTTTTAAGCTACTGGGGACACAGTTACATCTCAACAGCTCCTATCACCCCCAAATTGATGGACAGAGTGAAAGAATAAATCAATGTCTAGGGTCCTACTTGAGGTGTATGATAGGGGATAGACCCCATAAATAGGCATAATGGTTACCACTTGCAGAATGGTGGTACAACACCAATTTCCATTCTAGCATCAAAATGACACCCTTTGAAGCTTTATATGGATATCAGCCTAACTCTTTAACATCTTCCACTTGGAGAATATTTGGAAGCTATTGCACCAACTGCATCTAGTATGATCAGAAACAGGCAAGCCATGCTGCAGATACTCCATCTTCAACCTTTCTACTACTCAAAGCAGAATGAAGTACTTTACTGTCTTAGCATAGAACTAAGAGAGAATTAGTTGTGGGTGAGCAAGTCTACCTCAAGCTTCAAACTTATCAACAACAATCAGTGGAACTTCGAAACCAACTGAAATTATCTTCAAAATTCTATGGTCTATTCACCATTCTAGAAAGGGTGGGGCAGGTTGCTTATAAATTGCAGCTACCTAGAGGATCAAGATTACATCCAGTAGTCCATGTTTCTCAGCTAAAGAAAAGAATTGGTGAACATCAAACTATCATGCCAGAGCTTCCAGCCTTTGGGGAGGATGATCAAGTCTTGATAGCCCCATAAGCTATTTTGAAAAAGAGGGCTATCATGAGAAATGGCAATCCCGTGGTACAAGTGTTGGTCAGGTGACCTTTTATTTCACTCGTGCCCAGTTCCCCAAGTTCCAACCTTGAGGACAAGGTTGCTTTTCAGGAGGCAGGATTTGTCATGAGCTCAGGGGTATTTTTGTCATTAAAAGTGATATAGTTGTAATTGTACAAAATAAGAGAGATTAGTTGAGCTTCTAGAGATGGTTTGTTACACAAATCTGGTATTAAAGTCAAGTGGAGATGGATTGTAAAGGGGATAAGTGAAAAATGATAAAGCTCTTTCTCTCTCTATAACTGCTCCCTTGTCTCTCTATTCTCTATTCTCTATTCTCTATTCTTACTTTCTCCCATTTCTTTCTTTTCTCACCCTTTTCTCCGTTTGCATCTATTACCCAAAACCCTAATTGCATTGAGTTAGAAATCCAAATTAATTCCTAACACATACTTTCATCCACAGCTCCACAAAGATGACAAATTAAGTTGCCCACAAAATTCCCCCTTTCTCATGCTATCTTTAATAGTAAATTTCCTTTTACATAGCAGCCATAAGATAAATAACCAAAGCACGTGTCCTTTTTCCCAGAAAAGTTGGTACCAATTCATTGTAGTACCAGACTTCTAATACACTTCCAAGGACCCTTTACACTGAAAAACCCAGTGCTACTTCCTTCCCAACTAGTTTAGTCTTCTTCTGCAACATGTGGGAAGAAAGTACTTGGAGTAGCTTGGATTAATCTCTTCACTTCTATTGTCACTCTCCTACCCATAGGCCACATCCAAACCCCATGGCCAATGAAAGAACCAACAGTATCAAACTTTGAGAAGCAAAAACCATTTAGCAAATTTTCTGGGAAGTGTTTATATAAAGGACTTATTACATGCCAGTTATCAAACCGGAAGTTGGTGAGCTAGCTATTGCCAATTTTCTGCTTGATAAATGGTTGAGCAATATTCATGAGTTTCAGGATTTTTTCCAAACCCAGGAGCAATATCTAGTCTCTTTAGCATACCAGACAGATTTATTACTTCACAGGCAGAATATCCCTTGGCATCTGGATACCTATATTTCACACAACCTCATAATATCCTCTTCCCCATCCAAACCAGCAATAAAAGTTTGGCATTTAGAGAGGTTAGGCTTCAGTCCAGCTATCTTCCCAAACTCTTTCAATGTCTCCTTAATGACTAGAACCACTTCTGAGTGGCTGCTGCAATAAGAAACAAATCATCTACAAATGTCAGGTTGGAAAGTTTTAGAGCATGACACCTAGGATGAAAGTCATATCTATAATGTTCAATATTCCAATAGAACAAGGCTGTAAAAGCTTCCATTGCATAAAAACAGGTATGGGGATATTGGATTCCCTTGCCTCAACCCCTCACTTCCAAAAAATCCCACCAGTGAGCCACTTAGATTAATTGAGAATTGGGCAGTAGTTACACAATTTCTTACCCATCTAATATATTTCATTGGGGACTTTATAATCTCCATAGCAGTGAACAAAAAATCCCAACATAGAGTGTCATAGGCTTTCATTATGTCCACTTTGACCACAGCTCTTGGCTTTCCTCCTCTTGCTATGATATCCTTTCACTAGATCTTGCATCATCAGGACATTTTCACAAATCAGCCTCCCTTTCACGAAGGCATTTTGCTCCTTACCTATAAAACCAAGCATTATCTGTTTAAGCCTATTTGTAACTATGCTGGAGTAACACTCATATACCAGATTAAAACAAGCAATGGGTCTATACTCCTTCATATGACTGGCATTTCTACCTTTGGTACAACAGTAATGACTATAGTGTTTAGAGGAGGGTACATGTATCCCTTCTGAAAGCAAAACAAAATAACATCAATTACGTCTTTCCCAATACTATTCCAATTTGCTTTAAAAAGTTCTGTAGTACAACCATCAGGTCTAGGTGCTTTATCATTTGGCATTGTAAAAACAACTTTTGTGATTTCTTCCTCAGTAACATCAGCTTGCAGCATGTCTATTTGATCCTCCCTCAAATGTTTACACAAGACCTGCTCCAACCTGTCTTTCATAGCCTTTTTAGGTTGATCCTACTCTCTCAGGTCTTTATAAACAGTATCTTATAAAAATCCACCACCATACTTTTTATCTGATCAGTCTGTCACCACATCCCTAGCATGATTCTTTAAGGATAAAATCCAATTTCTAGCAGCATGTGTTTTGACTTTCCTGTGAAAAATAAGTATTTTGATCACCTACTTTAAGCCACTTAACTCTGGACTTATTTATATAAAATTCTTCCTCATATCTGAGTAAATCAGCATACTCCATTTTAAGCTCCTTCTCCAGGCTGATCAGATTATGATAAAAAAAAAGCTTGTTGTATTTGTTGCGGTACAGATAGTAATTGCTCTCTCTTCATAACTACCCTTTCAAAAATTCCACTGTAAGCCTTTTTATTTAGCACTTTCAGCTTACACTTCAAATTTTTAAGCTTCAAACATAAAGCCTTCATAGGGTTACACCCCCTGAACATCAACATCTCTCCAACCTTCTCTTCAAATAGTGGCAAAGTCCACATGCTTCATCCAGAAACTCTGAAACTTAAAAGGTTTAGGACCAATTGAGTTTATCCCATATTTCAAATCAACACAAATGGGGCTATGATAAAAAAATGCCAGGCTCTAGATATTCAACTTTTGTCAAAGGAGATTTACTGAACCAGTCTTCATTTGCAAAAACTCTAATCTATTTTACTATAAATTCTTACCCCACCGTCCCTCCTGTTACGCCATGTATTATAAAAACTCTTTCCAGGATACTCAGCCCCGTCAATAGTATCAAGGCAATTATTAAAGTCTGCTATGGTCTCTCTGTCAATATCAATATTCCCAATATCAGAACTTCTAATAGCATTAAAATCACACATTAGAAGCCAAGGTGAGATAATAGCCTGTTATAAGGATCTAAGGTACCCCCACAAAGCCTTCCTTTCTACAGGTTTATTCCTCCCATAGATGAAAGTTAGCAAAAAATTAGGCATATCTTCTTTATTTTCCACCATACATGTAATAACCTGATTAGTCATACTAATTAGAGAACAGTTAACAATATCATCCCTCCGACAAAAAAACACTCAGTACAAGCTAGATCAAGAGTATCGTTTTGAAAATAAGTCCAATTAGGTAAACATTTTTGCAGTACCTTATGAACATTCTGATCTCTCAACTTATTTTCCACAATACCAAAAATTATAGGATTTATATCTGAGAAAATTTTTGAAAGTTCCAACTATTTATGGGGTCATTCAACCCCCTATGTCCTAACAAAAAATCTTCATATGCAAATAATTGACGAGTTTTATTACCTTTTTTCTTCCTTGCACCCCTTCCCAATATAACCACATTTGGGTAACTTTCCTTCATTTTAGGTGCCACCTTCTCCAAAGAGCTGAAGGCATTCTTTATGACGATAGGCCCATCTTTTAAAGGAGTATTTCTGCACAAGATCCTCACCACAGCCTTCTTCTTGACAGATTCAGCTTTATTATTAGAAATTGGTGTCCTGGTAGCAACAGAAGCATTAGGAGTGTCAGGCACAACTGGCTCAATACTAACCTCTCTAACACTATTCCCTGCCATGCTTTGTAGATGTATCCCTTCCTCTTGGTCACCTTAACCCCACCGTCTACTAGATCCACTCTATCACCTTGTACCCCAGTCACCACCTTATCCACCTCTTTATTTACAGCTTTTGGTTTCCATATAGCCACATGTTTTTCCTGCATTGGACAGTACTTTAAGGAATGCCCAAACTTTTTGCAATGACCACAGCTAGGAAGAACAAGTTCATAATGCACATCTTGGCTATGAGATTTGCCCTCTTCATTTACATAAGAAATTTGTGTTGGTCTAGTATCACCCACCTTCAATTCCACACAAATTCTTACATAAGTGACTCTGCTCCTACTGACTGTTTGTTTATCAGGATAAAGTGGTTTGCCCAGCACACTAGCAAGTATACTTAGACCTGCTGCAACGTAATAGTGCAGTTTCAATTGAGGAAATCTTACCCATACAGGCATTGTTTCACAATCCTCTTTCCTCAGATCAACCTGAAGTCCAAGGCTTGAGAAACATCATTTTACTAGCAAGTGGCTGTATGGTGATTGCTCAAGAAACTTACCCTTATTACCAGCATCTGCGAAGTTAAAGATATACACTCTAATTAAAAATATTATCTAACTACCAACTACCATTCTGTCAGTAATTTTTTTCCTAATAAAATTTTTTTGCCTAATATACATGTTTTCTATGGAAATCATAAGCATTTATTTTTTTTATGGTTTGAAAAAAAATTCAATTCAAAGTCATCCAAGTGAACATATATATATATATATTCAAAGTCAAATAATCATTTTGGTTTTATGCCAGAGAGATCGACTATTGAAATCATACATCTCTTAAGGAGAGTTATTGAGAGATACAGGAAAAAAAATGATTTACATATGATTTTTATTGATCTTGAAAAGGCATATGATAGAGTCCCTAGAGAAGTTATGTGGAGAGTTTTAGAAAAAAAAAAGGAGTTAGAGTAGTATGTATAGAATCAATAAAGGAGATGTATAAGGATGTGGTTACGAGTGTCAGAACACTAGGAGAGTTGATACGAGACGTTCCCTATAAATATTGGTTTACACCAAGATTCAGCTCTAGATCTTTATCTATTTATATTGGTCATAGATGAACTTACAAGACACATACAGAAGGAAATACTATGGTGTATGTTATTTGTAGATGATATTGTGTTAGTAGATGAAATAAAAGATGGGGTTAATGCTAAACTCGAGATTTGGAGAGAGACACTCAAGGCAAAAGGGTTTAGAATTAGTAGATCAAAAACAAAATAGATAGAATTTAAGTTTAAAAAGGGTTCACGTAGGAATGGAATAGGGGTTGGTATCGAAAATCAAGAGATTACCATATTTGAAAATTTTAAATATTTAGGATTAGTTCTTCAAAGTAATAGTGGCATAGATGGAGATGTTACATATCGGATACAAGCGGGATGGACTAAATAGAGAATGGCATCGGAAATATTATGTGACCGCAAAATTCCTTTACGATTTAAGGGTAAATTCTATAGAACAGGAATTAGGCCAACGATGCTCTATGGTACCCGTCTGAGTGTTGGGCAGTGAATCACACACATGACCAAAAGATGAGAGTAGCAGAAATGCGAATGTTAAGATGGATGTGTGGGTACACTAAGATGGACAAGATACAGAATGAGCGTATTTGTGAGAAGATTAGAATAGCATCTATTGATGAGAAGATGAGAGAAACACTATTAAGGTGGTTAAGTCATGTGTTAAGATGACTAGTAAAAAAGCCTGTCAGCCGAGTAGATTTTAGAGAGAGTAGTCAACATAAGAGGGGTAGAGGAAGACCGAAAAAGACTTGGTGCGTAACTTGTAGGAAAGATATAGCCCATCTAAAAATTGAAGAGGATATGGTCCATGACAGAGTACAATGGTGTAACAGGATTCATGCAGCCGACCTTATTCAGTAGGATTAAGGCTTGGTTTGTTCGTTTGTGTTATATATATATATGTGTGTGTGTGTGTGTGTGTGCCAAAACTCCAAATGAAGTGTATCGCGATGTACCAACTAAATCTATCTTATCTATTAGATTTAAGAAATGTTAAATAATGTTTTCGTGTATGTATCACGTTTCTTAATCAATCATGTTTCCTATAACTATGACATGAAGGGGGAGGCTTGTTACGGGACTCTAATGGATTAGTTCCTTTTGCTTTTGCACACTTATTTGGGAGCTGCACAAGTTTTGAAGTTGAGTTTCAAGCTCTTCTGGTGGGAATTCAATTTTCGATCCTAAAAGACTTTGCAAATATAGAAGTTGAATCAGATTCCAAGGACATGGTTGATATTTTGCTGAATAGAGTTTCTTAAAACTTGACTTTTCTGTGTGCAAAATTGTAGATCTTATTACTAACAAGAGAATCAAAATTGGTCATGTCTTCAATGACACTAATGCTGTAGTAGATAATTTAGCTAAGCTTGCTGGTTCTACTAGTTGCCAAGCTACTTTTAGAGTTTCAGTTTCTCAAATTTGCTTTCAGTTGCTAGGGGGCTTGTGCTGGACGCAAGAAGCTTTCCCTATGTTAGAATCAATAAATCCTCAGGATTATGTACTATTTTTCCCTCTGATGCAATAATACATTTCTTTCAATTAAAAAAAAATTGAGGTAGATATTCGTTTGCATAGAACAAGTATTCAATTAGAATGTGTGTGTATATACATCAACTAGATAAAAACATAATAGAGGGATGACCTGTGAGTGCTTAGACGCATTGTGTGTCTCTTTTCTGATATTTGACGGCAACTGGTGAAAGTGACCTTTGACTGGATTGGAAAGGACAACCCGTTAGTAGGGCAAAAAAAATGATGATTTTATATGTTGGCCCAACACTTCTCCAAATTGGTCAATTCTATAGTCGTTAGTTTTTCATTCTTTTTTTTTTTTTTTTTTTTTGGATTCCTTTCCTGTCTTATTTTACCCAGGTATATCTTTTATTTGAATGTTTTCAGTTTGATCCTTACATTTAAAAAGTTAAAGATAAATTCAATTAGGATTTAATTAAGGCTTAATTAACTATTTATTAGACGTTACTTAGCTCTTAAACTAGATTAAGAGCTAAAAAAACTTTAATAGTATTCTTCAATATTCATTACAATCCATATACAATCCTCCATATACAATCCCCAGTAAAATTAAATATTTACAATCATTACCAATTAAAACCATGTCTTTCCAATCAGAATAAATGTCTGACTTATACTTCTATTTGTTGTGTACATACACCAAGTAAATGCTATTAGGGTGTATGACTAAATCTTGTGAAAAAAGTTTGTTTCTTTCTGAAATCTACTTAATTCTACCCCCTTAACCACTATATGTGCCAATCTATATACAATTCTCAATAAAATTAAACATTTATAATCATTACCTATTATAGTTGTATCTTCTCGGTCATAACAAATGTCTGACATATACTTCTGTCTGTTGCATACACCATGTACACCAAGTAAATGCTATTAGGGTGTATTACTAAATCTTGGAGAAATTTTTGATGTGGGGGTTGATGGACAAATGATTCCGCAGGGAGGGGGTAATTTCTGAGTGTATAACATACCACAAGGTCTTCGCAAGACATTTGGTAAATGCGAGCTCACTGAGCTTGCATTTAACACATGCGAGCTTAAGAAAAAAAGAATTTATTTTTTTTATAAAAAATAGCTTGACCTCGCAATTGTTAAATGCGAGGTCAAGTGAATTAATTTTTTTTATTTTCTAAAATGAGAATTATTGTTTTTTAAAAAAAGGATGAACTCGCATTAGGTAATTGTGTGTTTATTTTACCTCGCATTTTGCTAATGCGAGTTCATTTTGACTTAAATCCCTTCTTCCCTATTCCCAAAGCACCAACACGCCATTTTTTCAGCCACCAAAATCTTGAGAATCCTCCTTGCCTAAACGAGTTTTTAGCCACCAAAAGCCTCTTCCCCTTCCTCACCTAAACGCTATTTCATTCACCAAAAAACCTCTTCCTCCTCCTTGCTTGAACATTTTAGAAGCACTAAAATTCTTCCTCTACAATCTTGTAATATCCAAACACAAAAATACAAATTGCCCTAAGTTGTCAACATTTGATTACCTTTCGTAACATGTCGAAGTAGCAATGGTTGGAATAACAGTGGTGGATTGAACTTTTCCAGTGGCTAAGTTAAATAGGTAAGATTTTTTTTAGGTTTTTTACGATTCCACACCTCATATAAATCTTGCATACTATATGAGAGGGAGTTTTTTTGAGCTCATATATCTTGTTTGGGTTCATTTGAATAATCAATCTTGCCAATTGCTCACAAAATTTTTTTCTTTTTTTTGTCCTTGTGTTGCATCTACATATATTTTATTTTCTAGAAAAAGTTGAGATGTTTGAATCAAGCAACTAGAAATTTACATTGTGAATGAAGTTTGAATTTTTTGCATTCTATGATAATTGTTCTTGGCTTAATTACATTGGATCAAACAATTGTTCAGACCAGTTTGTCAAATTTAAATATATGGAGTTTTATAATGATATGGTTATTATATCTATATAGCTGCAAATTTCCTTGTTAATTTTTATTTCTTTAAATATGATTTCGGATTTGTTTGATTAAGAGGTATTGACACACATCTGTGTTTGGGCCTGTTTGAGTATGGATTGGACTATTTTGCCTGTTTTTGGAATAATAAACTTCCTTGCAATAAAATATATTTGCTCGAATGATTCGAGTAGTCATTTGAGCTCTTCTCATCTGGGCTACCCTTTACCTTAATCATCTTCCTTTTGTTGTGGAAATGATTAATGGAACCCATGGTTTTATCATTTTGTTGTTCGTCACTAGTAGGTGTGGATATAGCTGCATTGGCTTTAGGATGTTCAAGATATATAATCACCCAGCAAAAGTATTTATCATATTTCTAAGCATATTAAGAGTATTACCTATCCAAAATTGCAAAGATATGTGTATGCCATATGGGTGGGGAAAAAATATAGTAACTGATAAGATAAACTGGGAATCTAATGTTCATTGAATGGATTGTTATAAAAATTGAATTTGATGTGTTGATTGTTTAAGATCTTAATGGTGAATTGCCACAATTGTTGAGTTTTAAATAATTTATGCCTGAACATGTGATCGAAGTAGAATGTTATGTTTGAAATTAATATAATAGAGGAAGCCCTTGCCTAAAATAGAGGAAACTATATTAACCTTTTTTGTAAAAAAATATTTCATATTCAATATTGGGGCTCTAAACATGTTCCACCCATACAGGAACATGACCTTCGATCGACCCCGTCAAATCGCTCTTTTTTGGGGTGATGAAATACTTTGTGATGCTGAGACAGTTGGGTATCGGCCGGCTAGATGCAAAAGTGATTTCAAATCCAACACAGGATTCAATTTATTGAGTTGGTTGACAAGATCTACGAGCTCATGGAGGCTGCAAAGAAGTAGTGGAAGCTGAATATTTTGTTTAGGCAGCCAAGTACTTGTGGTTGTTTACTTTAATCTAGTGGAGGATGATGATAGCATGGAGAGCATTTTTGAACATTTTCACATGGATCCTATTTTCACTGTTGAGTTGTACATAGAAAGGGAGGAAATTACCCAATATGTAGTGTGTGCAATAGTTAGAAGTATAAATACACAGACATTTGTTATGATCGGAATGACAGTTTTAACAGGTAATGACCGAAAATGTTTAATATTATTATTGAGGATTGTATATAGATCAATACATATGGGGTAGAATTAAGTAAATTTATGAAAGGATTGAACTTTTTCCACAAGATTTAGTATGCATTCTAATAGCATTTATTAGGAGTAATAATTCAATAGAAGAAAGTATAAGTCAGAGGTTTGTTATGATCGGGAAGACAATAGCTATAATAGATAATGATTGTGAATATTTAATTTTGTTGAGGATTATATGTGGATTGACACATATAGTGGTGACGAGGGTAGAATTATGTAAATTTTGGAAAGAAATAAAATTCTTTCACAAGATTTAGTAATGCACCCTAATAGCATCACTAAATCTCTTATAAAGTCTTTCACAAGATTTTTGAAAGGAATAAAAAATTTTCACAATATTTACTACTAAACAAAGTGTTTTGTAAATGCTATTAGAGTGCATTACTCATGCTTGTGTGTATTTAAAAGTTCCTCCCTTTCTGAGATTTATTTTATTTTCCTCTCTTAACTACTAGTTAATTTTATTATTTACAATTAATCACAAATACTAAAATACAATAATATTAGAATTATTCTTTATTAAAGACAAGAGAGATTTTTTAAATTAAAAATAAAAAGGAAAAATAGAGAGAAAAGAAATAAAGGGGATTTGATTATAATTATCAATGACAATTGCGAGTTTTGACTGAAAATCAGTAATGATTTAATATAAATCGTGATGATCGGGAAGACATAGCTATAATAGGTAATGATTGTAAATGTTTATCTTATAAGGATTGTATATCGATTGACATATATAGTCGTTAAGAGGGTAGAACTAATTAAGTAGAGTTCTGAAAGAAATAAAAAAATTTCACAAGATTTAGGAGAAATTTCTGACATGGGGGTTGATGGACAAATGATTCTACAGGGAAGGAGGTGATTTCTGAGTGTGTAATATACTAGAGGGTCTTCGCATTTGATATGAGCTCGCATTCAACACATGCGAGCTTAAAAAAAAGAATTTATTTTTTTTATAAAAAAATAGCTTGACTTCGCATTTGTTAAATGCGTTCGTAAATTGATTGGAAACTCAAATTCGCAAATTTATTGGAAAGATTCCAACATAACATATAATTCTCACTACAAACTGCATCATGATGTCAATAAGGTAATTGGTTGTCTTATTATTTAACTGATGGAATTAGTGCCTAGTGATTAGTGTTGCAGTTTTAGCATATATTTTATAATTTCATTATGTGTGAAATTATTTCTCAAAATTGAAAGGTACTAAACTAAAACCTTATAAATTGAAAGAAAACATTGCAAATGTAAATGAAGTCTTTCATTTATATACATTTTGTTGGAAAATTTTTGATAGAGTTTCCCCATTTGTTGAACATTCTTCATTCCGACAAACAACGAACCACACTCGACAAGGGCTAATAACAAAACAAAAGCCCGACATGGGCTAATCACATCAGCAAAAACCCCTTCAAAGGGGATATTAATAAGTAATATAACAATAATATAGTATTCATAAATAAGTACTACAAATACAATAACACTCGATGTCTATGCCCCCGAATTTCCCACTTATACCACACTTATTCGGCTTATGAACTCGTTTTGATCGACAGACATAAAACTGTGATATGTTATGTTCTTGGATAATCTGCGACTGAGTAGTATTGATATCATTGTGTAGTGTAGTAGAAGCACTAGTAACAATAGGATCTATCTATTCTTCTTGACGGGTGCCTTGGGTTATGTCAAAAGGAATCGAGGAGGTCTCAAAAGAAGCGATGTCTTGTTGAATCACATGCTTACTGGATGATGGGCCAAATGTATAGGATGGACCTTCTGGAGTGCGTTGTAGTGAAAGTATAAGTGAAGTGCCCTCCTCAAAGTGCATACCATGGGATCCAACATCTATACGAGGCTCAGGCAATCTAACTTCGCACCAGCGACGACCGCCACCATACTGCCCTGCTTGTCTCTGAGCTCACTATGCAATCTCAGTGGATCTATATGCGTTTGTGGAACGTAATTGGGGACGCTTGGAGGTCGAAGATCCAGACGACTTGCCTCCCCTACTACATGTAAAGCTTGAGACGCATATTATGCAACCTGTGTCGCATAAGTGGTGCCTTGGGTATCGTCATCTGTATAGTCCATGGACATGTAGTACAATCTACACAAGAAGTCCATCTGCCATGAGAATTTCTAAAATTAGTGTTACTAGATTAGGCAAATGAAAATGGAATGACTAAGCAAAAGAATAAGTCCTTACTAGATAATTTGCCCATGCACCATCACCCTGGTAGTCCTCTAAGAGATTAGGGCGACAACTTGGATTGGATATGTAGATCACTGTTCTCATCCTATACCAAACCATGTACTCTTGTGAAGCATGCACGGTGTCAACACGTGGAAAATCGGGCTCAACTGTGTCCCGCCGTGCAGTCCAAGAGTCAACATAAACTCAGTGAGTCAACCTCCAATCAGTTTTACCCCGTACCATGGTGGTCCAAGAATTGAAGTGTATCATGATTGACATTCAGTCTTTGCCTAGGAATAAGTTTCTTAAGCCCAAACTGTCGTAAAACTCGGTGAGGCAAATGACACTCCACGACCTCCCAACATATCAAATAGGTCACTGAGTGCCAGATATCACGACCAGTAGTACAATAATCAGGAAGTAGATCATCATCTAGGTATCGCTACCATATGAACTAAAACAAATAGAATTTATTAGGAGGAAATTACTTACCAATGGTTGTTGGAAATAAAATGCTAAAAGAATGTACAATTAAAAGGTTATATGTACCTCATCTGGTCGCAAGCTATCTAGCTGATCTCAAAAAATAGACAAGACATGTCCAGAGGCTCTACGTAAGTCAAATCCAACATCCCACCTACAACAAAATTCATCAAATATCAAGTGTTCTGGTAATAAACAATTAAATAGATTAAACACTCTAGTGCAATGACAAAATATAGTATTTACCTAGACCTATACGCTTCCATGGTGCTCATGTGCTAGCTCTAACCAATTAGGTCGTATCGTCGACATATGCTCCCAATCCCATAATTGTCAATTATTAATTAGTATATTTTGCAGTGAATATATTTAAACAATTACATAAATCATGAAAAGGTATTTGTAGTAAAACTGAAGGTCCACAGATGCTCATCGAAGATGGTGAAGTAGCATCACACAAACTGCGATACAATGTGGCCAAAACTGCAACTCCCCAACTAAACTGCCCAACTGTCTCTAGGTCATGAAGCATAGGTAAAAACAAAAATGGAACCTTGTTTCCTGACTTGTCTAGAAACAGGAGTCCTCCAAGTAGTAGGAGTAAATAAGTCCATGCACACTACCTACATATCTCATCCGATGCATCATCTGGAAGAGCAACAGACAATGCATGAGATAAGCATCCTACATTCAGTTGACCTCCATCGATGTCTGTCGTAATAGGCCGAAGCCTAATAACTCCTCACACAACTCCTCCCAAGCATCAGGACAGATCGCGTAATATCAAACCCTGTCACAGGTAGGCCATCAATGCGTAAACCCCATAAAACCTCTACATCCTGTAATGTGATCATCACCTCACCAATAGGCAAGTGAAATGAATGAGTCTCAGGTCGCCACCTCTCAACAAGACTAGTGACTAATGAGTGGTCCACTGAAATACGCCGGCACAAGGCAACATTCTCAAAGCCAGCTACACAAATGTAATCCCATACTCGAGCAGGTATTGGTCTATGATCCTAAAATGCACCATCGCAACACTTAACCTGGAGAGGTCGGCCATCGATATGACCATCAAGTATAGCTCTCGCCCTATGCTGCCTCGATGATGATATAATATCATATATATAAGGTCCAGGATGAATAGCCTCTGGTGGCTGATAGTCCATACCTAACAAAATGGAGCTTGTCGAAGGCTACAACCATTGAAATGCATACAACACAAGAATAAAGCAAAATAATTTCAAATAAATATATTATACAAAACTCTCAAAAATAACATAAGCGTAAAGCATACAAATGTACACCCATCAAGGTTTAGAACCAACATCTAAAACGATAATAACCACAAGAAAACAAAGGTACGCTTGACAAGGGCTACATCTAAACAAGTGTGAAAATATAATAAACAATCTAATGTTGCAAAAATCTATTATGGCAATCTGCAACTTTACGATTGTGCCCTGGATGATGACACTTGCTACACCTTCTAGGCTCTCCGGGGTCTCTGATGTCCATCTCATTTCGAATGCGACTTGCACGCACCCGACTAGCACGTCATAAAATAAACATGTTACGGTCTCCACATAGCTGCCATTGAACTTGTGGCCAATCTTACGTGTACGATAATGAGTAAACTTGCTGACTGAGAACTGATCATGGTGCCTGTTAGTGGTATAATGCTCATCCACAAGGCACTGAGAGTCATCACCCCTATGCCTACAAACTGCCATCACATGGGAGCAAGGAAATATATACATTTACCATTTCCCACAAGCAATTATATGAGCATGTTTTCTCAAAATACTTGACAATTTGTTTATTACCACCTTTTCCTGTCACATGGTGGTTAGCCTTGATTTTGCAGACACCTGTGGAATTGTCAAAGGCCATAATTGTATGCCCTCGACCTTTTAGATCTATCACTTTCAATCTTTTCCAATTATTTGTTGAAACAGAGTGCGACAATGTTTAGCTTTTGCAATATTGTCATTGAACAGTTTCACTTTCGATGAAAAGTGCAATCGATGAAAGCCTTTGATGAGCAATAGTCTAACCCCTCTCAAAAACATTATTGTAGCTCTCAGATATATTTGTAGTAAAAATTCTCCACCGATGGTTGCCATCATGCACAAGGTACCACTTTTGAAGGCCAATATCATTAAGGCATGCCCATGCCTCTGGGCTCAAATGCTGCATTTTTCTTTAAACTTGTTCCACTTTGCGTATCTGCACTTTAGAACCGAGGGACCAACATGTCTTCTTCACCTGCACATTCTTGAATCTAGTCATTACTTTGCTTCGAATATGATGGAGACAAAATCTATGATATCCCAACATTTCTCACCACAACGGGGACCTGTCATTGCATTAATTATGCCACAATCCTGTAAGATATAACACAAACAGTCACCATATCCTAAGCAACGTGATGTCTAAATTGCTCCATAAACCAACCCCAGCTCTTATTTGTTTCTTCATCAGTAGTTAGGTCCATTTCTTGATCTCGTGGATAATCCCACTGAGACATAGCTTGGCATGAATCTGGAATTGAGTCCAATCCCTACACATTGCCTATGTCCACTTCCCCTCGGATCGGATGATGTTTACTTGGGCCTTCACCTACTATAGTATCACTTTGATACTAGAATGAATAAGCATATTTTGATGATGTCTTAAGACCTCGGATTTGCTCACCAACAATTTGATCAAATGTCATAGAATTTGACATTGCTAAAGAAGCCGTCTGAATGTAATACTCAAATGACCAAGGATGACTGGGAAGACTATGCAAAGGAGATTGTTGTTGCACAGGGTCAAAACATGACTGCATTAGTGATGTCATTGGCCCGGTAGGATACATCCCTAGGTTGTCAAATTCAGGGAAATCAACGAGTTGTTTGTTACTAACTACCAAATTTAACTAGGAAACATAATTTAAACCCTAAATTAATTAACTAAACTAAGAAAGCAAGTAAATGGTTAATCTAGTAAAGTAAGTAGAAATTAACACTAATTACTACACTAAGAAGCATAATTGGATTAATGATAAAGCAAGAAACTTAATCTAGAAAAGCATGTAAAAGTTACTCTAGAAAAAACAAATAAATTACTTTAAGAAAGCTAGTAAAGTTGCTATAGGAAAGCAAGTAAATATAATTTCAAAAAAAAAGAGTAAGTATAACACTAATTAAATAATTTTAAGAAATGTTACTTAAAATATAAAATCACTTTAAACTAATTTTAAATAGGAAAAATCATTATTTTTTACTAAATTAAGAAACCTTAAGAAATAGAAAGAGAAAAATTAGAGTTATAACTAATAAGTTTTGGTTTAAAGAGAGATTTTAATGAAAGCTCACCAATTTGTAATGGATTTAAAGCAAAACTTTAAAGTTTAAACTAGAAAATGACCAAAAATAGCAAGAACACAGAAATTTTTAGGAAATCTAAATTTTTAACCTATTTGGATTGTAAGAAATTTAAATGAAAGCAAGTAAAAATATATCTTCTTAAAGTTAATAGAAAGGCTGCTAAATTAAGCTAATAAAGATTTAAACTTGCAAGAAAATTAAGAGTAAATCTAATGTTGAAATGAAAGAGAACTTTAAATTAAACAGAAACTTGAAGCTTAAGAAAGGTTTCTCCTAAGCTAAAAATAGATTAAACTACTAAAAAACTGTCTACACTATTATTATGTGTACTAAAGTGTACAAGAAAGGATTTAAAAGATGCTAAGCCTAAAATTACAAATTCACCCTTATTTTAACAACTGTCAGGGCTAACTGTCGCGACATCAAGATTAGTACATGGATTTGGTATCACGACATTAAGTTAAAAATATGCCTTCAAAATTCTTACTCAGTGTCACGACATCAACTTTAAGCTTTGATTTGGTGTCGACACCAAACATCTTCCGGTAAAAGTCTTGAACTTCTTTCTTTGCATTTTACTCCCTTGACTTTTCCATTCTTTAGGGTTTATTCCATTTGCTCCAAACCTGCAAAATACACAACCTAATAAGTAATTAAACTAAACTAAATTATCATAAAATTTATAGTAAAATCTTCATATTTAAAATAATGTAAATATAACTACTAAATGTAAATAATTAACTAAAAACATTTAATTAAACACTAAAATCACGACAATGATGTCAAAAAGTCATAATTAAACAAAAAAAATAACTCTAATTTTTTAGAGTAATCAGATCTCTTCGAGTTACTAAATAGGAGGCCTAAATGTCCAGACATTCTTTTTTCATCATCTTCATTCAATTCGATTCTAGTGAACAAGAGTTGAAAAAAATGAAGGGGACAGCAATCTTTTGGAAATAAGAATGGGGAAAACTGATTTTGACAAGCAATTGGCGTTGTAAAAGGTCTAGAGGAAGTCATCCAGTTTCGTAGCACCCAGTTCTATATCGGCAAGAAGCACCCAGTTCTATATCGGCAAAATGGTCATTGAATACACAGATACTCGCATTTACGTCAATTTCAATTGACCAGAATTTTAGGAAATAGCTTTGGAGCCAGAGTTCCAAGATCTACATAGGCCTAGAATGTCTTGTGTCTTCATGGTTTAGAAATAAAAAACACTTCGATAAAACACAGAAAGCACTACTGGAGCAAGGGCCAGAGGTGTGCCATTGGCAAGGGCCACAACAAGATTATAGTAGTTGACTATCATTTGGAGTGTTGGTGGATAGGAGATATACCAATTTAGTCAAAATGCCAAAAAGTTGATAATGTTCATTTTTTGATACTAGAACTGTTCAACTAAATCTTCAAAATAACAGGCCAAGAATGAGTTGTATGGAAAAATTTCATAAACTGTGCTCGTTTTCAAAATTGTTCTTTTTTTATGTCGATTGGAAAAAGAATAACCAGGAGAGGGGAACTCGCATTCACTGAATGCGAGCTCAAATGTAAAAAAAAAAAAAAAAAAATTCCCAGACCTAGCATTCACCGAATACGAGGTCTGGAAAATTAATTTTTTTAAAAAAAAAATTGAAACCCGTCTGACCTCGCATTCAGTGAATGCGAGGTCAAACAGATTGACTGACCTCGCATTCGGTAATGCGAGGTCAGACGGGCTTATATTCTGCAAGGGTCAATTGCAGAACCCTCGCAGAATATAAGCCTTCTTCCTTCAAATTGCAGAACCCCCCCCCCCCTCTTTCTCTTTCTCCTCCTCCTCCTCCTTCCATTTGCAGAACCATCAACATATTCCTTCATTCCACCACCTTCTCTTTTTCCTCCCACTCTGCAACAACCACCACCTCCATTCCACCACCACCATATTCCTCCTCAACAAACACCACAAACATATTTCAGGTAAATTAAATTTTTTTATTTTTTCCAATATTATAAGATGATTTTAATTAATTTCTTTTAATTAATTAATTTTGTTAATGTAAATATTTTAGAAAAATATTTTGTGATGGTAGCTTATATTTTTGTTGTTTTCGTGTTTTAGTGTAATAATATGCTGCTTTGATTATCTTCTTTTCTATCTGAATATTTAGAGAGAATGGTCTTTGGCTCGAGATATATGTTGTATGTTTGGTTTCTCTTGATTGCGGTGAAATTTGTGGTTATGTTGTTTGTTATACTAAAATTGTGGGCTGTTCTTAGTTTTGTACCTCAAAAATTTTGTCTGATATTGAATGATCAAGAATAACCATGTTTGGATAATTTTGGCTAACAAATTTTGCTTGCTTGAAAGGACTGAAATCCAGAAAATAGCATGATTTAGGTACTTGATCTCAACATATAATTTGTCTTGCTTAAAGATTCATAAGCTAAACTCCATTTTGGACAATAAAGTATAGGTGATAAAGATGTTTCCCTATGATGTATTGGCCAAAATTCTAGTCCCACTATTGTGAATGTAAATGATTTTGTATATGGGGTGAGGGGCTGTTATTGCATTGTTTGTAGCCCTTGTCGGGCATATATTACTTGTAACCCTTGCCGGGTTATTGCATTGGTTGTAGCCCTTATCGGGCATGTATTACTTGTAAGTGTTGCCGATTTGTTGTGTTGTTTGTAACCCTTATCGGGTATGACCGGCGTAAGAGGGAATCCTCAAGATATAGAGAAACTCTGTCAAATTTAAAAAAAAAAAATAGATTCTATATCCAAAATTGGGGTCTAAACATGTTACATCCTTACAGGAAAATGACATTTGATAGACCCCGTCACATTCTCCTTTATTGGGGAGGAGAAATAACCTATGAAGGCGGTATTATGTCCTACCAGCCAATGGTGTGCATGAAACTATTCCGAATAAAGCAACGGATTAGGTTTGTTGAGTTAGTTGACAAGATATACGAATTCATGGAGGTTGATAGGGAGCAGTTGAAATTGAATATTTTGTACAGGCAACTCATATATAGTTAGTCGTGGTGTTTACTCTGACATTCCATTGACAGATGATGATGGTATGGATGGTATTTTTGATTTGTTTGATGCCGATCCTACTTTTTGTGCTGAGTTGTTTATCGAGACAGAAGAAATTCCCCACGTACCTGTAGCCAACAATCTAGGGGTGTATGGTATGGGGCCAATGATGTCTCTCATGCATTAGACCATGGACGACCAGCCGCTGCAGTCCAATGCGCGGAGTCTATTTGAACATCCTTGGTCATTTGAGTTTTACAACCCAACGTGTTCGTTTTCAATGTCAAACTCAATGCAATCTGATCAATCTATTGGCGCGCAGTGGAATAGAGACACCACAGCAGGTGAAGGCTCAAGTATCATGCAATATCAACATATGGAGAAAGATCTCGTAGATGAGGGTTTGACAGATGATAATGCTAATAGTGACTCGTCGTGGCATGCATTAGACGAGGATTACTTATTGCCGTCGCTTTGGATGCTAACAATAAGATTTCACTACATTTACCTGTTGCATATGTAATTGTTGATGAGGAAACAATACAAAGTTGGGGTTGGTTCATGGAGCAGTTGAGACACCATGTTGTGCGTGACTTGGAGACCGTTTGTGTAATATCTGACCGGCATCGTGGTATTCTGCATGCTATGAGTGAGTCCCCTTTATGGCAGGAACCATTTGCATATCATAGATTCTGTCTGCGTCACGTTCGGAGTAATTTGTTGACCAAATACAAGAATGTAGAAGTGAAGAAGTTGTGTTGGTCTCTTGGTGTCAAGATACAGATGCAAAAATGGAATAAGCACCAACAAACGATACAGTTTCGACATCCAGAGGCTTGGAGATATCTGGCAGATATTAGCCTTGACCGTTGGTGCCTTGCTCACGATGGAAATCGTAGGTGGGGAATACACGGTACAAATTCTTTTGAGAGCTACAATAACGTCTTGCGCGGAGTTAGACTACTTCCGATCAAGGCTATAATTGATAGTTCATTCCATCGTACCGTCAAATTATATTGTTGATAATATTGCACGAGGTGAACATTGTCGCACATCAATTACACCAAAGAATTGGACAAGGTTGTTGACTGCAGACAAAAAAGGTGGAGGACACACAGTCATGGTTTTTGATCATTCTACTGGTGTCTATAGAATTAAAACACCTCATCGTGTGACTGGTCGAGGTGGCAATGTAAAAACTGTCAATTAGGTACAAAAGACATGTAGCTATGGTAAGTGGCAAATGTACAGGTTCTCATGCTCGCATGCGTTGACAGTTTGCAGGCTTAAGGGTGATGAACGAATGTGACTGCTTGCGGACCATTACACCACTCGCATATATCGAGACCAGTACACCGTTAGTAGATTTGTTCCGTAATCTAATCCAGATGAGTTGCCTCCTATTCAGTGGCAGTTACGTGGTGATGACAGTATGTTCGTAGACCGCCGGGCAGGCCATGTACGTGTAAGGCACATCCGAAACGAGATGGATATTAGGGATCCCCATGAACCCAGAAGATGTGGAACTACGAATTGTCATCAACCGGGACATAATCGCAGGAGTTGCCCTTCGCGATAACAATGATTTGTCTTTTGTATTGTATTATTTATGTACTTATTGTATTATATGCATGTAGTTTATTTTTAATGTATTCGTTTATCAAAAAATATTGTATTATCATTGATTACTATAAAAAAATATTGTATTATCATTCATTCTTTTCATATTACTTTGTTTAGGTATAGATGATCAGTAGCGAGAGCTTGTTCATCCTAGACCATATATAGATGATATTATATCACCTACGACGCCTCATAGGGCTAGATCTATTTTTGACGGTCTTATCGATGATTTCCACACTACAAGTTAAGCGTTGTGATGGGAATTTTTGGGATCACATGCCCATACCGGATCGGGTATGGCATTATATTTGTTTGGCAGGTTTCGAAGGCATCGCATCTTTCAAAGGACGTATTTCAGTGGACCATGCTTTGATCACCAGTCTTGTCGAGCGATGGCGACCTGAGACACATTCTGCCCTTTCATCTGCCCATTGGAGAGGCCACCGTCACATTACAGGATGTAGAGGTATTGTGGGGTTTACATATTGACAGACCGCCCGTGACGGGTAGAGACACTACTCATTCTGTAGATACTTGGAGCCAGTTATGCATGGAGTTATTGGGTTTCATGCCTACCAGATCAGACATTGACGGTGGTCATTTGAAAGTTGGATGTTTGTCTGCTACATTAGATTGTCCCCTTCCCGATGATGCGACTGATGACAAGTGTCGTCAGATGGCACGTACATATTTACTTGTACTAATTGGAGACATTTTATTTCCAGATAATTCAGGCAATAAAGTGTCATTACTGTATCTACAGTTGCTTAGGGACTTGGAGACTGTGGGCCGTTATAGTTGGGGATCAGTAGTTTTAGGCACACTGTATCGCAGCTTGTGTGATGCTACTTCACCCACAGCTAGAAGCATCTGCGGACCAGTACTATTAGTACAGGTATATTTGAATACTTTATATTCATGTATTATTGTATACTTCCGTCAAAATTAGTAGAATGCATACTAATTAAGAATTACAGTTATGGGTTTGGAAGCGCATGCCGACACTGCGTCCTACTCGGTTAGATCCCACACAGGAGCATCACGGAGTATATGGATCTCGGTATATATATTTTGTTAAACTGTTTAATTAAATATGTTTACATTGGATTTGATATTTATTAATTTGTATTGCAGGTGGGATGTTGGATTTGATTTGCGCAATGCTCCTCGTCATGTTTTATCTATTTTTTGAGATCACTTACATACTTTGCGACCCAATGAGGTACATCCGCCGATTACATTTCTTTTGCACTTTGTCGTCCTCGTATTTTGTTTATTTACTAACTTTTTGTCAAATTGTTTGGTATTAGTTTATATGGCAGCCATTCTCTGATGAGGTACTTGATATGCTTCCTCATTACTGCACTGCTGGTCGTGACATATGCAGTGCAGTTACTTATTTGATATGTTGGGAGATCGTGGAATGTTACTTCTCCCTCATCGGGTTATGAGACAGTTCGGGTTGCACCAACCCATACCAGATCAGAGATTGATTGGTAATCAATGTGCACTTCATTTGATAGACCGCCGTGGTCGGGTGAACAATGATTGGGAGTTGACCCACCGACATTATATAGATATTTGGGGCGCAAGAACGGATACAGTTGAGGTTGGTCTCCCATGTGTTGATACTACACATGCATCGGGTGATTATATACAATGGTACTGACCGAGGACGGTGGTGTACATATCCAATCCTAGTCAACGCCCTACTTTTCCAGAAGGGTACCACGGCGATGGTGCACGTGCAGATTATCTAGTAAGTAATTATTCATTTTTTCTTATTATTTTTCTTTTTCAAATGACTTTAGTAAAACTAATTTTAACTTTTATGGTAGATGGATTCCATGGCTAGATTGTACTACATGTCGTTAGACAACCTGACTGAGGACGATACTCCGGATACTAGTACTTGGGCACAGATCAGACATTTCGCTATCTCTCAGTCACTACATGCAGTAGGCAAATCTACTCGTCTTGATCTTCGGCCTCTAGCAGTTCCTGTTTACGTTCGACATCCACACCAGGCACATGATCCGCATAGAGTAGAGCGGGCTCCGAGGCCAGGCGGGCAACACGGAGGTGGTCGTCGACGTCGTCGAGTTCCATCTCCTCGGCCCCATGTAGATGCTGGATCCCCTTATGTTACTATACCATTCGAGGGTGACACTTCACACATACTTTTGCCAATGCGCACTCCGGTGGGACCATCATCTTTCGGACAGTCGTCCACTGGGCCAAATCCAGAGCATACTGGTCCAACTGTTTCAGATGAAGAACATGAACACGAACAAAACATAGCTTCGCAAGCGCAAATTGCTCACCATACTCAACAGCAAGACACTCCTCTATTTTATGTCCGTCGATCAAAAAGGGTGTTTAAACCTAGAGAGTGTGGTACGGGCGGGAGATTTGGAGATCATGGACATTGACATTTGTTATTACTTCTCGAAGATCTAATTATGTGTGATTGATGTCCGTTATTTGTATATCATTATTCGCCCTTGTCGGGTATTTTTTTATTATTATTAGGTTTTTATTTATGTTTTTTAGCCCTTGTCGGACTTTTATGGATGTTTGTTGCCCTTGTTGGGTATGGTTGTTGACAGGGAAAATGTTCGTAAAATATGGGAGGTTATGTCAAAATTTTATCAAAAAATATGATAAATTAATAAATTTGCTTTCTTACAATATTTCATTCATGTAATATTTCGTTAATGTTATAGTTTATAGTTTAAAGATAATGGTTTATACATTCCTATATATCGTATTAAATAAATGTTTACGATTTAGTGTTTAAGTGGTTTTATATAACAGCCAAATCCTTTTTTAGTTAACAAAAATATCAAACATTTTTCTATTTTTGTAATAGTGCAAAAAAAAAAAAATTCCTTCCCAGAATACAAAGTCAAATGTTTTTTTAAAAAAAAAATTTAAATTTTTTTTTTCCTAACCTCGCATTCACTGAATGCGAGAGTCATAAAACTATTTTGAAAAAAAAAATCTTTGAATGCAAGGTCAGAAAATTTTTTTTTTTTTTTTAATTTTTCGCCCAATTAATAATCAATGAACTCGCATTTGGGAGATGCGAGCTAATGAGCTCGCATTCCACGAATGCGAGTTCCCCCACCGGAAATTACATTTTCAATTGATATAAAAAAAGAACAATTTTTGAAACAAATACAATTTTAAAAATTTCTCGAGTTGTACGACTAACTTGATTTGGAGGAATGGCCAAACTTAATCTTATCAGACACTAGAGATAAGCTAGAGTTGGATGTAGTACCATGAGGACAAAAACCATATGAACTGACATCATGATAGTAGGTGTCATCACCCTAGAAGGGATAGAAAACAATTGACAGGGCACAACCAGGGTCAGCTTGAGATTCGGGTGAATGACTTTGGTACATAGGTCAATAGCCTCAAAAATCCCGATTGAAAGCCAAACATCACTATAAATTGCTCTTAGCTGATTTACCCATTGGCGGGAATCCTTCAATTATGGACACCTAGATTAGAGGACTAAGGGGCCCCTTTAAATTAAGGAAAGAAGGAAACTTTATGACAAAAATGATTGATTTAATGGATAAACATGGTTTCTTTTGAATCAAGATGGAGGAATATACGGTTCAGGGTGTATTTCGAAAAATCCTTCTAGGAAGGTCTAAGTATGCAAGTGCTTTGACCTTTAGTGGAGTAAGGAAATAGTACCTGTTGAATGAACGGAGGGTTAGTCATCGGTTCTAAATGAGTTTGACCAGACAAATCTTTGTGTTTTTCTGAGTTTTGCCATGATTTTGGGTAATACTAATGATAAAAACTTGGTTGGTACAAGCAGAGGTTTAAAGAAAGCCAACGCAAGAGAATTGCACGAAAGAAGGGCACCTTAAGAGATGTTGGTTGATTTTGAAGGATATAAGAGAACGGTTTTTATTTGGGTGAAGAAGTTGCAACTCTTTTTCAAAATTTAAGAATTGGATACACTGTGATATTCACGGTAAAAATTAAGATCAGCAACAATCATTATGGGCATACTCCAAATCCCCCAAAGAAGGCCCACTAAACGACAAGTTACCACATGTTGATGATGGCAGTGAATTGACAATCATTCATAGTCATCACAATCTTCAATAAATCTCTACGCTTCTCTGACAGGATTGTTCGAACATTTCATCAATGATATGATCCGATGATGAAATGTTTAAAGGGGGAATTATTTGTGCAAATCGGCAAAGCATGTAGATAATTAAAGGGAAGAAACCAAGTCATAATCATAGAAACATTTATCATTAAACTATAACATGAAGCCTTGGAATAAACAGAATTGGTATGATTGTGTATCAACGGGTAATTGGGTATCGACTGATCTTATATCAGTTAGTAAATAAATATGAAGGGCCGATAGGAGCAGTTATATTTTAAAGAAGCAGGAACACGTGTAAGGTTTTGAGTGAAAGACATAACCCATTGTTCTGTAACTAACTAAACGTGGAGGTTAAGTAAGTTGAAGATGTGCAAGACAGAAGGAAAATTGCATATTCAAAAAAGGAAGCAGTTACCATCAGCAGATATTGATATTTCAAGAGTTTTGCATAATAGGCTATTGAAAATCAGAACAAGACACAACTCACTCAATCGAACAACTACAAAACTCAAGTTTAAATGAAGAATTTCTCAAAAATATTGTTTGGCGGTAATTCAATCAAAAAGCTTTTCTAGACTTCTTAGGATTTCAAGTATTTTTGCAAATTTAGGATTATTTCCTTTTAATATTCAAGTTGTAATCATGTTTAGTCATTCGAGTCTCTTGTTCAATTTTGGATTTCTATGTTCGTGATTTGAGGAAATGTATATTAAGTTTGAAAATGTTTAAATTTTTAGTAAAATGGTGTTAATTTTTAATTGTTTAATGAAGATGATAATTTCAAGTAAATTAATCATTACCGGCACACGTCTACCTTAAAAAATAAAATTTAAGAAATAAAATAAAATAAAATTTATAGTTAATGCACAAATTGAAAATGGAACCATGTTATTGTTCATTACCGGCAGACACCTTAACCAGATGAACTTTCAATCTGGTTTTTTTACTTCTTCCGTTGCCTCTTACTTCTTCATGACTGCCAAAAAATTATTCGATCATTTTTCATCTTTTGATGGTGACAAAATTTGCTTGTCGCCATAGTAGAATTGGCAGCTTATTTTTAAGATCTAAAAAGAATTGCTTGCCATCAGCACAATCTGTACAAGATTTCTGACACAAGGAACCCATTCACATTCTCAGGATGCAATATCACAGTTATAAATGCAATAACAGCATTTAAAGTAAGGCAGACAATATCTGAGCCTTTTATTGCAAATACAAAGGTAAGGAGGATGAAAAGAAAGCTCAACCCAATACATAGACCCATGCCATGTCTCTACTTGGAACGCTCTCTAATATATAGTTCTTTAGACGAGGGTAACCACATTTAAGGCACTACACCATCAAGGAATAATTTTCACATTCAATTAATACAAGTTTTAGCCAGGTGGCCAGTTCATCTGGCGTCCTCCAAGAAGGTGAATGTGAAGGTGATAAACAGATTGACCTGCCGAATGGCCCAAAATCAAATCTCCAGACAAATGCAAGCAAGAAAAGTTACGAAAACTATTAGACAAGGGAAACATATTACTCACATCCACTGGGCCCGTCATTAATTACAAGTCTGAAGCCATCCTCCAGCCCTTCTTGTTTGGCAACAAGTTTTGCAGTAAAAAGGAGATGGCCAAGAATCTGAGTGTGCCTCTCCTCAGCCTGCAGATAAAGAGTCCAATTTGATGCATCACAACTCATAAGGCTAAAGTAGGTACGGACAGAGGCCAGAATAAGGATATACATGCAAAAGGTCAAAGTAGTTAAGGATAGAAGCAAAAATAAGTGTATGTGTTATATACTGAAATCACGTTGGTATAGTAAATAATGCTACCAAATATAAAATTCTCAGAGGAAGCAGAATAAACTAGGCACCTAAATAAGGATCAGGGATAATAAAAAATAGCATAAAACAAACAGGAATGCTATTACCAAGGTAATTCTAAGTGATATTTTTACAAAAATGCTAAAACAACAAAGCTGATGTAGCACAAGATTGGGTATCTTGTCTACAAGCGCGAGTGGAAGGAAAGAGGGGAATTTGGGACCATTTTGGGGCTGTGAACAGTATCCGTAAACAGTATCCGTGAAATCAGCTTGAAGGAAGAAGAAGAATCTCGGAAAACTTAAAGAAGAAAACAAGATAACTAAAAAACAAATCAATCAACTCATAAATTCAACATTCTCTCTAAAGTAACATAGTAATACAGCTATTTATAAGCTTTATAAGTGGTAAACTAACTAAACATAGAATCCAAATCCTATCATGAATATAATTCCTACTTCCTATCCTAAGTAGATAAGCAAAAGACCTCTAACACTATTCCAATAACAACTACAACTCTAATTAAAAACTAATACAATTAAATACTGCTTAAGATTAAAAATACACAATTGCTGAAATTTCCAGCACTAAAGAAAAAGGCTGAAATACCCCTAGACTAAAATTCACAATAAGAAGACTCTAAGACATCTACCACTTTTTTCCAGCTTCAGAACAGGTCTTGAATCTTCAGATTCCTAATGGATGCTTGAGGAAAGTCATAAAATTCCTAATGTTAAACTCCTTTGCTGGATGCATCAAACGCACATCTACATCTTTGACAAGTGTGCTTACCATATTGGCCAAATTGATGTACATATCATTCCAAGTGAAAATTATTTGTAAAAGAGAAATATAGTGGTTAATTCATGATCACTTTGTCTAACAAGTGGACCTATAATAGGTGAAAGTGCGTCTATATGGTGATGCCATTTTTATCATCATCCTTGCAAACTGGGACCCTGCTGTCATTTTGGTTTTTTTGTATCCAATTAATCTTGCTGATAATGTTGATTTTGCTAAATTGTGTTTCCCTTCTAATCTACAGGTAGGAATGCTCTCAGCATGATTGAAAACAGTTGGTGACTGACTTCACTTCATACTAAAATAACCAAACCAACAAAAAAAATTATTTCATTTTTTGTTTTTCAAAGATGGGCTAGAGATCAATGTAACTAAAGCAAAACCCAAAAGTTGGATAATCATATTATTTCAAGATTCAAAGAATCAATAACTAACCTTTATATCACAACCACAATCTAGAGCTGCTTATGTTAATCTTCTTCATGAACTAAAAAACAAAACAAACAAGAAGTACCAAGCACCCCCCTAACTACTATAGCGAACTTTTGGCCACTCAACTGCTTTTAGTTTCACATCGCCCTAACTAATCTGTTTAATACATCAAATTTATATTACTCTTTTCCATTTAAGTCATTACCCCAAAATGAATGAAGGCTATTTTTATCAAAACAAAGGCTCAAAAGCACATAGAGGACAATAATTCTATTTTGACTTCCTAAAGCATGGCAGCCATCATTTTTCTATTCATTCCTTATCTTTGGACGAAGTAGACACATCGAGACATTTTAACCCTGATTATAATTATTATCTAATGAACCCTACCACATTTTATCCATCCAATGGTTAAAAACACAATAAAAAGAGATCCAGTGATCAACAAAGAGAAATACAAAGATAAGAAAGTGTAAAAGACTAAAACCACACATCTTTCTTTTGCACTTTGCGATTTTGCACTTTGCCTGTGCTTTAATATTTTCACTCGCATCAAACAACAAAAAAAAAAAAATAAAATAAAATAAAATAAAATGGAGGACTTGCACTTCGCCTCACTTTGCCCTTATGCGATCACTTTTCTCTCTTTTGACAACTAAGAGTAAAAGACTCTTCATGCTTTGTCAATCTTTGTTGAAAACAAAAATATAGCAGCCAGTGGAACCTCTTGAATGCGTAACCTAATGCAGCCAAAACTTAAACCAACAAATTTTAATCGAAATACATGTCCTATGACTGAATTGTATCTTCCATCATCTTGCTAACTGGAAAGAGTTCACATCCTATATGGAAAGTATGAATCATTCATATTCAAGACCACACTGCCTCACCATTGTGTATTTTGCATATATGTAAACTGTTTTACAATATACTATTTTATAAGTTCTGTTTCTCCTGTCTTGCTCAACTGGAATTTAGCGAAGAACCAAGAATTAGCAAAAGTTAAAAACGTATTCCTTCAAACACATCTAGTCTTAGGTGGAGGTTTTGCAAAAGTCACCACAACAAAGGCGACTTGTTGCCTAGGTGCCTAGGTCATAAAGACGTACATCAGAACATGAATCCTATATAATTTCCAGAAGTTTTCTTCAGAGAAATACCTGCAATTTCATGAAATTTAACACTGAAATTTATACATTTCTAGTTCTTCCTCTAAATAAGTTAGTTTGCTTACCTTACTGCCAAAAGATACAAACCGGATGCAAGTTCTGCAAACTTCATTGTCACTGAAAATTTGGCTTGGAAACATGGCAGATCACAACGACATCTTAGCCAGCTCTAAAGGTGATTACAACTCTATAGGTGCCAATTCATTTTCATCTATTCTATCTTCTCAACAAGAAGGTCCTACTTTCCCTTGTACTTTATGTCTTCACGCTCCATTGGATAGTTCTTGGAGAATGCTGAAAGTGCTCCAAGCACATGAAATGACAAAGCAGATTCATGTCCAGATTCTCAAGAGAAAAAAGTAATCCTTGCTGGAAACTAGACTCTGTATACTTTTTATTTCTACAATATTTGAATAAGCTACCAAATTTTTGTAAGGAGTGGCTAAATACTGGTTCTATTGGCACTCTAGCTCTCATTCCTAATTCAAAACTTGGTAACTATTACTCCCTCCAACCGATTGAAACTGTCATGCTTTCTATTTTGGTTTGTCCCAAAATAAGTCACTTTCTATAAATGGTAATGAAAATTTTCAGTCCTTCCAACTTATACCCTTCTTTATGAGGTCCCAAGAGCCAGAAAATTTTTTGAAATACCAGCTATTCTTAGCAATGCAAATGCATATATCTGATTGTGTGGTGCAAATGCGTGTATTTGACTGACAAATCGCATTGCTGATATTATTTTTTGTGGGTCCCCTGTGTTTTGTCAAGTTTATTTGGGCAACATAATGAAACTCTGCGGGCAATTTG
This sequence comes from Cinchona pubescens, assembly GCA_025175665.1. Classification (NCBI taxonomy): domain Eukaryota; kingdom Viridiplantae; phylum Streptophyta; class Magnoliopsida; order Gentianales; family Rubiaceae; genus Cinchona; species Cinchona pubescens. The sequence goes on from JANKKI010000223.1 coordinate 332,195, forward strand.
GGTAGGTATAGACTTGGAAAAGTAAGCATTATCAATCAACATCTCTATCCCATTCATAAAAAGTTCAACTCCACAAAAGCAACAATCTTTTTGGGACGCCTGGAGTAAAAACTATCAGAACCAGTTCAGCATGAATAGTGCTGAAAAACATCTTATGTGTTATAGAGGCTTTCTCCCAAAGCAATTATATGGTGAGGATCAAAGAGTTGGCTTCAAAAATAGTATCTGTTTAACTTTTTTTTTGTGCACTTCTTTCATTCTGACTCCTCTGTAGGCTCGTGCTATTCTAGATTGTGTACAAGCTAACAAGAATTTTTCCATATTTTACTTCTTAAGGACTTCATAACGTCAAAATAACATGTAGCCAATTTACCCCTATTTTTTGTTGAATTAGAGGGTTTTCTTTGAGCGCAAAATAGAAAAGAAATCAACAATTACTTAGAAACCAGTATGCCTAGGTTTCATCAAAGGTACTGCACAATTATGAATAACAAAAACCAGTACTCACTTCACAATCTCATAGAAATAAATTGAGCATTGGAGTGCAAAAATTTACAAGTAAATAACCAAGATTGCATATGTCAAAGTCAAATTTTTCACAATCAGACGGATCTTTGGAATCATGTAGAGCGCTATGGCTTTATCCTTCAAATGTGAACAGCATAACAATGAAAAAAGCACTAGCTGCAAAAACTTGAGGTGTGAGAGGCACAAGAAATCATGCTCTGTTGCACTAATATCAGATAGTTAAATTTAAATGATAAGTGCCTGACATATGATCATAAACCCATGTGTGTGAATACGCAAACATCAGCAAACTGCATGATTAAATACCGTGTAGCAACTAAGTTTACTCAGGCTACTAATCCAAGATACCAGTTCCATCTTTTTTACTTAAATGAATCTCTTAGTTGCGGACTACCTATGATTAGTCCCCCTTCTCCCGTTTCTTATACCCTAACTAGCTCGACCATTTTGCTATCTAAGCATAAATAACCAAGAAAGGCTAATAACAAGGATAGTTTGCAATACATGTGCTTTTGGAGCTTCAAAACAATCAAGTCTGAAACAGCTGAAGCACTAGTGTAATGGAGATAACAATAAACAAACATAATTAACTTCAAAATACCTTCGAGATTCCACTTAGGCCATCTTTCACTTTTGGAATAAGAAGAATGTGTGTGGGTGACTGAGGATTTATGTCTCTAAAAGCCAAAACCTGCCAGGAACCCCAAAAATACTAATCAGCTATAATCACTCACAAAAGAGAGAACAAACAAGAACAAGTACACTCAGAAACTACTAACATTGCCCTCTAATTGATGCAAAACCCTCAAAAACTCATTTCAAATTAATAAACTATTCATTTACAAAGCACATACTACCTAACATAGATACATATCCTACTACCTTAATTAACAGAAAATTGCTAATACAAACTACAATAAAATTCATGTTAATAGTATGATTGACTACTGCTCAATACACAAAAAGAAACAATTTAACCCGACAAAACAAAAAGATTTTAATTGAAACAATGACTTAACAAATCCATTTCATTTCATGATTCCATTTCTGTAGCCCAAGTCAATAGAAGAACACGAATTTGAGACAATTAACGAAAAGAACACATTTGGAGCCCTTCACTAATTTGTGTACAAGATGTATTACTAAGTGTACACAACAAAGTGTTTGTATGTTAATCGGTAGAAATGTCGTTTTATAACATATACTTGCAAAAATTAACATATACTTGCAAAAAATTTCTCCTCTATAAACTAATTAGGACTACAAGGGCGACTTTTATTCCCCCTTCTTTCTTCCTTCTGTGGGGACTCAAACTCACACATAGGGAAAATCTTTTCTTGCTGAAATGACCAATGGAAAACAATATTAAAGCCAAATGTCTAAACTACCTTGTCATCCTCATAGACAATGTTAGCAGGTATTTCCTTGTTAATAATCTTGTCAAATCTGAACAAGAACAAATACCGGTCAATATTTTTCGGAAAATAACATCAATTGATAAAATGAAGGTGATCTATGAATACTTACATGGTAGGAGAATCGGCCGGAACAGCGGCTGCAGCAAGGGCAGCCTCTTTCTCGGAAGCCATCGTAGGCTTCTTCTGGGTAGACTTATACACATTTGAAGTACTATGAGTCGGCTGCTGCTACTGATCTGGCTGATGCTGCTGGGGTTGGGATTGGGACTTGGGGTTTGGCCCATGTGCGTTTCCTCACCTTTGTACCCTATCCTCTTGATTCATTGAAATAGTTTAATTGCACTCAATACTTTGAACTTTTGTAGGAGTAGCAGTTTTACCCATAACTTTTAAGTAAGCACGTAACCCAAATTTAATATTCGAGGACAAAGTTACTTTTAGTATGTGGTAGCCAGTAAAATCTATGTTAACGATAAATATAAATATAATTAGATAAGTTTTATAATTTAAAACTTAATAAAGTTAAAACAAGTTATAAAAAAAATGTTTAATTATGTATTATGAATATTTTTCATGATAAAATATATGCAATTAATCACATTTTAACTTTTTAGGGATAATGCATGAAAATAAATAAATTTTTAGAAATTTAAGAGGGGCAAGCAATTGTAACATAGCTTTAAAAAATGGTTTTAAAATTCTGTAAATTATCTTGTAATATTCCAAAGTTGAGGGGATAGTCATTCCCCATCCTATGTGGCTCCGCCACTTTTTACTAGACTCCATTTCTGGTTCATTTTTCTTTTTGTTTTTGCCCGTCTAGCTAGCAAATCATATATCATACCTTTTGTAATCATCTCAATAGTCAAGGGCTAATAAAAGGATATGGAAGAGAGGAATAGGGAGAGATGTAGAGAGAGAAATATGAATGTGGCCCACAGGCTTTGTGTTGTATTACCTTTTGTTTTGTGTTAATTGCTGCACCTTTTGCCTTTTCCTCATTTACATGTTATTCATCTAGTATTTATAGTTACAAGTTCCTGCCTCTGAGGTTGGATTATCTGAGGTCGGACCTAAAAGGCCTGCTTATCGAGTATATATGATCATCCATATAATGAGTATCAACAACAATGTTGTTTTACAAAAATGTCCTCATAGGGATTACATGACACATGTTGCTATTCTATAGGGTGAATAATTCATGTATTATCAAGAATCCTCTTGAGTTGATCTATATCTTGGTCAGGTGCGGTTGAAATCTGTGTCTTGTCCTGCTTCTATGAAAAGTAGCTCAATCCCTAGAAGATCTTCCTAAGAGGTGGTGGACTATCTGTTTGATCATTGCCCTTGGAAGTCCCTAATTATAGGATTTGTATTTAATTCGCACGAGTCCCCTAGTAGGAACTTGCTTCCTTCTTATCTGCGTCCTCCTTTGCTTCAACTTTCATGTCTTCCTGGAGAGTGCATTAGAGACTTTGCCTTTAATTAATACTTTGACCTATTTTATTAGCCGAAACCCCAAATTCAATCATAATTATATAATCCGGGTTTGATTGGGCATTTCATAGATCCCATGACTTTTACAGGCTGTCTTCCCTTCCTAAAAAAAAAAAAAAGGATTTATTGAAAGAAATCCTTTTTTCTTATAACTCATGGCTTCTCCTCAAGGAGATAACTCTAGCAAAGCATTCTCTATGCATCCTGTTCCCTTCAAGTTTTCTTTAGGAAAAAGCATTTATGGATCCAGAAGAAAAGTAAGTGTGCTTAGAGCTACAGTTTCTTCTACAATCCCTACACCTCTGACTTTGCCAGTTGTGAGTCAAGCCATTGCAACTATCTATGAACAATTTTTCTCTATGGTGGTTGATTCCTGGTCGCCAATTGTGATAGTAACTTCTTCGCAATCATGTCATCACAAATTGCTATAATTCTTCCTCAAAAAAGGAAGAATCTCCCTCAGATGTTCGTCCAGATGGGCTTTGGGAAATTAATTGGTCATTCATCCCCAAGTACATCAATTCAGCCACCTTCGAATCAAAATGCCGAGCCAAGCCGATCAGGTTTGAAATTTATCCAATCAGGCCATCCCAGCAAGTTTTGTAGCTCCACAATTGACAATTCTACACTTGAGAAGTATATTCCCAATTGGGAGATTACCAACCACAGCTGATTGAACACTCTGGACACTATCCTAGAAGTGTAAAGGAATCGACCAGCTCGCGAGCAGTTTGCAAGTAGTTTGGTCAACAGTTTGACTGGAATTTGAGTTGATAGAGGTAGAGTCGAGTTTGCTCAATCTCGAATCACTTGACGAGCCAATCTCGAGTCACTTGACGAGCCAATCTCGAGCATATGTATATTCTACTCGAGTGCTCATCGATCTTTTCAAGCACACATATAAATTTTTTTAAATTTTTTTTATTATATGTAAAATTTCCTCAATTCAGACCGGATAAAACTCTTTTGTCTTTGAGAATAAAAGTCACGAACTATTCAATTTCAAGTTTTACGTATTTTTGAGTGATCTCGAATCGAGTTTAAGCTCCATCAAAATTTTCAAGTTCAAGCTTGAATTCTATTTTCTAAAGCTTGTTCGAGCTCAAACTCGAGCTCGAGCCTCACAAAAAATTTTGACATCAAACTCGAATAGGGCACTATTCGCACTTGATTTAGTTCGTTTAGGCCCTTACACCATCCACAATTTTCTTCACCATGCCTTCCTCCAAAAGAGGTAGAGTATCTGACGAATTATTTCGACCATGACCTTTGTGTTCGAGCAGCCATGGACAACACCTCTTCCATTTCAGCCGCACATTTTTTGATCCGACAGTTAGCTGACACTCTCATGGTTGCTACCTCAGTGGTGGCCAGCATGACCAATATTAAGATAAAGTAGGCTAAAATGTTGAAGAAGCTTCAAGAGCAAAATGCCGAAGCTCTAACCCTTTTCGAGGAGAAAATGAAAAGAGAGTAAGAATCTGCTCTACATGTTTTGTCTCTTTGAGGAGAGAGCTAAAAAAGCAATACTAGTCTAAGATGGAAGAGCCGAAGAGGTCTTCCGATCAAGTCTCTAAGGACTTGGACATTGCTTGTGTTGAGATCGAATCTCATAAGTCCAAGGCTGAGAAGCTTAGGACTGATCTAGATTTATTGAAGGCTAAAGAAGCTGACCTGGAGGTCAGGCTGTCCCTACTAGGTGTTAATTACTTTCTTTCTTCCATCGTCCTGGCGAATTCTTGACGAATCTCTGCCAAGAGGTGCATGGGCTTGGATTCAAGGAATGCAACCAACTTTGCTAAAAAAGAGTTTCCAAATATCCCTATGCAATGGTGGAAGAGTGAATTCTTTGATCCTTCTATGTCTAAAGAATCTATGGAGGCCTTAAGAGACCTTTTTAGGGTTGCACGAATGGAGCAAAGCATAACCCTAGTGTGCTACCCAATTATTCAGCTGAGACTATTAAACATGGGCAATCTTCTTAGGTAGTTCACATTTCTGATCTTTTTTTTTCTGTAAATTCTTTTGATATAGATTTTTTGATGAATTTTAGTTTTAATTTCAATGATTAGGCTTTGGCTGGGATGCCTTTTTTCTTTTGTGATTCCTTCTTCTGATGTTGGTTAGCCTCCTACTGATTAGAGTCAGGACTAGGATGGGGACGATCAATATCAGGTACTTGTGTAGCTTAGGGACCTACTGTACCATCTTCTCAACAATAATATATTGTTTCTTTTCATTTGTTTGTTTTTTTTATTCCAAACAAATCAGGAATTATATCATATCCCTTTTAATAATTACATTCATACCTCTTTCTAGAGGATTTGTACTTCTTGTGTTCTGAGCAAGAATAAACATTTGATGTGCAAAAGCTAATTCCAATAAAATTACCATAGCTCAAATTTTGTCTATTCATTAAGTGTTCATCCAATGCAAAACTCAGTCTAAATCTGGCTGTATTTGATATCTACCCTTCAATGCACTTCTTCTGTGAGATCTAGGCCAAATTTTTTATAGGAAGATGTTATGATCTCTTGATGTCCACCTTTTGGGACACCTTAGGCCTTGAAGGAGCAATCCCTCATATTAGTATTATTTGACCTCTTTGAGTTCATCTAACGTGAATCTTTGGATCTTAGACCTTTTCGTTGTCTATTTTTCACGGACTTCTAGGTTCGTATATTTATTTGACCTCTTTATTGCCCAGCTTCTGTGAACTATTGGATCTAATTTGTGTGTTTGTCTAACCTCTGATTGCCTATCTTCTGTGGACTACAGGGTCTGATTTGTATTTTTTTCCAACCTCTGGTTGCCCATCTTCCGTGGACTATTGGGTCTGATTTGTGTATTTATCCAATCTTTGGTTTCCCATCTTCTGTGGACTATTGGGTTTGATTTGCATATTTATCCAACCTCTGGTTGCCCATCTTTCGTGGACTATTGAGTCTGATTTGACTGGTCAATTTCTTGTGTATTTCTAAACACAAGTCTTAAGTATGCATAAGATAAACTCAACAGTTTGAATGGATCTCTTATACATGATGTCTTTGCTTCTCAATTCATTAAATAGCTTTTCTACTTCTCGAGAAGCATTTTCCGGACTATGAGCCTCCATTTATCGACCTTCACTGAATTTGTATAACATTATTAATGATAGTAAACAAAACGTATGGGTATTAGAAGCCTGTAATCCAGTCACTTCATATCCCATCATTTTGACTTCTTTTGTGCTATGTATAGGTTTGAGTTATTCTTTTAAAACACACAAAATCTTCCTGATTTGCTTCAATTATTCTTTATGATCTCTTTCAGTCATCTTTTTGATTTTTTATAGCATGAGAATGCTTTCTCAGTAGGAATCAGGCATCCAATCTCTTTTTTGAAAACATGGGTTTGGGATTGAATACTTGCTTCTAGCTGAGATGGCCTTCTTGGATGCTTGAGTTTGACAGATAAGAGAATAACTCAGAAAGAGAAATTAGTTATCATGAGTTTGAAGCTTGCCCTTTAGTTCCCATGCATGCTGGTGTTCTTCTCAGTCTGAGGAAGACTAAGAACTCCAAAGTGATGTAGTGAGAGGAATTGTCTGCCTACTTCCTTGCCAGGCTTGGTCCCTTCAGTTCCAAGTATTGACATGGTAAGGGGTAGGTCTTCCCCTATCATTCACTAATTTTATCTTTTCTTCTTCTTCTTTTTCCTTTTTTCCACCTTGGTGCATTTAGAGACCTCTCTAGTCTTTGACATGTAGTAAGGTATTCTTCCTTTATTTCTCTATTTCCTTTTTCGAGCTCAACTGAATCATCTTAGGAGACCTTAACTTTGTGGAAAGATCTTACGGTCCTTGGACGAGCTTTGAAGTAGATCAAACTTTAGCTTTTTAGAACAGATTTAAAGACAATTATTGAAACAGTATTGTAGTAGCTTCTATCATATCTTGAGATGAGCTCGACGAGCTTTGAAGTAGATCAAGCTTTAACTTTTTAGAACAGATTTAAAGACAATTATTGAAACAGTATTGTAGTAGCTTCTATCATATCTTGAGATGAGCTCTACCATGTACAGGTTTCATTTGATCATTAATAAAATGCAATTTTGCTTTTTGCAATTTGTTGCATTTTGTTCATTCACATGCCCAATGCGGTCTAAAATCATTGAGCGTTAATGCTTCTAAAAGAACAAAGATGTTGACTTGAATATAGACCAATTTCCATTTCATATTTTTTGTCATCCAGGACTTATACCAAGCTTCTTTGTGGTTCTTTTGTCGTGATCTTAGGCCAAAAACTTTTGTAAGATATTGTTTTGATATGCTGAATAGAACTTAGGCCATACTTCATGTGGATTTTTGAACCTAAGTCAATCTTGTGCCTTTTTTGGCTATTTCTTACTCGCTTTTAGGAGAGCTCTTTGAAGCACCCAGGCGAATCCTCCACTGATGTTTATTTCATTTATTCCATTTCGTTTCTGAAGAGCTTTCTTAAAGCACTCAGGAGAACATTGAACCAATTTTTATTTCTTTTTTGTTTGGTCTTTTAGAATCTCTTAAGGCACTCCGGCGAGTTCTGACCAAATCTTATATATCTTTTCAATTTGGTCTTTCAGAACCTTGTAAAGGCACTTCAACGAGTTCTGACCAAATATGTATATCTTTTCAATTTGGTCTTTCCCAACCTCTTAAGGCACTTCGGTGAGTTTTGACCAAATCTATATTTCTTTTCTATTTGATCTTTCAGAACCTCGTAACGCACTTCGGCAAGTTCTGACTAAATTTGTATATCTTTTTAGTTTGGTTTTTTAGAACCTTTTAAGGCACTTCGACGAGTTCTGACCAAATCTATATATGTTTTTAGTTTGGTCTTTAAGAAACTCTTAAGCCACTTTGGCGAGTTCTGACTAAATCTATGTGTGTGTGTGTGTGTATGTATATATATTTTCTTGTTTTGTTGTGGCTGAACTAGAGTTCTGCTTTATGCTTCAAGTAGAGCAGTCATCTGACCTTCGGTCTAGTGATCAGCTCAATATGTTTGTGTTATCATCAGATCTCTATTCTTATTAGACTGATGATTCTTGAGTGACTTCTGGTAGCTTGGATATAATTTTTGATTGTTTGAACAACTTGTAGGTTGAACAAGAGTTATCATGATTGAGCTACGAAGAGTTGTGCCCTTGGCAATTGCACGTATTTAATGCCACGTCTTTTCATCTGTTTTGCAGGCGGTTACTTTTGCCCTTTGTATTTTCCCACCTTTTGATTAGTATGCCTAAAAGACTTATACCCAAACCTATTTAGGGTTTTACCTTTTTATTTTTCTTTCTATTTTGCCGATCATGTTCTATTTTTTGAGCAACCAATACTTATTTGTTCTTCCTTTTCTGCTTGATATTCTTGGGCTTTCTTTATTAATGACTTCAGCATTCGGTACCATTCCCACGTTGTTGGTTCTAAGCATATTTTTGATGCTGCAGATTCTAAATCCTTTAAGAATTTTGAAAATTTATTTCCTAAAGATCATATTCGAGTGCTTCAAGAACGCTATTGCATTGCTTCGGAGATTACTTTCCAACTTCCTAGTGAAGATGATAGAGAAAAGGCCCCTTCAAGACCAAAAGGATTTGTGACTATATTTGAGGACCAATTACGATATGGTCTTCTTATTCCCATTCATTCTTTCTTCATTTTACTCTATCTTCACTTCGGGATTAGCATATCCCAATTGGCTCCGAATTCCATTAGATTTGTGGTTTTCTTCTACATATTATGCAAACATTTGAATAAGGATCCCACGGTTGATGGTTTTAGAGCTTTTTACAAGTTGACTCCCAGTGATAGAGGTTCTCGCTCCTTCCATTTCCAATCACATTAGACCTCTAATCCTTTTATTTGTTGATATCCTTCCTCAATCAAAGTATCACGCTTCTTGTTTACCAGGTGACAGAACATGACCGGAGTTCAGACGTAGTGGAAGAACCAAGTGAACCAAGAGAGTTAAATATAACTCCTTTAGGCATGAAGGATTTAATATCTACGGTTAAGAAATTCAACTTTGAATTTGATTTTTAGGGTATCCATACTAAAATGAAGCAAGACTTGCTGATCTGGGTAGAGAATCAATCTAGCACCAGGGCTTAACCCTAGCTCTCTTCCTTATGACTATAACCCTTCTCTTGATTTCATAGCCATTACTGACCTTGAACAAGTTTTTATAGCTCAGAAGGTGATGGAATCATTGAAAGTAGGAATTCTTGAGACTGGTGAAGTATTGAAGCAGGAGTTTGTGGATCTCTTCAAATTCTTCCTCTAGGGGATGTGCCTTCAAAGAGAAAAAAACATCCGAACTCGTGGCTCTCTTAGATAGAAAGAGGACAAAGGATGTGAAATTTCACGAGTTGTCTCTTTCTTCCAAGAAGCTAGGAATTCAAATAGTTGAAACCCTACATCTTATCTGCTTTTCTCGAAAAAAAAAGAAGCTAAAATGGTAGGAAGTCCTTCAAATCCAGACACTAGCTTTCCTTCTGACAAGCACATAAATGATAGCTTGAGGTCTCTAGGGGAATCCTCTAAATGGTTACTTGCCATAGTGCCCCCTAACATCCATAAGGCTTCTCAGAGACTGACCAATGAACAAGTGGTTAAACAGTTTAATAATGAGCTTCAATCTGTGAGCTGGATTATGATGCAACATTTCTTTATTCCTGTCTGTGAGGTATTCTCATGATCTTCTCTGATTTGAACAGCTAAATAAGACTTCTGTGAACCTTCAAAAACGTTTCTTGAAGGAAAGCCATTGAATAGCTACCTATAAAGACAATTTGACTAGGCAGAAATTTGTTGTGGAGAGCATTTTGAAGACCTTATTTGAAAAAGAGACAGCTCTAACCAAGGTTCAAGAGAAATATGACATTGAGACTGGTCATCTAATGGAGCAAGTGATTGTTTAGATTCTTGAGGCTGAAAAAGCCAACCTCTGGAAGTACAACTGCTCCCAGTGAGTCTAGCTCCAAACAGAGTGAAGCTGACCTTATTGGTCGAGAACATCTTCTGGAAGGGGTCAACCAATTCCTACACTCTGAGGCATCACAAAGGGATCTACAATCATTTTGTTGGCATGCTAGAAGGATGATGTTCAACAACGTAGGAGAGCCTTGGAGAAAGTTCAAGATAGATTTCCTGATCTCCTTTTAGACTTCAACTCATTTCTAGATTACTAGCCTTTTGTGATAGATGTTCTTCTAAATGAGCTTGGAGACCTCTTTATAAGCCATGCACCATCGAAAATTTATTGAACCCTTCGCTACCACCTGCTTCCAGAGTTCTTTCCATTGAAGAGGAAGATCAATAATTTGTAATTGGATACATTATTGCAATACTTATTAATGGCAACTCTTTGTAATGAAGCTCTTACTAATAATATGAATACACAAGCTTTTTGTCGAATATCTTACTATATCATTACTTAATTTCCCAAGTAATATTTCTTTATATTGACAATGTTCCAAGTTCGAGGAATAAATTTGCTCTGGTTATCAGCAAACTTGTAGAATGTTGAAGGATAGGCTTCTACGATCTGGTAGGGCCCTTCCTAATTAGTGTCCAACTTTCGGGTACCATCAACCTGGCTAATCTCTTTCATTCGAAGAACTAGATGAAAAGCAAAAGCCTGGTCAAAAATATCTTTGTCAAACTTTCATGTTGTAATACTTTGCTATTTTTTTGTTTGTAATTTGCTTTTCGAATGGCAATTATGAATCTTCTTTCTTCTAAGAAATCAAGGTCTACTATTCATTCTTAATCAGCAGAAGTTGCCTTATGATGAATTTCTCGAGATGTAGGCATTCTAATTTCTATTAGAATCACAGCTTCTACACCATAGCCGAGACTAAAAGGGGTCATGCCATTAGTAGCACGTGGAGATGTTCTGTAAGACCACATCACACTCAGACAATTCCTCACTCTAGTCTTCCTTGGCTCTATCTAGTCTTATTTGATTCCTAATAAAAGAGTTCTGTTGGAAACTTTAGTTTGACCATTTGCTTGTGGGTGTTTCATAGAAGGGGCATTAGTTAAACCTCCAAATCTTCACAAAATTCTTGAACGGTTCTCCTACAAACTACGTTCCATTATCCAAGATAAGTACATGAGGTATGTCATATCAATAGACGCAGTTGATTTATATTTTTCCAGAAGAAAGTTTTTATACTTTTCCCATAAATTGATTTGAGTGGTTCAGCTTCGATCCATTTGGAGAAATAATCAATGGCGACTACCAAAAATTTATATCCTCCAGTTCTTTTTAGGAGAGGGCCTAATATATCGATCCTCCATTGCTGAAAAGCCCAAGAACTTGTGATCAGATTGAGATATACTACTGGCTTTTGTGGGATAAGTGCATGAATTTGGCACTTGTGATATCTTGAAACGAGTTGATGAGTGTCATTATGCATGGTTGGCCAATAATAACCCATCAAAATAGCTTTTCTAGCGAAGCTTCTTGCTCCAACATGTCTTTCACAGATGCTTTCATGTATTTCTTGAAGTACATATTTAGCTTCTTCGGGAATTAAACATCGAAGAAAAAGAGATAGATATGATTTCCTATACAGGATACCTTCAATGACCTCATATTTCATAGATTAGATTTTGATTTTCCAAGCGTCCACTATTTGCTCGAGAATCGAATTCCCTAGAGTAGGTAGCCACGTATTGGTTTCATCCATCCCTAGTCTTCCTCAACATCTAAGATTTCTTCTTCGACGATTGACCTTTGGGTCTGAACTTCTATCAATACATCTTTTGTCAAATGAGAGTATTGTTGGTCCCAAAGCAACCTAAGAGGGGGGGTGAATTAGGTTTCTTAAAAAATACTTTGAGAAATAGTGAGTTTTTTAATTTAAATGCAGATATAACAAAATCAATAGAACAGTAGAGTAAAGAGAGAAAAATTAAACAATCAATACTTCCAAGCTAGCAAGCTTGAAGTATCAAATCTCTTGAATGCTTCACACACTTGGTGAGCCAATAATCTTTACAAAGTTGGGAAGTTCTTGCTCACACTAAAACTCTTTTAGTTGAGCCAAGAATCTTACTTACAACCACACTTTCATACAAGATTATCACTCCACTCAGAGTTGAATTACACTCACAATTCCACACTAATACAACAAAGTACTATAGTCAATTTGCATATTTATCTCAAATTACTCTTTTCTAAGGCTTGTATTCAATGTATTAGATGGTCTTTTCAGGTTATTAAAGCACCTATTTATAAGAGCAATAAATAGTGGTTTCAACTACTTCCTAACGGCTAAATAATAAATGCACAAAAAATAGCCGTTGGGGTTTCGGACGTCCGAGAAGTATTGAATGCGTCCGAGGCAGCGTCCAATCTTCTTTCAATTTTATTGAGAAGCTTCGTTCGGACGTCCGTGCATGCGTCCGTTCCTTCGTCCGACAGAGGTTTCGGACGGTCCTGAGCGTCCGAAAGAGAAGCAGTAGGATCCCATTTCCAATCACAATGTACTTGATGTTCGTTCGGACAATGCAATGCGTCCGAGGAGTTTTGACCTAGTTCGGACGGTTCTGTGCGTCCGAAAGATCTGTTCCTGCAAAAGCTTGTTTTACAGAGTTAAGTGTTTATGTCATCATCAAAATAAGGTTTGGAAAACATCAATCTCCCCCTTTTTGATGATGACAAACCTTTATGTAAAAACAATGATATGGATATGACTAATTAATTTACAAAATATCACAATTGGATATCAATCATCAAAGCACAATAGTATAGAGAAGACTACTCCCCCTTTTGACATCAATCAAAATTTCTGCCTTAGTCATTCAAGTTTTCCAAACACATTTGGAACAAGTTTCATACATCCAACTGAAAAGTTTAATGGTGCTAGAGTCAAGGAAATACACAACCAAGCCACAGAAATGCTGAAAACCAAAAGAAATGCTGAAAGGTTCTAACAAGCAAAGAACTGTTGAAAACAAAATACAAATGTGAAAAGAACTAATGTGAGTCATTGCGCTTCTTCGAGCGCTTTTCAGTCTTTTGTCGTTTGGATGGAACATCTTCAGCAGTGGCTTCACTGTCATCCTCCTCTCCGGTGCGACGTTGCATGATGAAGTCAAATGTGTCGTCAACATCCTCATCATCGTCGTCATCGTCATCGGCAGCTCCTTGAGCAGCTTCTGCATTGTCTTCACGGGTATGTCCATCTTCATGTTCATCACTGTCGGAAGATGACTCAAGTGGATATTGGGACTAAAGATTAGCAAATTGAACCTGAGCCGAAGCAGACATGCCAAGGCTGAGTGCCTCTTGGAGAATCATTTGACGAGTTTCAAGTCGCTTTAACTTTTGATTTGTGAGACGTTGAAATGAACTGACTTGAGTGCTCAAAGAGGTGAGAAGTCCACAGATATGTGAAAGAGATGGTTCAGATGTAAGTGGAGGTGGTTGAGGAGTAGGAGAATGAGGAATAGCAAAATCAGAGGTGGAAGCATGGGATTGTGACTGTGCAATATCAAAGGCTGCCTTAGTTAGCCATTGATCGTTGAAAAAATGGAGACCTTTGCGTTCAATGTATGATTTGTTAAAATAAGGAGGATATTGTTTGTTTCCGCTGAAAGGAATGTTGAGGAAATCAAAAATTTTGATGAGAAATTTGCCAAAAGGAATGTTTCTTCGGGTATCAGTAAGAAAGAGTTCCCATAGGAAACAAAAGAGATACCCAAAATCAAGAGGAATACCCTTGAAAACACAAAAAAATAAGTAAAGTTGCATTTTTCCGGGCTCAGTACGATGCCCGTCAGTTGGCAATAACAGATTTGTGACAAGAGTGTACAAAATATTGAGTTCAGGAGCGAGAAATATAGTTTTGGCTTCCGAGGCCTGTTTAAAATGGATGTTAAAAATAGCTCTAACTTCATCGATATCAAAATGAGTATCATCAGCAGGCCATTTGTCTAACGAAAAGAAATAGGAGAAATCAGTGGGATTTGAGACTTCACATTCAAAAATGGTGTTAATGATGTTTAATGAAATCTCAAGATCGGTGTTGTTAACACGAGAAATGAGAGTGCGAACAGTAGGGCCTTTCCGAAGATTGGCCGTGAACTGAAGCACTATGTCATGATAAACAGGTAAATCAAGATGCACAAGATGACCCCAATTTTGTTTTTCAAAACAAGATTTGATAATGGGAAGATTATATTCATCAAATAGACTATGAGAAGCAGTCTAGACGTTGAACGATTATAGATTTACTTAAAAGGGAAGTATACCGTTCGGATGCCTTGGCATCGATAAATTTTGATAAGATTGGATTGGTGGAGACTTGAGGATTAGCTGATAATTCTCCTCGTACTGGAGCCTTCCCTTTAGTTTTTCGACCCTGATTTGCTGTAGAGGAACCTCCGCGAGATTTCACCATTGTGATGGAAGAAAAAGAAAAGAAGAGAAAATTGAAATTTTTGAGGATTGGTGAGAATTTGAAGAAATGAGATGGTGGATAGGGAAAATTAGATGTGATTTAGGTGAGAAGGGCTTTGGGTAGGATAATTTTCCAATCAATTTTGGAAGAGAGAGTGGGAATTTGGAGGGGGTGGTAGAGAGACAAATTTCACCAGAGGGTTTTCGGGGGAGGTGGTGAGTCCGAAATGGGAAAGATGGACGATTTTAATCAAACAGGGGCACCTTTCGGACGGCCGAACATTTGGTATGCGTCTGACTAAGCGTCAGAAAGCCGAAGAAACGGACGGCCGAAGGATGAGCCAATGCGTCCGAAGTTCTTTCGGACGATGGTGCGCGTCCGGAAGATTTCCAGAGAGTTTGGTAAAAAAATGAATAATGTTCGGACGATTATGAGCGTCCGAGAAGTAACAGAAGCTTTCGGACTATCCAGAGCGTCCGAAAGAAAAGTTGTTCGGACGAAGAAGTGCGTCCGAACTATGAACCTATGCCAAATTTATCTGTAAAATCCCCAAACATTTTCTGAGCAATTCAAAGCGATCTAGAGCTAAGGGTTTTGTAAAAATATCAGCCAATTGATCTGAAGTAGGCACAAAATCAACACGAATTTCTTTTTTACAAACGAGGTCTCTAATGAAATGATGTTTAACATCAATGTGTTTGGTTCTAGAGTGCATAATAGGATTTTTTGTGAGATTAATTGCACTAGTGTTGTCACACAATATAGGAATACAATCAAAAAATACACCAAAATCTTTAAGTTGTTTCATCCAAAGAAGTTGAGGGTTCAATGGATTTTGGAAGAATGTATTCGGCTTCAGCCGTAGAAAGAGAAATAGAATTTTGTTTTTTGCTAAACCAAGACACAAGACAATTCTCAGAAAATAACACATACCACTGGTACTTTTTCTATCAATTTGACATCCAGCAAAGTCGGCATCAGAATAACTAATCAAGTCAATTGTAGAGGACTTTGGATACCACAGACCAAAATCCATTGAACCCTTTAGGTATTTAAAAATCCTTTTAACAGCTATCAAATGCGATTCTTTAGGGCAAGATTGAAATCTAGCACATAAACAAACAGCAAACATGATATCTGGTCTACTGGCAGTTAAGTAAAGTAGACTTCCGATCATACCTCTATAGTATTTTTCATCAACACTATTACCTTCTTCGTCTTTTGTAAGTTTGGTTGAAGTGCACATTCGCGTGCCAGCTTGTTTGCAATCTTCCATTCCAAATCGTTTGAGTAGCTCCTTTGTGTACTTGATTTGTGTAATAAAAGTTCCTTCCTTATGTTTGATGAACTTGTAATCCGAGGAAAAATTACAACTTGCCCATCATACTCATCTCAAACTCTTCTTGCATTAAATGTGAAAAATCCTTACACAAACTTTCATTAGTTGCTCCAAAAATAATATCATCAACATAAATTTGAACGATTAACAAACCATTTGAATCCGTTTTTGTAAAAAGAGTGGTGTCAACTACACCTCTTTTGAATCGATTTTCTATCAAGAACCCACTTAATCTTTCATACCAAGCTCTTGGAGCTTGCTTCAAACCATATAAAGCTTTGGAGAGTTTGAAAACATAATTTGGAAGATTTTTATTTTCAAAGCCTGGAGGTTGTTCGACGAAAACTTCTTGGTCGATAAAACCATTTAAAAAGGACTTTTGACATCCATTTGAAATAATTTGAAATTATTGAAACATGCAAATGCGAGAAACATGCGAATGGATTCTAATCTGGCTACGGGTGCAAAGGTTTCATCAAAGTCAATACCTTCTTCTTGAGCGAAACTAACCTTTTGCAACAAGTCTAGCTTTGTTTCTTATGATTTCACCTTTGTCATTTAATTTGTTTCTAAAAACCCATTTAGTACCAATAACGGGATGAGAAGAAGGTCTTTCAACTAAGGTCCATACATTATTTTTCTCAAATGACTAAGTTCATCTTGCATAGCATTAACCCAAGATTCATCACTCAAAGCAACATCTATATGTTTAGGTTCAATGTGAGAGAGTAATGCACAATTACTATTCAAAGGTTTATGAGAACGAGTAGTTACCCCATCGGATAGATCACCTATGATTAAATCTTGAGGATGACAAGAGACGAATCTCCAAGCTTTCGGAAGATCATTTTGAGCATCCTCATTCTTTTCATCATCAATTTGATGGTTGTTGACATCAACGCTTGATGTAATCTCTTGATGATTTTCATGAATAACGAGCTTTTCGAGCTCCTTTAAAATACCTACATCTTCATCTTCACATAAATTTTTTGAGATAACATCATTAAGATTGTTTCATCAAATGTAACATGCACAACTTCTTCAATTAAAAGCGTTCTTCTATTGTAAACTCGGTATGCTTTCTTGTCACTAGAATATCCTAGAAAAATTCCTTCATCCGATTTTTTGTCAAATTTTCCAAGGTTTTCTTTGATTTTTAAAATAAAGCATTTGCAACCAAAAACTTTGAAATAGCTCACAACGGGTTTTCTAAAAAAAAGGAGTTAATAAGGAGTTTTATTTAAAGAGGATCTTAATAAAACTCGATTCATAACATAACAAACCGTGTTAACCGCTTCGGCCCAAAAGTATTGTGGTAAGTCACATTCACTAATCATAGTTCTAGCCGTTTCTTGAAGAGTCCTATTTTTCCTTTCAACAACACCATTTTGTTGAGGGACTCTAACAACTGAAAACCCATGAAAGATACCGTTGTGATCACAAAAGTCGGGAAAACCCCCAAATTTAAATTCGGCACCATTGTCACTCCTTATACGAACAATTTTTGTATCCAATAGGAATTTAAATTTTGAATTTGGGAAAACAATTTTACAAATTTTTCAAATTCTTCATTTTTGTGAACAAGAAATAATACCCAAGTAAACCTAGAATAGTCATCTACGATAACAAATGCATATTTGCAACCACCTAGACTAGCATATTGAGTAGGTCCAAATAAGTCTAAATGCAACAATTCTAAAGGTTTATGAGTAGACACAAAATTCTTTGGTTTAAAAGAAACTTTGACTTGTTTAACAAATTGGCAAGCATCACAAATTTTATTTTTCAAAAGTTTCAGTTTTGGCAAACCTCTTACCAAATCTTTCTTGGCAAGTTTTTCAATCAAATCCATATTAAAATGACAAAGTCTTCTATGCCAAAGCCATGGATCATCTATGGAAGCGGTAAGATATTTTACATTGCTATTGCTAATTTTATCAAGATGAATCACATACACATCATTGTGCCTAGTGCCCTTGAATAAAACAACATGATTTTTATCAAGGATAAGACATTCATGCTTGATGCGAACATTTAAGTAAAAAATACATATAAATTTTTGTCACAAAGTTGACTAACACTTAATAAATTATAGTTCAAATTATCAACAAGAAGCACATTCTTAATCAAGGTTTCACCATTTTTACCTACATCACCGATGCCGATTGATTTTGCTTTTTGTTATCTCCAAAAGTGACTTTTCCACTGTTTTTGGATGTGAGATTTGTGAAGAGAGAAGTATCACCCGTCATGTTCCTTGAACATCCACTATCTATGAACCACTTAGCATTGTTGGTGATGTTAAGTACCTACACAATAAATCAATTGATAACTTTTGGTACCCATATTTTCTTGGGTCCATTTGAGTTAGTGAAATTGCTTTCGATCCATGCAACTTTCATTCCAAGTTTTTCATTCTTCTTGACATAACACATATTCTTAACATGTCCATGTTGTTGGCAATATCTACAAATAATGCTTTTATTACCATACAAAGATGATTTTGGTTTTACAATACATAAGTCATCCCTTCTAAACATGTGACAAAATTTTTGTTGATAGCTATATTTCTATTTCTTTTCATATCAACAATATTTTCTTTCTTTCTAATTAAGAGAGCATTCAAATCATCCATTCTTTTCTTCAAGGAGGCTTGTTCTTCCTTGACCTTTGATCTCACATGCATTCTTTTCTTCAAATCACGATTTTCTTGTGATAGCCTATTGTTTTCATTCACAAGTTTGGGTTAGCATTCAATAAAGCATTTGACTTTTTAACTAACTCCTTATTTCTAGCATATGATTCCTTTAAGCTATCATGCAATTTCAAAATGAAAGCTTCAAGATCATCTTCATCATTTTCATTGTTAGAGTCATAGTTAGAATTTACCTCATCATCTCCAATGGCCATAAAGGCCATTTGTGCCGACTCCATTTCTTCTTTAATTTCTCCTTCGGAGTTGCAATCATCCAATGTGATTTGAAAGTTATTGAATCTCGGTTTTCTTCCTTCATTCTTTTTCTTGGAAGGACACTCATTTGCGCAAAATGCCCGAGTTGACCGCATTCAAAGCATTTTTCGTTTTGCTTCTTCATTTCAAGCCTTGACTTCCCTTTGAAATTATTTGAGTTTGTAGCTCCGCCTCTTCTCATTCTTCGTTTGTTGATGTAATATTTAAGAAATCCTTTGGTGATGAGTGCAAGATCTCCTTCATCAAGATCTTCATCTTCTAGATTGATGGAGCTATTTTCATCTTCCTCTTGAGAGGTCTTTAGAGCAATGCTCCTTCTTGGCCTTGCTTCTTCATCATCCACAACCTTGACCTTTAACTTGAGTTCATAAGATGTAAGAGAATTGATTAGTGATTCAATAGACATTAAATTTAAATTCTTGGCTTCCTCTATAGCAATTGTTTTGGCATCCCATTCTTTGGATAGAACATTTAGGATTTTTCTATTTTTTTCACCCAAAGAGTACTCTTTACTCAAGGCTTCAAGATCCTTTATAATGTCATTGAACCTGCAGTACATTTTGTCAATGTTCTCATGTGGTTCCATCTTGAAGGACTCATACTTGGCAACAAGTAAGGATTTCTTTTGCTCACGAACATCATCGCTCCCTTCATGGATTTCTTTCAACTTATCCCATATTTCTTTAGTAGAAATGCAACCCTTCAAGCGAGTTGATTCATTTGCATCCAAGGCATTATATAACACATTCATGGCTTTTGCATTTAACGTCAAGTTTGCCTTGTCTTGTGGAGTGAGCTCATTCCTTGTCTTTTCTCTTCTTCTATTTGTGTGATCATCAATGATAGAAGCTTCAAATGGACCTTCATTGACAACATACCACAAATCAATGTCAATAGATTACAGAAATATTTTCATTCTATCTCTCCAACAAATAAAATTTGCCTCATTAAACATGGGGGCCTAGTAACGGATTGGCCCTCAAAAAATAGAGCATTGTTGGTTGTCATATTTCTTTACTCAAAAGCAGTTTAAGCAATATAATGAGACCAAGCTCTGATATCAATTGTTGGTCCCAAGAAGAGCAACCTAAGAGGGGGGGTGAATTAGGTTTCTTAAAAAATACTTTGAGAAATAGTGAGTTTTTTAATTTAAATGCAGATATAACAAAATCAATAGAACAGTAGAGTAAAGAGAGAAAAATTAAACAATCAATACTTCCAAGCTAGCAAGCTTGAAGTATCGAATCTCTTGAATGCTTCACACACTTGGTGAGCCAATAATCTTTACAAAGTTGAGAAGTTCTTGCTCACACTAAAACTCTTTTAGTTGAGCCAAGAATCTTACTTACAACCACACTTTCATACAAGATTATCACTCCACTCAGAGTTGAATTACACTCACAATTGCACACTAATACAATAAAGCACTATAGTCAATTTGCACTCAAATTACTCTTTTCTAAGGCTTGTATTCAATGTATTAGATGGTCTTTTCAGGTTATTAAAGCACCTATTTATAAGAGCAATAAATAATGGTTTCAACTACTTCCTAACGGCTAAATAATAAATGCACAAAAAATAGCCGTTGGGGTTCCGGACGTCCGAGAAGTATTGAATGCGTCCGAGGCAGCGTCCGATCTTCTTTCAGTTTTGTTGAGAAGCTTCGTTCGGATGTCCGTGCATGCATCCATTCCTTCGTCCGACAGAGCTTTCGGACGGTCCTGAGCGTCCGAAAGAGAAGCAGTAGGATCCCATTCTTTCTACGTCCGAGGAGTTTTGACCTAGTTCGAACGGTTCTGTGCGTCCGAAAGATCTGTTCCTGCAAAAGCTTGTTTTACAGAGTTAAGTGTTTATGTCATCATCAAAATAAGGTTTGGAAAACATCAAGTATATAGCGAATGCTAACTTTGGTAATGCATCGACATGACTGGTGTTTGCTCAAGGAATCTTCACGAATCTATCCCCTTGAAGGATTATTTCAGTTGCTGAACCTTTTGAAGATATTTCTATAAGATTACCTCTCAGGTATTAAAGTTGCCAAGGATATGATTGACTACTAGCAGGGAATCACTATTGACTTTGACTCCTTGGATGCCCATCTTTATGTTGGCTAGTTTTAAGACAAAAAAGATGGCTGCATATTCAACTTCATTGTTGGTGGCCTAAAAATCAAATCGGAGAGCATACATGTAGTATTGCCCTTTAAGAGACCGGATGATTATTCCAACCTCCGATCCAGATTCGATGAGGCTCTATCTGTATGTAACTCTTAGACTGAATAGTTTTGACAATTTTTTGTCGAGCTCTGGTCTTGAGAGATCGAGTTGACTTGTTGTGGTGAAGCTGTGCTTTCCACAATAAAATCGACTAGTACCTGAACTTTTATGGTCGGCCTTGGCCTAAATGTTATATCATGTTCAAGGAGCTCTATCGGCCACTTAAGCATTCTCTCCCAAAATGTCTGGTTTTCCCAAGACAGTCTTTAGAAAAAAATTGTTATAGATAGTGATTTTATGTTCTTGTAATTATGGTCTTAACTCTCAGGTAGCAACAAGAGAGAAGGCCATATTTTCAATTCATAAGTAATTTACCTCCAATCCTTGAAGGACTCTAACTGATAAAGTAAATTGGTCTTTGGATCTAGTCTATTTTGGAGACCAAAGTTGCACTTACTGCTCTTTCAGAAGCGAGAGGTAGAGATACAAGATCTCTTCCGTCTGTGGTGCAGTCAAGGTAGACATGTTGGCCAAATATTATTTCAGTTTATTGAAGGCTTACTGACATTGTTCTGTCCATTCAAAGTTTTTGGCTTTTTGAAGCACTTGGAAGAATGACAATTCTTTCTCAGCTGACTAAGATTAAAACCTATTCAATTCAGCCAACTTTCCATTGAGATATTGCACTTTTTGACTGACTGATGAGGTTTTATGTCAAATACTACTTGCACTTTCTTCGAGTTGGCTTCAATACCTCTTTTAGAGACGATAAAGTACAAAAATTTTCTCTAGGAAACCCCAAAAATACATTTGTGGGGGTTCAACCTCATGTTGACACTTCTCAATGTCTAAAACCTTTCCCTTATGTCTTTGATAGTTTTTTCATGACATCGACTCTTTAAAGACAGATCATTCTACTATATCATCAACATAGACTTCCATGTTTCTTCCAATCTACTTTTTGAAAAGCTTGTTGACAAGCCTTTGGAATGTGGCCCTGCATTCTTTAACCCAAAAATCATGGTTTGGTAGAAGTAACTCCCTTAATCTATGATGAAGAGGTTATATCTTCATCTTTGTTACTGAGCAAGATCTGGTGATATCCTTTGTATGCATCTAAAAAGTGTCCTATTATAAAGCCTACTAATGAATAAAGACCTATATCAATCAGAGACAAAGGGTAACTGTCTTTTAGATAAACTTTATTAAAGATCAGTGAAATCAATACACATTCGCCAGTGCATATGATGTTTTCTTACAAGTATTGGATTAGATAACCAAGCAAGATATAAGACTTGTCGAATTATTTGAACTGCTAATAGCTTATACACTTTGATGCTATGACTGAGCTGGGCTTAGGACCGAAGAGTTTTTTCTTCCACTTGACAAGCTTGTATGCAGGGTTAATTTGTAAATTATGTTGTTTAATAAGCTCTTGAGGAATGCCTGGCTTATCGGTTGTGGACCAAGCAAAGATATATCTATACTCATATAGAAATCTGAGCTGATCATTTCAGTAGGTAGAGTGATGTAGATTCTCAGTTTTTTATTAGGGTAGAAATGATCAAAGGCAATTTCTTCTATTGGGATTCCAGATTCTGGTTGGATTGTTTTTTCCTTTTTATCGCTCAGCTCCATTTCCTTTATCGGGATGCCTGAGTTTGACCTTTCATCCTTGCTTTTTCTTTTACCTTCGGAAGAACTCCTAACTTCTACCTTAAGAGTATTTTCCTTCATGGGTAGATTTTGCAGAGATGTCATGTAACATTCCTGACTCTCTTGCTGATTCCCCCATACACTTTTCTTTGATCTGTCATGCATGGAGAACTTAATCCCCAGGTGATAGGCCGAAGACCAGATAATGAAGGCATACTGGGTTGGTCATTCCAATATCATGTTTTAAGAAAACAGCTTCTAACCAAGGTATATTACGCCGTTCCCTCGGGCATGACCAAATCTCTTGTGAATCCCACAAGCAGGTTGTGGATAGGCCTAATGTGATTATTGATGATATCCATTCTTTCCCAAGTATGACAGTATATGATATCTACTGAACTTCCACCATCAATGAATACTCGGTGCACACTTTAGTTGTTTATTTTAACATAGATGACTATCGGGTCAGCGTGCTGATACTGATTCGGTACCGAAACTTCATCTATTAAACTGATGCTCAAACTGGTGTGAGGCTTCTTTAGAAGCACTTCGTCGGGTGGCATGGATTTGGCCTAGTCCTTTCTAGCTTTGGTTGGTTTTCCACCAGTTCCAGCTCTAGTAATAGCATCAATAGTGCTTTCATTTGGCTCACTTTCACCGCCCCTTACTACGAACTCTTTAGTCTCGGTGATCATATCAATCACTCATGCGACATCATTGTTATCAACAGGAGGTCCACTCTAATGGTTTTCTTAGTTCAAGTAATAGGACCTAGGAGGCCTATCATATCATTTTGAACTCGATTACCACTCTGTCTGAACTGATTGGCTGCTCTGAGGATGTATCTTTGCAAGAATCCATCCTTAATAGCTCGCTCTATGCCAATTTTCAGATTATTGCACTTCTCAGTATCATGACCATGGTTCCATGATGTGCATAATAGAGAGATCTATCATGTTTGTGTTGATCGCTCGCATAGGAGAAGGAGGTTAGAGGATTCTTTTGTTCTGAATTTGGAATAAAATCTCCTTTCAATAAGTATTAAGAGGGGTGAAATCTGTGTCTGGAAGAATTACAGTTCGTGGAGGTCGGAAAGCATTTGGTCCGGGAAAAATGACTCTACTAGCTAGTGGTTCTTGATTGTTGATTTGATAACTTCTGGTTGCGAAGCTTTATTGATCTATTTCTCTAAACATTTTTCCATTCTTGCCACTAGCATTTTCTTTGTACTCAGCCTTGTTTGGTCCAGATTCAGGGATTCTCTTCCCTTTTCCTTTTAGGTCATAAAGCTTCCCTTTTAGTTCGATTTGATTCCTCGCAACAAATATGACGGTCAACTCTTTGAATGAGTTCATTGAAAGTCTTAGGAACCTTCATAGCAACCTCTATGTTGAAGTTTCCAGGCTTAACTCCACTTATACATAAAGGTCGTAATCACAATCGCTTTGTCAGTATCTTAAACTAGGATGACCTAATCGTTAAAATGGCCAATATACTACTTTAAAGATTCATCAGGTTTTTTGCTAATGTTCATAAGGTGTGCAGGTTCTTTCTAGATAACTTGTTTACTCATAAAGTGTCTAGAAAACTTTCGGGCAAGATCAACAAGAGAGTTAATAGGGTTAGGGTACTCCTTTAACTATTTCTAAGTTGATTTTCTTGGTGTAGTGACAAAGAGCTTACATGTAATGGCATCAGAGTATCCATACAAACTTGTAACTAAAGTTACATGGCTATATGGTCAGCAAGATCGGTGGTTCCTTTGTAAGAATCTAGATCCGGCTATTTAAAGTTAGAAAGGGATGTAGATCCGCCTATTAATAGTGATGTTTGCATACCTTCTTATATAGTTTCTTATAGCATTGAATATCTTTAAATTGCTTTTTCTTTTTGTGCGAGTGAAAGAGACAAAATGGTCAAAATTGTCATTGGGAAAGATCTTTTCCTCCAATCAGCATTCGAGATTGTTTATAGGCTGATTTAGAGAGTGCAAGTAATGTAAGAATATTAATTTATTAGAATATACCTAGACCCAGTGTTGGATCGTATACACCCTAATTATGTTTCGTAAAAGTAGATATGGTTGATCATTATATAAATGAAACTCCTAATATGGATAATAGAATAGATAATCAAGGACTTTTTGAGTCTTATCTGTAACACCCCGTGTTTGGGGAAAAATTTCTAAAAATATGCTTGTTTTCAAAATTGTTCTTTTTTTATGCCTATTCCAAATTGCAGTTCCGAACCAGTGTTCCAGAAAAAATTTAAAAAAAAAAAAAAAAAAATTTAGAAGACCTGGCATAAAATAAAATTTTAAAAAAAAAATAAATTATAATATTAATTTATATTCATAAATTAGATGTAGTCATATGTACATATTATTAAACTAAAATACAAAAACATAAAAAATATAAACTACCAACACAAAATATATTTATAAAACATTTACATTAACAAAATTAATTATTTAAACAAAATTAAAAAAATATATTAATTAAAATTATTGGACTCCATAAAAAAATTAAATTTACCTGAAATATTTTGGTGGTGGGTGGCGGTGGCGGTGGTTGTGTTGGTTGTAGTGGTGGTGGTGGTGGTGGTAGAATGGAGGTGGTGATTGTTGTAGAGGGGAGGAAAAATAGACGGTGGTGGAACGAAGGAGGAAGATGAGGAGGAAGGAAGAGGAGGAGGAGGAAGGTTTTTTTTTTTTAATTTGGGGATTTATCTTTTGCGAGGCTAGATAAAGGTCAACTGACCTCGCATTCTCCAAATGCGAGGTCAAATTCCAATTATTTATTTATTTATTTTTTTTTAAAAAAAAAAAATTTCTGGAACTCACATTCTTCAAATGCGAGTTCCACTGGTCCGGAATTGCATTTTGGAATAGGCATAAAAAAAGAACAATTTTGAAAAGAAGCACGATTTTAGAAATTTCTCGTGTTTGGGTTGGCCTAATAACTTTTGAAAGAAAACAGCAGGTTCAAAATGGTTAAGCCAAGTTATTAGTAGCCTATGACCCAAGGTGTTATAAATAATAGACTATCCCCTCTCACTTTTGATGTGAGATGGGACATTACATTCATCCCTCCTATAGACACAAAGCCTAAGTTGGGGTTTAATGATATGTCACATATACCGCATAGCACGACCCAATACCACTGGCCAAGTCTCATAGTGCAGAAACCACACGAGATTCGCTCTAATACTAACTGTAACACTTCAGGCTTGGACATACAATGACCCAATAACTTTTGAGCAAAAACAATGAGTTCAAAATATTTTAACCAAGTTGTAAGTAGCCCAAAATTTAAGGTGTTATAAACAATAAAATATCCCTCCCACTTTCAATGTGGGACATGGCATCATATTCTCCCTCCTTGGAGCCCAATACCATATCACATTCACCACATAGAATAGTCCAATACCATTGGCTTAGCCTTACCATGTGCAAAGACAACACGTGATTTGCTCTGATACTAACTACAACACTCAGGGATTGGGTTGGCCCAATGACTTTTGGGCGAAAACAACAGCTTAAAATGCTTAAGCCAAGTTGTTGTAGTCCTGAACCAAGGTGTTATAGACAATACGCTATACCATCCCACTTTTGATGAAGGACAAAGCATCAAATTATTATTCCAAGTATCCCTATTGGGGTAGAAATCAAACTAATGGAGGAATATTCTATTGATATATTTGAAATCCTTCTTTTTTTATTTTTTTGTAAGTGATATATCTGCGAAAGTAAATTCTACCATAGCTCTAATTAGATAATTACAAAAGATCGTAACCAACGTTTGATAATGCTAAAGGAAATAATTAGATGAGAACTTTCTATTGAGTAGAAGTCCTAAATGATTAAACATCCCATATGGAATAAAACTCCTATAGTTAAAGGACACTTTGCTAATAAATACAACTCATTAGCCATTGCATCAAGTGATAATACCAAAAAATTATAGCTAATCGATGGCTTACACTCTAGGCTCGGACCCCGCATAAGCATTTTGGTAATTTTAGCTTAAAAGGATAAAAAGGCCTACATGAGCCTGATAAGTTATTGGCGAGCCCACTAGTCATTCAAAACCCACTAAACCTAGGTAAAAATAGAAAAATGATAGGTCAAAATCATGATTCACTTTCATATATGCGAAAGCTATGAATTCTTTGAATTATTCTCTCTTGTCAAAAGTAATTGACTTGATCATAAGAGTTTTTCCTGGTGATCAAGATTTACCTTCGGATTACCCTCACCTTTCTGAGGGTCAAAAAATATATCCTCATTAAGCACCTTCTGAGGTCACTTCACCCTTCTGAGGATAAATGTTACGTCTTCTCACATGAAGATTTCTCAAGCTACATCTTACTCCCAAGGGCCAAGAGTGAATCTTCCCATTCCAATAAAAAATAGCATCTTTTGGGACCAAGCATCCTCCGATGTCAATTCATCCCTTCTATGAGCGAGAGCATAGAACATACAAAGTAATGCTAAGAACATAAAAAACAATAGGTAAAAAATAGCCCAAGTGTAATATAACCTTACCTGTACTTCTTAGTCACACCCTTCGTAGTAGTACACTTGCTCAAACCATTCGGGGTTGAGCCGGCAGACATTTTTTGGGCCATGCTGTGTTTACATTCTTCAGGGAAGAACTTATTTGCTCATATCCATAAGGGTTAAGCTAGCTGGCACCCTCCAGGGTCATGCCTTACTTACTCATTTTGGGGTAGAACTTCTACTCATTCTTTTAGGATTGAGCACAATCCTATTGGTACCTTTTGGGATCACGCCTTGCTTACACCCTTTAGTGTAAACACTTGCTCACACTCTTTGAGGTTGAGCCCAGCTGAAACCCTCCAAGGTCACCCTTTGCTTACGCCCTTCGGGGTATAACGTCTACTCATTATTCCTAGATTGAGCCTTTCTGCCACCCTCTGGGGTTACTCCTTGCTTACATCATTGGGCATAGAACACCTTCTTGCATTCTTCGCAGTTGAACTTGTTCACCTCTCCAGGGTCATACCTTATTTGTACCTTCTGGGGTTGGTACCAACTCACCGCCTTTAAGGTAATACACTAAATCACACCTTCCAAGGTGGAACTCTTGCATACATCTTCCAGGGCTGAGCTTTACTTATACCCTCTTGGGTCACGCCTTACTCGTGCCTTCTGGGGTCGTTCTTTACTCATATACTCTGTGGTGGAACTCTTGCTCACGCTCTCTGGGGTCGAACCTTGCTCACACCATTCTGAGGGTCAAGAATCGCATCCTCATGGTATCAAGCACCAAGTTGCTCACCTGTGCACCTGTGTTGCCCACCAATGCTTGGAGCTGTATTCTACACTCTCTATAGTATAGCTATATCCGTACCATCTAGGGTAGACCCTACTCATGCCTTTTTGGGTTGAGCCTTACTTGCAGCGTTCAAGATAGTGCCTTCCGGGGGCATCTCACTCCTCTGGGGCCAATTCTAAGGCTTCATATATGACATTTCTCAAGTTAAGTCCCTTTTCTAAGAGTAAGAATTACTTGTTCCTTGTGAAGAGCAAAGTATAAAGACCCACATCGTGCCTTGAGATTTTTTTTCCCAAATTTAGCCAAGTGTTGGAACATGAAAGACCTCCTACCGGGACTCGATCATCAAGCCAGTTATTCTTAATTTAGAGTAGTTGCACTCCTGTCTTAGGAGCATCACACCTAGCTAGGCCCTCGGTCCTAGTAGCATCACACCTTACTGCGTCCCTATCATGGGAACATTACGCCCTGCTATGCACCCGTCCTTTTTTGACTAGGAAAGCATCACAACTTGCTGGGCTACCGTCATGGGAGTATCATGCCTAGCTCAGCCCCTATCTTGGAAGTATCACGCCAAGTTCGTCCCTGTCTGGGAGTATCACACCCAGGGAGCATCACATCCAGTTACGTGCCTATACGAGGAATATCATGCCGAGTTGCATGCGTGTTTGAGGAGTGCCACGTCCAGCTACGTGCGTAGACAAAAAACCATCTTTTCTGGCCTAGCCCTACCTTCAGCTTTGGTCCTTTCACTATTTTATTTGCTACACACTCGAAGCTCTAATGCAAGTGGAATTTTTTACTCTTCCATTTCCAGTTCAAATTGTTCCAAGATACCGCTTTAACATTCAAGGCTTTTTTTCCCTCTATGAATAAAATTATAGAATTAAATGTAGAATGTTCTGGCTGGGATGTGGTTACAACATAAAAATTACTACTCTCAACCTGAAAAAATTTGACTTGAGAGTAGGGACAAATGATTGTACCAAAAAATTATAGCCAAGACATCAATGGCTTACACGTGACTCTAAGCTGGGCCCCACATGGCATTATAGTAATTTTAACCTAAAAGGTAAAAAAGGCATACATGAGCCTGATAAATTATTAGTGAGCCTGCTAGTCATTCAGGACCCACCAAATCCAGTTATAAACAGCAAAACGATAGGTTAGAATCATGTTTACTTTCATATATGCAAAAACTTTGAATTCTCTTAATTATTCTCTTGTCTAAGGTAACTGACTTGAGTATCGAAAATTTCCCAATGGACAAAGCCTCACCCTTTTTTTTCTCAAGAGTTCTGGATGTGGTACTACACATAAGAAACTAACTTTAGCATTGGACTGGAACATGCTTGGATTTAGTGCTTAGCAAATTTCACCATCAACATTTAGTTATAGTTTTTGGCTACCGAAAATACACATAAAATCCTATATATTTAATCTTTGAGTTTGTAATATAAATTAACCATCGGAATTATCCCATGGGGTAATTCCCCAAGTCCTTCATTTTGATTTTCCTGCCATATAGTCACTGCAGCTTGCTACAAGACGCACTGTAGATTTTTGGTTTATCAACTAGCGCCTTCTGTGGAAAATATGTGACTATATATTTGTTTTCAAAACATAACATTTTTTTAGAATTATGGGGCAAATATGTGATGATGAAGAACCTCCAGTTTGACCACAACTAATTAATTAGCGACGCAAAATGAAAGGCTGAAGTTCTATATTGACAACTATATAAACACCTTTAAACCTTTACTAGGATGCCAAATGCTGACAATGGAAAGCAAGGACAGATCTACTACGTCATCCTGACCTACCTCCCTACCAACAACAATGAGGAGGATCTCACTATGATTGAGAAATAGAGGGACAAAGTTATCAATGACTGGATCTAAATCACAAGATCCACCAATAGGTCGAGAAAACCTCAGCCCAGATGTTATGGCTATCAGACAACGACACAGATAAAATCAAGTAGAATATTTTTACTTTACAAATCCACCTCTAAGGCCACTTATCTGTATAACAAAACTATAGATCTAAAGACTCATCTTGCTTAGATAAATTCTTTCTTGAATTTTAATTGAATCTTTAGTCTTGATGTTTGGTATCACGAACAATTTCGGAAGGAGAAGTACATAACTGATACTTGGAATTGTCTTCTAATTCCATCACAGTCATGTCTAGTTCAACATTACATTTTGTAATAATTTCTTGAGCAGTCAAACTCTCTGAAAATAAATTGCCAACCTGATGTCTGACATCAGCAACTTGACGGGTTAGAATACTCTAAATTATTCTATCTTGTCTAAAGTAACTAAATTGAGTATTGGAACTTCCTCAAGGGATAAAGCCATGCCCTGTGATTTCATAGGAGTTCTGGATGGGGTATTACGCACGGGATTCTAGCTTTCGCATTAGACTTGGCTCTTAGCAAATTTCATCATCAACATCAAATATGTTTTTTCGCTACTAAAAATACACATAAAATCATAAATATTTAATCCTTGAGTCCATAATTTGATACTACCTAGATATTAAGCATTGGAGTTATCCCACAGGGTAATTTCCCAAGTCTTTCGATTTTGTTTTGTAGCCCATCTAGGTCGCAGAAGCTTGCTATAAGGTGTGGTATGGATTTTTGGATTATCAATTAGGACCATCTATGGGAAACACGTGATTATATATTTTTTCAAAAAATAACCTTTTTCCAAAATTATGGCGCAAGTACGTGATGACGAGAGTCTCTAGTTCAAACACAACTAATTAATTATCCTACACAAAATGAAAGGCTGAAGTTCCTTATGGACAACTCTAAACACCTTTAAACCTATATCAGGTTGCCAAACACTGACAAAGGAAAGCAAGAACTAGATCTACTACATCATCTTGACCCACCTCTCCACCAATATTAATGAGGAAGATCTTGATATGATTAGGAAGTAGAGGCACATGGTTCTCAACGATTGGTTCTAAATCACAAGATTCACCCGTAGGACAAGAAAACCTTAACCCAGATGTTATGGCGATCATATAACGAAACTTGATAAAGACTTAGATAAAATCAAGAATAGTCCTCTTCCTTTACAAATCTATTGGAACTTTAAGGCCTATAACTAAACAATGAACCCAAAGACTTATATCAAATAGATAAATCCTTTCTTGAATTTTTATTAAGTCTTTAATCCAGTTGTTTAGTGTTACCAACTGTTTTGGATGGAGAAGTACGTAATCGGTATTTGGAATTGTCATCTAAATCCATCAGCAGTCATGACCTGTTCAACATCATGTTTTGCAATAATTTCTCAAGCAGTCAAACTCTTTGAAACTCCACTACCAACTTGATGTTAATCAGGCAGCATCCTGACAGGTCTTTACATGATTACTTAAGCAGCTTCAATAAGTGCTTCGGTTCCAAGACCAGAATGATGGAGTAATCATTGCATCACATGTAAGTACGTCAAATCCCTGACTCTTCAAAGTGGCAAACAAAAATTACCCAGTATCACTAAATAAGCAGCTCCCATAATGGTCGTGATATTCTTATACATGCAATTGGTAGCTCGTTGGATGCAGCTCACCACGACCTTCATGAGTAGCATCAAACTATGACTCTTCAATCAATCCTTGAATGAGACAAATCCTACACTAATAAAGTATCCAATGCACCCACAATTCTATCAGGGGTAAAGAATATTTACAGAAAGTATTTGGTAATTTTACCTTTGGCAACAAGTTGCAGAAAAACAGGCACAAGCAGCACCAAGTTGTTGGAGCTAAAGAATACCTAAGAAACAGGGATTGCTAAATTACAGACGTCAAATAAAAGGAAGACAATATACTTAAATGTGAAATGGAAAAGTTCCAAATCCTAAATATGTTAGGAGTACAGGGAGAGGCCATGATCGATATTAAAGTCCTTTCCTCATCTAAAAAGAGCCAGAATAATTATCTCGATTCCTAGAGCTTGCTAATGAATCAGGGAAAAAGTGTATAATAGGAAAAGTGAAACACCTGGAGAAGGCTCCCGGGAAATCCAAAGAGATAGCGACAAGTCAGCCTAAAGAAAAGAGAAGAAAGGTTACCAAAAGATCAAAAATTGCATCTCACAGCTTACAACTCAAGTTCACAGCTTGCAGCTTACAACTCTAAATCACAACTCAGACTCTAGATACAAGGCAATAATTATACCCCTAAACACTAGTTGGATTGAGGTTTAGCTACAGGTGGAAAAACAGGACATCTACATAAATCCCTTAAGATCATACTGTAAAAATTAAAAGTAGAGACCTGTAAAGGAGAGTTGAATCAATTTATCTAAAGCACAAGTACTGAAAATGACAAACCAAGGAGGTTATAATGAATCTAGATAGCCAAGTTGAGGCATCATCGGGTAACTAGTCACCACACCTGGAAAGAACTCTACCCTATTAGGATATAGACAAGACGACTAAAGAATTAATGTCATTTCTCGAGAACCAACTAAAGCAGATAGCGAATCAGCAAGAAAAGCTAGGATTGGATCGAGCTGGGATGGAGACAGCAAAAAGATTCTTTCGTGTGATCGGGACCAACTAATGAGATAGTAGATCAATAAAGAAAGCCTATGGGTCGGATTGAGTTGGGATGC
The DNA here is from genome assembly GCA_025175665.1 of Cinchona pubescens. Classification (NCBI taxonomy): domain Eukaryota; kingdom Viridiplantae; phylum Streptophyta; class Magnoliopsida; order Gentianales; family Rubiaceae; genus Cinchona; species Cinchona pubescens. The sequence goes on from JANKKI010000223.1 coordinate 365,189, forward strand.
AAAAATCAAAATTTTTTGTAAGATTGAGTTTACAACTTTCCTTTCAAAGATGAGGTAAACTAAATATTTTCCGTAATGGTCTTATTGTAGTGAGTATAATCATTACAAATTTTGAAATGCATAAGATCTATTTAATAATGCTAGTCAACATAACGTTTTCAAAAGCTTTTTGGATATAAATATAATCTGGCCAACCTTAATCCAACTTGTGTGTTCCTAGTAAGACCTTTAGGCATAGAAGTTTTCCAAAATAATAGATAAAGCTAAATATCAATAGGAGAGAAAAACTAGCCCAAGCTACCAAAGCAATCAACTCTTTAATGTGTGGGAATTCCAAGGAAACCGAAAAATTGCAAGGAAGGCTATATAGTTGCTCTGGGGCTAAATAGAAGCTCGGTACTCACAGTACATGAACTATAATTGCCTGTGTAAACATAGACAAGTGCAAAAAAAGTCGGCTCGGATGAGAAAATTGAACTGGTCGAGTTGAATCCAAAACACCTATCAAAAAATAAATTTTGGTATGCAACCTGCTTCATAGCTAAAAACTATGCCTACAACTACATGGCAAGAAAATTCGAACACTTTTGTTTTATCAAATATATGATACGTTAAACAGTCCAAGGATTATCATTGGGCACCAATTAAGTGTCAACCCCGTTGTTGACATGTTAACCAAAGGGAGAGATCTTTTACTCTAGAAATAAGGGGAAAGCAGGAGGCTACATTAGCTTACCACACAACTGTCCTGATAATTAAATCTTAAAAAACCAATATAAATAGATCTTCTAATTCTAAAGAAAGTAAAGCTAGTCTGACCTTGAACATGGGCATCAAGAAGCTACATGTTTGCAGGGATCCATAGTTTGCAAATTGCCCAAAGGATATATAACTCGAAGCCAAGTGGATATTCATGAAAAGATACTTGAAAATACACATTTATTGAATAATTGTCACTATGCTTTGAATATTTCAAAATGCGGGAAATCTCCAAAATAAAGATTCTAGTGCCATTGGTAAATTAACATCATCCTCAATACCCATTCGACCAAATGAGTCTTAGTGGAAATTCAAAAAAAAAAATGGCTATAGAAATATCAGAACTCAATGAGATTGACTAGGAATCTAGCTAGATGAATCCAATCATTACTTGTCGGCTACCAGAAAGTTACTAGATTCAAAATTTGACATTCGAAAAATTAAACTACAAGCAAGTCGCCGTTAGCTGGAAAATCAATTGTATCGATGATATTACTCAAATCTTCTATTGAAATGTCTAGTACCTTGCTAGAAAGGTTTCAAGGTCAAGAAGACTTATATGGGAGCTAAGAAAGACGTATTGACCCAAATTCCTAATCATGAAGATTCATGCGAAAGTTCTCACGAAAATAAAAAAATTGGATGACACCAATGGGCACTCTTGTGTCAAATTATGATAAGCACTATCACATCTTGAAGGATCATTTCAAATATCGTGTGAGATATTACAATGTAAAAATTCTACAACTCAGTGGGATATTATTAGACCAATAGCTAGGATCTAGCCAACAAAATTACACTCTAGAGGAAAAACTAGAGGATTTTGGTTGGATGAACAATCCAATATTATAGTTGGCCCAAAAGCAACCTAAGAGAAGGGTGAATTAGGTTGTTCAAAAACTAATTTGCAACTATTAAGTGATAAAAATTTGAGTGAGATGGATGCAATATGAATAATAATCAAAGCAATAAATGCATAAGTGAAAAGAGAGACTAATAATGAGATTTAAAAAATTAAACCGAACTCCCAAGCTTCACAAGCTTGGGATGCAATTCTATTACTTTGTGCTTCTTCAATGTAAGTGAGACAATAATGTTTTTGTACACTAAGTAGGATCACTCTTGCTCACACTATTTAACTTTAGCTGAGCCAAGAATTTTACATACAAACTCACTTTTGTACAATAATTATCTCATCTGTTTAGTTTTTACAATTGAAGATCAATCACTCTAACACTTTTTCTAATACAACAGTATATAAAGCCTATTTTTTCCTCAAATAGCTTTTGTAGATGCATGTATTCAATGTAGAAGTTGTTTTTAATAATATGAAATTGGTTGACATTTATAGATGCAATAAAAGAGCTTCGAACCACCTTTCAACGGCTAAGTAATAAATGCTAAAAAACTAGCCATTATGTGTTTCGGACGTCTGAAGCCTTTTTTGTGTGTCCGATCATCAACAACTTGGAGGTTAAAACTACGTTCGGACGGTCGAGATTGCGTCTGTTCCTACGTCCGAAGCTGGTTGGTTGTTGAGTCAGATCCTCGAACAATGCAGTGCGTTTGGAAGGTTTGATACTATACAAGTGTTGAACTACCTTTGAACGGCCAGGTACGTTCGATAGAATTTCCTTCGAATGATTTTGAGTGTCCGTTGTCAACACCTCAGAATCCTTGCTCTCTGCCTGACCATTCAGACGGTGTATTGCAGACTGTCCGAGAAAATCTTGTTCGGACGAATTCATGTGTCCGAGCAACTTAGTCCAGTTTGAATGAATTTGAGCATCTGAAACTATTCTATTTCAGATGATATGTAGCGTCCGAAAACCTTGTTGTGACAGAAACAGTAGAATTCCTACACAACTCATGTTCAAACTGTTAGATTGTATTTATCATCATCAAAACCAAGATAATAGATCAACAATCTCTCCCTTTTTTATGATGACAAATCACAAGGCACGATCATAGCTCAAATAATCAATCAAACAACCACAAACAACCATAATCAATCAACCATTTCTACCCCTTTTGGCATCATCAAAACAAGTGAAAAGCTCCCGCTAAAATGATAATCCCCCTTACTCAAACCTTAAGAAACAAGTGCAAGCAATAAACAACAAAACGCAGAAGAAATAGGAACATGTTCATAAATGACAAAACATCATTAGCAGAAGAAATTAGAACAAGTTCATCAATGACAAGAAATTATATCAACCAAGTAGGTCAACTAAACAAATATATAAACTAGGAGGTGGAATCTAAATCATTTTTCTTCTTTGATCGCTCCCCGCGTTACAAAATATTGAGCTCAGGATTAAGCAAAGCGGTTTTGGCTTCCGAAACCTGTTAAAATCAACATGAAAATTTTGCTTTACTTCCTCGATATTAAATCGAGTATCAATAGCAGGCCATTTGTCCTGAGAAAAAAATATGAAATTTCATCAGAAGGAAGAATATCATATTCAAAAATCGAATTAACAATATTGGAATTAAACTCAAGGTTGATGTGATTCACACAAGACACTAAGGTTCAAACATTTGAATCTTTGCAAAGATTTGTAGTAAACTGTAAGACCATATCGTGATACACAGGCAAGTCAATATGAATCAAATTCCCCCATTTTTGTTTTTCAAAAAATTTCTTAGCAAAACATAAGTTTAATTCGTCAAACATGTCTTGGGAAACCGGATGTTGCAATATAATTGATTTACTAAGCAAGGATGTATACCTGTTTCAGATGCCTTGGCATCAATAAATTTGGGCAAGGTGGGATTTGGAGTGGGTTGAGGATTTTTTGAAGTTTGGCCTTGTATTGGAGCCTTTCCCTTTGATTTCTTGCCTCCGGAGTCTGTTGAAAAGCCCTCACGAAATTGAGCCATCTTGAATTAGAGGCAAGGATTACAGTGTAAAAAAAAATTTTGAAAAGATTTTAAGGAGTTTGAAAGAAAAAGTGTTCATAAGGTAGAAAAGGCATTAAGACAGGATTAGTGAAGGTTTGGGAAGATGATTTGTTAAAGAAATTTTGGAAATAATGAGTCAAATTGAAAAAATTGAGAAAATTCGCCTTTTTCGCCAAATAAGGGTTCGGTGGAATAGGAATGTCCGAAAAGAGAAAAGTTAAAGGTTCTACCAGCGTAAAACAATCATTTGAACGTCCGAACGATTGGTATACGTCCGAACATACATCCGATCTCTGAAGAACGGACGACGAAATAGTTTCCTTATGCATCCGAAAGGTTGATTTCGATAATTATGATCGTCCGAAAGATTTTCTAGAGAGTCTGGTGAAAATGATGAACAGTTCGGATGAAAGGGAACGTCCGAGACCAAAAGTTAAAAAAGAGGAGTTCGGACGGATATTTCGCCCCAGAATACAGAGAGTTGAGAACGCATATTTGCGTCCGTAAGTACAACTCACAAGTTTTTAAAATCTGTAATTCCCAAGCAAGTTTTGAGATATTCAAAACGATCCAATGGTAAAGCTTTAGTAAAAATGTCAGCCAATTGATCTTTTGTGTAAACAAATTCAACACAAATTTCTTTTTTGCAAACAAGATTTGTTATGAAATGATGCTTGACATCAACATGTTTGGTTCTAGAATGCAGAATAGGATTTGTGAGATTAATTGCACTAGTATTATCGCATCTAATAGGCACACAATAAAAAATAACACCAAAATCTTTTAAAGTATGTTTCTTCCAATGAAGTTGAGCACAATAATTTCCCGCAACAATATATTTGGCTTCTGCTGCTTTGTAGACAGAGAAATATAATTTTGTTTCTTGCTGAACCAAGATACCAAACAATTATCCAAAAAATGACACATTCCGTTAGTACTTTTTCTATCAGTCTTACAACCGGCAAAGTCGGCATACGAGTAACTAATCAAATCAAAAAAAATCCACAAAGACCATAATTCAATGATAAAGTAAGGCACAATTATTATTCAAAGGTTTATAGGAACGAGTTTTTAGCCCATCCGATGGATCACCTACGATTAATTCTTGAGGATGACTTGTGCTTTTGGAAGATCTTTTAGAGAATCTTCTTTCCTTTCTCCTTCTTCATCCAAGTGATGAGCATCGTCCTCATTACTTTCCTTGGTCTCTTGATGTTCTTCTTGAATAGTGAGCTTCTCAAGTTTCTTTTGCACACCTACATCTTCATCTTCACAAAGATCCCTTGAAATAACATCATTAGCCTTATCAAACGTAACATGCACAACTTCTTCAATCACAAGAGTTCTTCTATTGTATACTTGCATTATACTTTCTTGTCACTAGCATATCCTAAGAAAATCCCTTCATCCGATATCTTGTCAAACCTTTCAAGACGCTCTTTAATTTTCAAAATAAAACATTTACAACCAAAAACTTTGAAATAGCTCACAATGGGTTTTTTTGTAAAACAAGAGTTCATAAGAAGTTTTGTTCAAAATAGGCCTTAAAAGAACTCAATTCATAACATAACAAGCTGTGTTAACTGTTTCGGCCCAAAAATATTTTGGTAAATCACATTCATTTATCATGGTTCTAGTGGCCTCTTGAAGTGTTCTATTTTTCCTTCAACAACACCATTTTGTTGAGGCACTCTAGCAACCGAAAATTCATGTAAAATACCGTTGTGATCACAAAATTCGGGAAAACCACCAAATTTGAATTCAGACCCATTAAACAAACAATTTTCAAATTCAACAAATTTTGTATTTTGGAAAACAATCTTACAAAATTATCAAATGCTTCATTGTTGTGAGTGAGAAAAGTTAGTATCCAAGATACCTAGAATAATCATCAACAATTACAAAAGCATACTTGTTACCACCAAGGCTAGCATGTTGAGTTGGACCAAACAAATCCAAACGCAATAATTCTAAAGGTCTAGAAGCAGACATGCAATTCTTTTGTTTAAAGGAAATTTTAACTTGTTTACCAAATCGGCAAGCATCACAAATTTTGTTTTTCTCAAACTTTAACTTTGGCAAACCTCTTACCAATTCTTTCTTTGCAAGATTATCAATCAAATCCATAATGAAATGACAAAGCCTTCTGTGCCAAAGCCAAGGATCATCTATAGATGCAATTAAACACTTTACATTACCACTATAAATATTATCAAGATAAACCACATAAAGATCATTGTGCCTTGTACCTTTAAACAAAACAACATTTTTTATCAAGAATTAAACATGCATGCTTGGTAAAGAACACATATAGATTGTTATCACATAATTGGCTCACACTAAAAAGATTACAGTTCAAGTTGTCAGACTAAAAGCACATTTATAATCAAAGTCTCGCCATTTTTGCCCACATCACCAATGCCAATTGATTTTGCTTTCATGTTATTCCCAAAAGTCACTTTTCCACTATTTTTGGACTTGAGATTGGTGAAGAAAGATGCATCACCGGTCATAGTTTTGAGCACCCACTATCTATAAACCACTTAACATTCTTGGTGATGTTCATTACCTACATAAGGAATTAGGTGATAACTTTTGGTACCCATATTTTCTTGGGTCCATAAGAGTTAGTAAATTGACTACAAATCCATACGAAATTTATTCCAAAATTCTCATTTCTCTTGACATAAAAATTATTTTTCACATGTCCATATTGTTGGCAATAATTGCAAATAATATTCTTATCTCCATACAAAAAGGATTTTGATTTTACAAAATATACATAATTTTTTCTAAAAGTGATAAAGTTTTTGTTGATCAACATGTTTCTATTTCTTCTTAAATCAAGAACTTTTTCCCTTTTTTATGTTCAAGAGTACATCAAGATCATCCAATCTTTTCTTCAAAGAGGTTTGTTCTTCCTTGATCTTTGTTTTCACATGCATTCTTTTTTTCAAATCAGTATTTTCTTGTGATAACCTATTATTTTCATTCACGAGTTTGGAGTTAGCATTCAATAAGGCGTTAATTTCTTTTAACTAACTCCTTAATTCTAGCATATGATTCCTTTAAGCTATCATGCAATTTTGAAATGAAGGCTTCAAGATCATCATTATCATTATTTGAATCATAAGTAGTTGTTACCTCATCATCACCAATAGCCATAAAGGCCATTTGTGCTGATTCCATCTTTTCTTCAACTTTTCCTTTGTAGTTGCAATTATCCCATATGATTTGAAAATTGTTGAAGCGGGACTTCCTTCCTTCCTTCCTTTTTCTTCTTGGAAGGACACTCATTTGCAAAGTGTCCGGGTTGACCACATTCAAAACACTTTTCATTTTGCTTCTTAATTTCTAGCTTGGTCTTCCCTTTGGAAATTATTGGAGTTGATTGCTCCTTCTTTTCTCATTCTCCGTTTATTGATTTAGTGTTTGAGAAATCCTTTGGTGATGATTGCAAGATCACCTTTATCAAGATTTTCATCTTCTAAATTGATGGAGCCATTTTCATCTTCTTCTTAGGAAGTCTTCAAGGCAATGCTTCTTTTTGGTCTTGCTTCTTCATCATCCACCACTTTAGCCTTGAGCTTCAATTCATAAGATGTAAGAGAGTTAATCAAGGACTCAATAGGCATGGAATTTAAATTCTTTGCTTACTCTATAGCAATAGATTTGGCTTCCCATTCTTTGGATAGAGCATTCAAGATTTTTCTATTCTTCTCACCCAAAGAATATTCCTTACCCAAGACTTCAAGATCCTTAATGTTATCATTGAATCTACAATACCTCTTATCAATATTCTCATGTGTTTTCCATCTTGAAAGACTCGTACTTGGCAACAAGCAAAGATTTCTTTTGTTCTCTCACATCATCGCGCTTGATTTGATTATTTTTTCTTCATGAATTTCTTTCAATTTATCCCAAATTTCCTTAGCCGAAACATAACCTTTGACACGAGTAGACTCGTTAGCATCCAAGGTATTGTACAACACATTCATGGCTTTAGCATTCAAGGTCAAGTTTGCTTTATCTTGTTGGGTAAGCTCATCTCTCATTTTTTCTCTTCTTCATTTGTGTGATCATCAACAATGGTGGCTTCAAAAGGACCTTCATTGATAATATACCACAAGTCAATATCAATAAATGGCAAAAATATTTTCATTCTATCTTTCCAACTAATAAAATTTACCCCATTAAACATAGGTGGTCTAGTGATAGATTGAACTTCAAGAAATAAATCATTATTGGTTGGCATAAAGATCTTTACTCAAATGCAATTTAAGCAAAATAAAGAGACCAAACTCTGATACCAATTGTTGGCCCACAAGCAACCTAAGAGGAAGGTGAATTAGGTTGTTCAAAAACTAATTTGCAACTATTAAGTGATAAAAATTTGGAGTGAGATGGATGCAATATGATTAATAATCAAAGCAATAAACGCATAAGTGAAAAGAGAGACTAATAATGAGATTTAGAAAAATCAAACCAAACTCCCAAGTTTCACAAGTTTGGAATGCAATTCTATTACTTTGTGCCTCTTCAATGTAAGTAAGACAATAATGTTTTTGTACACTAAGTAGGATCACTCTTGCTCACACTAATTAACTTTAGCTGAGCCAAGAATTTTACATACCAACTCACTTCTGTACAATAATTATCTCTTTATTTTTTACTATTGAAGATCAGTCACTCTAACACTTTTTCTAATACAACACTATATAAAGCCTATTTTTTCGTCAAATAGCTTTTGTAGATGCATGTATTCAATGTAGAAGTTGTTTTTAATAATATGAAATTGGTTGGCATTTATAGATGTAATAAAAGAGCTTCCAACCACCTTCCAACGGCTAAGTAATAAATGCTAAAAAACTAGCTATATGTGTTTCGGACATCTGAAGCCTTATTTTGTGTGTCCGATCATCAACAACTTGGAGGTTAAAACTACGTTCGGACGGCCGAGATTGTGTCCGTTCCTATGTCCAAAGCTGGTAGGTTGTTCAGTCGGATCCTCGGACAATATAGTGCGTCTGGAAGGTTTGATGCTATACAAGTGTTGAATGCCTTCGGACAGTTAGGTGTGCCCGATAGAATTTCCTTCAGATGATATTGAGCATCCGTTGTCTATACCTCAGAATCCTTGCTCTCTGCCTAACCTTTCGGATAGTGTATTGCGTCCGAGAAAATCTTGTTCGGACGAATTCTTGCGTCCAAGCAACTTAGTCCCATTCAGATGATTTTGAGCGTCCGAAACTATTCCATTTCGAATGATGTGCAGTGTTTGAAAACCTTATTGTGACAGATATAGCAGATTCCTACACAACTCATGTTCAATTTATTAGATTGCATTTTTCATCATCAAAACTAAGATTGTTGATCAATAATTATGTATTCCATCTAAATCACTATAGAGAGTTTCCTAATAGGTCTTATACCATTCAATTCAACTTACGAGTCAAAAGCTGTGATGCCAATAAAAGATTGAGGAATTTGAGATAGAGTACTAAGTCTTATCAACCTTCTAATAAAAAGGAGAAATCTTGTTTGATATAGACCTAGCTGAAAAAAAAAGAAGAAGGAATAATCCGTGGATAGAACGCTATAAACATGCAAAGCAATATAGAAAACCTATTCTCACACCTTGGAAGATGCACAACCTAAAAAAAATATCATTAGCACCTACAGGTATCTCACCAAAATTGGCAAGGCCTCATTAAATAGGTCTTTCCCCAGATAATGCTCTTACTAAAATTGGTTACCCCTTGGCCTCTAAGTGCTGCCTTTGTGATAATATTGAATCGGTTGACCACCTGTTTGTAGAATGTGAAATGGCAACGCAAATCTGGAATTTCTTTGAAAATTGGATGGAGTTGACTTTCCACCAACAAATAGCATTCTGGAGAAACTAAACTCATGCGTGGTGGCACTCATCACATTCGGCCACAACTGGCATTCTTCACAAAATCCTTCCTTGTATCGTTTGTTAGTTTGTGTGAAAAGCAAGAAATAAGGTCATTTATGATGCAAAAAGCATTTCTTGTCAAAGAATTATCACAAAGGTTTGCTCTCACTTGAAGGATATATCATCTATTAAACCTTTCAAAAGGATGGGAGTGGCTGATGACATTCTCTTCTCTCAAGGTGTAACTCATCAATTAATACAAACCAATCCAAGAAGGGCAATTGCAGTTCATTGGTCTTCTCTGCCTTGTGGAACCTTTAAGTTAAATATAGATAGAGCTTCAAGGGGCAATCTAGGGATGCTCTACACGAGGTGGCATTATTCGAGATCATCATGGACAGCTTATCAAGGCTTTTTGTAACTTTTATAATCATCAAACCAACTTGCAAGCAGAAGCATTGGCACTAATTGATGGACTAAAATTATGTGAAAGATCAAACCTATAGCAAGTTGAGGTAGAGATATTGATTCTCAAATTCAGTTCATTAATGATTTTGTAATAGAAAAAAACTTTACTTTCACTCATGTATTTAGAGAAACAAAACAAATAACTGATTGGCTAGCAAATGAGGGCACTAGAATCCGTTCATTTGTAGAGTACTCCTGAGACTCAATTCCTTGGTCTATAAAAGGATTGATGTCTTTGGATGCTAAGGGCTACCCTTACATCCGTCATTGTAAAGCTTGATTGTTGAATCAATAAAAGAAATACCTGCTCGGGTGCTTGCCAAAAAAAAGGTTTAAACACCTTAATGATCAATAAAAAGTTCCAGAAAAGAGATTGCAGAACTACAAATTGAAAATTCTTGCAACTAGATTGTAGAATTATCAAGCTCCAACAACTAGATTGCAATGAAATTGGTTACAAACATCTGAGTAACAAGATTACTAGATGATAGCAAAAAATATACGTATTTATATTCCTTAAGGCACACTGTGGAATAATTATTTCAACTTGTTCTAGTTACTCGGATTGTAGAACTACAAATAGAAGATCTTGCAACAAGATGATTGAACTATCAAGTCTATAACTCAATCGTGGAACCAAATTTGTTAAAAAGCCTCCAATTAATTGTGGAACCAAATCAGTTAAAAAGCATCCAAAATAACAAGATTTTCGAATGATGACTGTCTACTGGACAAAATTACCATAACATATAATATGCTTAACTAAAACCGGCTATTACCAAAAGGCAAAGTATATTGGGGGTTCAGGAAGAATTTACAACCAAAGTTCCACTCTCTCACATAAAGGGGCCTTACATGTACCTAACAAAACATCTAATTATCCTTGTTCTGAGAAAATAAGAGGCGTTACATGTGCCTAACCAAACATAATATATCAACCTTTCTAGTGTTGAAAGAAGTATAGCAGAGATGTACACATCATAAAGAGAAAAGAAAGAGAAAAGAAAAGAAAAAAAGAAGAGAGAAATTAAAAAAATCAGAATTATCTGAAGAATCAAAACACTAGCTAAAGAGCTGAGAATTAATTAGAAAAAGCTCACTAGCTATAAAAGCTGTCACGGGATAAAACCCTAAGAATAACAACCATCCAAGTGGAAGAATCAATGACATTAGATTTGGTAGTAGGTTGAACATCCTTCTTACTTGGAGCAATGTCATATTATTATAGGATGCCAAGCTCTTCTATATGAGCAAAAATCATCACCTCAGCAACAAGGTCATACTTAAGAAGTTTGATTGGCTCTAGCAAGTAGAACACTTGTCTCTTCATGTCATCCAAATAATCAGATTTGGCAAGTTCAATCAGCCTGAGAAATTGCCTTGCCAACTCGATCAGGTTGGACGACAACCTTGCTAGCTTAGTGAGACTCAGTGACAACCTTGCTAGCTCAATCAGCTTAAATGACAGTCTTGCTAGCTTAATCAACCTAAAAGACAACTAGTCCTACTTGCTCGATCAGCCAAAAAGACAATTCCTGACACAAGATCCTTCGGTGGCTTAAAATTCTTCTGAAAAAGCAAAAGAAACTCCTCTAAGAAAAATTGATTAGAAGATGAAAATAAATAGAGCTCGATGAATGAAAAGAAATTGAAATAACGGCTCTTCAACAAAGGTTGAAACGGAAGAATGGTTACCAAATAAGAGTGTGCAAAATTGCAACACAATCTTTTTAAAACCCGAAATCGAGAAGGATGCAAGTGCTTGAAAATTGTTCTAACGAGTATCAATCAACTTGTGCCCCTCAAAAGAATGAACTCAATGAATGCTTGGGGTTGGAAGACTATTATGCATTTTTCAACATGGATGGATGATAGTGATAAACAATCTTGTTGAGAAACTCAGCCTACCCCTGAGCTGGAAAGTCAGCTTATCTCTCAACATGCTCCTAACTAGCTGGCACAATATTTGAGCATAGCAAATAGTCGACTTGAATAAAATCAGCTCGCCAAGAAGGGGGGCTGTTGATATATCATAATTATTCCCCACAAAAGTAGGTCATTTATCATGAGTCAATACAATCTTCTTATTGATCGTGATATAAATGAAGTCCTGATCTGAGAAGTGGGATAGATAATCAAGGACTCTTGAGTCTTGACATTCCACTGGAAATCCAACTAATGAAGGAATATTTTATTGATATAACCCAAAATCCTACCATGACCCTAGTAGGATAATTACAAAGGATAACTACCAATGTCTGATAATGCCAGAAGAAATAATCAGATAAGGACTCTTTCTTAAGTAGAAGTCCTAAATGATTAAACATTCGAATGGCATAGACTCCAACAGCCAGAGGATATTTTGCCTATAAATACAACTCATTAGCCATTGCATTAGGTATGTTTTTTGGCTATAAAAATACACATAAAACCCTCTATATTTAATCCTTGAGTCTGTACTAACTTAAGTATCGAAGTGATCACGGTGTAATTTCTCCAAAGTCCTTCAATTCTATTTTGCAAGCCATCCAAGTCACAATAGCTTGCTACAGGATGCTGTGTGGATTTTTGGATTTTTAGGCCCCATCTATAGTAAAAGACTTTGTGGTTATACTTAAATCTTATAAAATATTGTTTATATTAGCTAATGTCATTTATTCCATAAAATTTAATTCATACCACAACATCTAAAAATGGAGTTAAGATTGGGTCTACCTAAATATTTTCTAACTTTATCTATGTTATTTCCTATTCCTACTAAAAAACACATTAAAGGTAAACTAAAGAAACCCCGGACCCTATTGCTAGATGGGTTAATTATGCTTTACCCCTGAAATCATACTCCAGTTGCACTTTGCCCCTAATATGGAAAAAAATATATATACTTTGTCCCCTCTAAAATATTCCCTTGTATAAGTAAATATAAATAAGTACATATAAAAAAATGATGTGAAAATTTGTTTTGACAAAATGATCTTCCAAAAAATTATGAACCAAGTTACTTTCCATATATATATATATATATATATATATATATATATATATATATATATATATATATATATATCATTTTTTATGAATTGTAGCATTTTCTTTGATTAGCCGTATACATTGTTTTCTCTATTTCTAAAAGTAACAAAAAGAAGAATATTTACAAATCCTTTTTTATTCATTTTCATTTTACAATAACTAAACACGTAAAAATATAATTGTAAGTAAAATATATTTTAATTATTAATTTATTTTACTTACTAATTTTTTTTTTAATATCTTCAGCTACTGTGAAAAAAAATTGCTTCTTGAAACTATATTAAAAAAAAAAAAAAAGATAATATGGAGGCACTAAAAATTAAATAATTGAAAAGTAACTTTGTCCACAAATTTTGGAAGGGTATTGTTGTCAAATTTTTTTTCATATCATCCTTTAATATTTACTTAGATTAGAGAATCTTTGAGAAGGAGGTTAAGTGAATTGTTTTGGTTTAGGAGGGCAAAGTGTTATTGAGTGTGAGTTCAGGGGATAAAGTGTAATTAACTCTAAGTAAATGTCTAATGTAAATCACACTGAGATGAGGAAAATTTGGTGAAGAAAGAAGGGAAAGAATATAGGAAGGGTTAAAACGATGAGAAAAGAAACGAAACAAAAAAAAAAAAAAAAAAAAGCAGCAAGAGGACAAAGTAATATTATATGGAAAATAGTATAAAAATATCTACATGTTATGGAAATTTTTCTCAAGAACGTGACAATTAGGCCAATATGACAGTAAAAAAGTTAGAAGAAGCCAAGTGCATGTCCATGAAAGTTCAAGGGGTTTATTGCATTTAACCTTAATCAGATTAAGGTTATTTTTTTGATATTTTCTGGCCAAAATACCATTACTAAGAGACAATGCGAGGAGTAGTAACCCTAACTAGAACAAGCAAGAGTTAGCAAAGAGAATATGGAGGATTATGCACCACTACCAACCACGAAGACCAATTGGGGGTAAATTACAATTTTGAGGAATGTAACAATGAAGTCTCCAAAGTTTCAAGGAACATAATTTTAGTGTTTAAGTATTCAATTTAAAAAGAAAGATAGATATAATTTGGAATTGCTGGCAAAGTATGGAATGCTTGTCTTAAAACAATGAACTACATAGAAAAAAGTTAATAATATTTTGTCTCTAAACTGGGCGAGTAATTATACTTTGCCCTCCTGTATAAAAAAAAAAAAAAAAAATAGTTTACCCCCATTCACATTATTCATCCTTTAAAAATATCAAGAAAATCTAATTAAATGACTGAAATACCCTTAGTATTATATTTTGACTTTTCAATAATTTAACCTTAGTATTTATATTTTGATTTTTGGTGTATTTAATTTTTTTGTTTGATAGTTATAAAACAATTAGGAAAAAATAAAATATAATAACAAATTGATATCTTTGACTTTAGGATGTGAAAATGTCAGAAAATATTGAATTATATTATATCTGACATTATAATTTGATATTAAAAGTGTAAAATACTAAGGGACATAAAAAAAATCACAAAATTTTATAGAAAATATTATCACACAATATCTTTATAAGAAAAATTTTCAATAGACAATAAGCCCACTGGTGAATTGTTCTACCACTATAGTTAAACATTTATACAAATTCAAAAAATATAAAATGAAATCCAAAAATTTTAAAAATTTGACCAAGAAATATATCGATATTGATTATATAAAAATATTATATGGTTTATTTTTTCTGATTTTTAAATAATTATCAAATCATTATAAAAATTTAAATGCATAAAAAATTAAAATTATATATCAAGGATATTTTACTCATTTAACTATATTATCTTGATGATTTCAGAATTTATTTTGGCCTGACTAACATCCTAGTGATTTTTCTCGATTTTTGTGCGGGAACAAAGACTATGAACTAATCAAGAATAGGCTTGGCCAAGATGCGGTCCATTAAGTCAGGAGCAAAAATGGGATCTACCGACATTTCCCAAGAAGTGGTCTAATGCTTGTCCCTAAATTGTGGTTTTATCTTGTGAGTTACAATTTATTAGGTTCAAGCAATGTTAGTGATGTCTCTGTAGATAGGGCCTGCTTGGTTTATACTATAGTGGAAGGCATGACTATTGATGTTGGTAGATCAATTTGATTCATTCGGATATCATAGCCAATGGGAAAATGGGACATCCTAGTTTTATACTTTCTAGCCTAATCTCTTAACTTTGTATTGAGTCAGGTTGTGTGACAGCTACAAATGAGCCAAAGACATGAGAAGGGCCGAATCAATGGCACATATGTCAAGAACATGGTGGATGAATATGAGAGGCACTAAAAGAGACCAACAGAGAAAGCTCAACCACTGCAAGAACCTTTCCCAAATATGCCGATTGGGTATGTGTTCAATCCCCCCTCTCCCAATCAATGATGAGGAAAGAAGTTAACTAGAAGGGTACAGAACACATAGCCTCCACAATAGTATGTTCCTTTTGGCTCAGTACCTGTAGTTCAACATGGCCACATGGACACAATCCCCCAACCGTCTGTTTGGTATTTCGGACCTCCAAGGGGACAACAAGCCTTCCAACCTGAAGATGAAGCAATGAGTGAAGATGATAGTGGTGAGGAATGTGGTGATGAAGAAGTGAATTTGAAGTGGAAGTCAATAGGGAGGCGAGCATGATAAGGACTATCGAAAGGATGATGAGTGAAGCTGTGCCCACATGGAAAGATATTTTGTTTCCCTACTCTCTTCAATGCTTTGAAAATTGAACCAGTGTTGAACCGGTGGCCTGTCCGGTTCGTGGTTCAACCGGTTGAATCGGTCTGTTTACTAATTTATTTTATTTTATTTTAACTAAAGTGTGGTATAATTTAAAATGACCTAAAATATATTTATATAAAATCTAAAATAGAAGAGAAACACTATTTTTGGAGAATTATAATCTTAATACCCAAAAATACTAATTAAATTTCTAATAAGAAAAATGAAATTTGTACAAAAATAAGTATAAAAAAGATAAAAAAATCATAACTTAATAGTTTAGGCTTTGGTGTGTTCAATGTTTTGCCATTTTGGAGTTTATTTCATGATTTTTTAATTTTTCTCTTTATTTAAATCATTTTTTATTTTGAAATTTAAAAAATATCAAAATCGGTTGAACTAGAGTTTTTTACCGGTTCACATTTTTTTACCAATTTTTTATACAGACCGGACATATAAATGGACGGACCAGTGGCTCTTCCGATTTACGGTCCGACCGGTCGAATCGGCCGATCCAGTCTGGTTTTCTAAACATTGACTCTCTTACTATGCATTCCCATGTTTTCATGAGTGCATGCTTGAGGATATTTGAGACAATTCCATTTCCTTTTCTAGTTTTTATTACTTTGATATAGTTTATCAGTGTTGAATTATTAGTATGTTAGCTACTTATTTTTATGCTGATGACAATTTAGTCAAGGAAAAGTTGTTTAAATTTAATATTTTGAGGACAAGTAATTGTGTCTTGATCCTTAACTGGATATTTCTACTTTGACTCGGTTATTTGCATCATTTATGTTAATGATTTGGCTATTTAGTTTTATTTGTTGTTCTAGTTGTTTGAGTCTTTTGGTTTTTGAAAGCTACCTTAGGGCCTATTTTGGCAAGGTTATATTCAATTGTATATATAATGTTTTTGTGTGATGGTTTGTTGTAAGTGAAGGCTTTGTGCTTGTTTGGCAAGACTTCACTTTGGTGGTGTATATTTGAGTCTTTTATGTTACATATATATATTGTTTGTGGTAATGGTTGTGCTTATGTGAATAAGTGTGTGGGTTTTTGGATAGAAAATGTTCTTTTGGTACTCGATGATAACAGCCCAAAATAGTAGTATTAGTTCACTTTTATTTCAAATTTTTATCATGTTTTTGAGCAAGAAATATGAATAGTTCGTTGTAAATAAATTTTTCGAAAATCAATTATTCCCAATTTTGAAAAATAATGTATACATTTTTTAAAATATTTCATTTGAGACATCCTTGGTTCTTTCTCAATTCTACTAATTTTTGGTCATATCATTCCTCTAGAAAAACTTGTTAAAAATGGTTGGGATCATTTTCTTGTTCTGTATTAAGAGGTATTAGATCTATTCTACAAGTATTTAATTTTGGATAAGGTCTTGGTTGTGTTCTATTCTCTCTACCCTAGCTTAGGATTGCTTGCTTTGAGGAATAAGACAAGTAGAGGAGCCGGCATCACCAATGTTGTGCCCTAGAAGAAGCCATTGGAAATAGTTAAATAAGGCAAGTAAAAGTAAAGTTTCAAAACAAGCCACTAGGATTAAAATGCCAACAAAGAGTGAGTGTTGCGTTATGTACCATCCATCATCGTGTCAAATTAAACACTCCTAACTAGATTAATTCTTGTTTTGTGTGTCATGTGCATTATTGATTGTTCTTAGTTCTAAGGATCCTTCCATTACTAAGTTGCTTGAGTCGGGGATTGTGGTTGAACTTTGGTTGAATTGAGTGGGATTACACTTGTTTTCTATGAACTAAAATACATTTGCAAAACCTTTTTTATTGAGTAAAATATATGGCTGTTTGGAACTTTTATTCACAATAGAAACTTTGTTTTCAATAAAATTAACGATAGGAATGATAATTTTAAATGATGTGTGCTCATATGCTATTGGGGGGATTTTATGGAAGCTACCGAGTGGACTAAAGTATATCATTACTTGTTATTTGTGACTTACCTGTCTTTTTTTTTTTTTTGCTTAAGACTATCAAAACGTTAGGTTTAGGGGGTGTGATAAATCTATTATATAGAGTTTTTTTTTTAACCTTTTTAAACCACAATATTTTGCTGGTTTTACCCGAGTTTCTAATATTTCTATATGATTTGTGTTAATTTGTGTTTTTGTAAGTGTTCATGTAAAATTAAGGATTTTAGTAGTGTTTTTATGTTAATTTGATGTAATCTAATATTTATGTTTATTTGGTACTTTTTTTAGGCTAAAATAGATAAGCAAGGTGCACAAGGGAAGAGCCAAGGAACCCAGTACTAGAAATTTAAAATTGAAGAAGTGAAGAAGCAAGTTCCTGAGTTTGGACCCTAGTGCAAGTTTTAAAGTTTCAAGATTCTACACCATGGTCCGAGAAGCTTGTTACATGTATAATTCAAGAACTATAACAGCGGTCTGAGATGTCACATTTATAACATAGGAATTCATCACCTTAGTGTGAGGATAGAAGCCTTGTGCAATTATAACTAGTTTAGGCTAAACTTGGGCATTAATAGAGAGCGAAGTGGCACTAGTTAGTAGTAGATAGTTTAGATAGAGAAACTTTCTAAATTAGGTAGAATGAAGAGTTCCTTTTTTCTGTTTATTCTTATTTTCAGCACTTTAATTCCTTTAAATTCTAGTCTTTATTTTGTGTAAGTTTTAAACTTTATTAGCTTGAATTGTTGGGATTTTCTCTAACTTTAATTTAGTGTAAGAAACAATTTTTACTTTAATTAGCTTAATTGTTATTATGGATAGTATTTTTAGGACTAAATTGCCCTTTTATTGTTTTTATTGGTGTTATTATGACTAATAACTAAATTGTATCGGATTGGGCAAGAGTGATGTTGATCCTTGTTGGTGAAATTGGATAAAATGGTGATTCACTAGGTAAATTAGATTTTTGTTAAGGATTTCATGGTGGGTCAATTATTAAAATTTAAGAAATTGTTCCTTCTTTTAGAACTGTTTGGGAAATTAGAGCAAAAGACAAAAGTTGAATTCTAATTTACACTATTTAACAATTGGGTTAGGATGATTGACAGTCATAACAGGATATCTTTTCGACTAGTAAGTTGTTCACAATTTTGCAGACTTTTAATTGATTTTAATTGGCTTGGTGAGGCATACGTCTTTAGCTAGGTTAGTTAGCTCACTAGAATCTAATCACCAATGTGAGGGCTTAGATCCCCTCCATACTTCGGACTTCCCCTCGAGACCCTTCTCATTGGTTGCCCTGGACAGCAGCTCAATTGGTAAAGGTTTCCTCCTTGAGAGGTTAATAAACCTCGAGACCTGGGTTCGAATCCCTTGGAGCTGCAGCTGTCCAGGGCAACCAATGAGAAGGGTCTCGAGGGGAAGTCCGAAGTATGGAGGGGATCTAAGCCCTCACAACCAAGACATTGGGATTGGTTATAATCTAAAGTTAAACCCAAATTGAGCCCCATTGAGCCCTATGTGACCAATAGAATTTACCTAACCGATAGATTGACTAGCCGAAGCCCATTCCACTATATTTCTTAAGTAATTTCCCTTATTTGCTTAGTTATTTGTCTAGGTGCTTCTTTAGTTTAAATTGCTTTAGTTTAGTGCCTTTACTTTTAGAAAATATTAAAAAAAAAATCATTCTTTTTGATTGTCTAGATAACAACATGTTTTAAGAGTAGGTATTTGCTTTCAAATCCTCAAGGGAACGATCCTCTTACCCTAGCTACTATACTACTCTATATACTTGAGAAAGTAGATAGTCAAGTTTGTTGTAAAAGGTAACTTTTACTTGACGTTTACAATTGAGAAAATCACATTTAGAGCTTCACAAGGATCCATATCGATGCTAATGTGATAACTGTTGCAGTAGGAGAACTCCATAAGCATCAAATGTTCATCCCAATTGTCCTTAAATTCAATGGCACAAGATCTCAATATATCCTCCAAAGTTTAAATGGTCCTCTCCAACTATCACCGTCATCTGAGAATGAAATATAGAACTTAGAACCACCTCTGTTCTCGTAGCTTGTTGATAAGCAGTCCAAAACCATGACGCAAACCTCAAATCCCAATCTGAGATGATACTAACTAGCACTCCATACATTTTCACAATATTGTTAGTGTGATCTTCAACAATCTGTCCATGGGAATAAAAGTCCTCAAGGGCAAGAACTGAAGCTGATTTAGTTAGTCTATCAACAACAACCCAAATGCAATCATATCCCTGTCTGCTTCTTGACAAGCCACTAATAGAATCCATTGCAATATGCTATCATTTCCATTCTGAAATTGGCAATAGATTTAACAAGCCATATGGTTTTGATGTTCAGCTTTTACTTGCTAACATACCAGGCACTTGGACACAAATTCAACAATTTTCCTATTCATATTGTTCCACCAGAAATTCTATTTCAAGTCCCTGTACATCTTGGTACTGGCCGGATGAATTGAGAATTTGTAGCTATGAGCCCCACTCATTGCCTAAACCTCTTTCGTCAACACATCATCTGTGGGTATACATAACCTTCTTTGTATCCAATGAATCATCATCATAAATTTGGAAGTCTCCTAGTTCTCCACTTCATACCTTGCTCTAGATAATCAAAAACTCTTCATTAGTGATTTGAGCTAGCTTTATTCTATCAATTAAGTGTAAGTTGAACCACTTAGGCCACCAGAACATTTGTTGTGGATTCCACCAACTGTAGCTTGAGTTCTTCCATTTGTTTCACCAACATGTTGGCCATATATTCTAAAGACTTCCTACTCAAGGTATCTGCTACTCTATTGGTTTTCCCAAGGTAATAACTGATCTACAATTCTTAATCTTTTTGTATCTCCAGCCATCTACTTGCCTCATGTTGAGCTCTTTTTGTGTAAACAAATACTTTAGACTTTGATGGTCAATTAACATCTTTGAAGGAAATACAATGGCCGCTAGCTCCAAGTCATAAGTGGGGGGTAATTCTATTCATAGGATTTTAATTGCGCTTGAAGCATAAGCAATAACATTATCATTCTGCATCACACACAAGCCAAACCATTATTGGAAGCATCATTATAGATCACAATCTCCAATCATGGATAGTAATATCAACACTAGTGTAGTTATCAATATATTTTTCAAGTCTTTGAAACTAGCCTCCCAGTCTGCATCATATTCAAACTTAGTCTTTCTTTGAGTAAGTCTGGTTAATGGTATAGCTAATTATAGAAATCATTCCACGAACTTCTTTTAGTACCTTACCAAGCCTAGAAACCATAGTTATTAAACCCGACCTAGTTCAGCGATCGAACCGCTCAACCCAGTGAACCAACTATGGAACCGAGATAGGTTGCACATCTAACCAGATAAGGAAACAATCCGTGGACTTTTCCACAACTTAGCGGTTCAACTGGTTAAACTGGCAACCCACCCAGTTGAACCGCCTGAGCAACCCGCTTTTGGCAAAAATTTGATTGCATACACCAGCTGCAAGGATTCAAACCTGGGACACAACATGCATGGCCCAACAACAACAATACCATCATGCCACACCCTTGTTATGTGTCTTTTTAAGTATTTTTAATATTATATCCTTTTCACCATATAAATTCTTTCATTTTCCCTTAAACATAAATTTTAAAATCATTTCATTTTTCAAAATTCATTTATGTTGTTATTAGAAATAAATTGACAAAAGCATTTACTATTATTATATTTTCTAACAAAAATGTAATCATTAACATTACAAATTTTTTTCCTAAACATTTATTATTATTATTAAATATTCAATCATTACAAAATAACTGTGGTAAGAAGTAGTGAAAAAATAATTTCTTATGTGTTAGATATACATTTTATATATTTTATTGTAATTAGTTTTAGAACTACACATGCATAAGAATTTAAAATTAATTATTTCAATATTTTTTCATCATAGTTTTTAAAGAAATTAAATATTTTAGAATTCATTTACAACAATTAAAAGTTTGATATAGCATATTTATCAATATTTTTGCTTTCATTTACATGTCTTTTATTTTTTACTTTGAATTTATTATATATTAATAAAAAGTATTTTTTTTAGTGACCCACCGGTTGAACCAGTAACCCACTGGTTGAACCAATAACCCATTGATCCATTTCCCTTGCTGGGTGTTGGGTCGGATTTAATAACTATGCTAGAAACTACGAACCTCTATCATATTAGTTAGGGGTATTCATCCTAACCTGTTGATCAGAAAAATCCACTGAACCAGTCTATTTCGAACCAATAAAATACGGTACCCGAACTACTTCTTATAACCAGGTCAGGTATCGGGTCATGTCACTCGAACGTAGGGTCAGGTACCAGGTCACATTTCAGATATCTGTTGGATACCCGACTCGGTCCATTAGAGGAGTAAATTTGTAAATTTGCTATTAGGGTCAACTTATTACTAAGAGCATATGGTCATATTCCCTTAACAATCTGCCACCCTCGTCATCATTAAATGATCAAATCCACTACTACTCCTCTTCTCTCTAATTGACAAAGGAATAACATCCCTTCCCACTACCACCCATATATCACCGGTTTTCCCACATATCACATCTCCTAACCACTTTCCTTCTCTTTCTCAAATATCATACAAGACAACCCCTTTTCTCTAGTGATCATCATCGATCTACATTAGTCCTCCCATCGCCACCTACTTTCTAAATTCAAATCTCATTCCTTCCTTATCAGATCGGTTCACCATGGGTCAGTTTTTGACTCTCCAGTCCTCACCAGTCACTATCGCCAACAAATCATGCATAAGCTGAGCAAAACAAGTAGAAGCATATTGTTCATTTTAGTTGCAACAATAAAACAAGTTACATATACAAAATGAATGGGCAAACAAAAAGCATCAAGAGTTTTTAAGTAGTTGTGATGCTTCTGCTTATGGTTGTAGATTTCATGAACTATTGTATTTTGTAACTTGGGATAATCTGTGTAAATGTGTATATTATTTATGAAAATCTTTTTGTGATAGTAAGGAATTAACGAATATTGAGATAAGGGTATGACATGTTAAATTAGGGATTCTACGATGTATGGATCTTCAGTGTTTTAACATTGATAGGGTCAGGTACCTGGCTTATCCGATCCATTTTTGCGGGTACCCGGTTGGTATGGACCGGGTACTAGGTCAGATTTTTTCTAACCCGATAGGACCGGGTCGGGTAGTTTTGGGAACGTGTAAACCAGGTACCCGGTCTATAAACACCTCTAATATTAGTAGGTCTAAGCCAATCAACAATTGCCTCAATTTTCTTAGGATCCAAGGATACTCTGTTTTCTGAAATAATATGCCCTGAAAATGACGCACTCTTCAACTAGAATTAACATTTGTTGAACTTGGCATATTTCCTCAAAATCTATAGTACTATCTGTTGGTTTATGTACTAAAGGCAACAGTGTTGGAATTAGAAATTATACTTATTGCCAACGTTAAATGAACCTAAAGGGTCACACACTAAGAGTAAGCATTGGGTTAAGTTAATTGTTGACTAAGTTCGTTGAATAAGAATTTGTGTTCTAGATTCAATGAACGAGAATTATTTACTAATTACATTGGATTTACTGGATTGTCCAGTTAAATAGTAATTATAATAATTCGTAAGGAAATATATCTGGTTACTATCATACGCGTTTATATACCTAATACGTGTGATAGAAGAATCCTAATCAAAGAAGAGTTCTTTGAATTTAGGTTAACCGCTATATATAGAATATGATTCTTTAGGGTTTTGGATGTCTGACATGCGACTCATTAGTAACACACAGTCGTAAGAAAACCCTACCAAATATTTCCGAAACACTGCTCTAGCAAGCAACACCCTAAAATTGGAAAAGCTACTCGTGTGGATACCTGTAGAGGGCGTTCGTTCAATCCAGAGCAGCGCCTAAGGTCTGACGTGTTCTACGAATAGTTCGTGGTTGCCGTGGTGTCCAAATCGTGACCGTGGTGTTCAGATCGTGGAAAGGTTCAGATCGCAACCAGGGTTTTGCTTTCGAGTATCAAAGGTATATATCTAAACCCTAAACGATTTAATCGGAACGCATGGATCCTCTTTAGGGATTTCCGGTGTTTTTCCGCTGCGTTATTTTGATATTTCTGTAAGGAAATCCCAACACTATCCTGAGATGTTCTTCATGCTCTTCTTTTGTTGGCGAGTACACGAGAATGTCATCAATAAATACTATCAAATATCTGTTTAAATAGGGCTTAAATACCCTATGGTGTTCGAATTTTGTGAGCTGGAAGTGCTACATGTCTGAATACTAGCCTCGATGCTGTAGCAAATGCATGTCTACCAATCCCTTTCTCCAAGGGCAAATGTAGTAAGGGGCGGGGAGGGTTAGTTGTTCCCCTTGGAAATTGTTTTTTGTCCCCTTGAAATTTTACAAACATTTTATTACACTCTTATAAAAATATGATTTTGACCCCCTTTCCTAAACTTTTCACAGCTATAAAAGTATTCTTTAAATATAGGAAAATTCAACAATCCCGTTGAGGGAATCATTCTATTGTACTTTAAAGGCTTTTGTAAAATATAAAATCATCTGCATTAAAAAACTTGTACAGTACAAACCCTTAAATTTGTACTGTACAAGCCTCAATGGGACTGTAGAATTTCCCTTAAATATATGTCTATATAGCTTTGTCCCCAAATTATTCAAAATTTTCCCCTAATATTTTACAAAAATTATAAAGTAGTCCCTCCAAAAATATGTTAATATAATCTTGCCCTCCCAAAGTCCAACTCCTACAATTGCCCCTACCCTCCTCTACATTATGTCACTGCAAATGAGTATCTACACGAGCACTAACCTTGTATAGGATATCAAATGTATCTGTGGCAATTGTACCTATCATGTCTTTGATTTCCTTTAGTAGACCTTTCTTGAAACAGTTGTACTTCTCAATTTCATCATTCATAACACTCGAGGCAAATCCCCCAAGAGATCGAATCTCTGTGAATACTCTACCATTGGGATCCTTGTGTCTGGTTGAAGGAGTTAAACTTCTATCTCCTCTTAGCCCTATGTTAGTAACGGAGGTAGAAATAATCCAAGAATGCTTGTCTAAAAGTTAAGTAATTTGTCCCAAAAGGATAATTATAGGTTTTACCGCTTTCCACCAACTATCTACATCCCCAATCAAATAGGTTTTTACTATTTGGAATCTATACTCCTCAAGAATATCCAAATATTATCGAGAATATACGCTTGAGGAATATCCAGCAAGTCTTAATTTTCTTCAACTTATCCCAATCATTTATCAGCCTCATCCAGATTTGGTCTACTATCAAATATAGGAATACCTACCTTGATTATCAACTTGTAGTAATGATCAATATGTTTGGGCTCTGGCTACTATGGTGGATTTGGTGTTGGGTTACTGGTATAGTATGAACTGTCGTATGCACTGCCTAACCAATAATGGCTGCAATAGTAGCATAGTCTAGTACCTGGTGGCTGCCTCTCAAACTAACCCTGCTCTTTAACCCTTTAACCAGTCTCAATAGGTTTCTCTACTTGCTCATGACTAGTCTACAAGTCTCCGGTTTAGGTGTCTCATCTTGTGTTACCACAAACTACTTTTGTCGGCTTACTTTAGGTACCATAATCCTATATGTATTTCAAGTATATTCAATACCCATGTCAATTCTTAATCACTTGCTAATCATCAAAGAACACACTTATGCACTTGAACCACTCTCTACTTAAGCATTAAAAACAAGAAAAAACAAGGAATTATAGTAACTCCTATTTCGGGATGGCTAGTTCCAAACTCTAAGTTACATGCAAGTCCAAGTCCCCAATACCACACTCACAACAATAACAATTCAGCTTATGACTAGACAGAGGATAAAGTATCCTATGCTTTGATACCACTCAATGTCACATCCCCAAAATTAGAAAATGACATGCCGTACCTCGAAATCACTCCGAGCAGGCAAGGTACAGTACTTCAAGTAATATACAAAAAATATATATTTAGCCATTCAATTTCAACCGTAACATTCCATAAACATTCACTCACAGGTACTAGGTCAAAAAAATTCCTTTACACAAAGCATATCACACTTATATACACATAGCAAACCAACAAACTTAAAGCATTAAAAAAGTGTTCTATATACAGAAACAAACCATAATCTAGTCCATCAGCAAGCAAGCCAAACAAAATAGAATAATCTCATACTAGAAACCATCATACCTTAGCATCAATAGCTAGAGTCCATACCGCAGTTTTTGCCCTACTTTGCACTCAAGTCTAGACGAACAAGTTCCTCAGACTGGTTCTCTACTACAAAGCAATATCAAATAACGGGGTGAGCAAAACTGTAACTAGCAAGTACACTAAAACATAGTTACTGAATACAATTATATAATCAGTGCAGTGCTTATATATATACAACATAACCAATGATCAATATCCATAATAAATTCATTGAGCTCATGGTTCACAGATGTCTTCTGGTGATTGGATCCAGGTTTATCTATTATCCACCTGAATAGATAAAGCATAACCAGAGCTGCATGCTTCTATTGATCATTAAGCAGACTAGAGTACCCAATGTATAACATAAAGTAAAAGCGAGTCCACTAAACTAATTCATTGAGCATTCAACTTCATGAAGCAAAGTTTCATATTAAAGCATAAAATCACTTTGTATAATCACAGTGTAAGCCCTTAAAAATCACCCATGCATACCTTAAATTTGACACATATCACCACTACACTATCAATTATATAATATATCATCAATAAAAAGGTTCAAGTATCACTTACCTTGAAGATTCACATCTTGGAATCCTAATTTCGGTTGGCCGAAAACCCTACCTTCTTGACCTATGATCATGGGAGGGTAATACCATTCAATAGCAAAGATATAGGGGTTACATACTTGAACCAAGAAATAATCAAAGAAAAATAAAAAAATTTGGGAACAGGGCACGAGCACCGACACTAGATCAAGGGCAAAAGTGAATGTCGCAGCATTCTATATTTTTTGGACAGTATACACATAAGCTGGATGGTGAATCTGGCCAACAGTAAGTCAACTTTTTAGGAATGGTCACAAGGGTTAAGGGTATTCAAATGTCAATCAAGTCAAACTACTGAGTTGAGTCAAGTTGAAAAAAAAAATATGACTTGACTTGTTCGGCTTTCAATTCGACTTTGACTCGAAGTCAATTAAGTAATCGACTCCTTGACTCAATTTTGACTTCAACTTCTAAGTCAAATTGCCAGTCAAATAAGTCGAACAATTATATTTTAATATTTTAGCCTGTAATAATATATTAATGTATAGTGTACATAATATTTTAGCCATAATATTCCTAATTCGTAATAATTAAATATCTTAATAACTGATAATGTTCTTAATTCTTCATACTTAAATATCTTTTCTTTGTATATTTGTTGGAGTTACTAATGCAATATTTCACATTATATACAACTTATGTATGTATACATTAATATAAGTATACAACTTATTAATGTAACACTTTACTTTACTTCTAATACATATAGCTACTATAGTTAAGTAATTATATATACTTTAATACTTCTTGAGTAATCAATATCTATATTGGTTTTCTTATTCTAATCCTATTTGGATTTGGGTTCATGTCCTAATCCTACTTGGAATTAGTTTCTAATCCTAATCCTAATCAGATTTGAAAAAACCCTAATCCAAGTGGACTAAGGAAAATTATTCTAATCCTAGTTGGGCTCAAAAAACTAATCCTAATACTAGTAGGATTTGGATTACTTACCCTAATCCCAATTGAATTAGGAAATCCACCAAATTTGACACTTTCCATTTTTGGAAACTTCCTAAATCAAGGTCTGCTTTAAAAATTTGTAATTCTATTCAGAAGCACTTAATTTTTGTTAGTTCTATTAATTTCTTTGTTAGCCTTAAGTGCTACATGTTTGTTCATGTGTGCTTAGTTTCTTTTTTTTTTTTCTTTTTTTTTTGGTAAATTTGCTAACCAAATTCTTATTTACTTTCTATGCCCTTTGTTGCTTCAAGTAGTCTCAGATATTTTGTTGTCTCTTGTTATTTGAAGCTTAAATCCAAAAGTAAAAGTTGGTGTCTCTTATTTGTCATTGGCCCATGATTATTTGTTTTCTTTGATTTCCAACCAATTAAGTGGTTAAGAAATAATTGGATCTCACTTTGGTCCTCATAGTCTTCCAAAGACTTTGAGAGTGAACTAAAGAGAGGAAAAAGGCGGTGTGTGGTGAGATCATTTGAGTGATAAAAGCCATTCAATTAAGGGTATACACGAGGGATTGAGTGATACAACTTGAGTGAATTGCTCTCCAAAGAGTAAAACCAAGTGGTGAGGAAAAATTCTAATTATTTTTGTCTAACACCAACCACTTAGTTTTGTGAGTTTTATTTGAGATGTCTTGTAAGCGGGAAGGGACTTTCTTCACTAAAGTTCTCATGAATGAAAGGGTTTGTGGTACTGTAATTGATAGTAGCATATAGATTAATATGGCAAGTACATGTCTTATTGAAAAGTTGAATTTGCCTACTTTGCCACATCCAAAACCTTATAAGTTCTTGTGGTCAACTAAAAGTGAAAAAGCGTTTGAGGTAACTGAGTTATTATATCCTTCACTATTGGTAAGTATTCTGATAAGGTAGTTTATGATGTAGCACCTTTGCTCACATGTCATTTACAACTTGGTCAGCTATGGGAATTATCTGAAAAATGGTTTCTATGATAGCTATACTAAGGAGTATCACTTGTGTAGGAAGGGTAAAAAGTTCAAATTTCGTCCTTTGCCACAACATCAAATAAATAAAGAAAGATTAGAAACACAAAGAAAATTTCTTGAATGGAATAAAAGTAAAAAGAAAAGTGGGGGAAGCCAAATAGCGGCCGAAAGTCAAGATAAAAATGTTGTAAAGGCTTCGACCATAGGCCAAGAAAAAGAGAGAAAAGAGGGAGATATCAAGAGAATTTATCTTGTCATTCCTAACCTTGACTTCTTTGTCTAGTTTTCTTTCTTTTGTGTAGCCCTTCAAAGGTGTAAGTCATGATGCACTAATCTCCCATTTGAGTAGCTCATTATTCCAACCAAAGCGAGATAAGAAAGATATGGTAGTCAGTACCCTATCTCAAAGGTATGAACTTATTTCTGGTTTTCTTGCTAAAATTCTTAGATTTGAGCAACTTAAGAATTTGTACAAATTTAATTTCGATTTAGAATTATTTTTAGTATACGTTTTGTTTATGTCTTGTTTAAAATTAATTCTTTTGACTTGGTTGTTGTTTTGAACAGAAAAGGCATCCAAATTCTTAGACTTCAATTCCAATTTGGGGAGCATTGTTTCGATAAATCCGTCCAAGCCTTAGTTGGTAATCATTTACACGCCATCAAATCTAATTTGAATTGTTGTGTTAGCATGCTACATGATTTTCAACATCTCACCTTTCTTCAAAATAACTTGGATAACTTTGTTTGCTTGGTTAACTTCTTTTATGAATTTCGAAGCTCATGTAAAATTAACTTCAAAATGTTCAAATTTTGTGCAAGCCAAGTTAAGTTTTTGTTATGACAAGATAACTTGTTTGATTTTGTTTTTACTTAGACACGCCACTGAAATTTTTGTTTCTTACTTAGTTTTTGAGCAACCTAAGTTGTGTAATTTAGGTCCAATACTTTGTAAGAATGAAATCATATCAATTTTTCCTCAAAACACTTTGACTAAAATTTTTGTTTTTGGACAAATAACTTTCAATTTGTGTCAAAATCAGTGGTTTTCGATAATTGATCAAACTGTGTATAACTTGTCAAAGCATATTTGTTAAACTGATTGGATAATTACATTGTAAAACTTTGTTGTGTTCACAATAGTGCACGACTTCAAGGCCTTCTTTTCCCAGCCTTGTGTCCCATTTGACTAATCCATGTTTTTCTTATCTACGTTCCAATTCGAGGATGAATCCTTTCGAGGGGGAGGGAATGATATGAATCCGGATAGGCTAAAATTATGTCAAGATGAGGACATGAAAGATGGAGCAAGCTTGGACTCACTCTTTCCAAGATTGGAGCACATTCGTGGTATTTTGATCGAGTTGGATTTGGCAATCCTTAATTCATTAATACATGAAGTCCAATTCTTCAAAGTGAAGCACAAGTGGAGATCTTTTAAGTCCATGGGTTGACTTTTATGTTATATTTTACTAGACTTTTTATTTGTTTGAATCCATTATAGTGTAAAGCCGAATAATGGTTTAAAGTGTTGTGTAAATTGGGTGGTTTAAGTTGGGTTTAGTTGTCGATTTAATTCTTAGTTTTTAGACTCATTAATTAGCCTTAATAAGGCCCATTTAGCCCAAATTTTGGGACTACTTATGGCTGAACCCTAGCACTACCTTTTTAGCTAGTTTTTAGGACTTTATTAAGCCTATAAATAGGCATCATCATATGGACGAATTTCAGCATATTTTTATCCATAAAAATTGTCTTTTTTGTGAGAAAATAGTTCTTTCATTTAGTCTTTAGATTAAGACTTTGTTGGGATCACGTCTTAAGCAACGATGATTGTTCTAACTAACTTATAGATTTGGTTCTTGCCTGATTCATATCCCACTAGGTAACGGGTCAATTCTTGCTTTAAATCTTGTTAAGAATTTGGTTCTTGTCTCACTATAGACAACGGCTTGAATTCTTGCCTGATTCTTATGTATTCTTTTAAGTTCTTGTTTGTGTGTGTTTGCTGTCCAAATTCTCGTGACCAACTTTGGAGTTGATACTTGGGGTTTTGGTGCCATCTTGAATTGTTGGGTTTCATGGCATCAAGTTGGTTGCGCACGGGGTTCGCATCATGTCCTCTACTTAATGTAACAATACTGGTTAAAGAAGAATAGACAACTTATGGGTCTCTTGTGCTTAAAGAGAGTTTGCATTTACATGTCAAACTTGAGATTGCTCATGACTTAACCTCATTTAGTATTATGCGTAATATTGATGAATTCCATGATTGAAGGTGGAACTATGGTTTTGAGTTCAATTTATTCTTAGTTGGTGAAATTGACACTCACTTTGAAGTAATATTATCCCTCATTTATATGATCTTTTTTATTGCGCAAGTAACTGATTGAAAGTCATTTCTTAGTTTCATGTTTATTTAGTTTTATTTATTGTTGTCTAATTGTTTTTCTTTGGTTAGTTTCGTAGTTTGAGTTTGAATAAGTGTCTTGTTTGCTCTATTATTGGTCTATGAATATTGGGGTGATATGTTTCAATGAGGGATAAATGGTAATTTTTGGTTTTATGATGTCATTTGATACTTGTGGAAATGATGACTTGCAAACTTTTATATGTCAATATTAGATGACAATTGTATTGTCTTGGATTACTTATTTAATTTCTCAATTTTTTGAGCTTAAATGGTTGTCAATGATGGTCAAATTTGACACTTGCAGTTTTTTTAATATTTATTTTTGTTTGTTCTTAGGTTTTTCACAAAATAAATATGAAATTGTCATTTGAACATTTGTTTTTGCTTTGTAGGTTATGTTTTGGATCGATGATGAACCGAAAAGGATCAAAGTTGGAGTCAAACTGAAAAGAACAAAAAATTTAACTAAGTATGTTGTAAGACTGCTTTGATACCACAATATGGACCAACCAAGAAGGAATTTGATACCCCGATGTCCAACTTCTGGAAATCAGAATGCAGTCAATACCATGATATGACCTAGTGAAGAAAGAATTTAATACAGCAATCCCAAACTTCTGGGGAGAGCATAGCAATTGATATAGATTTTGAAGAAGCAAAATTTGATACCTATTTCGAGTTGCAACATTTATTACTCCAAGCCTAAATAACTTATCCTCCAACCACAAGCCCTACTTTGAAAATTCTAGTTTCATTTTATAGTTTTCCCACTTACTCCATTCATTACCTGAAAAGTGAGTTTTTTCCTTTTTAACCTTTTCTCACTCCGACAATCCTATATTTGAGCATTCACTTGCAAGAGTTGAACGCGGTGTTAAAAGGTCTTCGAGGGATGGTCGAAGCAAAAAGGGAGCACTACTTTTTAATCAAATTCTTTTCGAATTCCTCATGTAAGTTGTTCCAATTTTGCATATTTTTCATATGAAGGTCATCAGTTGATGGCAATTATTTCGGTGAGATTCGACACACATTTGAAGAATTTGTGATTCTATATTGCTTTGATTGAATTAATAGTTCTTTTAACTTTGTTGTGATGGGTTTTTAATATTTATGGACTTTGATGGTTGGAATGAGCATTCGTTGGGGAAATGTGAGCTTTGATTGCTGATAAGTATACTAGAATTTTGAGCATATTTGGTTAAAATGGAATTGGCTCTTACATTGCTATATGTTTGTTGCTATCATTTGACATTTTTAATTTTAATTTTGTATTTAGTTAGCTTATTAGTTTATCCTTTTATTATCCTATGCTTGAGTCATTTTTCTTTTGTGATTCGGTGACTGGTAGGATGAGTTTGTAACTCATCATTGAATAAATTGACATGAATGTTGTTTTCACATCTTGTTTTTGGGAATGATGATGCTTCGTGAATAAAAGTTGTGGTTTTTGGTTAGAAAAAGGATCGTTTGATGCTCAGTGATGATATGGACCACAAAGAATAGTAGCATATAACTTGCTGTATTTGCTTGGTCATTCGATCTTGAGTAGTAAAATGGATAGTTTCTGTTGCGAGTATTTGTTTCAAAAACCAACTATTGTCGATTTCAAAAAGATAGTAGTGTGCTAATTGGTTTTTAAAATGGTTTATTTAAAACATCTTTTACTCAATTCTCAAAAGTGCTAATTGTTGTCAAGTTATTCTTTTACAAAATGGTGTAAATGGTTAGAAATGTGTTAGGTCATTTGTGTGTTTTGTAATTTTGGAACTATTTATATCTATATATTATGGGTGATTAATCATAGAAATGATATTGGGTGCGTTTCAATCCTCTTCCTTAGCTCAGGTTGCGTGAAATTCAAAAGAAAAGAAAACAAAAAGAGAAAAGAAAAGAAAATACAAAAATATGTGCTTTCTTGTGTTTGGAATAAGACAAGAAGAGGAATCAACATCATTAATATTGTGCCCCTTCAAAGAATGCAATTAGAAGCAGAAAATAAGGTACTAGTAGAAGCAAAATTTTCAAAATGAGCCTTTTAAGTGGGGGTGTTACATTGTGTATTATCCATCATTAATAGTGAATTAATTGTTCCTAACTAGATTAATGCTTCCTTTGTATGACATACGTATATTAAATAGAGTCATAATGATCTTTCCATTTCTAAGTGGTTTATTTAGGAATGCTTGATTGACTTTTGGTCCTTCTGAATAGAGTAAAACATGTTTTGCATAAACTAGTTACTTTTGTGGAAACCTTTTTTATTAGGGAAAATGGTTGGTAGTTTGAACCTTGAATCAGCAATTGATCTAGTTTTAATAAAATGAATCATTAGAGTAACCATTTGAATGCTATTGGTGGTTCTTGAGATATTGACAAATGATCCAAAGTATATCCGAATTCCATTACTTATAGTTTGTAAACTAGGCAGTGACAAACATTTTGTGTTTAGTGTCTTGTATTTTGTGTTTTTTTTATGTGACAGTTTTTTTTGTTTTCATTTTCTTTCCTTATTCTTTATTTTCTCGGGATGAGCAAAACCTTAAATTTGGAGAAAACTAAAGTTATATTTACCCTAAATTTATTGGTTGTGGTACTAGTTTTGAGCATTCTTAGTGTTTTGGTGTGAGTTTTTGTCTATTTTTACTTTTATGTATTAGTACGTATTTATTTAGTGTTTTAATACTTATTTAGGTGTTAACTATCTTATTTTATTAGATTCTTATGTTTAGAGTTTGTATCTTGTCTTTAACCTAATTTCTTTGGGAGTTAGGGTTTACATTCATCTTTATTTTTTAATTTTGTGAGTGTTTTGTTTAAATTCTTAGTAATTATTTTAAGTGTTTATTATAGTTGTTAATGTGCATTTATGTCTTAGATTTCGGTAGGAGAAAAAGGCACATCAATCAAATACCAGACGAAGATTATCAATGCAAAATAGCAAAGTGGTGCTCGAGTAAAGTCCATACCACGGTATGGAATTCTATGCCTAAAAAATCTATATTGCGATACGATATTTTTTTAGGGGCAAAATTATCTAAATCGAGCCCAAAAGTGTCTGAAACTTCTCCCTCAACCCTAACACTATAAATAACATGTCTAGGTCTCTTTTTCTCATAGTTAGTAGTGTGTTTATAGTTGTAGATTAGAGGTTTTTCCTTCCCACTTGGGGTGGAACTTTTTAACTTAGGGCTTTATTTTCATGTCTTCCATAAGTTGTAATTTTAATTTATAGTAGAAAATTGAATCTTTTCATTTGTAAGTGTTTTAATAATGTCTAAACTACTTTAATTAGTATTTAATTTCATGCTTCTTTAGTTTAATTAGTTTAATTTCTTTGTTTTGAATTGCTTTCTCTACTTGTTTTCTTAGTGTAACTGGTAGATTAGTTTATGGGCTTTCTTAATTTATATAATACTAGGAGCAAATAACATGCAATTTAAAATAAGATATAGGTAGTTGAGTGGAATAGTGAGAAAGAAATTACATTGTAGTTATTCTATGAAGATGATGGTATAATTAACAAATTAAAAGATGACAGACACCAATCTTCCCCTCTCCCTTTATATATGGTATAGATTAGTGCTAATTTTGTATAGGGAATTTAATTGCATGTTGAAATGCTTTTTTTCACATGCTTTCTTTAATAGCTTTCTTAAAAATGCTTTATTTAGTGAAAATATTTGTTTTTATGCATTAGTTAACCTTGAGTTTAAGATTTGAGGATGCCAATTTTCAATAGATATTGATTGATTGGTGGATTGAATGGTAAGAGTGATGGATAATTGGACAATAGTTGGTGTTTTTATGAGTTAGCAAGAGAAAAAGGCCAATTCTTGAGCCTATTTTATGGGTTTTAGCACAAATTACGAGCATTGTGTGTTAATTCTAGATTAATACAAATGGTAGTCAGGCCAAGATGCCATTTTTCATAGTTGGTTCTGATAGCTCCATGTTGTGTGAATGATTAAGAATCATGAGCCACGATAAAGGCTTGATTTATTGTTGGGAGTGAGCTCCTTTAATTAGACCCATTGAACCACCAGACTCAATTAATTGATTAAACCCCAGAAATTAGCTAATCAAACCCTAACCAGTTTTATATTTCCTTTCTCAACTTTTTTTAATTTAGTTTTAGTTACATTTCTCTTTAATCAATCTCTTCAAATAGAGTTCTAACCAAATAATTGATAATTACCGACCAATCCTATGAGTTGGACCCCTACTTTCACTTGCTACTATTTGATCTTGTATACTTGCGCTGCACTATTTATTTGGTAGTAGGATTTAGGTTTTTATATAGAGAATTTTTATTTTGGGGATGACCAACTACTAGACATGCCTAGTAGTTCGTCTTAGACAAATGAGGGGTTCCTATTTGTATGGGGAGCCTACTTATCAAAAAAATAGTTAGGCATGATTTATAAATGAGTAAGCCCTTAGTGCCAAATGAAGACCCCTTATTGGCTTAAAACCAACTACTAGGCATGCCTAGTAGTTAATCATGCCCAAAATTAAATTTTCCTTTCAAAATTTACAAATATATAACTAGGTATGATCACGAATCAACTAGCTCATACCCATCACTCAACCACTTTAATTTAGAGATTTTGAAAGTATTTTGAACCACAAATTAAGACAAAACCAATAATTTTGTAATAATAATAGGCTAATAACAACAAGAATTGAGAAACTATGATCAATTGAAAAACCATGTAAACCTTATTTGATAAACCATGCAAATACTTCAAATAAAACTTACCTTGGAAGTTGTGAAATCAGTTTTAGAACATTTTCTACTCTCAATTCAACTTAGTTCCCTTGATTTCTAACCTAAGAATTTAGAAGCAGTAAACAGTAGTTTAGAAAGAAACTAGAAAGATTTTTAGGAAAATGGGCGTAAGTATGAAAAGAAAAATGGTGGTTTAAACTTAGCTTCTTAAGAAGGCCATTCCATATTTTTGAAAATTATACTTTGGTTCCTCAAGTTTCACCTAATTGAACAAGTGACCACCGACTACAAAATGGTCTAGACTGTGTAAGGATAGAATGGTCATTAGACATTAGAAAGAGACATTAGCAGACATTTCAAAGAATAAAAATGAGGGTAGAAGTACGTGAAATGATTAGAAAATTCCAGGTTTTACAATTCGATCATCAACAATGTACACTTATAGGATTCATGGATCTCCAAGATGCAACCAAAGCAACCTTCCCAAAGCAATCGCTCAAAGACATATACGGAAAAATGACTACAACTCGGTTGTAGAATAACACATCTAGGAGATTTACTTAAGGAAGTCCAAGCCAAGGAACTCCATCAAGATCACATCATCATGAAAATAAATCACTTCACCGAAACTGTCACATGCTAAATAAGTGAAAGCTCTTTCCTAGGCCCTAAGTGGTGATATAATGGGTACAACTTTCCCACACTAGGAACTCTCTCTAGAGATGTTAGTTCAACCATTATTTTAGGGAAAAGAACTTGGACTACTATGACACTCTACTGCAAAGTGTGAAGTTCAATTCCAATAGACCCATCAGTTAATTACTGCCCTTTCACTTAAAACTGCAAACTTCCTAAACTCCTCTTTATAGGAAGGCAAATGGGAAAAGTCTAAGCAACTAGTGGATCAAAAAGTTCAAGCTCTACAAAAACCCATCATCTTTGGAAGAAAAGATATTAAGTCTTGAAAATCCATAGACCAAAGAGGCAATACTAGTTAGAGTCAATGGACAAAATCACAAGCATGTCAAAAGGCAAAGTACAACTTTTATGCACAAGATTGAAAATCATTTCTTCTCTAATTTCAACAAAACTTTGAGGAAGGGGAGAGCTCCAAAATCGGTAGCAAACTTCAAATAAGTCTAAATAATGTTGCATAACCTTCAACAGCCACCAAGTACAAAATCTCTTCGAAATACTTGGCTTCTGAGCGACCCAACCTCTAGGCTACTCACATAAAAAGTTCAGTGCTCTAATTACCTATCTACATCTCTCGGCTATTTAAATACACCTACATGTTGAAAGGCTAACAGAATCACTTAAATCAATACCACATTCTCAAGAATTTCTTCTACCAACAACTTGCATCGATATTTTGGGAGAAAAGCAATACCTTACATGGTAAGAGTTTTTTTTTTTGTCACTTTTTACAGGATAAAGAGGCAAGAATAGGTGTTTCAATATCACATCTTACTATTTCAATGGACTGCATAAGTCTAAAAAATACGAGTATCAAACGCCTTGATGATCACCAAGGATTCCAAGTCTATAAACAGGCACACAAAAAGCCTATTCTTTACTCATGTAGAAGGACAGTACTAAAAACCCTAATGTCTGCTCATGTAGAAAGACGATACTAAAAATCCTATCTTTTGGTCATATAGAAGAAAGGTGCAAAAATCCTACTCCTTGTCACAAGGACGGTAACACAGCAAAAATCGTTACTCAGACAAAGAGGATGGTACTACATCAAAAAATCCTAACTTCTGCCGGTCTGCAAAAGGATGTTTAGAATCTAGAATACTATCTCCAATGGAAAATCCAAACTCTTGCTAATCGCTGTAAGAAGACTGTCTTATATCTCCAAAATCTAACTGTTCCTAGTCGGCAAGAAATTAATATCAAGCAACTTAGTCACACCTCTAATAAATCTTCAAAAAATGCAAGTTACTACACTTGCTACTAGGAATCTCGATAATCAACAAATTTTCAGCACTATCAAGCAGATGCTCATTATAGTGTCTAACAAATAAAGGGAGATGTTGTCTAAAAGAGGTAAGCAAGGTCCAAGAGTTAACACTTTATAACTTGCTGAGAGTGGTAGATGCGAGATATACTCTCGGACTATCAAAAAGAAATACCAAACAAAAAAGTAAAACTATTGAAGAAACTTGTCAAAGTACAAAATAGCAAATGCTACGCATTT
The DNA here is from genome assembly GCA_025175665.1 of Cinchona pubescens. NCBI lineage: Eukaryota > Viridiplantae > Streptophyta > Magnoliopsida > Gentianales > Rubiaceae > Cinchona > Cinchona pubescens. The sequence goes on from JANKKI010000223.1 coordinate 403,080, forward strand.
CAACAACATTGCTAGCCAAGCCAGTGCAACAAAAAATATTATGTGCTAGGAAAAAAGAGATTATCCAGCCAGGCTCCACTACTGCTTCAAAGAATCATTTTCCTAGTAGTCTCTGGCCTCTTAACCTCCCAGGTAGAAAAAGATGCTCTGACTGCAACACAAGACCCTCTTATCAACTTCCTACTACTGGTAGAATTCTAAGTTACATCCAAGTTCAAATAAAGCCACTACATCTACTTCCTGATAAAGCTAAAGCCTTTTTCAAAATGGCTGCTCCATCATCAATAAACCCATTCTACTCATCCTTTTCCTTAGATAACAACTTCTTTATAAGATGGACTAACCTTCAAAGTCCTTGACCTTCAACTCCAACACTCAGTAAGGCGATCTGTCTCTTTAAACAAATCTGCTTCTCCTACTACCTTGGTTACAGAATGTTGACATTATAACCAGACTTCATGGGCTATGAAAAGCTATCACCAAACTATTGTGATACACACAAGTTTCCACTCACAAAATGAATCTAAGTACAAGAAGTGCATCTCAAGCTATATATATAACTACCACCATACTTATATATTGGCTAAGTGGTAATATCAGTTGATGCCACGATAGTAGGGTTGACTCCTCTTACTGCATCTTGGAATGCTTCGAAATAGAGCATGCCTTCATCAAGTGCTCACAAGCAAATCTATCCTGCAGGTAGGAGTCATTCAAAAAGGACGATTTAAAGTATACCAATCTCCCAGGGTACTAAAGCATTGGGTACGAATTCAAACCATTTACTAAGGAAGCCAATTAACTTCTACTATAAATCTGTTTGGGAACCGTCATTTCAATTAGTTGTTTTAAAAATAATCTACCTCAATTGTCATCAGACAAAAGTAGTTGAATTCTAAGTATCTTATGCATAGCTTCCCCTAGAGTTTATTGTGCCAAAAATTCTAAGTGGTTGAATTCCTCCACTAGAGTACTAACTCTGCATGCAACCCTTCCTAGTTATCCCCTTCCAACTGGCTCCTTCTAGTCACATTTTTCTTATGGTTTTCTTGATTTCCCTATTCCAGGATTCCATGCTTATAGTATCAATATGGAAACAATAAGAGAAGTAAATTAGCAATCAAATATGTAAAAAATATTACAAGTGTGGAAAATGACAAGAAAAGATATGCATGGAACTATGAGACTCTTACAAGTCTAGCACCTCGCTCCCTTAAAGCAAATTGCACTGCAAAACGATCATCCTCTGTCACAAAAGTGCTAACAAAAAAGCCCTAAGTTAGAGACATCAAATCTGTTAGCACATTTAAACCAAACTCCTAATCAATCAGGAAATATGTTACTATTGGGTTTTTGTAGTTTAGTTGTTTAAGTAAGTTAGTTTCCTAATAAGATTATGTTTAGAGTTGTTATTACTAATATAATTGGGTTTCTTGGTAGTCAAGTGGTATCAGAGCCTAGACTACAGTCTTAGACACGAACATTGTGTTGGAGTACTCGTTTGGCAATTAGAGTGTAATGAAATTGACCCTAGTTGGACAAGTTCTAAAAAAAGAGATCCTGTCGAGAATATATTATATGGTGTTGGGCAGTGATGGAGAAAAAAAATCCAGCCAAGTTGATTATGAATATTAATTTTCAAAATTGAGAATTTTGACACCAGTTATCATGAAATACATTCTAGAGGCCAATAAATTGAAGAAAATGTGTGTAATGAAGATTTATTAGTCCAGATACATGAATCGTTTAAAAAAAATAGAATATGAAGATCAAATTAAATTGATGGTGCAAAATTGTGGTGGAAAATATGCATTAAGATTCTTGATCGTCTTGTTTGTGCATAGCAATGGCATGGATCTGCTATCATTGAGGGTTTGGTTTAAGGGAGGCATTGTTAGCATAATTAAACCAAACTCCTTATCGATCAAGAAATATGTTAAAGTTGGATTTTAGTAATTTAGTTGTTTAAGTAATTTAGTTTCCTAATAAGATTATGTTTAGAGTTGTTATTACTAATATAATTGGATTCTTGGTAGTCAAGTTTGTTACCCTATAAATAGAGAGTTTGTCATATTAGTCATGATGTTTCCCAAACCTTATTTTGATGATGACATAAGCACTAAACTCTGAAAACAAGCGTGCAGGTCTGCTATCTTTTCTGCTGGAAACAGGTCCTTCAGAAGCAGTATAGTCCGTCCGAACTGTGCTACTTTTCTCGGACAAGCAGGAGCGTCTGATTTAGACTCACTCGGACGCATTTCATCGTCTGAACGGACAAGCAGAAAGCAAACTTCTTCATGCATCTGCAACGGACGCATAGGCGCATCCGAGGAAATATCCCTCAAACATATATTTCCGTCCGATTGATAAGAATCAAGAATCCTAAGCTCCTCAACGGACGCATACAACTATCTGAACAAAGCTTACTTCGGACAAACAGGACCGTCGAAACCCAGTCCGGACGCATGCACGACCGTCTGAACGACATCCTTCACACAACTATACTGAGATACGACGCTGTGTCAGACGCACCATCTTTATCTCAAACGTCCAAAACCCTTAACGACTAGTTTTTGTGCATTTATTATTGAGCCGTTGGAAAGTAGTTACAACCAGATTTTATTACTCCTATAAATACATGCTCTATTATTTTTGAAGAAGCATCTAATACATTGAATGCAAGCCTTAGAAAAGACCAAAATTTGAGTGCAAATTGGCTATAGTGCTATATTGTATTAGTGTGTAGCTTAGAGTGCAATTCAAAATTTTGAGTGGAGTGACAATCTTGTACAAAAGTAAATTTGTGAGTAAAATTCTTGGCTCAGCTAAAAGAGTTTTAGTGTGAGCAAGAATTATCCTACTTTGTAAAGATTATTGGCCACCAAGTTTGTGAAGCATTCTAGTGGATTAACACTTCAAGCTTGTTAGCTTGGATGTATTGTTTGTTTAATCTCCTTTCTTACTTTCTTTACATTCCTTAAGCTTCATTGATTCTATCTTCATTATATTATTTGTTAGTGAAAAAGTCTCAATAAGTTTAATCTTTATAAAGTAATTTTAGAAATCTAATTCACCCCCCTCTTAGGTTGCTTTAGGACCAACAATTGGTATCAGAGCTTGGTCTCATTATTTTGCTTAAATTGCTTGTGAGAAAAGATCTATCATGGCAACCAACAATGCTCTATTTTTTAGGGGTCAATCCAATTTTTACTAGGCCCCATATGTTTAATGGAGTAAACTTTACTAGTTGGAAGGATAGGATGAAATTTTTTTTACAATCCATTGATATTGATTTGTGGTATGTTGTAAATGAAGGTCTATTTGAAGCTACCATCATAGATGATCATACAAATAGAAGAAGAGAAAAGACAAGGGATGAGCTCACTCCACAAGACAAGGCAAACTTGACCTTGAATGCAAAAGCAATGAATGTGCTATATAACGCATGCATCTCAGCCAAAGAAATTTGGGACAAATTGAAGAAAATCCATGAAGGAAGCGACGATGTTCGAGAATAAAATAAATCCCTGCTTGTGGCCAAATAGGCATCCTTCAAGATGGAACCGCATGAAAACATCGACAAAATGTATTGTAGGTTCAATGACATCATTAAGGATCTTGAAGCCTTGGGCAAGGAATATTCTTCGGGTGAAAAGAATAGAAAAATCTTGAATGCTTTCTCCAAACAATGGGAAGCCAAAACAATCACATGCATAGAGAAAGCCAAGAATTTAAATTCTATGCCTATTAAATCACTAATCAACTCTCTTACTTCTTATGAATTGAAGTTAAAGGCCAAAGTGGTGTATGATGAAGAAGCAAGACCAAAAAGAAGCATTGCATTAAAGACCTCTCAAGAAGAAGATGAAAATGGCTCTATCAATCTAGAAGATGAAGATCTTGATGAAGGAGATCTTGCACTCATCACCAAAGGATTTCTTAAACATTACATCAACAAACGGAGAATGAGAAGAGGTGGAGCTATCAATTCAAATAATTTCAAAGGGAAGACTAAGCTAGAAATGAAGAAGCAAAATGAAAAGTGCATTGAATGCGGTCAACCCGGACACTTGGCAAATGAGTGTCCGTCCAAGAAAAAGAAGGAAGGAAGAAAGCCCCACTTCAACAACTTTCAAATCACATGGGATGATTGCAATTCCAAATGAGAAGTTGAAGAGGAAATGGAGTCCGCACAAATGGCCTTTATGGCCATTTTCATTCTTCTTGTTTATTAGAGATGATGAGGTAAATTCTAACTATGACTCTAATGATGATAATGATCTTGAAGCTTTCATTTTAAAATTGCATGATAGCTTAAAGGAATCATATGCTAGAAATAAGGAGTTAGTAAAAAATCAAATGCTTTATTGAATGCTAACTCTAAACTTGTGAATGAAAATAATAGGTTATCACAAAAAAAATAGTGACTTGAAGAAAAGAATGCATGTGAAATCAAGGGTCAAGAAAGAAAAAGCCTCCTTGAAAAAAAGATTGGATGATTTGAATGTTCTCTTGACTATAAAAAGGAAAATGTTGCTGATTTGAAAAGAAATAGAAATGTATTGATCAACAAAAATTTTGTCATATTTAGAAGGGTTGACTTATGTTTTGTAAAATCAAAATCCTCTTTATATGGAAATAAAAATATTGTTTGTAAGTATTGCCAACAATGTGGACATGTCAAGAATATGTGCTATGTCAAGAAAAATGAAAATCTTGGAATGAAAGTCGTATCTCGGATTAATAGCAATTTCACTAACTCTAATGGATCCAAGAAAATATGGGTACCAAAAGTTGTCAATTGATTTGTTATATAGGTACTAAACATCACCAACAATGCTAAGTGGTTCATAGATAGCGGATGCTCAAGACACATGACGAGTGATGCTTCTCTCTTCACAAACCTCAAATCCAAAAATAGTGAAAAAGTAACATTTGGGGATAACAATAAAGCAAAATCAATCGGCATTGGTGATATAGGTAAAAATGGTGAGACCTTGATTAAGAATGTTCTTCTTGTTGATAATTTGAACTACAATTTATTGAGTGTAAGTCAACTTTGTGATAAAAATTTATATGTGTTATTTACCAAGCGTGAATGTCTTATTCTTGATAAAAATGATGTTGTTTTATTTAAGGGTGCTAGGCACAATGATGTTTATGTGATTCACCTTGACAAAATTAGTAATAGTAATGTAAAATGTCTTACCTCTTCCATAGATGAAACTTGGCTTTGGTCTCTCCGTATTATAGAAGACTTTGTAATTTTAATACGGATTTAATTGAAAAACTTGCTAAGAAAGAATTGGTAAGAGGTTTGCCAAAACTAAAGTTTTTGAGAAATAAAATTTGTGATGCATACCAATTTGGTAAACAAGTTAAAGTTTCCTTTAAACCAAAGAATTGTGTGTCTACTTCTAAACCTTTAGAATTATTGCACTTAAACTTGTTTGGACCAACTCAACATGCTAGTCTTGGTGGTAGCAAATATGCTTTTGTGATTGTGGATGACTATTCTAGGTATACTTGGGTATTATTTCTTGTTCACAAAAATGAAGCTTTTGAAAAATTTGTAAAATTATTTTCTAAAATTCAAAATTTGTTGAATTTGAAGATCACTCGATTAAGAAGTGACAATGGTGCCGAATTTAAATTTGGAGGCTTTCTCGAATTTTGTGATCACAACGGCATTTCACATGAATTTTCGGTTGTTAGAGTTCCTCAACAAAATGGTGTTGTTGAAAGCAAAACACATAGAACACTTCAAGAAACCGCTAGAACTATGATTAGTGAATGTAATTTACCACAATATTTTTGGGCCGAAACCGTTAACATGGCTTGTTATGTCATGAATCGAGTTTTGTTGAGATCTATTTTAAACAAAATTCCTTATGAACTCTTGTTTTGTAAAAAACCCGTTGTGAGCTATTTTAAAGTTTTTGGTTGTAAATTTTTTACTTCAAAAATCAAAGAAAATCTTGGTAAATTTGACAAAAAATCGGATGAAGGAATTTTTTTAGGATATTCTAGTGACAAGAAAGCATATCGAGTATACAATAGAAGAACACTCTTGATTGAAGAAGTTGTACATGTTACATTTGATGAAACTAATGATCTTTTCTCAAAGAATATATGTGAAGATGAAAATGTAGGTATTCAAAAAGAGCTTGAGAAGCTCACTATCCATGAAGATCATCAAGAGTGCACATCAAGCAATGATGTCAACAACCATCAAGTAGATGAAGAAGAAGAAAAGATCTGGTTACAAGGATATTTCAAAAGATCTTCCAAAAGCATGGAGATTTGTCTCTAGTCACTCTCAAGATTTGATCATAAACGATCTATCCGATGGGGTAAAAACTCGATCTCATAAACCTTTGAATAGTAATTGTGCCTTACTTTCTCACATTGAACCTAAACATGTAGATGATGCATTAAATGGTGAATCTTGGGTCATTGCCATGCAAGATGAACTTAGTTAATTTGAGAAAAATAACGTATGGACTTTAGTTGAAAGACCATCAATTCATCCTGTAATTGGAACAAAATGGGTTTTTAGAAACAAATTAAATGATAAATGTGAAATCATAAGGAACAAAGCTAGACTTGTTGCAAAAGGTTATGCTCAAGAAGAAGGTATTAACTTTGATGAAACTTTTGCACCCGTTGCTAGATTAGAATCCATTCGCATGTTTCTCGCATATGTATGTTTTAATGATTTCAAATTATTTCAAATGGATGTCAAAAGTGCCTTTTTAAATGGTTCTTATTGATCAAGAAGTTTTCTTTGAACAACCTCCCGATTTTGAGAATAAAAATTTTCCAAATCATGTTTTCAAACTCTCTAAAGCTTTATATGGTTTGAAACAAGCCCCAAGAGTATGAAAGACTAAGTGGATTTTTGATTGAAAATGGATTTAAAAGAGGTGTCGTTGACACCACTCTCTTTACCAAAACAAAATCCAATGGTTTGTTAATTGTTCAAATTTACGTTGATGATATTATTTTTGGAGCAACTAATGAAAGCTTGTGCAAGGATTTCTCACACGTGATGCAAAAAGAGTTTGAAATGAGTATGATGGGAGAGTTACAAATTTTCCTTGGACTTCAAGTTCACCAAACAAAAGAATGGACGTTTATTACACAAATCAAGTACACAAAGGAGCTACTCAAACTATTCAAAATGGAAGATTGCAAACAAGTTGGTACACCTATGTGCACCTCAACCAAACTTGATAAAGAAGAGGAAGGTAATAGTGTTGATGAGAAACCACTATAGAGGTATGATCAGAAGCCTACTTTATTTAACGGCTAGCTGACTAGATATTATGTTTGCTGTTTGTTTATGTGCTAGATTTCAATCTTGCCCTAAAGAATCACATTTAATGGCTGTGAAAAGGAATTTTAGATACTTAAAGGGCACAATGGATTTCAGTCTGTGGTACCCAAAATCCTCTACTTTTGATTTAATTAGTTATTCTGATGTTGACTTTGCTGGGTGTAAAATTGATAGAAAAAGTACTAATGGTATGTGTCATCTCCTGGGTAATTGTCTTGTGTCTTGGTTTAGCAAAAAACAAAATTCTATTTCTCTTTCTACAGCTGAAGCCGAATACATTGCTGCTGGAATTTGTTGTGCCCAACTTCTTTGGATAAAACATACTTTAAAAGACTTTGGCGTTGTTTTTTATTGTGTGCCTATAAGGTGTGACAACACTAGTGCAATTAATCCCACAAAAAATCATGTAATGCACTCTAGAACCAAACACATTGATGTTCAAGTAGAAACACCATTTTATTAGAGATCTTGTTTGCAAAAAGGAAATATGTGTTGAATTTGTGTCTACATTAGATCAACTGGGTAACATTTTTACCAAACCCTTGGCTTTAGATTGTTTTGAATCTCTCAAAAATCGTTTGGGGATTTTAAAGTTCATATCGGCATAAACTCTTAGTTCAGATGCACATGCTCGTCCGAACAACACCCTCTGTCGGACGCTCTCACTCGTCCAAAAACCTCCTCTCTACCTCGGATGCTTATGATCATCCGAATTCTCCTCACTTTCTTCATTTACTCACTAGAATCCTACCGGACGCTCCTCATCGTCCGAGAAAATATCAGACGCACTAGCTCTGAGTTTCGGTCGTCCGTTCATCTGCTTTTGGACACACGATCGGATGTATACAAATCGTTCGGACGTCCGAACTATCACTTTGCTCGCTTAAAACTATTCACTTTCTCCCTTTCGAACTCACCCAAATCCCTGAACCCTCCTCTAGCGAAAAGTGGTCTTCCCCTCAAAATTCTTACAATTTCTTCCTTCTCTTGCCAAATTTTTTGAGGAATATTCATTTCCAAATTGTTCATTACCCTTATTGCACTTCATTTCACCAATCTACCATCAAATTTCTTCAAACCTCCACCAACTTCCCAAAAATCACACTTTTTTTCTTCTTTTATATATACCTTCAATTCACAATGGTTCGATCTCGTGGAGGCTCTTCAACAGCAACTCGTGGACATAAATCAAAAGGGAAAGCTCTAGTGGAAGGGGAATCATCAGCTAATCCTCAAGTTTCAACAAATTCACCTATACCAAAATTCATAAATGCCAAGGCATCTGAACGGTATACATCTCTCCTTAGCAAATCTATCATTGTTCAAAGACCTGTTTCCCGAGTTCTTTTTGATGAATTTAATCTTTCAATTGTCAAATCTTGTTTTGAAAAATAAAATTGGGGTCACCTAGTTCACATTGACTTACTTGTTTATCATGACATGGTGCTTCAATTCACAGGCCCAACCTTAGAAAAGGCCCCACTGTTCGCACACTAGTTTCTCGTGTGAACAACACAAATCTTGAAATTTCTTCCAACATCATAAATACCATTTTTGAATGTGAAGTCTCATCCCCGAATGAATTTCTTATTTCTTTTTTTTGAAAAAATGGCCTGCTCTGGAGACTAGTTTTGATATTGACGAGGTTAGAGCAATTTTTAATATCAATTTCAAATAGGCCTCGGAAGCCAAGACTACCTTGCTCACTCCTGAAATAAATATTTTATACACTCTTGTCACAAATTTATTGTTACCAACTGATGGGCATCGCACCGAGCCAGAAAAAATGCAGCTTTACTTATTTTACTGCTTTTTCAAAGGGATTCCTCTCGATTTTGGGTACCTTTTTTGTTCCTTGTGGGAACTATTTCTAACCGATACTCGCCAAAACATTCTTTTCTGCAAATTTCTGGCAAAAGTTTTTGAATATCTTGACATACCTTTCACCAGCAAAAAATAATACCCTCCCTATGAACTTCGACAAAGCTACATTGAGCAAAAGGACTTATGTTTTTTTAATGATCAATGGTTAACTAAAGCTGCTTATGATATTGAAAGATCAAAAACTCAAGCCTCTACCTCTAGTCTGGCACTTCCCCATTCTCCTCCTTCTCAAACACCTTCACCAGTCCATGATACTCGCCCTTCTTCTTTCGAACCTTCCCTTTCACACATTTGCAGCCTTCTCAGTTCCTTGAGCACTCAGGTGAGCTCCTTCCAACTTCGTACTAATCGCAAGTTAAAAGTGTCTTGAAACTGTCAGATGGTCCTGCAAGAGGCACTCAACTTGGGCATGTCTGCTTCAGCTCAAATTCAATTTGCAAATATTCAATCGCAGTACACCCTTGACTCCTCTACCGAAAGTGATGACAATGACAATGCTGAAGAAGAGGATGATCGTGAAGAACCCCCTGCTCAAGGTGCTGCTGATGCTGATGAGGGCGACGACGAGGATATTGACGAAACATTTAATTTTATCACGCAACGACACATCTGCGACGCAGGAGATGACGATAGTGAAGCTACTGGCGATGATGCACCTACCAAAAAGCGCAAGATCGAGAAACGCTCTAAGAAGAAAAGTGACTCGACTTAGATTCTCTGTTCCTCCTTGAATCATTAATCTGTATTTCGATATTACTTTTATGTATTACTTTTATTTTGGTTTTGGAATTGAAATAGATGTTGATGATGTTATTATCATGTAATGGTCTAATTTGATGTTGTTATTGTTGGTTATTTTAGTGCACTTTCTCAGGGAGAGCTTATTTTGATGATGTCAAAAGAAGGGTAGGAATATGCAAAAATGTTGGTTGTGCTACTAATCATATCTGTTGATTTTTGATATACAGGATTGGATAAAATTGTTGGTTGTGTTATTAGTCATATTTGTTGATTTTTGATATACATGATTGGATGTGTTTGGTTATTCAGTGACTGTTTGTCATCATCAAAAAGGGGGAGATTGATATTTTTCAAACCTTATTTTGATGATGACAGAAGCACTAAAAACTCTGAAAACAAGCTGTGGCGCAGTCCACATAACATCCAAGATACCCGAGCCTAGTCTCTTAAACATGCATGGGCCTTCTAGTTGGCTCATTATCTCCAAAGGCCCAGTAAACCTAGTAAATTTTCTATATAAATGGTATGCTCTCACAAAATTTCATATAAGAAATTACACAACAACAAATTCTCTATGTCAATGATAAAGCTCCATCTCTCTATCATTTATAACTCTTACTGACTTCAGTATTGAAATGTCTCCAGGGATTGCCCCCACTGCCTCCACTGTCTCTTGTGGAGGTATAAGACAAGATTTACTGAAATAATTTTCATTTTTTTATACTTCCTCCATCCCAATTTGTTTGTCACATTTTAGGAATCCAACTTTTTAACAAAAGTGCTTTGATTGTGGTGTTTGTTTTACTTTCCAATTTTTCCCTCTAAAATTCAAAACTCTAATTTGAATAATATGATTACAAAACTAATAGGAGGGACAATATTGAGAAAAGTGCAAATTGAAAGATTCTTTTGACTTTGTAAATGTTGTATGTAGATATCCACATAGTATACAATGTGAATAATTAATTAATTTAATTAATTAGTTAGACAATGGCTCTATTTCGAGAATAAGTAATTGACTGTGAGATAATTACTTGGGAAAGTGATAATTATGTAGTCAAAATAATTATCTAAGTGATAATTATAATTGACCAAACATATTATTATTAGAACTCATCAAGTTGAGTTAGAATAGGTTTTCTCAACTATAAGTAGTTGGGATTTTGTCAAATAGAATTGTATAAAAGGGCTTATTGGCTAGAGAAAAAGATAACATAATTCTTCTCTCTCCCAAACTCCCTACTCTATAAAATTATTTAGACTTATTCCTCCTAGAGAAACCATCATAGTCTCTAAGATTTGAAATGTGAAAATTGTGGCTGACTCTAATAACCGCTCCATCCGACTGAGAAAGGTGGTTGTTGCTATAAGACATTGATTCATAAAGTTAGCCGATCTTGGAGTAAAAGTTGCATTTTTTGGGGTATAATTTCTTGATCGAATTTAATTATACCAACATTGGTATTAGAGCATATAGACTAGTTTTCATCCTTAAAATTTTTATTATGCCATAAATGTATGATTGATTAGATTAATATGCTTATACTATTTTTTATGATTTATTTGTGCATACACATACATAAAAGAAATTTGTTTTCTTTTTGTATTATTGTTTCATTTGGATGTTTAAAACACAACAAAAAAATGCATGCATCGGATTAGCATTGGATGGAGTCATTCGGCAAAGAAAAAGAAAAGGAAAACAATCCTTTGTTCTGCTATGTTTTTTCATTAACAAACAAATAAAAAAAATCTGGAAGTTAAAGGGTTATGGCCACAGTTGGGTTTTGCACCTAAGAAAACCCAGAAGTTAAAAAACAACAACAAAATAAAAGATATAGTTGGTACTGTGTTTTGATCCTAATACCTCGGGTTGAGGTATTTCTCAATCCTCGTGCTTGACCATTTGGCAACCGAGGCCTGAATGCTGCAAATCGTGCCTTTTTTCTTAAGGAACGCTCAGAGGTTTCGAACCCGAAGCTTGGCGAAGGAATATATCTTGAGTTTAACAACCACCACTAAACCAACGTGAAGTTTATAGTTACTGTTGGAACCATTTTTTATTTAAACATTTATTTAATAAGTAAGAAATTTAAAAAAATGGTGGTGGCTAATTGGCCATGGCAGGCCAGATCTCGGAAAGCCAAGATATTTGAAACGACCTAATCAGAGGGCTGACAATAGGTCGCCTCCACTTAGAATTGCAGCACCACTTTGTGTGGCGACATCATTGCCAATCCGGAATATGTTCTGGTGGTGGTGCGGGGATTTTGTTGACATCTCGGAGGAGACCACTTTTCTTGGCTCGAGAATCAACGCGCCACCATGGCTGACACCGGTTGCAAGGCTCTGGCTCAGATTTGGCGGTGGTCTTTATTTGGCTGATTTTTTTTTTTTTTTGGTTACGGTGATTCCGATGCAATCTGTGGAGAAAGAAGATGAACTTCTTCCTGAAATTGCATTTTCCCCCTAGCCTTCCGTATCTTCCAGATTTAATGCAAAAATTTGTGATTCTCGTTATCTGAGCCAACAGTACATGGTCTTTCTATTTTTATCCCAAACAGTTTGTATTTGACAATTTTAACCCCTATTTGCCCAAGAGTATTATTTAAATAAGAATAAATAATAAAAAAAGGGGGTTTATACAAATACACCTTTCGATTAGTAAATTAAAATGTTATTGCCACAATATTATATTCATATTTGTTACAAATGATATTTAACTTAACTATTAAATCACAAACAAACCAAATTTTAACCCCACTAAGTAGGGTTGGCTGCATGAATCTTGCTATGCCATGCGCTCTGTCATGGAACATATCCTCCTCAATTCCTATATAGGCTATATCTTTCCTACAAGTTATCCACCAAATCTTTTTCGGTCTTCCTCTACTATTCTATCTAAAATCTACTCGCATGACAGGCACATCGTACTGGTCATCTTAACACATATATTTAATAGTTAACTTAACTATTAAATAATACATATATTTTATTTGTGAGATAAAACTAATTGCTTATTGATAAATATGTGGCACTATTTGTTTCATATTTGTTATGAATTACTTTTACCTCTGTAGTTAAATCATGTATATATATTTTATCTTTTTAGATAAAATTAATTACTTTTTCTCTATGTGATAAATATGTGGCACAGGTTTTGATCCATATTTGTTGCGATAGTGCATGCATTTTATCTTTGAGATAAATTTCTTGTTTATTTATCTATGTAATAAATATGAAATAATTAGTGCCAATTCTTATGTTTAATTGTGTGCTTAAATCATTGGTACTTTTGAATGCCATGAATTTGTGTGTTTATTTACTACTTTTCTCTCATGTTTTTCTTCGTTGGAGTCTTAGGTGTAGAGGAACCACACCAATCCATCCTGAACTTGGTGATTAAACTCTACTGCGGTGACAATACTATAGGGGAGTAGTCCTATGGAATAATAGCGTGGCACCAAGATGATAAAGAACGTAAGACCTCTCATTCATATTATTTTTTCATATATGAAACAAAAAAAATGAAAAATCTAAAGGTCGGCTTGTTATGACATCCCTTCTCTCCCACTTCACACCTCGGAATGCACCATTCTTATAAAGATAAATGCACTTTCACATCTTCTTAACTGGAAATGACTGGGGAGAGTAAAGGGTCCTTTTTTTTAGGGTAATCCCAGGAACAGATCCGTTGGAAACGAGGTAGAGCCTGTAACTCAGCAAAATTACTTTCTATATATGGAAAAAGTGTGGCATCCTTATTTTATTAATACTAGATTGATGTAGCAGGAATCAATTGATGTAATCATTTTTCGAAAATGTAGTGTTAATTTTAACCCTGTAAAGAGATGTACTTATGTACCTAATTCATACACGGATTTATTAATTTTGGACATGAATATCAAAATATCAATGACATGTTTACTTGATGAATTTGAATTTAGGTGTATGTATAATTATTCATCTTGTATGTGGATAAGTAGTTGTTCCCCAAAAATAATTATTGTCTAAAATAATTTAGATAATTAATTTAACTTATTTTCTTAGGAGATGATTATTCGCTGAAAAGCGAAATTTTTGATCTAAGAAAATACATGAAAATTAATATTTGATTATTTTGGCACTAATTGGTTATGCGTTTAAATCAAATTTGTGTTCACTGATTATCAGTGAAATGGTCTCCAAAAATATTATTGCTGACTTAAACAAGGGAGAAATTTTGAATGGCACAAACTATGATATCTAGCATAAGAAGGTTACGTACATTCTCCATGAGCAAAAACTATTGGACCATCTGACCAATAACATGGTTCCACCTGAAGGTGGGAATATGGCCCAAAATCGACGTGACATTGAGGCCTTTGAAGCCTGGAAAAAGAGAGATTGCAGTGCGTGCTTTACTTTGTTGAGCTGCATACACAACGATCTCATAGGGGAGTTTAAATTCTTTCCCATCACCAAAGAGATGTTGGATCAGTTTCATGTCAAATTTAATGGCACAACAACTACCAGGCTTCGAGCCTTGACAATGAGATTCAATCAATATATGATGGAACCTAAGCACTCAATGATTGACCACCTTAGGCTGATGTCCAGCATGATTAGAGAAATGAAATTAGCTGGTTATGATCTCTCTAACGTGCAACAGGTCCTATCTTCCATAAGGTCTCTTCCTGAACCTACGTGGGGATAGGTAAAGCTAGTTCTCACACACAACAAGAACATTAAGACCTTCGATGACATTTTTTGCCATTTGGAGCTTGAAGCAGAGTGTAAAGATACAAATGAAGTGTTGCAATGATTGCACAAACTAGGCAAAATAAAGTGAAAAAATTCCAACGCGAAAAAAAAAAAAAAAAAACAAAAACAACAACAACAACAAAAAGCTAACCAGGCTCGGAAAAGCATCAAGTGCCAAAGATCCAAGCATTGTGGTAAGAAAAATAAATCTAAGTTCACAGTACTTTAACTATGGAAAGAAGGGTCACTTTGCTCGGGAATGCACTGAGCCCATAAAGATGTGTCTTAAACTATACCTTCTTTTTAGTTTTGTTTGATCAAATGAATTTGTGGCTCACTCTCTTCTTGGTTGGATTGCAGATACCGAAGCAACAAAACATGTGACCTGCAATCGCGCAGGATTTGTAGATTATAATCGGATAATATCAGGAAAAGTTTTGTCATAATGGATAATAGAGCTGAGGAAGAGGTTCTTGGTGAACGAACCTGTCAACTCACCTTGCGAAATGGTTGCATACTACTCCTCCATGATGTGCTTTACGTGCCCTCAATCCAATATAATCTACTTTCAATTTTAGCACCAGTAAGACTAGGATTTATTTTTAATTTCAAGAATAATGGTTTGTCTATATTTTTTGACAATACCTTCTATGGTTTTGGATTTATTAGGGATGGTTTATTTTTCTTAGATTGTGAATCTAATAATGCTAGTAGTGTTGCTTATGCAATTTCAACTTCTTCTTTTGAAATTACTTGTGATTCCATTAAATGGCATGCTAGATTAGGACATATTGGACAAGATAGAATGTCCAGACTGGCTAGAGAAGGGCTATTTAGCTCTCTCACCAAAATAAATCTTCTAACTTGCGAGTATTGTCTTGCTGGTAAGTCCAGCAAGAAACTTTTTGGAAAGGCCAAAAGGGCCTCTCATCTTCTAGAACTTGTCTATTCGGATATATGTGGGCCCATGAATGTAAGGCACGATATGGGGCATTTTATTTCATTATATTCATTGATAATTACTCATGTTACGCTTCAATTTTTCTGTTAATTCACTGCTACGAAATATTTCAAACACTTTGTTGCATAGATTGAGAATTAGAAAGAGCGGAGTATAAAAACTCTTTGCACTTATAGGGGCCGAGAATCTCTTTGATTGGTTCAAGATATTCTGTGAGAAAAAAAGGGATTCATCGATAGTTGACGATTTCAGGATCTTCGCAACAAAATAGTATTGTAGAGAGAAGGAATCGTACATTATGGATATGGTAATGTCAATGATGGCACAAGTCAACCTTCCAATTAGTTTTTGGGGGATGCTCTTTTGACTGCCACCTATATCCTTAACCGAGTTCCCTTATAAGCGACTTCCTCAATTTCATATGAGTTATGGAACGGGACAAAGCCTTCTCTTGAAGACTTGCACCCTTTGGATCTGTAGGATATGTTCACAACCCTTTCCATAAGTTTGGGAAGTTAGGTCTTAGAGTTAATAAGTGTATCTTCATAAGATACTCTCAATACTCTAAGGGCTATATAATGTATGATGAACATCCTAATGGGCGATTAACTAAAATAGAATCTCGTGATATTAATTTTTCATAAAATGAATTTCCAAAATTAAGAGGTAAATAAGTAAAATCTTGAACTCTATGAGATAGAGAAAAATTAAGATGGTGCACCTCAACCAGATGGATTGGATGTGGAAACGCTACCAACTCCAGAGGATATTAAGCATAATAAGAATAGTGGGAGCACACTCGATAAACCTTCTCTAAATGCATAGTTACGCAGAAGCAAGCGTGAAAATGTTCCACACAGACACTTTGAGATAGAAGGTGAAACCTTTTTGAGTGCATCTGTGGATAATGATGAGACCTCTTCTTATGAATAAGCATTGAACTCACTAGCATCAAGTAAATGGCTAGCAGCAATAGAAGAGAAGGTAGACTCTATGGCTAAGAACCTTGTATGGGATTTGGTTAATCTCTCGCCTAGGCGCAAGACTATTAAGAACAAATAAGTTTTAAAAATCAAGTACAAGAATGATGGATCAATCGATAATACAAGGCCCGTCTTGTAGCCAAAGGCTTCACTCAAAACAAAA
The DNA here is from genome assembly GCA_025175665.1 of Cinchona pubescens. Taxonomy (NCBI): domain Eukaryota; kingdom Viridiplantae; phylum Streptophyta; class Magnoliopsida; order Gentianales; family Rubiaceae; genus Cinchona; species Cinchona pubescens. Next base: position 419,894 of record JANKKI010000223.1, read on the forward strand.
GTACAGACTATGAAGAGACATTTTCTTTTGTGGTGAGATTTGCATCAATTCGACTCATCTTAACAATTGTCGCATATTTAGATTTGGAATTGTTCCAAATAGATGTGAAGAATGCTTTTGTCAATAGAGAATTAATGACAAGTGAGGAGATCTATATGGATCAACTAGTTGGATTTCAAGTCAAAAGACGAGCAAAAAGTGTCACTTAAAACGTTCTATTTATGGCTTGAAACAATCATCCAAACAATGGTACATTTGGTTTCACCAAACTATTTTATCAATTGGCTTTATGATGAATGAAAAGAGGACCATTGTGTTTACATTAAGATACTTGAGAATAAGTTTCTCGTTCTCTCATTGTATGTGGATGATATCCTTGTAGTTGGGAATGACAAGGATCAAATAGTCACCATTCAAAATTGGTTATCGACCACTTTTGAGATTAAAGACATGGGTGAAGTGGAATATATACGCGGGGTAGATCTCAAAAAATCGTTTTAGAAAATTTTTGAGTTTGTCTCAAGAAACTTATATTAAAAGAATTTTAGAACATTTTCGAATGCAAAACTGCAAACTCATAGATACCCCTATGAAAAGAAGTCTATACCTCAACAAAGAATAATACACTAAAACAGAAGAAGAAAGACTTAACCATATGGAAAAAATTTTTATATGCCAGTGCTGCAGGTAGTCTGATATATGCTATGATGCGTACTCGCGTTGACATCTGCTTTGCAGTTGGCATGGTTAATAGATATCAAAGTAATCCTGGTACTGCGCATTGGGATGCAGCTAAAAGGTTTCTTAGATATTTGCAAGGAACATCTAATATGGCTTTTAATATCAAGGTGGGAATCTCAAACTGGTCGGATGTAGTAATGCAGATGGATCAATGGATAGGGATGAGCGTCCACTTTAGGCTATACCTTCATTCTTGATGGATGAGCCATTTCATTCTATAGCAAAAAGCAACTGTGCGTGTCATTGTCCATGATGGAGTATAAATACGTTGCATGTACTACTGCAGTACAAGAAGCAATTTGGCTTAAGAGGTTTTTACAAAGCTTGAAGATTACAAGGCAACTTCATAAAGTTGTTGTGATTCATTGTGATAACAAAACAACTATAGCTAATATAAAAGATCCTAAATACCATGGTATAAAAACTAAACACATTGACACACACTATCATTTCATACGTGACATCATTGCACTGGGTCAAGTAGTATTGAAGCATGTTTCCACTACTAATATGTTAGTCGACCTGTTCACAAAACCAATCTCTAGAGATGCTTTCTGTAAGCACATTAAGGGTCTAGACCTATTAAAAATTTGATTTATATGTTTATCATTTATGCAATAAAGTACATATTTGTGGATTTTTTGCATAATTGTTTCTCAAAACACATATCTAAGAATATTAAAAGATTATTCCTCTTCAACAAAAAATCACCCCAGCACTAAGATAACGAGTGAGACAAGACTTAAATGATCTTTTTGTCGCTATTGAGACGAGTAAGGATAATTAATCATGGGCAATGATGTTGCCACAACATAAATCTTAATGCCATAGCAATATTTGCAATAATGTCAAGACTACTCTCAAATCAAATATTACACACTATCAAAATTTCGTGGGCCCTAACCATTGTCTTGCCAATTTATCAACATCAGCACCTTAAGCTTTCATCCCTAATATGCAACTACCCTTCCGGCCCCAAAGCACCTCCTTCTTCCTTCTTTAGTCCATTGCCTTACAAATCTTTGTCTAGCCTCTCCTAAATTTTGTTGCCCTTCCTTTTCTTCGTTTCTCATCCATTACAATTGTAGTTTTTTAATTGGTTAATCTGAATAGTGCCTGCCATTTTATTTTTTTTGAATTTCATACAGTTTAGAACACTAGATCTGGAGATTATTAAAGTTCACTTTGTGGTTTAATTGTGAAAGTTTGTGTTTCAATAGGAAAATAAGGAAAGGAATTCTTAGCCAACGACACTGCTAATGCCAACATTGGCAACAATGGGGCATTTTTTGTGAGGGACATCTAACTGGGAAAATGAGGTGGGGAGTTTGAAGGTCGTTAGTAGTGGTGGTTGCGGTTAATGGTGTGGTGGAATGAGAGAGGTAGGGTTTCAGTTTGGTGGCGGCGGCGCTGGTAGTAATAAGGTTGATGGTGTCCTTTGGTTTTACTATGGGAGAGATGGTGATAATGCTGATCGACAAAATGGAATGGGACCATTTGGGGAAAACAAGTAAGGATAGGATTTTTTGGTAGTTTTGACTCTTATGGGCAATTTTGTCATTAAAACAAAATTGCTGTGGCGTTAAGATTTATGCTATGGCAATATCATTGCCCATTAATCATAGTCGCCTTAATTATGTACTAAGATGAGACTTAAAAATCAAATATGAAGGTATCCACACTTCATATAGCCTGTTAATAAAATTTAAAATTCAAGACAATTGCATTGAGAGGTAATTAATCCAAGATCTATATGGTGTAAATTAGAGCGTGATAACCTGAGTGAGAGCTCTACCATAGCATACTTTTCATGCTATATGTGCAATAAGTCGACCGACATTGGGAATGATTGAATAAATCCCTATTTCATCACTATGTGAGCCCTATAGACTTATTGTCTAATTGAAACTTAAACCTATTATACCATTTGGAACTTAAGCCCTTATAATAATCTATATTGAAAAATTAAGGGTTGATGTTGCTACTTTAGTATGTTATCCAAAGGTCAAGAATAATGCAATCTAGCAAAACATATCTATAAAAGCAATCAGTCTTTGATATATCAATATGAGTATTGAAGAAAAAGTTATTTAAATTAAACACAAAACTTTGTAACTCATTACTTGGGTAGTCATAGAAACATTAGTTGTTGAATATAACCATGAGTATAAAGAGATGTAAAAGAGAATTTTGCATGGCTCTATTATTAGAGGGATTAGGGATGCAAAATTTTGTGTAATTTGATATATTGGGGTATTTCGAGATAATTGAGTAGAGTTATGTTAGTGAAATGGTAACTTGACATAACATCTCTCGTTAGTACCTTTTCTTATTAGGCCATACCATAAAATTCGTTAGGTTTATTCCTTCCAGAGAATCCATCATAGTATCTAAGATCTGAAATGTGAAAACTATAGGTGACTCTAGTAGCTGTTCCATTCGACTGAGAAGATGTAGTTGTTGCTATCGCAAATCTAGTAGCTACTCCATTCGACTGAGAAACGTGGTTGTTACTATCGAAAATTGGATCATAAAACTAGTCAATCCTACAAAAGTTACATTTTTAGAGGTATAATTTCTTGATCAAATTTAATTATACCAACAATAAATATAATAAATATTTTGGAACATTCCAAAATAAAAAGTATGATACTTTCAATGAACGGGAAAAAAATATGCTAATCTCGAACAAGAAGATTTGAAGATTTTAAAGTTGAAAATTTGAATGTTTGAAGATACGAAGATTCGAAAATTTGACCGCAATTACTCGTCCCATAGATAGCGTCAATATTTGGACGAAAGTTTGAAGGTCAAGTTGCGGTTCCCCGTCCCATAGATGGCGCCAAAAATGATAAGAATCCAAGGATAATTCGATCAATCACCAGGGATCCCGGAAGTTACATGATGAAAACGTGCAATAAAAATACTTGATAAAAACCTGCAAGAAGGAGATGCATTATACACATATAGATTATAACTAGTCTGAAGGTTTGCTTCAAACATCCCACCTCGATGCTTTGGTTGGTAAGACAGAAAAAGTGCACAATATGGGCGTGTGCCTATCTCGTGTAATCTCGTGCCGTTATTTGTAAGAGTAAAATGCACCAATAGTAATTAAACTATTATGTGTATGCAAGATTAATAAATTATTTATTTTATAAATTTGATCAATAAACTATTTTACATGAATGTCTGGAGTCATTCCAATTTCCATAGTGATTGCGACACATGAATGACCAAATTTACAAACGAAATGATTCCAAATATACACTTAAAGTAGTTTAGTAACCAAATTTACAAAATAAATAATTCAATAAACTTTTATATAACAACCTAATAGTTTAATGATTATTCAACATTTTGATATATTTAATAATTGAACCACAAATATTGTGACGTTATCTATAAATGACAACCATGTCATCTATACAAAAACGAGAGAAATTTTTATATGGATCAAATCCATAATATAGTAAAATAATCTAATCTCTCCGTCCAAAATTCTCTACATCAACTCACATTACATTACTTCTTGATATGGAATGTTTTGGAAAAAAACAAAAAGATAATTTTTGTTTTTTAACAGTTTGGGGAATGGAAACTGAACTTCCTTTTGGTTCGCCCAGAAAACAATCTTCCTTTTTTGAGCCCATTTTTAAGGGACTGGAAACAAAAATTGTAAAATTCAAAAGGACATATTTTCTAGTTCTAAAAGTTTTAAAGGGAAAAAAAAAATTACTTTTTATTATACATGACACTATGTTATGAATCCGATTCATATAAAAATTTCTCCAAAAACGAGGATTGAGAAGTGGGGCAAGTTGACTGGGTGTCAAATTGTCCAATGATGTGACGCGCGACACTTGTTAGTGAACAATCCATGTAATACACAAAAGTATAGTTTGCAAAAATGATATAGCATAAGGATGATATACATTCCCTTCAATAATTCAAAACCTGAGTTTAAGTTCACATCTAATTTTATATAGTTCGAACTTTTTTTTCATTATACTTTGTATTATACAATTCAAAATTGAAATGGTCTCTTCTCATTCCTATATATCTTAAATTTCCTTTACATTCCTGTGGATCGTTTCTCTTTCCTCAGTCAATGCCCCTTGCATCCTCACCTTCAGAATTTCTATAGTCCAGTTCAAAGACAAGTTTCTGCCTATTATCAAACTGTGTTCCAACTTCTTGCTGTTTCACTTCCCAATACCGATATATTTCCCAAGAGAAGTTACTGAAATATATCTTAGCAATCAAGAATCTGATCTAGCAGCTGTAAAGGATGAAAGAAGTCCAGCAGCCTGAGCAGGTAAAATGTCACCAAACCTGCCAACTTGCCCATCTGCAAGAATGGATCCCAGTTTCAGTGTGCTCTCTCCGAATCTGCTGCCAACCTGCAATTCACAATAAGGCGTAATTTTTCAGTTATGAGGAATATGCCGCTATTGGAGTAATTACTACTATGATTTATTCTACAACTAGTTGCTCCACATTATAGACATAAAAATATCTAATTAGTGGCTTGCCCTCCCCGGAGTCGAGTTTTACAAACTGAAAACCAGCTCAAGGTTGAAGATGCGGGGCAAAGATGTAGTTTCCTCAACACTCTAAATATGAATACAATCTATTTCTTAAAGGAAGTTATAGGCCTCAAAAAGAGCCGCCCTTTTTGTTGGGTATTTCCTCTTACATTTGACATGGAAATATATATAATACCTGAACCTTTTTTTTCCCCCTTGAATCTTGGTGAGCATGATTCAGGATCTGGATAAGTGGATATCTAATTTCCTCTTGTCACTGTCACATCTCTCTCTCTCTCTCTCTCACACACACACACAAAAACAAAACCATTCGAGGAAAGGAAGCACCCCCTGTCTTCAAGTGTCACAAACACTAGCATCTTCTGTACACCAGCAAAAATTACATGCAATGATGCAGTTTCCGTCCTACAGCACCCTAAGAAAATTTGAACAGTGAAAAGTTTCTCAAACATTTCTTTGGGTCAGAGGTAGAGTTAAAATTTTTCCCTTCTCTTTTCAATTATATCACTTCTCTCTAACTTGGAGAAATGAATTCGTTGCATTTGCATGTGAGTCTACATGATGAACTACAAAGATTCACAGTGGAAAGCACGTATGCTTGCTGTTGACAACAAATAAATAGTAGTACATGTTTCACGACAGCAACAACTAGCTCAACTTGTAAGAGTACTCTTCCCAGAAACAATATGCCAGGGTTGTTACCTAGACAACACCCCCTTCCAACTTTCCCTTACAATAGATAAATGATATACTAATGAAGGAAAAAAAGAAAATGTTTTCACAAATATAAAGTGCAAAGGAAATTTTACCTGCATGAAGGACTTCAAGAGGGGTGCTGCCATCCCTAAACTTGAGTGATCATCAATATCAATGTTCCGTGATAGCTCATTATTTGTATAGCTATTCCGAGAACTTCTAGACAAAACATCATCTGCAGATGTTGATGTAGATGCCCCGGCTGCTCCCCTCTAGAAGATAATCCTGGAGCACTAAACAACCAAATATAGAGTTAGAAGCATGAGTTGAACAAGAACAGAAGCTACAGCAATCTATTCAACAGGCTAATATCAACTGGATCTATCACATATTCATGTTTTTAGAGTTAAGTTTATGATTTGATTACAATTCATCAAATCCTATGCATAGGCATCACCAAAGCAACAAGAAGTCTTATGTAAACTGCATTTATATGCTCTTGCATATGCCCACCACCTTGTGAGAATACACAAGAAAAGTAAGCATGCTTCAATTGAAAAAGAAATTTGAGGCACGGTAGGAAAAAAAAGGATGCAAAGTTAGTTAACTGGAATAAGAATGCCAACCTGATGGGAAGATACTTGAAGCGAGGCACATCAGAGCACCGCATTATATTTGAGTCAGAATTAGTAGGCAACTTTTGCGCTGTGTCTGTATACAGCCTATTAAGCTGCACAAAGAATCCAAAGAGCACGGCATGCCTCAAATATGATTGCTCTCTCATTCTCCCATAGGTATGGCTCATAGCTGAAATAAATCGAAATTCATCAGAAAAATAACTATAAGGAGCACCCTAGTACCAATATTATTTCTGCAATGAAACCTCAAGATCAAATGTTAAATCAAGAGAAAATGACTAATCTTCTCTTTGATAGGTTAGGAATTGAATACAGATGGACTTTTGAATAAATCACTCAATGCCAAATCCCAATATATTGCAATAGTAATGATCTTTGTCATGTCCTTTTCTTCAAACAACGGAATAATAACAATCTTCCTAGCATATAGAACAAAATTCGGAGAAGCTTACGTGAGCCAATCTATAGGATCCAGTCTTTGTGAAAGGCGAGATACCAAGCCATCAAGACGCTCTCGGATCAATGACTTGGTTTCATGGACGTCCTGCTTCATTCTAAATGGAAGCTTTACATATGGTACTTTTGAAGAAACCAGATTGGAAATAACATCGCCCCCAGATAAAATATCAGTAACAAATCTACCTAAATCCAATAAGATTTGCAAAACCCCCTTTTCAGACACTTGAGATCCATGAGAGTTTTCAAGGAAATCCACATAAATACCAATAACCTACAGCAACAAATAGATGAAATGAAGTTACTAATAAATGCGATCAAGTGAATAAAAAAATGGTCAATAGTTCGATCAGAAAGGCATCATCTCAGAAATAAGTCCAATGAATAACTTAACAAATAATATTACATAGATGACCATGTCAAGTACTTTAATGAACAGACACACTGAGTTATTTAACATGTTCAACATTATTAGCTTAACAGAACTGATTGTGCAAAGGACAAGGGCATTCTTTATAGAACACAAGCAAAGATATCAAATCAAGCATCTTTGTTTTTCACAAGAAAAAACTGAAATTGCACTACATTAGTCAAGAGTCGGGAGTTGGGGCAAATTCCATTTCGTTAATTTTTTATAAAATGGGACTGAAAGCATCTCATATAATTGGCGAGACGAAAATTTTGCATATGATTTGGTTGCAATTAAAAATGCAATCTGCATGAAGTATATGCAATTCCGAGGACAAAGCCCAATTTGTGGTGTATACTCAATCTTGAGGCTGAACCACCCCATAATTAGTAACTGCCCCACAAAAATATTTCACATAGGTTGCGTTTAGATGGAGGGATTTGAGTGGATTTGGATTTGAAATCCAAATCCATCATAGGTTATCCAAACAAGTTAATGAATTTAGTTGGGAATTTAAAATCCACTAACAAATGAAAGTGAGATTTTAATGATTAGAACGAGTGGATTTCAAATTCACCCAAATTTCAAGTCATTTCAAATACACCCAATTGAAATCCTTCCGACAATTGAAATCTACCCATCCAAACACAACCATAATGAACGCAGTCCTCCCAACCCCCAGATGTGAAGATCCTCCATTCCTACATCCACTACTGAGCTGAAGCATTTCCATACTCCTAGAAAAAAGGTTAAATTACCTAGCTCCATAAATAAACTTAAAAGAGCATTTTGGCTGGTAAATTTACAGAATGTTTTTCGCAACATAACCTGAAACTCTTTGACCAATCAAGGGGAATGCCTAAATGTTGTTGTGAGTTTTGTGAACATCTTACCATTCCTTGCACTTCTTTAATTAAAGATCCAATTTCGTATTCTATTCATGAAACAAGTGAAATAAAGCTACTGCTAAATAGATCTTCTTAAAGACCATTTAACCACAAACATGAAGGTATTATATGAAGTTACTGCTAAATAGATCTTATTAAATATGACTGTAGGTATTGGTATACAGTACATTACAATCTATAATAATTTCATAGTTGAAAGTAATTGACACACCTTTTCCAACAATATTGAAGCAAAATCTTGTAGAATAGATTTGTCAAGAACATGACCACCAATTTGATGAATTTCTTCACTTGCTTGAAACAGAAACGAGTTAATATAAATTGAAGGCATAGATGGAAGGGAAATTTGTATGTCCAATTCGCCTTCATTCAGCTGCTCTTGCCCGAGGTCTGCAATCTTCTCCCACCCCTGACCAATAATCGGAAAAATTCATTAAGCTTCAGATTCAGAAACAACATTCAGTTATAATGTATAGGGATGGCATGTCAGCACCACGAAAACTGAATCTAGTCTATAAAACTTTTTAATAGATTAAAAACGAAATTGCAACGCATGGTACCACAAGTAAAACACCAAAACAACAATAAGGAAACAAAGAAAACGAGGATAAATAACAAAGATTCCACCAATTGAAGCCCAGAATCTTACTAGTCTATCTACTCAGTAGAAAATGAGCAAGCTTGTCAGCAAACAGATAGGATAATATTGTGTATTACACCTTCTGAATTTTCAGACAAGTAAGTTTCTAAGTATAAATGAACAATGGAATTTAAATTTACACATGAAATAGTATTCAAAGTAAAACACTTAACAGAGATTGTGGAGAAACCAATCAAAGAAATATTATTACCCAAACTAAGTGCTAACTGAATTATCATGTTAGTTGTCTGAATCATTCTCAGAAGAAAAAAGTTGCAACAGCTACAGCTTCTTGACTCCCCTAACCAATCAGCATAAGGAAGAACCAAAGACCAAGTGAGATATATATGCTAAACCAAGGAATGCTAACACTCTAGCCAATTACAAAATGGTATCACTGTACCAGAGATTTGACGCACTGCTGATTATATTACTTTACACAATCCAAACCCACAGGTCACTTTTATTATTACGTACAAATGTTTGACACAAATTAATCAACACATACTCTTCTAAAAGTACATCCAATAGCTGTTCTTAAACAGAGAAAAGAAAAGTTCATATCACCTCAAGAAATTATTATTACCAAACCCCATGTAATTAGGCATTATTGCACTTTTTCCCCCTGAATTTCTTTTATCAGCACTTTGCCCCTACGACTTAACTGTGAAAGTTTAGTTTTCCCATCCAAGAATAAGGTATAATGACTTCTAGGCCCTCAAAATTAAGTGCCTAGAATAATTTGCCTCTCTTCTTGTTTTACTTTCTATTCTTCTCGACTCTCACATGCCAATGCTTCCTCCATATATTATTATCATTTGTCTATTTAGAATAAACTTATTGATTTGCTTTATCTTTTGTAGTTTGTTCGTTTCTTTTACTTTCCATATTTGACACTTCATTCATCATAAGCTTTACATCACAATAACCAATAATTTTTTTATATCTTAAAGCATATTCAATTAGTTTATTTCGTAATAAATAGAAAAAAGTTCTGATACATTTGGAACAGTTGAAAGCCAGGCCAGTACAAATACTTTCTATACCAATAGAACTTTCCTCTATTTATTTGACTTTTTACTCTATTTATTTTAGTATCTCATCAAAATTGGAAATTTTTATAATAAGTTTTATTTAATCAATAAAATTCCTCTTGTTTTTTTTTATTTGTCCACTACTTCTTATACTACCCTAATCAACCGACCTTATCGAGAAAGATTTAATAATTAGAAACAGATATAAACAGGGTAGATAATATGCTGAATCAAAACTGCAAATAATAAAAATAACCAGAAAACAAATCATATTAAAAGTATAACAATTAGCTCAAGCAAATTGAAATTATTCTAGGTATACAAATAATGATAACAGAAGAGAGATTGTAGTGGCTTCATAAAATATTGAAGAAAAAAGGAAAAGAAGAAGAAAGGCAATAGGTCCTTAATTTTTACAGGCATAGAAGTCATTACATCATATTATTTGGATGGGAAAAAAAACCACAAACTTTGACCGTTAACCATGGATTATTGATAAAAGAACTCGGGGCAAGCCTTCAAATTATTGAAGAATGAAACTGTTAAAACAAGAATACAGTATTGTTTCCCATGACTAATGACAACAATAACTTCTGCTCCATTGATTACGTTTTGAAGTCTCCATGTGTCTTTAGGTACAGAGGACTCAAATAATTAAAGAAGACTTGCAAAAGTTAAATATAGAAATAAAATGTCATAAATCAAAATGTAAACTAACTACTGCAATCAACTTCCTATATGGTATCAGTAGAAGACTTGCCCTTAAAAATTTTCATTGTATTCCACTAATATTTTTTTCCCAGAAGTAAAGGAGGTTCCATGTATTCGTTCAAGTACCAAAAGCATCCAGTCATATGAAGAATGTATACTAATTCAATTGAGAACTTTACCTATACACTGTTCTTACTGTATGAAGTGGACAAACACTCGGACAAAGCTTTAGCACATTGGAGTAGAAAAAGAAAAACAACATTTTACTAATGAACCAGCATATAGAGGATCCATGATGTCAACTCAATTGTTTATGAAGGCGTGATTTGTGGCAAAACTAATTGCCGCTATAATTAAAGAGAAGAAGCCACTTACTCTCAAGGGTGCAGCTGCTGACAAGGCATCATCTTTTTTCAGATTAGCTGAGAGAATTCTTGAAAGTTCATCCGAGACCCACGATATCCATAAACTGTGAGCTCTGATGCAAAGATCTTGGGTTGTTTTGCTAAGTTCTTCAAGTTGTGGACTTGAGGTTTTAGAATTGTCATCTATTCCAAACAAAGCAGATGCCGCAAGAGAAGTTTGTCTTTTGGGGGAATCAAGCATTTTCTTTCCAGGACTATCAATCATATAGAAGTCAAAAGATGACCTAGAATACCTCAAAGGAGATGGGGGCATAAGAGAGACACCAGCAAGCGTTTCATTCAACCATGATCTTGGTGAACCAAGAATCACGGGCACATGCCTCGAGTGCTTTTCGAAAGCACATAATAGTCGACCAATGAACAGAGACCTCTCCACAAGTATGGCAGCCGGAGGTGTAGATGTACCTTCCTGATTCACATTTTTCAGGTCAGTGTCCAATAGATCTAGCTCGCTCTTGAGTTCTCTCAATATGGTTGACATGGTTGAGTAACATTTGTTCTGTAAATATGGAGCCAAATCCTTCAACCTTACAGGTGCCTTTGGAGACTCAAGGAAAAAGAGGAGGTCCTCAAGAACACCCTCACATCGGCTGTCCACTGCATCTCTGATTCGGCTCCAGTCGGATAATAACTTCTGTCCCAAAGTAAGCAGTGAGACATGAATGAACATCATTTTCCTCAGTACACTGGGACGAACCGACTCTTTTAACATTTGGCTCTATGAACCAAACTCCACCAGCATTAGGAGCTCTTATCAGGTAAGACTGGAAACTGACATCACCGGTTATTTCCACATTAGCCCGCACCGACTCCACCACGTTCACTGCTCTGCTCAGCTCCTCAAATCTGGTATCAATAATTGCTTTCATCCTCAGAACAAAAGCATCTTCGAATATATCATCCCAGATATCAGAGTCATCCCCCAATACAAGCTCGCGTGTCCTTTTCCACGGCATTTCAATCTCAGAGCCAAAAACACTCCTAAGCCACTCCAAACTCCCCTCCAACACAGGCTTACTGTCCATGGTCTCCCTTATCAATTTCTCAGCCGAAGCAAGCTCTTTTCCGCTACCAATCACATCAATTAGGTACTTCCCATTAATGTTATTCACGATCTCCTTACCACAATTCTGAGCTGTCTCAACCAATCAGAGCAAGTCCTTGCAATAAAATCTCTGTCCAACATTACCATCGTAGACTCCAATTTATCCCTAAATGCCGTCCACAACCTCACTTCCTCATCAGGATTTGGAATCCCCCCAAACAATTGAGAAGCTGGAGGTGAACCCAAAATGGTCTTATAAAACAAAGGCATATCATTCAACACCTGCAAAAACAATTCCCCAACTTGTCCTACACTAACCTGAATTACCCTCAACACTTGACAGAACACCGAAATCACATCACAACAATTAGCATTAACATTACTAGAACAAGCATTCAATTTCTGCAAAATACAAGACTTTCGCGAATCCAAAAACAAAGTCAAAATCTGTTTTGGATCAAGCTCATCGATAATCGCAACAGCAGAAAGAGCATCAGCAAAAGCATTAATCTTAAGTTCAAGAAGAAGGGTTTGATCCAACAACCTCTCACGACTCCTCTGCGAGATCTGAGCCTTAAAACTGTCCACAATCTGCTGCACTGATGCTGAAGCAATGGAAATTTTGACAATGCTTTATAATTATTACTAGTCCTAGCAATATTATCAACATAGTTTTCACCACCAAAACCACTATTATTCATAAAAATCAAGTTATCATGAACATGTTTTGCACGAATATATCGAGCTGAAGATTCCATAAACATGGATTCATCAAGGCAACCCCAGATATTTTCAGGCGTATCTACAAGATACTTAACCCGGCAAGCTATGCCATAAATTCGTGCCCTGCTCGAATTGGCATTGGAGATGACTGATTTAGGACTATCAATTGATGAAGAAAGATTGCGTACTATAGAATGATGAATAGCGGAGATGTTAGCAGAGATAAACTCACAGGTAGACTTCATTTGTACAATGGAATCGGCTGAATCTATGAGATCTCTGTATCTGTTGCCCACTAATTGCCGCAACTCTGCCGTCTTGGCTTCGATCTCTTTCCTCGTGGTTGCCTCTACTTTTCGGATTTCTGAGATGGGGGCATCTTTTGTTCGAAAGAGCAATTCTGCATCCTGGTTTCTGTAACCACCGCCACCGCCACCGGTGGTGGACGGGGACGGAGGAGTTGGTGTAGCAGTTCGCATAATGTAGGCGGAGATGTAATTTGGCAAATAGTTTGGGATATATATATATATATATAATAGAAACAAATCCTACTAGATCAAATTTAGAGTTACCCACTAGATCGGAATGAAGTTCAAGTTACAGGAAAATACTTAATAAAAATCACATTTATTCAAATCAAAATAACTCAAATTCAAATTTGATATCATTGAAAAATATATCACAATTATCTCAACATTCTCAAAATCAATCCAATTTATTTCAATGACATAGATGAAATCACAAAAGACCCATATACTTTTTCCAGCAAAAATATGCTCCTGATTTCAAAACTATCAGGATATCCAACAGAATCCAGTCTCCATTTCATAAAAATGCAAAGAAAAGACATTGCTACTATTATACATAATCAAAATGAGACTCTTATAATGGATTCCAACAGTTGATGATTATCATCTTATAAAACTTTTAAAAATTATTATTCAACAAGTTTCTACTATCAGAGATTGGGGAATAGTAACATTAATGGTTAGATTCTCCTCAAATTGTAATAATAAAGAATAGAGATTTACATACTATGATTTAATTTATTCTTTTCATAATACATTTTATTTTCAAAATGATAATTACAAACATATTTAGTGGATCTGTTTAGAACCATCAATTCTTGAAAAGAAAAAAGATTTACCAATGTGATTTTACTACTGGTTTCAATATTTTCAATGCCTATAGAATTCTATCCAAAATATATCGAAAATGGATTCCAGAGGTTCAAAGAAATCTATACAACGGAGTTTCCACCGAGGATCTTTCCAAAAGATATCTCTGTCATTTTCTGATTCTATTCAACATACCATGGTGTGTGTTTTGGAGATTGAAAATTAGATTCTGTCAAACATCTGGATTACCACAAATAAGAAAAATATTTGAATGCTAAGTGGTGGGTGAAATGTGCACCAGTAGATTTTAGTCCACTTGGTTTAAAACTCCAAATTTCTCAACAAATACAGCTAAAACAAGATGAAGCATCTTCTTCTACACCTGCATCAAAATTGGAGACAACAAACATGAATGATTTTATTGCAACCATGGTCTAGCAGCAAATTGAAGATTTTAATGCCGCGAGAAAACAAAACTCCTTATTCATAAAGGATGAAAAAGAGATGAAAATTAATCAAGATAATTCAAAAGAAAAAGAAAAAATGAAAGAAGAAGAGCAAATACAATGCTCCCAGAATCAATTTCATTTGCTTTAAGAATCACAGGATCCGAATGAACAAGAAATAATTGATATAAAAGAATTGCTCAGAAAAGTAGAAGAATTAACAAATATTACAAGAACCCAAGCAAAAACTTTGGAAATCACAGCAAAGAAAAAATTGTTTTCAAATGAAGAAATAGGGACAAGCTCAAAAGCATCTTCTGACTCTTCAAAAACCTTGATTCAAGTAGCAAAGAAAAAGGAAAAGGCAAAAAGAAAAAATGATATCAGCATCTACATCAGCAAAGGTTAAGAAAAAAACGCCATCAAGTATGACGTTTGATGATGCCGATTAGTAACGCTTAGCATTTTTTCCAAATTGTTCTAGAAGTATTTATGTGGCAACTTCACTAAGGGCAATTATGTAATTTAGTCATAACTAAGCTAGTGGTATGGTAGCCTCATGCCCCATAATGTACATCTATAAATAAAGAGTTTGGGTACTAAGGAAAGAGGACGCACACTTTCTGTACTAATCTTTACACATTAATTCCAATTACAAATTTTTCTCAGCCTTTTTACTCTCTCTACCTAGAAGCTAATTCTAACTTCGTCAATTGGCGCCGTTTGTGGGAAATCGACACATTTCTCTCTCCGGTGATACTTTTTCATCATCTCAATTCTCTGTTTTTGTTTTTGGAAGGATGAAAAACCGAGGAACACGCCGAACCGCTAGCAAGGACGCTGAGGTCATCAACTAGCACCTCGTGGTGCATACCGATGAGGCAGAAAATGTATGTACACCAGCCGAGGTCCAACAGAAGCAGAATGATGTTTTGAAGTACATTGCTGATCATTTTGAATCTTTTCGAGCGTTTGTGGAGCAACGTGAGAACAAAACTCCATCCGACTGCTCAAACTGAGCGGCCACTCCACAAGTCGAACGACAACGCGCTCCCGACCGAAGGCTTGGGAAACAGCGGGTTGACGCCATGAGTCCAACCGACCTGCGCCACAAAATAACAAAGTCACGCTCAGACGAACAATCTGACGAATCACACTCATCAATAAGCAAATCAAAAAAATTACCACTGCGCGAAAGATTTGGCGCACATTCCTCAAAAAACTTTAACTCAAGAGGACCCTCCCCAGCTGTTTTAAAACAGCTCGAGGAGCAGAGCCTCGAAAACAAATTTCAAGAGATCCTGAGGAAAAAACAATTTAGTTCTGAATACTCCTACTCCGGCAGAGATTGATAGAGATCCCATTCACATCGAGATTCTTTATCATGGATTTCTATCAAGATCAAACCACTCTCGATGCAATTCAAGTTACCGGACCTCGATCACTACAAAGGGATCCTGATCCGTCCGATCATTTTCAGCACGTGGTAGCGGTTACAAGCCTTTATGGCTATAGTGAAGTCACCCTCTGTAAGTTATTTGCCACCACCTTTCGAGGTCCGGCCCAAAAGTGGTTCCAAGAGCTACCGATGAACTCAATTGCCACTTTTAACGACCTGGCGAAGTCCTTCCTCTGCCACTTCCGAAGCAAATCAATATTGCAGAAGGACACGTCGCACCTCATGAAATTCGATAGAGGTCCGACGAATCGCTTAACAAATTTGTGGACCGCTTCAATGATGAAGGGTCCAAATAAAAAATGTAGATGAAAAAATTTTGGTGGCTGCTTTCTGCAGTGGCATCCGACTTGGTACCTTCAAAGACGATCTGGCCAAAAGGATGCAGAGCTCCTACTCTGAGCTCCTAGAGAGAGCGTCGGAGTTCATACGGGGCGAAGAGTCAAACAGGACAAAAAGATAACTTTACGATACACAAAAAGAAAATGTCCTGAAGACTCCGAACCCCTCATCCTCTAAAAATGTGAGGGTCACAGATAGGTTGAGCTATCCCAGAGCCGGACCGTTGACGAACCGGGTGGTCTACCCTGGTAATAATGTCGGAAACCGACCCCAGCGCACAAGGAGCCACCCGGACGCTGACTTCACACCACTCAACACATCAAGAAGGGAAATTTTGTTCCAAGTGCAATATTTTGGGTTCTTAGGCCACCCCCTCCAATAATGTCGGCCCCGAACCAAAGGGACAGATCAAAGTACTGTGCCTTTCATGGTCAACAAGGCCATGATACCTAGGCCTGCACCCACCTAAAGGTTGAAATTGAGAGGGTCATACAAGAAGGACACCTACAGCAGTTCATCAGCCGAACCCCTACAGAGTTCCAAAGAAACGCTGTCAACAGAGAAAACCTAGAGCAGCCTCGCCCGTCTCGTCAGTAAAACTGAGGTGGCCAAAACAGAAATGGCATTCTGGAGTCAATTCCCGGGCAAACCAAGATGAGCAGATCCGAGTAGCTGGGGGGATAAACACAATAGTAGGGGGACCGGCGATCGGGGACTCCAATAATGCCAGGAAAAATTTGCCCGAAACATTCTTTCAGGCGAAGATCGGAAAAAATGATTAAAGCCATTCATGAGCCTCGAATACACTTTTGAGAACCTCGTTCTTAGCCAAATGCCACACAATGACCCTGTGGTAATTCTTGTAAATGTGACCGACAACGAAATGCACCTTGTGTTCATCGACACCGGAAGCTCGGCGTACATCATTTTTTGGGATGCTTAAATAAAAATGCACATGGATGCCACCTTGATAAAGCCTTTCAAAACCCCACTGGTTGGCTTCATTGGTGATTCGGTCATGCCTGAGGGACAGATAATGCTTCCGTTGTGCCTCAGAACTCCCCCAAGCACAGAATCGAGATGACCAATTTCGTCATCGTAAAAAGAAATAGTTCCTACAACATGATCTTAGGCCGACCCACACATCATATACCTACAGAATCCTCTCCTCCGTGTTCTATATCGGAATAAAATTCATACTAAGGGACGAATCTGAAGGAACAGTAATTGGAAGCCAGTAGGAGGCCCGAGCCTGCTATATGATGTCCCTGCGGTCCCAGTCGCAGACCATGTCCATCGCAGACAAGGCCTTCTTGCAAACTTTTGATGCCCCATTCACCTGGAATGGCCTGGAAGAGTCTTTGACAAGTCAAAGGGAAGAGGAGAAAAATGTGGGGCCATGGAGAACCGCTACTCAGATCCCCGAACCTCCGAACCCAAGGGGAAGGGAAAAGTAAAAATTGAGCCCCAAGATGAGGTCCCCATTGAGGATGTACCACTGGATCCGAGCTTCCCAGATAGGAAAATAAAGATCTGTGCTATCCTCCCAGCAGAATTCAAAGCCCTCATCTTCAGGGTTCTGGCTGAGTACAAGGACATGTTCGCCTGGACCGTCGAAGACATGTGGTGCATCCATAGGAAATAATCGAGCACAAACTTGGATTTGACATGGATTCAGCATACAGACCGATCAAGTAGAAGAAGCGTCTTTTCAATCCGGATCGCAGTTTAGTAATTGAAGCCGAGGTGGATAAACTCTTAACGGCCAGGCTAATTAGAGAAGTGTTGTATCCAATTTGGCTTTGTAATCCAGTCCTTGTAACTAAGAAAGATTCAACTTGGCAAATGTGCCAAGATTTTAGTGATCTTAATAAAGCCTGTCCGATGGACAATTACCTGTATCCCCAGATTGACACGGTAGTAGATTCATTTGTTAGATTTTACATTTTACACTTTTTAGTTGCATTCAATGAAGAAAAAATCTCTTTCATCTCCGACCGAGACACGTATTGCTACACTAAGATGCCTTTCAGATTCAAAAATATCGGAGCCACATATCAACGGTTCGTCAACAAAACGTTCAAGTCCCAAATAGGTCGAAACATGGAGGTATACATTGATGGCATGGTAGTCAAGAATTGAACCTATGAGGAAACCTTAAAAGATCTCAGGCTCATAAATATTTGAAACATTAAGATCGATTCGAATGAGGTTGAACCCAAAAAATATACGTTTGGGGTCCCCTCAAAAAAATTCTTGGGATTCATTGTCTCTCACAGGAAAATTAGGCGAACCCTGAAAAGGTGCAAGCCATAATCAATATGAAAGCCCTTACCTCAGTCAAGAAAGTTCAGAGACTCACCGGTAGAATGGCAGTCCTGAATCAATTTCTGTCCAAATCGACGGAAAGAGACTTACCATTCTTCTGGCTTATAAAGAAGACCGAGGATTTTCAATGGATTGAAGAGGCTCAGAAAGCTTTCGAAGAGTTTAAACAATACTTGGGTAGTTTGCCGAGGCTTGCGTCTCCTCAAAAAGGAGAACCGCTATACCTATACATCTTAATCACCGAATTGGCAGTCAGTTCGGTTCTTTTGAGGCAAGATGAGCACGGAAAACAATGCCCCATCTATTTTGTAGGCAGTGACACCGATAAGGTCGACATTGTCATAATAATTGATTGAGCAAAAGAACAGCAAGCAAGAGAAGACCTCACATGGGAGTTTCATGTTGACGGAGTTTCGTGTGAATCCAGAGTCGGGGCAGGAATAATAATTCGATCCCCAGAAAAGACTATCTCACGTATGCCTTGAGGTTCAAATTCACGACAACCAATAAAGAAGCTGAATACGAGGCCCTCATCTGTGGGATGGAGATGACCCACCAGATGGGAGCCCGAACCTTAAAAATACATTCTGACTCTCAGCTAGTCGTGAATCAAAGCCTAGAAAACTATGACGCTCTAAGCGTAATCTTAAAAAGGTATCTAGTTGAGGTCAAAAGTTGGATAGCAAAATTCAAAAAGGTGGACGTCGTTAAGATTGCCCGAACGAGAAACACGCATGCCGGTACTCCGTCAAAATTAGCCTCGGCAATATACTCACATTTGACAAAAGAGATTTTGGTGGAGGTGAGAGAATGCAGGTCTGTTGATTTCTCAGAAAGAATCTCTTGTATCCACCCGAACCTTGGTTGGACCTGGAGCCCATAATAAATTATCTCAGCGATAAAAAACTTCTCGAGGACCTGACCGAGGCCAGAAGGATCAAATACAGAGTTGCCAAGTATACGTTTATTGATGGAGTCCTGTATAAAAAAGCGTACTTGTGCCCCCTGTTGAGGTACCTCACGCATTCCGAAGCTAATTATGTGGTACGAGAGGTACATGAGGACATATGCAGAAGTCACATTGGTTCTCGGAGCTTAGCTCGCAAGGTCTTGCTGGTCGAGTATTATTGGCCGACCTTGCACTTGTACGCTAACACCTTGGTACGTGAGTACCATCAATGTCAAATACACGCACTAATATCCCGAAGGCCCGGTTCGGACATGGTCCCTATTCATAGCCCATGGCCATTTACTCAGTGAGAAATTGACATATTAGGCCCACTTTCCAGAGGGATAGGCAAACTTGAATTCCTGATAGTGGCGGGTAATTACTTCACCAAGTGGATTGAGGCCGAGCCCCTGGCCACAATCTCTGGAAAAGTAATTGAAAAGTTCTTTTGGAAAAATATTGTTTGCCAGTTTGGTATCCCTGTTGTGCTCGTTTCTAACAACGGAAAGCAATTTGAAGGGGAGTCTTTCAAGAGCTTCTGCGCTAACCTCGGCATCAAACAACACTTCACCTCTGTCGCTCATCCACAAGCGAACGGACAGACTGAAGTATGCAACCGAGCCCTATTGACGGGCTCAAGACTCAACTTGAATGAGCCAAGGGTGCTTGGGTCGAGGAATTACCTAGTGTCTTATGGGCGTACAGGACCACACCTCGAACGACCAACGGAAACACTCCGTTTAGCTTGACTTACGGGTCTGAGGCTATTATCCCTGTGGACATTGGGTTACCCTCGACTCGAGTGTCTTTGTGTGCCCTAGAACACAATAGCTAGGCTCTGCGAGCTAACTTAGACCTGCTCGAGGAAAAAAGGTTGGATGCATCCATCTGAGAGGCCAAATACAAGTAGGTCATGGCCAAACACTACAATGCCAAGGTCAATAGGCATCGGTACCTGGGCCCGGAGACTTGGTGCTTAGGAAAACCGAAGCAAGCCTTGTAGAAGGGACTAGAAAGTTAGACCAAAACTGGGAGGCCCCCTATCGTGTAATAGAAGCTCACACTTCGGGCTACTACAAGTTGGTTGACATGAAAGGGGACCCTGTTCCCAGAATATGGAATATTGTAAATTTGAAGAAATATTACCAAGGAATGTAATAAAAGTTCCTTCTCAAAAGAAAGAAATTACCTCGTCCAACAACCACGTCAATTGCATTCGAGCTGTTTCGCCCCTAAGAGGCCCAGATCAAGTTCAAGACAAAAATAAAATCGAGCTGCTCCAATCCTCAGAGGTTCAGACCCAGTTTAACATAAATGCAAATATTGAGCGCAGAGGCTTAGTAGTCCCCCCTCAAGGGCAGAGGCTTAGTAGCCCCCTAAGCAAAATTGAGCTGCACCAACCCTCAGAGGTTCGGTCCTAGCTCAACAGGAAACAAAATCGAGCTGGTCCAACCCTTGGAGAGGTTCGGACCCAATTCAACATAAATACAAATGATGAGGGCAGAGGCTTAGTAGTCCCCCATCAAGGGCAGAGGCTTAGTAGCCCCCAAGCAAATTCAAGCAGTTTCGACCCTCAGACGTCCGGTTCTAGCTCAACAGAAAATAAAATCGAGCTGCTCCAACCCTCAGAGGTCTTGATCCAGTTCAACATAAATGCAAATGTTGAGGGCAAAGGCTAAGTAGTCCCCTCTCAAAGGCAAAGGCTTAGTAGCCCCCAAAGCAAAATTGAGCTGCACCAACCCTAAGAGATTCGGTTCAAGTTCAACATGAAAATAAAATTGAGCTGCGCCAACCCTCAGAGGTTTGGTTCAAGTTCAACATGAAAATAAAATTGGGTTGCTCCAACCCCTAGAGGACCAGATCCAGTTCAGTACGAAAACAAAGTTTGAGGGTTGAGGCTTAGCATCCCCCCTTAAATGAATTTGAGATGATCCGATCCTTAGAGAGGCTCGATAGCCCTCCTCACAAACAAAATAGTATTTCTTTGACCCTAGAAGGTCTGATCAAGTTAATGGCTAAGGCTAACATAAGGAGCTAAACTTAGTTCTTTTGCCTCAACTCGGAAGGGTCCAAACAAGGCCTAAGTTCAAAACAAAAGGGGGACTTAGACAATTTTCCATGCTATTGTTCTTAAGTGTTATAATCTTTTATCTCATTATATCATAAATCTTTTGCCTTGTTTACAGGAAACAAAGAAAATGAAAAGTAAGTAAAGGAAGGAAGTAAAGAAAAGACGAGGTTGTCAAAATTAAGAGTTTCATTAAACAATCCTAGCTATTACATAAAAGTTCCTAGCTATTACAACAGTATCACGTCAGTTTGTGGAGCAGAAGTGGAAGGCTCGGCTGAAGAGGTGGAAGCTTGGTTCACTAGTTCATACTCGACTTCGGGGCCTGCACCCTGAATCAAGGCAGTAGCTTCAGAAGCTCCAGGGATCGGTACCGAGGCCTTGAATTGAGCTTGTAAGCCATTGATCAGACCTCCTCAGTAACAGAGGCATCATATGGCAACCCCTCATACAGGTCAGGATTCTTCACCAAGTGGTCACATGCCAGTGTGAACACCATGGAGAAGACCTTCTTGATGAACTCCTTTAGCTTCTCATCTGCTTCGTCCGAAGCCACGAACTCGTTTCTTCCTTCAATTCGCAGCTCCCTCTCCTGAGAAGCAAACTTCGCCTCGGCCAACTGGGCCTCTTCTTGAACTTGAAGGACCCTCTACTCTAGATCCGCGATCCTCTTATCTCGATCGGTGACATCAACTTCAAGGGTCTTCTTTTCCAGCTCAGCCTGACGAAGTTTTTCTCTCACTTCGGTCAGCTCGGCCTTCCACTCATCGTACTTCTTGCCCACCTCAATATTGCATTTTAGTTCATTGGCTTTAACAGTCTCCTTCACTACCTGATCCACACCGGACTTGGCATGAGCCAACTCCTGCTTCATGGAGTTGATGGCAGAGTTGAATGAGGACTCGTGCTCTGCAATGGCGGGTAAGAGTAATAACAGCCTGCAAAGGAGCAAAGGTGTAAGTTGAAATACCAAGTGCAAAAAGTTGGAATTTTGAGAAAAGCCAGGCACATTTACGTTCATTAGACTAACGTGAAGCTCGTCTAGCCTCTGTTGGGGGGTAAGCCTCTTTACATAGACTACGTCTCGAGGCAAGGCAACCATCTTCGCTTGTTCTCGAGCCACTCTTGGGAATTACGCCTGGTCGTTTATATCGATCGGCGGGGTGGGTCAGAGCTCAGTATTCCTCGAGGTGAGGGGAACCGGAAGAGGATCGACGGTCAGTTGGCCCCAGGGCAAATCTTGTGACCCTGCAGACTTTATCTCCTTCTCGGGGCTGTATTTTTTATCACCTGAAAAGAGAAAGGTGTCAGCTCTCAACTGGGAAGGAAGAACAAAAAGCGGGAAAGAAGGAGGTACGGCAGTCCTTACCATAAGAGGTGATGAGCTGCTTTGACAGCGGAGCATTTCCAGAAGTTATCCCAGGGGTCCTTACCTGCGCCACGGTAGATTGGAAGGCCTCGAGGACGACGACGAAGACGAGAGGGCCACTGTCGAGGAGGACCCTCGCTGAGGCTAGCAGCCTCTCCCGACCTCTTCCTAGTAACCCAAACCGACTCAGGCTCGATGAGCTGAAGAGCCAGAGTGACTTCCCCACCTGGTCTCTCCGGGGTACTTTTGGTCTCAGTTTGGTTCGAGGGTGCTGAAGTTGAGGGAGTGGTCTCAGCACTCCCGAAGGCGTGTTGGTAGTGGCGGATGAGGATCCGCTTGTTGATGAAGAGGGCTGGCTGGAGAAGCCGGCGCCAGTAGCAGGTCTGGTTGACACTAGCCTCTTTAGGAATGCTCTGAGCTCTGCAGAGGACAAGAGGTAAGTGCTACGACGAAGAGACATTTAAAAAGAAAAAAGGGGGCGAGAGGGTGAAGACCTTTGTGAGGGTCGTAGCTCAAAAGAATGTCATGGGTAGAAAACAGTCCGGCCCAGACGAGGATGTTGTTGGATAAAATTGTAGGCTGGTTGTTAAAATTTATTCATCTCTAAGGTTGGATTCTATGAGTCTCCTGGGGTATATGGAGTCTGGGAGAGAGGCGTTTTTGGTTTTGAGGCTTTCTTTGGCAAGGTTCCAAGGACGGCCCCGAGGCATTGGGGAGTCGAGGTATTGGGCAAAGAAAATTGACTTCTTCCAGTCGTGGATAGATGAAGGGTTACCCGAAGTGAGCTGTTTTTCCAAGGTTCAGGGTGAAATGTAGAAGAATCCCTTCGCAGGGGATAGCTTCAACATCATTCTAAAGGTGTCTAAGGAAAGGGGGATGTTGTGTAATTTACAGAGGAAGGAGAATCCGGCAATAAGCCGAAGTGCGTTTGGGGTCAGTTGGGATATACTAATATCCCAGTGGTTAGACAGATGGACGAGGATGGGTGCTATCGGTAAGCTCAGCCTCGTTTCAAGCTGTCCTGGTAAACTGTTAAGTAACCAGGAAGAGGCAGGTGGCCTCGGTCCTCGGGAGTAGAGAATTTGATGTGCATATTTTTAAGGAAGCGGTATAGGTATTCTGATTTTCTCGGGGTCGAGAGTGTTTGCTATGTCTTGTGTTTGGAGGTTGGGGTGGTCACTCTATGGAGGCTCGGTTAGGGCAAGTTCGGGGGGAAAGTTTAAGGGGACTGCTGCCAGGAGAGCCTCGTCTGAGGGGTTTAGTAGCCTATCAGTGACGTCTACGGGAGAAGGAGGGACCGATGTGCTAATGAGAGAGGAGGGAGTGAACGTACCGGCCATGATCTTCTATTTGAAAGGCGAGTGAGATTTTTGGGAGGACTTCTTTTGGTATCCAGCAGCAACGTTGAGTGGCGGTCAGCAGTCGGCAACTGGAGAAGTCGGATACAAGGGTGGCAGGAGGACAGTGGTGAGGAGAGTAAGAGAGGATGTGAAATTCTGGGAGAGTAAAAGAGCAAAGGGAGTGAAGAGCGAAGGAAAAAAGTTGAAGGAAGAAAGTAAAAGTGAATAAGGGGGAGAATTGGGGTATAAATAGGAGAGCATCCTTCAGGAGTGTTCTATGAATATGGAGCGGAAAACTGACGAGTTTGAAATGAAACGAGGCATTTCGGTAGAAAAAATGAGGCATTTCGGTGGGAAAAATGAGGCATTTTGTATCAAAATCGGAGCGAGTAATGTAGCGCAATAAATAAAAATTCAGTGCATGGGACTCAGCAAGAACATCACCCACGAGTTAATATTGCAGGCATGTCTTGTTAAGGGGCCCACGTGTTACCTCGGCCTCGGATCGGTGTGGTAAGCACGGGGATGCTCCAAGGCTTATGACATTGGCTGAGTATAAGAGGGTCGGTCATAGGTATTTCGGGACTGCGGGCTGCTGGCAGTCATTTTCTGCTCGTTCCCTTCCCGAAGCTCGGCACCGAGCCGAGAGGACTAATGATGATGCCGATAAGTAATGCTTAGCATTTTCTCCAGATTATTCTAGAAGTGCTTATGTGACAGTCTCACTAAGGGCAGTTATGTAATTTAGTCCTAACTAAGCTAGTGGTATGGTAGCCTCATGCCCCCTAATGTACGTCTATAAATAAGAGGCTTGGGCACTAAGGAAAGAGGACGCACACTTTCTGTACTAATCTTTACACATTAATTCCAATTGCAAATTCTCCTCAGCCTTTCTACTCTCTCTCTCTACCTAGAAGCTAATTCTAGCTTCGTTAACGTTGGCAATAATTATAATAGTTAAAAAAATTTTCTATCTAAACTCTTAGAATTCCAAGAAGAAGGGCATCAGTTTTTAGAACTTCTCCCTCTCTTCTCTCTTGTAAACTTCTCAACTAATAAAAAGCTCTTTGTTTCATCACTACTTGGTCTGTACACCGCCTTTCTTACTCTCAACATTCTTGGCTCCTATCCAAGTAAGTTTTAAATTGTTTTGTTTTGTAAGTTGTTTGTCTTAATGCTTATAATTATGTTATATATCCTGTGTTGTTTTGGTATCAGAGCCATGGAAGTTTAAATTAGTATCTAAGGATTAATTTTATTCAAATATATTCATATTATGGGTTAATATTAATACCAGATCTAATCAACAATAAGACTTGTGATTTCTGACATAATGAATATCTTCAAGATTCTTGAAAATAAGACATTAATTAATGGATCCGAAATTATGATAAGAATTTATGATTTACTTGTGGTCGACATCTAAGTCGCTGAGGCCTATAAGTCTAGTAGCCAGATAGAAGTATAAATCCGGTATTGGCCTGTTGAAAGTTGACAGTCGAGCAAGTAAATTATAGTATCTTAGACTAATGAAAGATCTATTGATTGATTAGTCAATACGTGAAGAATATTGAAAGTATTCACTATGATCTGAAAATCATATTGCTCAATAAGATTAGATCTAGGTAAAAATATGAATACATTTTATGGGTTTAATTTGTTTAAAGCTAATTCTTAGATCTAATCCTTCCTTGGTTCTTATTAACTAGTTTTAATTATGTCTATGTCTAGATCTGCATCCATTTCATCATCTACATATACCAAAAATGAAGAAATAATAGAATTCACAGATATAAAACAAGTTTTACAAACTCCTCATTGGAGTTTACAAAAAAGAAAAGAATATGAAGTTTATAAAAAAGAATTTTTAAAAGATTTTACAATGACTTTAAATTCAAATCATCATATAAGATAACAACTGTTGAAAAAAATATACCCATAGGAAATAAGTTTGAAACTATACAATTATTTAAACATTGTGATATTAATACCATAACATCTACTAAATTCAATTTTATGCATATAGGTTTAGTTCAAGTAACTTTACAACCTTCAAAGGCAAGGGTTAAATACATCTGTTTGTGTAGCACGTAGAGATACTAGATTTAATAGATTTAATGATTCATTGTTAGGATTAATAGAGTCTTCTTTGTGTAATGGACCTATACATTTTGATAGCTTTCCAAACTTTTCAGTTTCTCTTACGGATAGAAATTTAGCTAATATATTGACATTAAACATTCAAACAAAAAGTTATGACATGAAACCTAGAATTGAGAACATATGTGTTACATATAGGATATATTACAAATTGATGAATCACTTTACTTTAAGTCTAGGCGCTTCAAAAATAAATATAGATAAAAGAGGTCATAGTAGAAAAGGTACAACACCCATAATAAAAACAAATCTCAATAGATCAAACTTAGAATTGCCCACTATAATAGATTGAATACTTTAAGTCTAGGAGCTTCAAAAATAAATATAGATAAAAGAGGTCATAGTAGAAAAGGTACAACACCCATAATAAAAAAAAATCTCAATAGATCAAACTTAGAGTTGCCCACTATAATAGATTGGAATGAAATTCAAGTCCTTCTTACAGGAAAATACTAAATACTTCTTTCTTAATTGTAGCATAATTCTGTTGTGCTTTATTACAAACACTGATGTGTATCTCTCCAATTCTTCTTTATTGGTATGAGAATTTAACTGCTTTAATATTCCTCCATAACTTATATCAGAAGTATCAGTTTCAACTATCTTGAACCCTATATGATGGGCAAGATTTAAAAGCGGCAAATGTTTCACCTTCTGTTTATATGCTTAACAATAAAGCTTCTGTATATTTATCAGTCAAGATGGGGGATTCTTTTTTAGTCTTTCATGTAATAGCTTATAATCTTGTGCTAAATATTGATAATATTCACCAATATAATTTAAGTTACCTAAAAATCTTTGTAATTGTGTTTTATCTTTAATTTCATTTGGAAATTTATCGGCAAATTTTATAGATCTTGCTATATGTGTAATATAACCTTTGTCTAAGTTATATCCAAAAAACTTAATTTGAGTTTGGAATAAAGTCACCTTTTTTGCTGAGACTATTATGCCATTTTTTAACGCAACACTGATAAAAATGTTTATATGTTTAAAATGTTGATCTATATTTTCAAAAAATATTAAAATATCATGGATGCATACAATAATAAATGGATATGAAGAAAATATATCATTCATCATATTTTGGAACTCAGATGGTGCATTCTTTAATCCAAAAGGCATAACATTTCATTCATAATATCCAAATGGGACTGTAAATGCAGTTTTATATCTATATTCTTCTGCATAAGACCAATTTGAATTTGCCAAAATCCTGATTTTAAATCAAATTTTGAATAAATTTGAGAATGTATTGTTCTGTTTAAAAGATCTTTTTTATTGGGAATAGGATACATAATCCATTGTAAAACTTTATTTAAAGGTTTATAATTTATAACTAATCCAAGTGATCCTCTTTCAATTTTTGAATTCTTCTTTACATAAAATGCAGAACAACTCCATGGAGAAGATGATTTTCTTATTATACATTTGTTTAGTAAATCACCTATTTCTTTTCTGCAATATTCAACCATTTCTTTATTCATTTGGGATGGTCGTGCTTTAGTTGGTATATGTTTCTCATCAAAATCTTTTTCATAAGGTAAATGTATCATATGTTTTTTCTATGCCAGAATGCTATTGGAAGATCACTACAAATCTGTGAAATTATTTTATCAAAAACTTGTTTTATTTTTACCTGTATTTCTGGTGATTTCAATTGTTCTTCTGTAGTTTTTCCTTTCATTTCATTTTGTAAAAGCTGTCGATTTGTTTTGTTTTCAAATTTATATTTTCTTTTATAAAATTTATAGAAAAAATATTTAAATTATGTGGTTGTTCTTTAGTAACAAAATTAATTGTTAATTTTTTCTCTTTATTTGAAATTATCTTTCCATCACAATAATATGGATGCATTTAAACAATAAATGGTGTTCCTAAAATAACATGTTCTGGAATATTTTTTTGTTAGAACGAATGGTAAACAAATATAATTATTTTCTTGAGAAAATATGCAAACTTTTGAAAGTTTATATCTAATTTTTATCTTTGATGCTATAGCTTCTCTTAAAACAGTCGAAATTTTCTCAAAAAATCTGGAAGGTATTAGTCCTTCTCTCATAGTACAAATATCAGCACCTGAATCTATCATTGCAATGGTTAAAAATATAAAATCATTAATTACCAATGTAATATATATAAAATATTTTTGGGATAAATATATGTTGAACCCTAGTTATGTTAATCATGTTCTGAGGATGACCAAATCACACTCACAGAAATGGTTTGAAAACAAGTGTGCAGAAAAACAGGGAGATTCGGACGCAAATGATCGTCCGAACACAACAACCAGAAGAACACTTCGGACAAAAATGATCGTCCTGAAGGAAAGCAATTCGGACGATGATAATCGTCCGACACAATGAACCTGAAGTAGCCTCGGATGAAGAATAGCATC
Source organism: Cinchona pubescens (assembly GCA_025175665.1). Taxonomy (NCBI): domain Eukaryota; kingdom Viridiplantae; phylum Streptophyta; class Magnoliopsida; order Gentianales; family Rubiaceae; genus Cinchona; species Cinchona pubescens. Next base: position 448,844 of record JANKKI010000223.1, read on the forward strand.
CGGTAGAAAGGATCTCGGACGCAGGAGATCGTCCGAGGAAAAGAGCTCAAAATGAAGAAGTTTCTATCAAAACTGTAGGACGCATACAACCGTCCAAAGAACTGTTCATAAAGTTATCGGATGCAGAAGCTATGCATCGGACTTCCGAACGGTCCGACGGCTAGTTCGTTCAAACGTACACTTACTGCATCGGCCGTCCGAAAGATCTAACGGCTAGTTTTCCAGTAAACAAGAAATAGCCGTTAGAGAATTATAGAAGGCAATTTTTGGGCATCTATAAATACCCCCACTGTAAATGCAAAATATAGAGAGTAGAACTACTCCATTCACTAGTTAATACAAACACTTGTAAGAGCTATTTGGGAAAAAATAGGCTAAAATATTGTGTATTGGTTTGAGTGTAGTTCTCTTGGCTCAACTAGAGGGAATTAGAGTGAGAAAGAGTAGACTAGTGAGTGATCTTCAAGTGTAAGAGTGGAGGGATAACAAGTATACAAAAGTGAGGTTGTATTGTAAAACCCTTTGGCTCAACTAGAGGGACTTAGTTGGTGCAAGGGTGAGCCTACTTTGTGTACAAGAAGGTTATTGCCTCACCTTCTTTGAAAAGGCACTACTAGTGGATGTACTCCAAACTTGTGAAGTTTGGGAGTTTGGTTTGATACTCTCTATCTCAATCATCTTATTTTGTTCTTTGAGTTTCAATTATTGAATATCTTTTGTATTCATTTGTGCTTAAGTATTTATTTGTTGCATAAAGTTTGCATTTCTCATTAAGCACATTATAAGGTTTGTTTTTTGAAACAACCTAATTCACCCCCTCTTAGGTTGCTTTTTGGCACAACAATATATTGGTTGAAAGGCTAAGAAATTGGCTATTTTGATTTTCATGATTTACAATCTCTTGATCAACATTTAATTGTGATATATAAGCTATTTGTTTTTCTTCTAATTCTTTTGTGTCAAATCTAAATTCTAAAAGAGTTAATCTTTTATTTAAACTTTTAACTTCTTCTTTTAATTAATTAATCTCTTGTTTTAAAATTGGTATGATGACAGGTTTGTTATATGACATAAGTCCTACTTCATTTATAACTTTTTTCATGGAAAACGGTTGTTCTAAAGTAATCATTTTTCATTTAAGATTTTGAGGGAATGATAAACATTTCTCTTATTTTTCGTTTATCAAAATTTCTTTGTTTGTTATAAAAATTAAACAAAATATAAAAAATGTATGAAATTGGGAGAAAAAAAGAGAAAAGAAATATGGAAAATTTGATAATGTGTTTTTATTTCTTAAATAGTGCATGTATTTATAAGAATGTAATGACTCATAAGTATACGACGTTACTTAATGTATATATGTAACGTAACTTGTATTTACAGTTATCAGATATTTAGATATAGATAAATTTCTAATACAACTTATCAAAATTAAAATTAAAATTAAAATACATGTGTAGACATCACAGATGCTATCTCGTTAAAAACTTTGTTTAGAAAATCCATTTGGACAAAACTATGGGCAAGGGAAAAAAACACAGCGTTTATTTCTTTCCCTTTCCGGATTCCAGTGGCAAACAGTTGGGGATATATATATATATATATATATATATATATATTATATAAAATTAAACAAAATATTAAAAAAAATGTATGAAAAAAAGAGAAAAGAAATATGAAAAATTTGACAATATGTGTTTTTATTTCTTATGTAGTGCATATATTTATAAGAATATAATGACCCAAAAATATAAGTTACTTAATGTATATATATAACGTCACTTGTATCTACAATTACCAGATATTTAGATATAGATAGATTTCCAATACAACTTATCAAAATTAAAATATTAAAATACTTGTGTAGACATCACAGATGCTGTCTCATTAAAAACTTTGTTTAGAAAATTCATTGGGACAAAATTATGGTCAAGAGAGAAAAACACAGCGTGTACTATTACTCTCCCTCATGAAAACGCCACTTAATTTCCTTGATACGACGCATTCCGATATAATAAACTATCTTCTCAAATATTGATGTTGGTAGCGCTTTTGTGAATAAATCAGCTAGATTATCACATGAGCGAATCTGTTGGATATCAATATTACCATTCTTTTGAAGATCATGAGTGAGGAAAATTTTGAGAAAATATACTTCATTCTATTTCCTTTGATATAACCCCCTTTAACTGGGCTATGCATGCTGCATCATATAATATTGTTGGCAGTTTCTTTTTTAATGTTAAACCACATATCTTTTAGATGTGTTGGGTTAATGACTTTACCCAAATACATTTTCCACTTGCCTCATGTATTATTAATTTTGCATGATTTGAAGAAGTAGCGGCTAAAGTTCCGGTTTGTTTTGTTGAACGGTATGATATAACTATATCTCCGCATGTGAATAAATAACCTATTTGAGATTGAGATTTATGTGGATCAGATAAATATCCGGTCTCTACATAGTCAATTAACTATAATTTCGATTCACTTGAATAAACTAAATCCATATCAATAGTCCCTCAAAGGTATCTAAATATATGTTTAACACCATTCCAGTGTTTTCGTGTTGAAGAATAACTAAATCTTGCTAACAAACTTACCACAAATATTATATCAAATTGTGTATTATTAGTAAGATACACTAATACTCCTATAGTACTTAGATATGATATTTCGGTACCAAGAAGTTCTTCATCATTCTCCCGAGGACGGAAAGAATCCTTTTTTCACATCAAACGATCATACAACTATTGGTATACTCAATGGATGTGCTTTATCCATATAAAATCGCTTAAATACTTTTTCTATATAAGTTGATTGATGAATGAAAATTCTATATGTTAAGTGCTCAAATTTAAAGAACACTTAAACAAAATTTTATTTTACCTAACTCTTTTATTTCAAATTCATTTTTTAAACAATTCATTGTATTCTGAAATTTTTCAAGAGTTTCAATAATATTTATATCATTAACATATATAGTAATTATCACAAATTTTGATCCAATTCTTTTTATAAAACACTGGACAAATTAAATCATTTTGTTAACCCTCTTTCAAGAAATACTCACTGAGACGATATACCACATACGCCCAAATTTGTTTAATCCGTACAAAGATTTACATAATTTTATAGAAAAATTTTTCTGCGAAACTTTATATGTGTTGGGTATGTTAAATCCATCAGGGATTTCATATAGATTTCTATATCAAGTGAGCCATATAAATAGGCTGTCACAACATCCATAAGACACTTTTCAAGTTTTTCATGAACTGCCAAACTAATAAGATATCTAAAGGTGATTGCATCCACCACAGAAAAATATGTTTCGTCATAATCAATGTCGGATCTTTGTGAAAATCCTATACTTTATGCGACAAGGCGTGCTTTGTATCACACAATGTCATTCTTCTTATTTCATTTTTGTGCAAATACCTGTTTGTACCCCATCAGTTTTATACCTTTAGGTGTTCGAACTACAAGTCCAAAAACCTCACGTTTTGAAAGTAAATTTAATTCTACTTGAATTGCATCTTTCCATTTTGGCCAATCATCTATGTGTCGACATTTTTCGACAGATTTAGATTCGAAATATTCGATTTCATTCTAAACATTAGCTACTATGTCATAAACAAAGTTGTTGTCGATAACAATATCTTTTTGATTCCATCTTTTTCTAATAGAGACATAACTTATCGAGATTTCTTTATTTTCATTAGATTCAGGTACCTGATCCACTTTAGAGATTTTATGATTAGTTATGTTTAGAGCCTCTTCGAGAGCACCTGACTTAATTATATGACCATCTTAAATAGTAGCTCCTTTCCTCATTTGAGTGTTCTTATCTTTGGAACCGATTGGTCTACCACGCTTTAGGACATAGATTACTATCATTTTCACTGACAGGTTGTTCTATTGGAACTTCAATTCTAATCAGAGCATTTTCAGCTGGTATATGAGATTTAGTAACTCGTTTTAGGTCAGTAAATGAATCTGGTAATTGATTCGCAATATTTTGCAAATGAATTAGCTTTTGAACTTTTAGTTCACATTGATTTGTATGAGAATCAAAGTGTGATAACGATAATTCATTCCATTCAATTTTTCTATCCAACTGTTTATCTTCTTCCCCTAATATTGGGAAAATATTTTCATCAAAATGACAATTGACAAAACGTGCCGTAAATAAATCCCCTGTTAATAGTTTAAGATATTTAATTATAGAGAGGGATTCATATCCAGCATATATTCCTAACCTTCTTTGATAACTCACCTTTGTGCATTGTGATGGAATAATTAGAACATATACCACACAACAAAAAATTGTAAACTTCTGATTTACTGTAACATGTGATTTAATTGTACTAATATATGTATAGTACAAATTTCCAGAAGAAAAAGTAGACAACTTTTCTAAAACACATTTCTTTCTAGATATTATTTTTGTGATATATAGATACTCAATATTTTTCTCATTTACAGCTCAATATGATATCTATTTTGGCGGATATCTTTAAAATTTAATAATTTTTTTTAAAACTTAGCAGAAAATAATGCATTATTTATAATGAATTTTATTCCTCCGGGTAATATTATAGTGGCTCTTTCGAAACCATCAATTAATTAGTACTACCTGATTGTACTAACATTGACATTAGCCTTTATTAAATGAGAAAAATATTTCTTATTTTTAAAGATCGTATGTGTTGTTGCACTATCAATAAGATATAAGTTTTCGCTGTTCTTGAATCCAATAATTGAATGAGAAATACTTATATTCTTCATTAAAAAAATAACTTAATCAGAATAAATGTTGCAAAAAAAAAGAAACAAATTACATTAAAATATAAATGTTGCAATTTAAACTAAACTAAAAAAAAAAAAAAAATGAACTATTTTAAATAGAATAAACTAAAGAAAAAAAAAAACATAATAAACAAAACAAAGTTCACAATTTTATTCATTCTCAACAATTTATTCATAACTTTCAAAGAAATTTGATGCATCCTAATGTGTTATATCGGTGAGGTAATAGAAGTCATTAGCATTATAGTTTGAATCATCAAATTTATCAGTAAAATTTGTCATAACGTCATCACCTTGATAAGTCGTATTTGCTTCCACATTTTTCTCTTTTCCTTTGATAAATGCTTGATAAAATTTAACAAGATGCTCAGCAGTGTGACAAGTACGTGACTAATATCCTTTCATGCCATATCAATAACACAAATCTTCAGTATTTTTAGTAAGATTATTTTGACCAACCTTTTCTTTCCCTTTCTTACGGCCTTTTCCACGGCCACAACCATGTCTACATCCGCATCCACGTCTACGGCCACAGCCACAACCATAACAATAATTATTTTTAGACTTGTTATGCATAGTTGCATTCATTTTACGAAATGAGAATTAGCACTTCGAGACATATTTGCATTCACGTCAGGGAATGAAGCAATTCCAGTGAGACGAGATTCATGATTTTTTCATCAGTAATTTGTTATTTAACTCAGTCACAAAAAGACAAGAAATTAATTGAGAATATCTCATAAAATATTTTTCATGATATTGCTGCTACAGGAGCACATTCGAAGTGTGAAAAGTAAAAAATGTTTTTTCGATCATATCTTCATCAATAATATTTTTCCCACATAATTTTAATTGGGAACTGATTCTAAACCTTGCTAGTTATAGTCACTTACGGATTTAAAATCTTGCAATCTTAAATGCATCCCCTCATAAGGAGCTTTGGGAAGAATTACTGTTTTCTGGTGGTCAAATCGATCTTTCAAACTTCTCCATAGATCTGCATAATCCTTTACAGTGAGATATTCACTTTTTAATCCTTCATGGATGTGATGACGAAGGAAAATTATTGATTTTGCCTTGTCCTGATTGGATGTAGTAATTTCTTTGTTAATTCAGAGTGTCTCCAAGACCCATAGAATCCAAATGAATTTCAGCATCCAAAATCCATGAAAGATAATTCTTGCCCGTTATGTAATTCGAGTTTGGTAAGATTTGACATGATTCAAAATAATAATCGAAATAAATAATAAACAGATATTGGGCTAAGAGAATACCCCAAATATTTTCAAATTCTATTGAATTGATCGTGCTGATAAAGAGTTATAAAAATTAAATAAAATATAAAAAAGTATGAAACTAAGAGAGAAAGAAAGAAAAAAAATATGGAAGACTTGACAATTTGTGTTTTTATTCCTTATGTAGTGCATGTATTTATAAAGATACAATGACCAAGTTATGTAATATAAATAATGTAACTTGTATCTACGGTTATTAGCTACTTATATATAGATAAACTTCCACTACAACTTATCAAAATTAAAATACATGTGTAGACATCCACAACCTATAGAATTTGTAACACACGCACACTTTTTGGGGAACTATTCCCTTGTGCTTTCATAAATGGTTGTATAATACAACACCATGTCTTTAAAAACTTGTATTGTACAAGTTTTTAAAGCCAAAAGAATGGTTACCTAAAACGAATTGTATAATTCCCCATATACATATTATAAACTAAGTCAATATTATTAAACTTGATTACAAAACTAACTAAAGTAGGAAATTTATAAGTGTAGACAAGAGAAAAGTAAATAGAGAAATAATAAGAAATTCTTCAATACTCTGTATTATTAACTTTCATAAGTCTTACAAAAGACTTACAAATGAGGTAACAGAACCCCCTATTAATATGGGTTACAAGATAAGGGATTCATGAATAAACACTTAATATTATACTTGAACCACGCGGATCAATAAAACTTCACATTAACCGATGTGTTTGGGAAGACAAATAGACATCCACCTTTATATAATTCATAACACTTCCCCTTGAATGTCCATGCGTCAAAGAATACATGAAGAATTACTGCTTCATTAAAAATCTTTAGCAGGAAAAATCCAATGGAAAAAAATCATGATAGAGGAAAAAAGAGTATAGTGCGCATTCAATATGTATAGTACACTTTTGCATGTTGTCTCATTAAAAACCTTGCCATGAAAACTCGTTGGGACAAAACTATGGCCAAGAAAAAAATAGTACAATGTATTTTTACTCCCCCTTATGAAAATATCACTTGATATCCTTGAGACGATGCATCCTAATTTTACAAACTAACTTCTGAAATGTTATTATTGGTAGCACCTTTGAATAAATCCGCTAGATTATCATATGTGCGAATTTGTTGGATATCGATTTCATCATTGTTCTGAAGATTATGGGGAAAGAAAAACTTTGGAAAAATATGTTTTATGCTGTCTCCTTTAATATATCCTCCCTTTAGCTGAGCAATATATTCAACATTGTCTTCATATAATATCACTAGAAGTTTCACTTCTAATATTAAATCACATATCTTATGGATATGTTGGATCAATGACCTTAACCGGACATATTCACTACTTGCTCAAGTTCATTATTGCAATTATTTTAGCAATGATTGCAAGAAGTAGTGACTAAATTTCGAACGCCATGATATAGCAATTTCTCCATATATAAATATTTTGTTCGAGATCGAGTTTTATATTAGATCAGATAAATATCCAACATTTGCATCGCCAACTAACTTTGATCTGGATTCATTTGAGTAAAATAGATTCATACCAATAATGTATTGAAGATATTCAAGTATATGCTTAATAATCATTCCAATATCTTCATATCGCAGAAAACTAAATCTTATTAACGAATTTACAGTACATGTTAGCACTGAGATATGGTATTTCAAGACCAATAAGTTCTTCACCATTCTCACGAGAACAAAAAATTATTATTCTTGATATCAAGCGATTTTACAATCATTGGGGGTACGCAATGGATGTATTTTATCCATATAAAATTGTTCTAATACATTTTTTGGTATAAGTTCATTGATGAACAAAAATTTCATTCGATAAATACTCAAACTATAGACATTGACGCTTTGCTAAGATCTTTTTAGATAAATTCATTATCTTTTGAACCTTTTCAGGAGTTCAAATAATATTTATATTATCAACATATATAATAGTTATCACAAACTCTGATCTTATGCCTTTTGTGAAATGGCATAGGCAAGTTAGGTCATCTTTATAACTCTTATTCAAGAGATACTTATTGAGGCGATTGTATCTCATTTGCCTAGATTGCTTTAATCTAATCCATACAAGGATTTTCGTATTCTCATTGAACAATGTTTCCAGTAAACTTTACATGTTTCAAACATGCTAAATCCTTCAAAGATTTTTATATAGATATCAATAGCAAATGAGTCATACAAAATATGTTTAATATCCAGTAGACGCATTTCAATATTTTATGAATTTCCATTCAAATTAGATATCTAAAGGTGATCGCATCCACTATTGGAGAATATATCTCTTCATAATTAATGTCGAATCTTTGCGAAAACTTTGCTCAATAAGGTGTGATTAGTTTCATTTTTCACTCATTTCGTTTTTGCACGAATATATATTAGTACCCAATCGGCACTACACCTCTAGGAATTTGGACTATAGATCTAAAGTCTTCACGTCTTGAATGCAAATTTGTTTATATTGCGTCTTTCAGTAGTCTTTGACAAATTTATATTCAAGATCCTTTGTGAAACCCAGTATTTTAATAGCCTTGTTCTTTGATTTTAACTGGTTTAAAATGTTTTTCATATTATTTTTTAGTCATAAAGTACTTCAACTTATTCATTTTTCAATTCGGCAAATTTTTCGATTTACGCGATTTCGGTACCGGCGGGTAAACGGATCCGAAGTTGGATTAAGTGTAATTAGTGCATTGTAGGTGTGTGAGTGTTGTATGATGGCTGAATTATTCAGAAACAAATGATAATTTAGTAGCAAAAATTAGTTTTTGGGTTAATTAGTCAACTTGGAGACTATTTGGTCAATTGGGGAAACTATTTGGGTCAACCTTGGAATCCTTTTAAGTCTTCTTCTTGTATAAATGTTTCTTCTTCATTTCTTCCTAGCAGCAGCCGACTCCTCTTCCTCCATTTTCCCCCAAAAATTTTCTTGGATTTCAAGTAGGAATCACTTGGAAGGTAAGATTTTTGTATTTTAGCACTTTATGGCTTATGGGCTTTATGATCCAAGCTTTAATTTCAAGTTTTGTAGGATTCTTTATGGCTGAAAATAAACCCTCTTTGCAGCCTTATAAGTTATGATTTATGTATGTTATGGGTTGTTTTTAGTGTTTTGGAGGTTGGGAAGTGATTGGGGTTGATTTTTAACAACTTTCCATGGTTAGATTACAAATTTTAAGATTATGAGTTAGGGTTTTGTCTTCCATATGTGGCCTAGAGTGTTATGCTATGAATGCTTATGTCTATGCACATAATGATGTTTTAAGAGTGTTTTAAGGTTATTTTGGATAGGAATTGAGACTTGAAACCAAGTGGAATTGATTTCCCTTCATTTTGTAAGTAAGCGGAAGTTTGGCGCAACTATGTAATCTAACTGGATAATTTGGATAATTGGTTATGTTTGAAGGATCTTTAATGATCTTTTGATGATTTTAAGTGTTTCCTTGGTAGTGGGTTGGATAGGAAGCATGTTTGAATCATGCGTGTGGCTAATCGGTAAAAATTTCAGTTTGATAGTAAAGAGGAATTCCACCCATAGGTTGTTGCTCTAATGTTGTAATAGAGTTAATTGTAGTGGTTATGGGGTATGGATTGTTGTGGAATGCTATTGATATAGTCCCGGCTATTGCTCCGGTGAATCTTTCCGTTTATGGATTTTGTTGGTTGATTGATTATGTTGTTTTGAGTTGGGTTGTAACCAAGGTCCCTTGAATACCTTGGAATTGGATTTTGTTGGTTGGTTGAATATGTTGTTTTGAGTTGGGTTGTAACCAAGGTCCCTTGAATACCTTGGAATTGGATTTTGTTGGCAGCCAACAGGTTACCCTTAAAATCTAGTGATAACAATGAAGACAATGTATAATAGACAGCCATAGTTACTGTCACCGGAGCAACTTATCAAACTATGTATACGAATATGATATCATTAACTAAGTGTTTTAACTGGGGTTTTAGCTTGCCGAAGTTGGTCGGAATTTGTGATAAGGTCATTTTTGACCAAAGAGCTGTTGGTGTCGTTTTCTATCGTTTCGCGTCGTTTTCTCTTCCCTAGTCATTCTTTAACTTCTACATCTCTTCTAAGAGTCCTCTTATATCTGTTTTAGGTACCACGCCACCTACCGCCGGCGATCGCGTTCAGTGATCATTTGTGCAGTTTTTGCTTTGATAGGTGGGTAACATAGACCCTCTTCCACTTGTATTTTGTTTAATGACTTTCGAAATATGTTTGGATGGATTTTAAAATGTGTATGATGTTTGGAACTGCACTTTTACCAAGTTTTGGAACTATTACATATGAAATCGGGACCAAGCTATTTTATGTTAATCAAATGATATGTTTGCAAACTCTTTTGATATGAAACCATTTTATGACTGTTTTGGCTCATAGGTGACCTAGGTATATAATTTTGGATGTGTTTGGAAATGTTTGATTTGGGGAGAACCGGTTCTCTAGTCATCCATAGGACGCCATGGTGACTGCTGTGTCCCTGTTATGAACTATGTAACTGCGGGTTCTTGTGATGGGTAAACTGACCTCTTATACAGATCTAGTAGGTGTATAAGAGACAGGTATCTATGTAACATAAGGTAGGTCATACCTTTGAGCCTAAAAGATACTCATGCTATTTTATTATATTCGGATTGAAACGTACTTGGATTTGTTCGCTATGCTTTAGCATACTATGTTTTGAAATGATTGGATCTTTTTGGCTACGCTATGCTTTAGCATACTATGTTTTGAAATGATTGGATCTTTTTGGCTACGCTATGCTTTAGCATACTATGTTTTGAAATGATTGGATCTTTTTGGCTACGCTATGCTTTAGCATACTATGTTTTGAAATGATTGGATCTTTTTGGCTACGCTATGCTTTAGCATACTATGTTTTGAAATGATTGTAAAAAGAGGATCTTTTTTACTATGTTTTGGACATGCCTGACGTTTAAATGGCATGAGATATTTTAGAAACTACTTATGATTATGGTTTATTGACGTTTAAAATGGCATGAGACATTTTAGAAACTGCTTCATGACTATGGTTTTCGCAAATGTTATTATCTTTATGTTTTCTTTTTATCGAAATGCTTGGCCCCATTTGAAGAGCTTTTATGATATCCACTGAGCTAGTTATGCTCACCCCACGTGATTTATAATTTTTCAGATTAGGTGCTCGTTTTTGACTCTCCACCGCGTTAGCAGCCTTTTAGATTTTCTCCAGATTCCACATTACTGGTAGGACTCTGCGGATAATCTTCCAAGCTTCTCTTTTGTTTGGAGAGGGGTAGTGTATTAGATAGGTTTTGTATTGATGAACTTTATTTTTGTTGTAGCATCTTTTGTACTAAGAAGGAATTTTGTAATTCGTATTTTTGTGTAAAAATGAAATATTCGGTTTTATAGTTAAGAAATGGGTTAGTTTGATGGTTCTATTACATTACGGTTAAGTTTGTTGCTCTGTTCGTTTGTGCCTTGCGCTTTGGACCGGTGTGCCATTAGCGCGGCGTGTTACGGTCCCGTTTTTGGGGCGTGACATCCTCATTTTCTATTCAAAACATCAGTTGATATTATAAACAATAATATGTTGTCAACAACAATATCTTTTCGATTTCACCTTTTTCAGTAGTGACATAACTTATCTAGATCTCTTGATTTTCTTTAGATTCAGGTACCTGATCCACTTCTAAGGTTTTTATTATTAGTTATGTCTAGGGTCTCTTCAGGAGCATCTGCCTCCATTCTATGACCATCTCTAATATTCGATCCTTTCCTTTGACGAGGATTCTTATCATTTATAACCGATTATCAACCATACCTTATGCATGGCTAACTATCATTTGTAATATGCTGTCCTACTAGGGAAACAATTTGAATTGAAGCATTTCAACTGGTATATGAGATTCCACTCATTTTAGATGTGTAATAAGGAATCTGGCAGTTGATTCACAATATTTTATAAATGAATTATTTTTTGAACTTCTAGTCGAAGAGGATTAAAATGTAATAATTCATTTCATTCAATTTTTCTATCCAACTGCTTCCCTGATGTTGGGAAACATTTTTATTTCAATCGGTAAATTATGTCATATATAAGTGCCCTATAATATTTTAAGTTTTTTAATCATAAAGGGAAACATATATTATACATATATTCCCAATTTTCTTTTAAGACCCATCTTTGTGCGTTGTGGTGGAGTAATTACAACATATACTATACAATCAAAAATCCGTAGATGGGAAACATTAGGCTCCTAACCAAAATTCAATTGTAATCGGGAGATTTTAAGATAACTTGTTGGCGTGATGCATATAAATGTTGCTGCATGCAGCATAATATGTTTTATATTATAAGAAGACAATTTTGTTCTCATAAGTAATGGTCTAACTATTTTGGAGGCATTTTATTAATAATTTTTCTAGACAATTTGGATTTGCAATCCATGAACATACGTTTCAGGATGTTCAATACTTATATCATCAGATGACTGAGATATAAATTCACCAGCATTATCAACATAAATTTTCTTAATGGCATAATCAGGAAATTGTGCTCAAAATTAATCAAATTATTTGAGCTAGAAATCTCACAAACTTCAGGTTATGAGTCGATAACAAGTACACATGTGACCATCTAGCAGATGTATCTATCAAAATTATAAAATATCTAAATGGTACACATGAAGGTCTAGTGGCCCAATATATCTCACCCTTATTTCATTCTAGAAATGTAAGGGATTCAATCCCAATTTTAGCTAGTGATGATTTTAATAATTAATCTTTCTTGAGAACAAGCAACACAAGAAATTCATTGAATTGAAAAATCTTCTGATTCTCCAATAGATGTTCTTGTTAATTCTCAATAAGTTTTACGGATCATAATTGACCTGAGATGGTATAACCGGTCATTGTCAAACAGTAAAAGTATTTGAATTAATAAACTTATCAGATTTACTATAGCATGTGCTTCAATTTTAATAATATATGTATAGTACAAACCAAAAAGGAAAGACATGTAATTTTTCCATAACATATTTATTTCCTTATGTTACATAGATACTCAATAATTTCCTTATTTATAGTCTCAAAATGATATCCTTTTCAGCGAATATCTTTGAACTTTAATAAATTTTTTGAGACTTGGTAGAGAATAGTGCGTTATTTATAATCAATTTTGTTTCTTCAGGGAGACATATATTTGCTCTACCAGAGCCTTTAATTAATTTTGTACTCACTTATGGTGTTAACATTTGTTTTCCCAACTCCAGGTGAGAAAAATATTTCTTACTTTTGGGTATCATATGTATATATTGCTGCACTATCAAATATATTTAAATGTATATCCATACATTTCTCTGTAAATAAAATAAATATAATAACAAAGCAATATAAGATAACAAATTAATGCAAAAGAACAAGACATATAGAATTTTAAAACTATAATGAAATCATTGTAATATGCTAAATAAAATATCACGACATTTTTCTTAAATCTTTTCACCATCAACCAAACGGTCAATATTCGGTCAATATTTTCCTTAGGGAAGAAACCAATAGTACTATCACCATGGTCAAAATCATTTTAGGCAAGATTTGTTTCTATGGCTTTCTTTTTTCCTTTCAATGATGTTTGATAAAATTCAAGAAGGTTATTTAATGTACGATAGGTACGTGACCGATGGTTTTCCACGCCATAACGATGACGTTTATTTTTCATATCATTCTTAGTCTATGACTATTATATTTCCCTTTTACCTTTTTACTATTCTACCACTTCTAGAGGTGAGATGTAGTACTACAATCAAAGTAGTGTTTACTGATAACCATCATGAATATGTTGATTTTGACTATCACCATATCTATAAGTACTATTTAAACTTGTCACATTTACTTCTGGGAATGGACATAACTAATTGTACTAGATTTATAATTTTTGAGTAATACCTCGTTATTTCATTCAATTCATAAGAAGACATGAAAGTTAGAATATTTTTTAAAAATTCTTTGCCAGTATAGCTTCTTCAGGAGCATATTTGAGGTAAGAAAAGTAGAGAATATTTTCACTAATATGTATTCATCAATGATATGTATAATTTCTCCATAGATCTGCTGGATCTTTTAAATAGGAAAATTTTGAATCCTTTAGGGATATAATGACAAAAATCAGAGATTTTGTTTATCCTTGATTAGATATAGTATTTTGCCAAGATACATGGAATTCGAATGAATTTCAACATCCAAAATTCAAAATAGATAGATCTTGTCCATTATGCCAAGGGCAATAAATTCAAGTTTAGTATAACTTGCCATGATTCAAACTAATCAAAATAAATTCTAATAATATTATATTGATATAATTGAAAATATAAAAACAAAAGACATAAATAGAGAATATCCAAAATCTTTAAATCGTATCTTGGCTGTGATAATTAAATTTCTACGTATTTTTGTCTTGTTGAAAATTGACATCTATGTACCTTTGTTGTGTTGATTTAAAACCCACCTTATTTAATCAGAATCTTGTACTGATAATGTGTTATAAAATTAAATCAAGATCATTAAACTTGATTACAAAACTAACTAAAGTAGGAAATTTATAAGTGTAGACAAGAGAAAAGTAGACAGAGAAATAATAGAAAATTCTCCAATATTCTATATTATTAACTTTCATAAGTTTTACCAAAAACTTACGAATGAGGAAACAGAACCCCCTATTTATAGGGTTACAAGATAGGAGATTCATGAATAAACACTTAATATGATACATGAATCGCGAGGACCAATAAGCCTTCGCATAATTTAAGGGGATGAATATCACATAACCGATGTGCTTGGAAAAATAGATATCCACTTTTATTGAATTTATAACACAATATATATATATGCACTCACCCACATACACACGCACCCACTAGCATTCATAAATTTATGTTGTTTTATAAAATTATTATTTATTACCCAAGCGTTACATACTACACTGGATATTCTGTAAGTAAGTATTCTACAACACAACTTTTGTGCTTATATTATTAGCTATTTTTTTAACAAAATACCAAATTGATTAATAAATATTTCAAACAGAATTTAATTATACACAAATTAGAACATAGAAAAGATGTAGTGTTGTAATTGATAAATCCATGTAGATACATAAATGGATAAGATATAGCTAGAGTATTTATATTTCAGAGACAAACAATTATGAAATGATTACAATTTAAACTAAAAATGAATAATTTTGCCAAATTTCTAAATCATATGGATTTTCCTCTTCTCTTTGCTACAAGCATTATTCTTGGTAATTTACTTGTATTCAACTCTTCCAATTATTTATTTTTCCCTGTAATAGAAACGCAAGAAAGATAAGCTATAAGCCAAAATTATATCAAATTCATATATATGTAAGGGTGCATTTTAATGACCAAGTGAATAAATAGACTTATCAAAATATTCCAGCACTTCACACGTTCCTGACACAGAACTTCACCAATAACATAGATATGAGCTAGTTTCCAAGAAATTTGCTGAATGTTGATAGCTTCATTTAACTTAAAAATGATAAGTTAAACCCGACAAAATGTGAAAACATGCCATCATTTAATTTGAGTTATTATAATACTTAGGGAACATATTCTATCTTACCTTGAGAAAGGGCTTTTGGTTGTACGCAAACCTCACAATATCATCAAATAGATTAATATACGACTATCAAATATATATATATTGGATTCTGCAGTCCTCTACAGGATACTATACACTTAATTCAATATTCACCATTAGATATATAAAAGAATTTTAGAATCTTGATTATATTGGGTGTAACTAACTTATTTTGAAAAGTTTCACGAACAAACTTTTCCTTCTAGATAGGGAATTTGTTAAATTTGAGGATTGGGTTTCTTTTCATCATACTCATCTTTTACACAATTCATCCTTAACCTTTACTACTACTCCCTTTACCTTATATATTAATCTATTCCAGTTATTAATTACCCTTTTTTTTATTTATTCATGACAGAATATTACTTTTTTTCATTTTCATTTTTCTTAATTTCATATTATAAGATTGCATTGATGAAATAAATTTTATTATTTTGTTTTGTGTTATGTAAGCTAACTATGAAAATTATTGTGCTATTTCTTGTACAAAATTCTATGATTAATAACATTTTATATTTTTATATTATTTTATCTTTAAATTAAAATAATGAGAAGTAGTACCTTTTATAATATTTGACGATACTATTTTTATTTTGCATAGTGCTTCTTTCACAGTTTAAGAATATATCCAATTGACTTATTTATTTTCATTAAATGGTGAAATTTGAATAACATTTTGTTAATTTACTTGTGAAACTCATCTTTTATAGTAAAACTTTTGTCAATCAAAATAGTTTTAACATTAATGAGAATAAAATTCAAAATATTTTAGAAAAATTCTACGGTCCATTTTAGGGAACCATTCATTTGTGCTTTAAATACTTGTAAAACAGTACAACACTATGTGCTTTAAAAATTTGTACTACACAAACTTTTAAAGCCAAGGGAATAGTTCACTAAAAGGGACTGTAGAATTCTCCAATATTTTAACTATTAATAAAGGGAAAACATCATTTGGTTTAGTTGTCTTTCCGTTTCTTTTTAAAATTGGTTTAAAAATATTAAAGTATGCGAGAAAATACCCATAATTGTATGTAACTATTAAATAATGACTCCATATTTTTATTTCGTAAAATTATCTATATTTATATTTAATGTTACTATATATAAGAATATTATTTTTACATATTATTTTAATTTTTATTAATTGCACGAATTAGATTGTGCCTTAAGCACTAGGTTAGATAGCGCATATACATTATTTAAATGATAGTATTGTACTCACATATAGATAGTACTAATTCATTTTATTAGCATACTACATATATATTATTTATTACATTTTACACTTTATTTGCAATCGTAATAGCTTATGATTTGATGTTGAATTCAGCCGTTACTTTTTTTTTTGGCTTTTGTGCACAATTTTCATTAGTAACCAAACAACATTTGTAACTTTTACAATATTTGATAGTACTATTTTTGTTTGTCGAAATACTTCTTAATTTAACATTTCAATTTATACTTCGATTACAATAACTTATTCACTTTTGGAATGTCATGAAATTAAATAGCAATTTATACTACTGTTACCATGAAATTTGACTTCTACAAATATTTCATGATCATTCATATAATCAAATATGATGATATTTTTAAATACTATTAAGAAAATGGGAGAGCATAATATAGTTATTTTAGATAGTACTATACTAATAATTAGATGGTATGTTTCTTTGTACTACATTGTACTATTTATTATCTAATACAATTTTGTTGATAATGTCACATTTAGTAAAATCTAATATAAGTTTTTTAATTTCTTGTTTGTGAATGTGTCTATATTCACCTATGCGTTGACTTTTAAATCAAGTTGATATAATGGACTTATAATACTTAATTTACTATACAAAAGAATACCATTTGGATACCTAATAATACTTCTTTTCATATTCCTTAATACTATCATAATATTTTTCTTCACATAAAATAATAATACAATATATGTCTTATTACTAAAAATTATTTTGATATGATATGGATAATCTATCAGTATCATTAATTTTATGTCTCATAAATTACTAGATGGACGCCTCATAAGATTTAGAATTAATCAAGTTGATATAATGGAGTCAACAATATCTTTTATTATATGAGATAATACTATTTACATATCTCATAGTACTTTCTTCCATATTCTCTAATACTATTATATTATTTTTTTAATCACCAACTATTCTAATATCTATTTCATTACAAAAATTTGTTTGGTAATAATATAGATAATTTAACATTACATTTAATTTAATTCAAAAATACTAGGATCTCTCATAAGAGATAGTACATTGTATACAATAATATTATATTGATATTTTGTTAGTAGGTTTACTTACTCTATGTAGAATTATAATTTTATTATTTGTTACTATTTTATATCATAATTTCACCCAATTAATGACATGTAGTGTAATTTTATCCATTTTTTATTTTTGTTTGTTTACGTTCAATTATGCATTGTCTTTCTTAATCAAATTGGTACAGTCAAACTGGTAGTACTTTTTATTGTACAAGAGTCTATTTAGATATCTCATAGTACTTTCTTTCATATTCCATAGTACTATCAAATTATTTTTTGCATCACAAAATTACTATCCAAATATCTATTTTATTACAAAAATTTATTTTTTTAATAATGCAGATAATGTAATAGTTCATATAATACTACTTTATATAAGGAATAGTTCATTTTAGTTATTTTGGTCGATAATATGTTGATATTTTGACAGTAAGTTTCTTTGCCTTATAGTGCTATTTTATTATTTATTAGTATAATTTCTTCAAGTTTTATAAATAATTCACGCTATCAAATTATTTGAGACTTCAATAGAAAGTATTTATTTTTCTTAATCTACATTTGAAACCATTATTCATTTGATTTTAAACTAGGTTTTTCTTTTTAAAAAATGTACAAAATAGAAAAATTGATAAGATTACCTGTTATAGCAGGTTTACAAACAAATGATAAAATTGTTATCATATAACAATCCTTATCATTGTGTAATGAGGTGTTAACTACTCATTGGATAGCTATTAAAGGAATGGTTCTCTCAACAATACTAAAGTGACTATAGAATTTTCCATATATATATATTGGAGGATATTTTGGGTATATATCTATTTGTCCATGCTGCATTGCTACATATCGATATCACTTTTGGGTTATTTATTTATTTATTTGGCAACTTAAGATTAGAGTTAAATAGCTTGGTCAGTTTTGCACTAAGGATTTGGTGTCATCTTCTTCTAATTTTGCCCCCATGATCAACAATCAAACTTTATAATAAATGGACAGTTTTGTCCTTGGTTTGTCATTGAATGGACGAAAGTACTCATAGCTATGGGTGTAGTGTAATTTATAAGTTTGGTTTCCTGTTTTGCCCTTCGTGATGAAAAAAACCATCCTCTTTAGTATAAAAAGAAATACAAAAAAAATATAGGCTCTTTTTGGCTAGATGCATAGTTATTAAAATCTCGATCCTACTTGTTAGCATCCTAGGCGACAAAAACAACTTGAATCTCATGTGGAATCTCAAATTAGGTAGGATTTGGTAGGATCGTAGCTATTAGGATTTCAAACCTATGTTCCTATTTTTTTATGCCTTTTGAGTCATCAGGTTTTGTTTGTTGAATGTTTTAAAATTTATAAATCAATTGGTTGGCCTATCTACAATGCAAATCAATTTATTTACGTTAATATTGGCCTAATTTTATATATTTTCTATTTAAAGTCTAAAACTCTCTATTTCCATTGTACAAAGATATAAACTTTTTTTTTTCATACAATAAGCACATATCATCAAATCTTCTTTTTTAAAAAAATCAAATATTGTTGATAATATTTGATAACCCTATTTGATTAATTATATTGAAGACTTATTATAAACTTTTGTTATGTAAATGTATTTAAGTTCTTAAACTTTTATATTCAAATGTCCAGTAATTTAGTCTTAAAGTTACTAAAATAGATCCTAAAATATATTAATTTCTACAAAAAATAAACACATGGATAAACATAAAATTTTAGTTTTGGGATTTAGAATATAGATATCTCATGTAAATAAAAGATCTACTAAAAAAAGTACAAAAACTAATATTAATTCTTTTCAAAAAAGAACAAAAACTTCAGTACTAATTAATTCCTTTAGGCATGAAAAAAATATTTTTATTTAAATTTTGTCGATCACAATATGTGAAATTTATGGTGTATGAATATGAATTTATCCCCACATAGTTATATAGATATTTCATGTGTACTAAATTTTTCTTAAAAAGAAAATGTGTAAATTCTCAAATTTGAAAATCATTAATGGGAAAACTTCCTTCTTGTAGAGCACAATATACATGCATTTTGTAAAATAGGTCAAAATATTATAATTTTTTTACACATTTAAAAAACATTTGCTGTAAATTTTATCATGATTTTTGTATTTTTATTAACTTGCAAATTTCTAATTTAGTTATTTTAGACATTTTTGGTAGGATATTATGATTCTATGATCCATTCCTTCAATTCAATTATGAAAACTTTAAATTGATCCTATGTAGGATTCCAATTTTGAAATTATGTGGATGTATAATGTTTTCCTTAAGAAAATTTTTTCCTGAAAAATATTTTACATGAAAAAACTCATTGTCTATACAATGTTTTGATGCTTGGATGATAAAATGAAAATATTTTGAATATAAATTTTTCATCTTTGATTTTATCAATATGAGTTAAAAAAAATTATAAAAATCTAATAAATACTTTACAAGTAATAATTGTCAACAAAATTTTGATTTTGTTTAAAATTAAATTATAAGATGAGTTATGAATTATGCGTAGTGATAGTTATATTATTGTAGAAGAGAATGAATGGACAGAAAATTAAAATAGGTTTAGTAATCAAGCAATTGAGCATTTAAAAGAAAGTATTTGAGATTTGATGTTACTCTTAAACTCTTTTGAAAATAATTGATGCTCAATAATTCCGTAAATTATTTCAAGTAGAGGAAGGAAAATTAAAAATATTTTACATAGATATTTCAAGGAAAATTCTACAATCCCATTGTGGGAACTTTCCCGTTGTACTTTAAAGACAAGTACAGTACATCACCATATGTTTTCAAAACTTGTATTGTACAGCCCTTAAAACTAACGAGATAGTTCTTTCAACAGGATTGTAGAATTTCTTGTATTTCAAATAGCCTCGTAATAAAAAACAAAGATTTAGAGACTTCATCGTCTCTTTACTTACCACCAGGGAGACAAAGAGTCTAATAGTAGATAAAATCTCAATCTCTACTTATGTAATACCTCAAAATCATTAAAAGTGTAGGTGGATTAAA
Source organism: Cinchona pubescens (assembly GCA_025175665.1). NCBI lineage: Eukaryota > Viridiplantae > Streptophyta > Magnoliopsida > Gentianales > Rubiaceae > Cinchona > Cinchona pubescens. The sequence continues at coordinate 469,931 of JANKKI010000223.1, forward strand.
GTAAAGCTTCCAATTGTGAAAGATCGCACCAAAAATTAGTGATGGCAAGTGGAGAAATTAGGATAATAGATAAAAAGTTCAAATTAGTCTCAATTTGTTAAATATTTATTCTTGTAATCTTTAAAATACTGCTATTAAATTAGGGTTTGGTCTTATAAATGGTAAACATTGATTGATTGTTGTGTTTTATTTATTTATTTATTTAGGGTTTTCTTGTTGCATGTTGCTTTATGTCGCCCCTTGTGTCTTCTTATGGTGGTTTTGTATGTTGGATATGGAATGTTAAAGTAGAAAATTATGTGTGTTCTTATTTTTTTAATTTTTAAGCCTTATTTTATAGAATATTATATTTCAAAACACTGATTGATTGTTGCGGCCCTTGTCGTATTCTTTGTATGTTTTTTTGGCTTTAACTGATAATTATTTATGTTTGTTAACAATAGCACGACTTTTGAAATATATGTTCTAGAGGTTCATCTTAGAGAGGAGTTTGTTCAGGTCCTTATTCTACAGTAAAAAAAGTCAATAACTTGATAATGTTGATCTTGATTTAATGTCATATTTTGAGTTACTTGATCATAAAAGGTTTAAAAGAAATTGATGTCCCAAATGATAGCCTAGTATACTATAGGGTAGATGGATTTGATTCACAAAATGATCTTAAATTGGTTAATAGAGATAAAACAGTATTGGAAATGTTTGAGATGAATAAGAAGCATAGAATTTTAAAGCTTTATGTACGCCAACCTCTTAATTAGTTGGTGCTAACTTTGAACCTAATAAAATAGATAGTGTTAAGATAGCATATAATGTTTGCTAATTAGAATGTTCGTGCAAATGATAAAAATGTTTTGAATAAATAGGGATGATGGTGATGCATCAAATGCTTCATGAGTGTGAAGATGATGGTAGTAGTGAATCTGATTCTGATTTTGAGTTTTTTCTTTATGAAGATGACCTGAGTAATGAGTGTAATCCTGTAAATGAGCAAGAAATGGCGAAAAAGTGGGTCCCGAACTAAACATTCCTAATAATGATGAATTTGTGCAGATGATCAATGATGAATTTAATGACAATGTTGAAGAATGCATGTTATATACAAAAGGAAATGATAACATTGTAGAACATGAAACGTAAGTGATAATAAGGTATTGCATGCTGCTTATAACTCATCTGATGAGGACATGAATGATGAATTTCATGAATTCAACATGGAAAAAAATATAAAAATCCTAAGTTGTTAGTTGGTAGTTGTTCTCCATTTTCCATGACTTTAGAGTTGCATTAAGTATGTACTCCATTGTGAAAGGTTTTATACTAAACTTCCTAAAGAATGAAAGTGATAAAATAACTACTATTTGTTCAAAGTAGTGTGGGTGGAAGAGTCATGCTTCATATTTTAGGGGCAGCAAAACTACACTTCACATGAAGTTATTAAAGGCCTGCCTCATGAGTGCTCTTGGTCTTATCTGTCTAGAATTTTTATACAAGACATTGCTAATCATCCTGATTTTAAATAGGGGAGTTTAAGAAAGATATCAAGAGGAGGTTTAAACTTATGTGTTCAAGATCTCATGTGCATAGAGAAAAGAATATGGTTTTCGAGACTATCCATTATTGTTAAAATTTGAATCCTGGGTCGTAGGATCGTAAACAAGATAAAAAGAAAAGGTTTAAACTTTTGTGATCTCAACTGTATAGAGCAAAGAATACGGTTGTGGTGACCCAAACCATCCAAGGGGAACACTCTAATATTTGTTAATTTTGTTTTGTAGGGATTGCTAGAGCAGCTAAACACTAATAAGAGTAGATTTGTATTTCACAAATTATACAAAAAAGTGCACGCATCCTTACAAGTAATAAAGTGATGAGTAGAGATCATTCCCATGAGGACTAATTCTACCAAGTCCTAAAATTAGCATAACTTAACTCTGTCCAAATGATCAATAATGAAATGGCGAAGGCAATGAAATAGAAAAGTAAATTAAATAAAGCAAATAAACAAAAGAGTAATACAATTGATGAAAAGATAGGGCTCAATTATCACTCAGCACTTTGTATGAATCTCATCTCTCCTTTTCCAATTACGAACTAGAGTTTTGTTGAACCTAGGGTTCTCATATATTTATAAGATCTTTTTGAAATCATGCAAACCAAATAATCCAAAATAAGTCACTATATTTCTATTTGTTTAATCACCCTTTTAATTTCCTAGGACTTCTAAAATTTGTTCATACATGTTTTAACACTAGTTTCGAAGCATTTGGAGTGAATTTTTATCATCAGAGAGAGCTACTTCTTGGGTTTGTTAGGGTGATCAGCTAGCTTATTCATATTCACCTATTAGCTGTTCATGTGCACCAATTAGCTTAATATACAAAATTTCCTTCTTATTTTTGGTTGCTTTTGATTCTATATTATACTCCTAGGCCTGGTCTAATCTGTGGTATTAGTATCAACTTCCCATGGTTTTAGGGAAAGGAAGTGAGGTTTTGGCCTGGGGAAGTTAGGGTTTCGAAGGAGGAAATCACAAGGTAAGTAGTTCTTACACCTTTTTATTGAATGCTTGTTATATTTCTTATGTGCAGCAATGAATGTGAACAAATGAGATTAAGGCAAGAATCATTAGTCTTATAAAGGTTTGCCTAATATGTGTACGTAAGTGGTATTAAGCCCTTACATTGATTAGTAATTGAGGCACGCTCAATGGTGTGCTAATAAGAACGAGATAGGAGTTAAAAGTGCAAGATGAAAGAAAATGGGTGGTTAAAAAAGATGGCGGAGATAAAGTAGTGAAGTGATTGGTTATTTAAAGGAATTTACATGGATATTTGAAAATGTATTAATTTTGACATTATACCAAACCTTATGCTTTATATAGAGTTAGATATTGAGCTTTGTATTGGCAAATGTTTTGGGTAACTTATGTAATGGTATATTTATGTGAATTGTTCATGGTTTTTGGTGTATCCCTGGTGTAATCTTGTGTTTTCTATATCTAGGCCTTATGTACATTTATACAAGTGTTTGCCATCATATACCTAGACCTAGTCCATTTGATATAGTGTTAATAAATATGCTAATCACTCATAAAAGTATATATAATCGAGCATATACACATAAGGTTACAGAGTATTGCATTGGTGATTGCCGTCCTACAAGTTTCGTCATGTAAGCACTCATTGGGGAATGTTAGGGTTAGTCCCATTTACATGTTAATCATAAAATTGTTTATCACTGCATTAGCACTCGTGGGTAAATTTCATGCCACAAAAATGGTAAAACCTTTTTATTAACATCCATGAATATGATGAACATTTGATTATATAATTTGTTGTTGGGAATGATAATAGAGTTCTAACCCTTTCAGTTTATATATCCCTCAACCGAGGTAAGTATGAATAATTATGTAAGTTGTGTGCATTAATTATCTAAGTAGCCTAAAGTCTTGTGATAATGAATTGTTGCCATGAGTTCAGTGATTTTGCATGATAAATGCGACATATGTTTTATGTAAGTGAACGATCAATCTTTCTAATTTGCTTTATCGTATTATATTCCATGAACTTGAATGCTCTATGCTATGTTTAAGTGATAATATGATTCATTGGTTGACTTTATGAATAGTTGAATTCTCTTATGATATTTTATCTAAGTGCGAATGGTTATGACTGTTATTGTGCCTACAGAAAGACCTCACAGTACCCTACAAACCAAACTTTATAGAAGGATCTTACTTGTCATTGTTATTAAGTTTTACAGAAAGGTTTACTAATTAGAAAACTTACAATAAGGCGATCGTGACTAACTAAACTTTACTGAAATGCTTATCATATTATGTTGTGTGATTGAAGCATACAAGAAGATTTTACTTGTCATGTTATCAAGGCCTCAGAAAAGGGGCTTACTATATTCAATATCTGATTTGAAATTGTGAATCGTATTGCAACTGCAAAGCCTTACTATAAGAGCTTTACTATGTCATGTTTTATGATTAGTGAATCTAAACTGATCTCAGATAATTGAGTATAACCTACATACTGAATACAACATTAGTTTTATGCTTTATATTCAATAGGGAGGTTTAAGTACTATTTAATGAACTTTGTTTTGCTTACTCTCTTTAGTGATATTAGTTTTTTGTAGTTGAACCGTTAGAGCTTTTGGCTAAGCCTGTTTGTGAACTAGAGTAGGGAAGGGATTTTGGTATGCATTATACTTCAAGAGCTAGGATGTGTTTATTTTGCTAGTGTGAGGTTATTTTTCCCTTTTGTTTTGGCCTGCGTGCCAGTGTAATTGATTAGAGTTTGTACTGTTTCTTGGCAGCTAATGTTTAGATGGCCTGATTTGTAAGATGTAAATTATGTTTTTTTTTTAATGAGGATTGGAAGTATGTTTTGTGATTGTGGCTGCTAGCTATTCCATACTGTGCCTTGTACGTTTAGGGGTAGCCCTTACATACACGCACAACACATCGGGACTCGCTTGAAACCCTAACTTAAACACACATAAATAAATCTCTTTTAGAGAATTAACAATTTCCTAGGATAGAGTATAGATTTTGTGTGAGTTACATGTATACCAACTTAAAGCATAGATTTAAGGATAAAACACTAAGAGATCTCATGTTGGCACAATGCTGCAACATCCTACTTACATGAACAATTTGATAGCAAAATGAGGGAAATAATATTGTTGCACCTGATTCTCATGCATGGCTAAGGGCCATTATGAAAATATGTGGGCTAGGCACACATTTTCAACTAATTATAAATGTGACTTGTTGACTAATAATATATGTGAGAGATTTAACCAATACATTAAGGAGTTTGTGCTAACTATGTTTGGGATCATCAGAAGGAAAATGATGTGCAGGTCAAAAAGAAAAAGATAGTAGGGAAAAAATTATGGTCAAAGATATACCCGAGAATAGTTCAAAAAAGTTGAAGAGAGATTAAATGATGTGATTCACTTTGATACACTTGCGGCTGGCAATTGTATGTATGAAGTGACAACCATAAGCAAGACATTTGTAATGAATTGTAGAGAAAGATGATATATCTAAAAAGAGTGGGATATGACTGTAATACCATCTACATGTCCAAGCTCAAGTCCCATTCAAAGGCCTTTATTTCAACAACCCTCCTGTATACTCCATCGTCAACATCAACAAATGTATACGCCTCTACCCCAAGTAGAAAAGAAGAGCAGGACATCTTTTCTTAATTCATGACTCAAACCTCGGCAAGGTTAAGAACTGGGATGCATGAATCAGTGATTTGGAGAATCAAGTGGACCAAAAAGAAATTGTCAAGATACCCCCAGGTACTTTACCAAGTGATACCATAGTCAACTGAAGAGAACAAACTAAGGCTATAATCTTGAGGAGTGGTAGAGTTGTTGAAAATGTTGAAAATGATGTTGAAGTTCGTGCAAAGAATGATGATACCCTTCTTAGGCATAAGTTGGGTAGGGCTCACCTATTCATTATCAGTTATGACATAGATAATACCTGCATCAAACCATATCATCACCTCTTTTCTCACTACCTCCTATAAAGTTGGGTTAAGACACCTTTAGCATTGTCTAGTAGGCTTATAGTTATCATTCAATAAAATGTTGTGCATACAAATGGTAAAATTATTCTCCCTTAATGTCTTGCTAACATTGATGCTCTATGCAGTTGCACTTTTACATCATCTATGCTCTATGTAATTGCACTCTTTCGCAATTTTAATACACCAAGTAATTTAGCAAGTTTATCAATAGACAAGTTAGCATTCACAATGAACGGAAAGGTCTTATCATCACGAAAGCATATATAAGGTGTGGGGGAAGATATTTCAACTCATCCTTGCGGGTTCGTTGGTTGGATCCCCCATTTACCTTGTCCCTCTTTGAAATCAACCTTCTTTTTTGGAGGATTGGCCTCTAACATCCTTAAACAAACTTGGGTGGCTTCATTGTGTTCCTCTACTTGCCTGACAAGTGCCTTTCCAATGGGATCCTTGGAAGCTCATTCTAATAACTCCACAAATGTTGATTATTATAATCTTTAATTATGCTTAGCTATGTGTTGTTTCTCTCAATTTAAGGTTTTTAGTTTATTTTTGTTATTTTTCAGTGTTTAGTCATTTGTATTATTTAGTGAATAAAGTTTGACTATTGGTCATTAACAAATATATTGCTATGTGCAGGAAATGGCGGAAGAGATACGTAACCCATGTAGCTGAGAAGCTGGTTGGAGTGTTTTTAGTTGCCTTGGCCGTGGCTAGGATTAGTATCGCATTGCTATTGATTATTTGAAGAAGATTATTATTCCAAGAGTATTTTATTTACATCTGTACCGGTGGCGTGGCCGCGACAAGGAAGCTAGTGGTTGCAGCGACCGGAGTAGTAATATACGAAATAAAGATACTGTTTTCACCAGTGTTCAATATTAAAAGTGTAAAAGTTACATGGCTATGGCGAGGGTCGTAGTGGTCATGGCAAATGCGCTAAGTATGAGTTTATCTAAGTACTGTGGGTTCTTGGCCGCGGCTATGATGTCCCTTTGTCACAGTGAGCACACACATCAAGGTTATAACTCTACAACAATGGATTTCACTTTCTTAGGCCTGTAAATACATCCTTTTAGTAGCTTTTTCAGGGAGTCGAGTCATTTTTATTAGGTTTATATCAGGTGAGTAGAAGTAGCTTTAAAGTGCTTGTTTGCTTCTAGTTTCGCATTTTTTCATTTCATAGATTAGATTTATTGAATTTCTTTACAACCCGGAAGGATTCTTGCTCTTCGTCCATAGAGTGCACGGTTATATCAGGTTGTATTCATTTTATTTTCTATAAGTAGTTAGACTTTAGTCTAGGGTTACAATGGAACCCCAGCTCCTAATTATTTGTATCCATGACATGATTATTTCATCATTTTAGTATGAATTTATAGTTTATTCTCTATATTCATTGTGCGAATGGTTTCTTGGTTAATAGAAATTATTTTTTATTATACTTGTAGCTATTCGATTAATTGTTGTGACAGATTTGGAATGATCTGTGTGTACTTCTTGTAGTCCTATGCATGAAAACCATAAATTGGCAATCATTGAGTGTAATCATGAATCAAAATATTAGACTGTACTTTAGTTAGACGGGTTATGACCATCAGTTCTCATTAGGTTAATCAGGGCTATTGCGGACTGTTTTGTAGCTCTCAATCTGTTAAACCAAAATAAGTCAAAATTGTCAGTGATTGAATATGAATTAATTAGAAATATTGGTGAAGTCACTATCCTAGATTGTTCACTTATCTGTTTATCTATTTTATATATTTCTTGTGTCGTTCAATCTTATTAATCGCAATTCACTGTGCTTGCTAAATAGATTCAAACTGTTTGATTCTTGTTTTTGCTATTGAATTACTTTATTTACCTTGTTGGATTGATTCGTTACTCTTACTCTACAATTGGGATCTTGTATACTTGAGAGTATGAGACTAGGTTAATGTAATTTGGTTAACTTAAGTTACATAACATTCCAACAAAATTTGGAAACAACATCATCTATAATATCAATTATCATCACATCATCGCATAGGGAAGAGAGTTTAAGGGACTCAAAAACATTAAAATTAACAATGTCATGACCCTACGTTGCACCATCCTTCTTGAACATCTCTATGTGCTTTTTTATTTTCCAAAAGTCATTTTGGGTCTCCCAAGGATAAGTGGAATTTTCTTATCCTCTTTCCTATCCAAAATGATAAAAGTCCGCTAGTAAGAAGAATTGTCAACTTTGACCAAGATGTCTTTTAGGTTCTTAATGCTCCTATCAGCTAATTGGAGAGATTCATAGGTTGGTTTGAGCTCCCTATTTCTCAACTTCTTGTACATGAAGAGCGGCATGAGGTTAATAGAGACTCTGAGGTCACACAATGTCTTTTTGAAACTCAACCATCCAATTGTGCATGAGATTGAAAAAGAATCTTTCATTTTTGGAGGCAATTTATTTTGGAATAATAGTGCTACAGCCCTCGGTTAGACATAGGATATCATGTCCCAATCACTTCCTCTTGGTTGATAGAACTTGCTTTATGAACCTAGCATAATTCAACATTATTTTCTAGTACTTCAACTATTGGAATATTGATCTCAATCCTTTTGAATATTTTCAAGAACCTCTTGAATTTCTTTTCTTTGTCTTTACCTTTTAGAGACAGGACCTGGGGGTATGTCTTCCTTTGAGCAAATGAAATCTTCACTTCTTTTGACAAATCCAATGGCTTTTCCCTCTCTTCATTCCTTCTTCTATGGGGTATTTGATATTTGCTAGTTACCTCTGGCATATCATCCTTCCCCTTAGAAGATTCTTCAACATCAATAGTAACATTATCACTATTCTTTACACGAACTTCAACATCATTTTTTTCAACATTTTTAATGACTCTACCATCCACTGCTCTACCACTTCTCAACATTATAGCCTTAACTGGTTCCCTTGGGTTGACTATGGTGCCATTTGATAAAGTACTTGGTGGTCTCTCGGCAATTTCTTTTGCAAGTTCGCCTGCTTGATCCTTCAAATTGTTGATTAATGCCTCTTGGTTTTTAAACCTTGCCAAGGTTTAAGTCATGAAATGAAAGTGATGTCCTCAAGGTTGCTCTTCTTTTCCACTTGAGGTGGAGGCATATGCATTTGTTGATGTTGACAATAGAAGGGCTATATTAATAAACTTTAACAGAAGATTCCAATGGAAGGGTTGTCATTTAATGGAAGGGTTGTATAAATGGAATCATTAGTAAGCACATGTTATGACCTGGAAAAGAAAACAAAAACAAAGCACATCTTATTACTGATAAAAAAACTTCAATTTCTATTGGAAGTGTTGTGGCATGACAAGTCTCCAAAGAAGCATCAAGTGTTTCATTTTCTGTGGCAGATTCATCACGTGGTCTTCCAACTGCTGCACTCTACAGGATCTCATTCCCCTATATGTGCTCTCTGTAACTCTTTTCCTAGAACCTCCCACCATATTCATGATTGTTCATGGATTGGAGATTTTTGACTCACTATCCTCTCCTCTAATTTCCTCCCACAATTCTTCTTTCACTATTCCGTTGGATTTATACTAACTTAAAGTGCAACACATTGGTTCAAGGGTTTTCCTGGAATCTTTGGTTTACCTTCACTAAATATGTAAGTTCTCGGGCTCGTAACCAATATATATTCAATCATACTCCATTATACCTTACTTAGCACCGGCAAACAATCTATTCCCATCTTTGGTAATACTACCATTTTGCCTTATCCAACCCTTCCGTTTTCCTCAAAAAGACCCCGCCAGACTACTATATATATATATCCCTACATTATGATGGTAGTTTATCCCCTATTATTCATTTGGCTAGCGCTGGTGGAATGTTTCAAAATCACATTGGGCGTTGCCCATTAGGCTAAACCCACTGCATTAGTTGTATGTCATCATCATCATTAGCAGCTAAACTCTGGGTTGTTTAGGATGACCTGGGGGATTTCCTAGCCAAGTCAAGCAGCAGATATTTCAAGTAGCAAATGAGATGAGTAGTAGATCTCCTAGCCAAGTCAGCAGTGCAGCATTGGGACTCTTTTGTTTTATTTTCACTGCACCCTTTTTTGTATTTAGTGTGTTATCTTTTGATGCACACAGATTGCCCCTCCCAAGGCGTGTGGGATCTTTTCATCATGTTCTAATGTTTCTGACATGGGAATAGATGCCTCATACCGTTTGGTTTGTACCGAACTCTGAGTACTCAATGAAATAGAAAAAAAGGTAAATTCCAATTATACCCCTTGTGATTTGGTAGTTTTCCACATAACTCCCATCTGGTTTAAAAACCTACAAAACACCCCTATAATTTTGGTCTAAATGCATAACTGACAAAAAATTGTTTAGCCATAACTGTTGAAATGGTCGATTATACCCCTCTGCCTCCCGCTTTTTAGTATTATACTCTTATATTAAAAAAACAAAAAACCACAAAAATTAGAAAAGTAAAAAAATAATTTTAAAACAAAGAAAATTCATGAAAATTAAATAACATGAAAAAACAAATAGAAAGTGGGAAGGGGGTAAGTGGGTTAACAAAACAAGGTGGTTGGGGGTTGAATTGAGATGGGAGCGATCAAGAGGTTGGACAAGTGACGGGAGGTGTGGCGGTGGGGTAGGGGATGAGCCATAGGGTTGGGGGTTGAAATGGGGGATGGGGGTAGGGGTGAAACGCCTAACAGTAAGGAGGACACGAGAAGCAGAAAAAGGGGTTAGGTAGGGGGAAAAGGGGATGAAGTGTGACAAGGTAGCAAATCAGGGGATTGGGATGGTAGGTAGAGGGGTACATGTGGTCTATGAGTGGAGGGTGGTTGGGGGTGGGCTGGATCTGGGTGGGATGGGGGTTAGGGATGGCAGCGATGGCAGGGATGGTGGATTTGGGTGATGTGGGCAGTGGTGGAGCTTTGGGGATGGTGGTTATGGCTAGTGGTTGAAAAGGAGGGGTGGATGCTGAGGAAGATGGCTTCAGTTTTTGAATTTTAACCTAAACTTTGTTTAATTCTCTTTTGTTCCTAAAATAATTTTATGATGTATAATTTCAATTTATTAAGGGTAATTTGAGAAGAAAATTGTGCAAGATACCAAAATTTTCAAAGTCATATAGATGCTTTGGCACATGGCATCCAACTTCCATTAATAGATGAATTTTCCGTCCATTAGACATTTAAATTGAAATTATAATCTCAGGTGTATTTATAAGTTTTTAAATCATAAAGGGTTATATGGAAAAATGTCTAAACACATCGGGATATAAGTGAAATTTATCCCAAAAAAAAGGTTGTTTCCGTAAAAGAAAAAGGAGCAGCATGAAGTAAAACACACTAAGATTTTAAAAATAGACTTAAAAGGGCAATTAAATCCATTTGTAATATTTTGGGTCGTCGGTGCAGTACACCAAGAAATTACCTTTACCCTTTAAGATAGGTAGTTTTATTCCATATTAAGAGTAACTCCACTTTGAATCCCCTAATTTGTAGCTAATTTTTACTTTGTATTTTGCACTCTATATTTTAGTTTTGGATATATTGCTTCCTAAACTCTAAGATTTACAATGTTTTAATTCAATTTTTGACATTATTACCAAAATTAAGGATGTATCAACCGTGTACATCAGGCAACTAAAGTAGAACATTTGTCGAATTTTTAAACATAATTAAAAATTAAACCAAAATAAGACAATGTTATATATAAAGAGTGAAGAGTGCAATGTATTCAAAATTTAGAATTTAGATTCAAAGTGAGAATTGACTATATGTTAGAGGCTACAAAGTGAAATTAATCATGACTACCTTCATTGTACAACACAGCCCAAAACAAGTGCTTCGTGTGCAAATACCTATCATTCATCAATTCTAATAGCAGTGTTAAAAAATAAATTACACCGGAATAAACATGAGTGTTTGGGTGCAATATACTCAATTAAAATATTGAATGCAAAGTAAGAATCGGGGACAAAATGATAAATCCATCCATATTATTAATATTTGAATCACGATCATATTTAAATAGATCATCTATATATTTATTTTGTGCCTAATTCACGTAAAATTTATAATAGTAGCGACTAAATGAATTAATTAAATTCGTATCTCTACTTAAAAAATAATAATGGCGTAAAACTATTAGCAAGTTTAACTACTAGCACAAAAAATAATACTACATATTCCAAAGCAATGTATACATATTAGATTGTCATATCACGTGCATTGCACAACCAATTTCTACTAGCATAAATAGTGACAAAATGACCCAGAAGATAAGATTGATGATTATCTATTTTTCGTTAGCGACAACATTAAGTCCAGAAAAATGAGGTGCTATATGCTAAGAAACTATAACTAGAAAGTTTGACAAATAGTGTAGTATCAATAGAGAGCTTACCAAACTCAGTCGCCACTTGCCACTGGTTAGTACTTCGCCAGTTCTGCTTACAATCTATACGTAATGTGGCTACTACAAATGGATAGGATTTTGAAATCCGAGAAAGAATCCAAAACCCTAACACCTAACTATATCGTTTACTAATGTGAAGTAGAACACATCTACACCCATTTTTAATGCATATTGTCTCTTTCTCTCCCGTGTTAATCCTTCCCATGGTACTTACTTCTTTTCGTATGTTATAAATGGGGAGGGGAAGAGGCAATAAACCATACTCTCACAACCTTCCTTTAGATATCTATACGGCAATATAATTGATGCCCTAATGTGTATTTAAGAAATATGAAGTTTAAGGCTTGTATTTTCCTTGGCCTCCTCTTTGCTGTTCTGTTCAGTTACATAAATGTTGTGGCTGAGGCAGCTGAAGATGAGAAAAAGAGTTAGTATTAAATTCTATTGAATCTTTCGCACAGTTTTCTTTACATAAAAGCATATCAAAAGCCAAAGTTGCCATTCATGCAGGAAGGTGAAGGCCATTAATGATTTAACAGTATACCAATGGAAACATGCTATTGTGATCATAAAACATGCAAAAATATGTCTTTTATCTGCATGACTATATATTTGCTTTATTTCTGAATTTATAGCTTCCTGATTTGTGCAGATGATGAAGCTAAAGAGATCAATACTGCATATAATATAAAAGAGACTGACCAGTATGGAGGCGGTTGTACGTTCGGCTGCTGTGGTGGTAGGGGTCCATATGGATGCAGAAGGTGTTGCGCACCTGGTGAGGCTAATATCATCACCTGAATGCCAGTACTGTTTTCTTGGAAGAAATTTGTTTTTCCTCGTGCATGATCATGGGATGATTTTCCACCAAGATATATAAATGGTAACATGTTGCTAATTTATGCAGTAGAGGCAGCTGGTGAAACCTATCAGATAGCTGGAGATGGTTATGGCGGCGGGGGCGGATATGGCGGTGGCTGGGGTGGTCGAGGTGGCGGCTGGGGAGGAGGTGGTGGTGGATCGGGTGGAGGTGGTTGCCGATTCGGCTGCTGCGGTTACAATAGGTGGGGAGGTTGCCGGTGCTGCTGGACAGCTGAAGAAGCCAGAGCCTACATGGACAACGAAGCCAAACCCTGAAACATGGTCTAAAATATTTAGTCGCATAAAACCGTCCATGTAATTATGTAGATAAATAATATACATGGAGTGCGCGCGAGTGAGAAGCAAGAATAAGTAGGAAGATTTGATTCCTACCTTTGTACTAGGGCTAATTAGTTCCCTATTTGAACTGTGTTCCTGCAGCTCTATGTAGTTATGAATCTGAACCTTATTTTTTCATGCCAAAAGCCTATTTTAGTTTAGTTCTTCTTTCAAAATTTTAGAGATTCCTAATTTTTAAGGGTTTCTAACATATAAGTAAAATTACAAGTATCCACAGGAACAAAACGTTGACTAAAGCTGCAAACATGAGATCTATCAAGACATTGCACTATTCTTGAACACTTGAACTCTTTATTTGATCACTTAAAAGAGATTATTTGACTGGTGGTAAAAAAAAGAAAGAAAAAATAGTACCTTATCTAAACAAATAACTTGAAAGAAGATGAATTGTAATTTTAAACGTTTAAATCAAGATTAACATGTCCAATCGAGCTTGTGTACCATTAAATAAAGAATAATGCATTGCCACTTTTAAAAAGTAAATACGGATTTCAATATTCACAATTTGCAACAAGAAATGCATGGACCAAAGTCTTTATCAATAAACAGCCAACTGCTGATTCTATGTGCAACGGTTGACCAGGCAAAATCAGAATTAACAATTCATTATGGTATGAGCCATGCACTATCTAATGGATGGCTCCTATATTCAAATTCCACGACAGATCCCCACTGTAACAGAAAAATCAGTACATCAAATTGGAAAAAGGAAAGAGTTCATATGACGAATGGATCGTTAAATCATGTAAAGGAAACCCAAAATTTTGTTCAAAAGATGAGAAGATAATCGGAAGAGAAAATTATCACAAATTTCTCAAAAAAAGGAAGAGGAGGTTTGCATGGTAAATTCTTCTATGCACTAAAAAAAAATGGGTACATACTAAAAGAAAAATGAGTATTTGTGACTTTAAAATCAAGTTATAAAAAGTAAAATATATATCACAATATCTATTGTGACTTCTTTGTTACCCTCATATAGGTGTCACTTACTACAAAATCACAAAAATATTTGTGACTTACAAAAGAAAGTCATACAATTTTTTTTTGACTAAAAATGATACATTTTTTGACTTGTATTTGATAGTAATAAAAAGTAAAAAAATATAAAATTTTACATGACATGAAAAAAGAAAGTCACAAATAAACTTTTGTGACATGAATTGCAAGTCAAGTACTATACTTTTATGATAGCAAATTTACAAGTCATAAAAGATCTTTGTGACCCAACTTAGTACGTCATAAATAAGGTTAAAAATTAGCTTGAACACTAACACCTTTTGTGACTTGCACCATTCATCGGTTTCAATTTCTTTGACATGCAATTTCCACAATTGCCTTTTGTCCATTGAACATCTTAAAAATTAATAAAATAATGTTTGTCCATCGAACAACATGAAAATTAATAAAATACTAAATACATTATGCTTTTGTATTAGACTCCAACCCACAAATTAAATATACGATATCCAAATCATGATAAAACTAATGAAATGCAAGTTCTTACAAACAATTTACATGAAAAGCTGAAAAGGGTACAAAAATTTATGAAAATACTACAATACACATAAAGATTGTTAGAATTCCTTCATATTACAGCGAGATTTGACATCCTAAAACTTTATCCAAAAACCTGTGCATCAGAATGGAGAAAATACAACAAAAACATAATATAGGAATCGAAAGCCAAATTTCAAGATCCAAATTATCAAAACATATTTACATTCCCAACTCTTCATCCTAAACCTGTAAAAGGGGGAAAATCATATTCGAAAGTAAATCCCAATCTAAGATGATAAGTGGAGACAAAAAAATATTAGAAAAGTAAATAAAATACAAATTCAACAACTAGACCACAAACATGTTCTTCAAGGACAAATTACTAAGATTAATTTCCTAGATATCACTTACCACGAGAAACAACAAACTTGAAAACACTGTAAAAGAGGTAAAAACACCCATTTCAGTTGAAAAAGAATATACACCTTCCAGCCAAATATCAAGCGTCAAGGCAATGCAAGTTTTCATTTAGCGAAGAGACAAACATTAAGCATCAAGACAAAGCAAGTTCCATTTACTGCTAGTGAAGGGACACTATATTACTAGGAAAATAGATAGCTCCAGTCAAGTTGCTTTAACCAAAATATGGATGTAAAAAAGGTAGTAGAATAACAAATTGGAACGAACTTCAATAATTCCAAAGATACACAAACACCATACGGTTTCACTAGTTCTCAAATATAACTTGTGTAGGTTGCTAGCTTAAATAGGGTCAGGATATCAAATAAGAAGTTTGTATAAAATAAAAGAGATCAATATTAAGGGTAGGATTCCTGGTAAACAGGAGTACAGAGTTGAACAAAATTCACTTACTATCTGGCTAATGCATATACCGGCATCTTATAATGATATCTAAAATGATATAGACAAGGTCCTTGCTTCAGCTAAAAGGTGCAAATAAGTATAAAGTCAGTGCACTGTAAAGAAAAACTGCGAGCACACATTTTAGGCCAAAATGACTAAACAACAAAAATAACAAAAACTTATGTAATACAATAAGAAATATAATCAGGTTACTAAGAAAACCGAAGATTCTTTTCTCTATCCTATTTGACTCTTAACTCTCCCTCTCCCTTACAACTCTTTGGGAACAGGTAGTCAAAACAACATTCTGGATCGCAAACGATCCATGTTCCGAAACGACCGTACCCAGAACACGGATCGCAAGGTAAAAGAGATATCCATGTAACACTGATCAAACTAATAGTAGAAAACCAAGAAGCATGACCAAATTACTAAAAATGACATTTTACAAAATTTAAACAAAGTAGAAAAACATAAATAGCCAAAACTAATATACACAACTTCAAGTTATACATATCATTTCAAATGGTAAGAATTTAAATGGAATATTAACGCTGGAAAATTCATTTAGATTGAAAAGAGCCGGGTTTGATACCTTTTCTTTGGAACCCAATTATGTTTTTAATAAAACGGATATCCAAGGAAAGGCAAATAAGCAACTCTTCCATGGTTATATGCTGAAATTTTGCAATCTGTACTATTTAAACATGTCTAAAAGGGTGAAGGATGATATAACTCAAAATATTAGTTTAAATCTCAAGCATACCAGTCTTCTAACAACTGACTGAGGCAAAATAACATAAATGATTAGACAATAAGAAGTACAAAATTTTCCTTCATGAAGAATAAAAGAATATGACAATAGCACAAACCGGTTCATCAAAGAATGATGCATCCAATTGTAGTGCAGGGTTAAGAGTAGGACCTGCAAAATAGAAGAGTTCATCAATAATGTAAACCATTAATTAATAAAGTGAACACTGAATTCTCTTGTAAGAACCTCAAACCAGCAATCACTAAATTCTTACCATGCTAAAGGCAAATGCACCAATAGTCCAAAGTCGACGACAAGAGAATTCATATCGGCGAACACTTTTTAAAACATTGATGAAGTCATGACCTGTTTCCGTTGTCAAAGCATAAATTCCATGAGTGCATGACATGCTTACAGCTGTCAAAGAAAAAAAACAAAAACTTTTCCCTTTGAGCAACAACAATTTAGTAACGACAAGACAATTGGAAGAGCAGTGAACAAAAAACATGAACACAATTACTTTCTTGTATTGATAGTAAATAGTAGCTCAGGAACCAAAAAGTTTTGCATAGCTCAATACGCTAACTTGATATTGTATTATATTTTTAGGTAACAGGTTGGAGAGTGCTGCACTAAAAGTAAATGTGTGTAAGAATCAAATGGATCCCCAATGACACCCACATTCAACCCCCTCAGCCCCAAATCGTCATAGTCAAAAGTATAATCCGACTGTTAGAAATGTAACAATTAAATCGGAATGGAAAACCTATAAAAGAAGCCACGACCTTACCTAAAAGCCTTATGGCTGTAGATAGGATCCCTCCAGTAGCCACTAAATCATCAATTACATATACTCTAAGCTGATATTGTATTATACAAATAACTCAATATCAGTCTTAATACAAATAACTCAATAACAAAAATTTGGCAACAAAATCACAGAAAAAATAGGATTTCTCAATCCTTCCCTAAGAAGGAAAATGAAAAAAAAAAAAACCAAAAATAAACTCACGCTGCTATCCTACCATCACTAATCCACATCGATCTTCTATAAAAACACATAGTTGAATGGTTAATGTAGAAGCCCTAATTATTTTTAAAGCCTAGGCCTCAAAGAGCAAGGAAAAATCTAAGAATCGTAATGGTATGATTAATGAAGTTATCTCATGAATGATGCAGTGAGACTTGCGGTGGCCACCTTATGGCCATCACCGCCGTCATCTATTCCAATTTTGAGACAGCAGCTCCAAAAGATTTCAAAATAAAAATAGGTACTTATATAATTGAATGGAGGCCTAGGGTTCATAAGAAGGAAAAGTTAGCATAATCAGTAAAATTGGACAGGTAAATGCCATAATCAACCGTGAAAAAATTCAGAGCCGGCACAAGAAGATCACCTGCGGAAACAGCGTCTTCGGAAGAATCGTTTTTCGGCAGCCGGCGGAGAAAGGAGACACTGCAGCTCTGATCGATCGATTGAACTCATAGAATTCTTCAATTCTCATAGCTTTTTCACGTCACACAAGCAATTTTTTTATTTACATATTAATAAAATAATTGTGTCTGAATATTCATATATTATATTTATATCAATATAAAAGTGGAGTTTACTATAGTAGATTCTAGAATTTGGGGATGGAATCCTGAGGAGGATTTTTAGAGTGGGGAAAAAGGGAAGACGCTTAAGAATTGCATTTTCCCAGGATGGATGGGGAGGAGGCGAGCAGGAGTATGGAAAGGCTTCTTCTATTTTCTTTTACTTTTTGGTTCTTTGTACAAGTTTATCATTATTAGACACAAATATTAAGGTGTTGGTCATAAATACCATTCTTTACGTGACTAGTAAATTATAGTCATAAAAGATTTATATTTGTGACTATCACCATAATGCTAGTCACAAAAATTATCTTTATGTGATTTGACAATTCATAGCACAACACTTTACTACCCAAGCTGCATTATATACTCATCACCAATATATTGCGGGATTCATCGTGACTGGAGCTTTTGCTCATGGAGCTTTTGCTCATGGAGCTATATTTATTAAATAATAAAAGTCACAAATGAGTCTCTAATATTAAATTTTTTTTTGTAGTGATGGACCAAGATCCACATGCACCTAGACACGTAAATTTTGGACCCCATGTGGGGTTCATGTGGGACCCACACTTTGCACCTAGACACATAAATTGTGAACCCATAAATTGTGAACCCATGTGGGGTTCACGTGAAACCACATTTTATGTGTTTTGGTGCATGTAGACCTTGGTCCAAGAATTTGCCGGTTTGCATGAGTTTCATCTTTAACACAACTTACCTTCCTAGTCCTCGAGTTGCTGAATCAGTTTCCACATGAATAAAATTAAGGAGCTTGATTACGCAAGTCAACTAATGATCAAATCTCTCCAAATCTTATAGGTTCAGCAAAAGGTTCCGAAAACCATATAGGACTTTCTTTTAAAAGTAGTTTGGGAGGACATCTCAGAAACTATATAATATCCTCCACTGATGTATGTGTATATATTAAGATTCTCCTCGGTAAGAGTGATTTCTTTTCAAGTTTCCACTTAAAAGTCTAACTGTAGTATTTTGCAAATTAGCCTCACAACTTATGACTTGCAAGATTAACTTCTAAGAAGTCAAACTTCATTGAGTTTAAGGTAATTGAATAATTTTTTGAGCTCCGAGCTCCAAAATGACAGGCTCTTAAGCCAGCAACACTCTCAAGCCCGTTCTACTTCAACTTCAAGGAGTCACAATTCTACTACATCTACAATATTGAATCATTCACCTTAAAATATGATATTATGAGCTCAACATTATCGAAAGCACAATTCACACTCAGGCACCTAGTGGTTTTGCTGCTTAGGCACAAGGCAAAGTTGGAGGCACTCATCTCATTTAAGTGTGCAGATTCACAATCCAATCACTTGAGGAAACACATGTAAACCAAACAAAAGCAAAAAAACCTATAGAACTTATATTCATTTGCAAAGAAGAATTAAAGAAAATAAGAAAAAGAAGGGAAACCAAATAAAAGAACAACATAAAATGTCGGGGAGATACCAGGTTAAATTGAAAACGTAAAAGGACAGGAAGAGAGGGAGAGGGAGAGAGAGAGGGAGAGAATCATGAGTAATTTTCCTTCATTTCCTTTTCGGGGTCCTGGTGTATTACATGGCAAGAGCCAATGGAAGAAAGTTCTTCAGGTTAAGAGAAGGCTCAATTAAATTATAAATTTGAACAGTTACTGGAAGACCCATTGATGTAATTCAGGACATTCAAATGCAGAGAAGCATTGCAGATATCATAGGCTAATGTTATGGTCTCATTATACCAATAAGGCAATGCAGAGTTGGGGAAAAAAAATGTTAAGTATCCATATCAAGAAAATACAAACAAATCGTGCCCAAAGAAGTTGAACATAATCCGCAAGGTTCATGTCTATGCGAAAGCACCTTATCAAAGAAAATACAAAAACCAGAGAGAAAAGGTAGTCGCAACAAGTTGTCTATCCTCTGGAGCCGAAAGCTAAAAGCTGGTCCCAATGGGAAAGTACGACAAGCTGCTAATGTTGGGTTCCCTGGCTGTTGAGAATATCAGAATATGACTAAGCCTTAAGAAGTTTAGTCTCCGAGTCAGCTTAAAGTGCCTAAGCTGACTGAGTTGCCACATCAAATGGAGTTAACATGATCCAGCCTTTGTTGGAGACACAATCCTGGCCTCAGGATTTCTGTGAGATTTGATGAAATCTCTGTTCTTTCTTTGTTGCTTCTTTATTTTCAAGTTCCTACTACTGCTCTCTATAATTATTGCACACGGTATCATTGTCGATCCTAAGCACGACCAAATTAGACCACTTTCTATCCTTCAAGAAGATTACGAGTTGAAGTTCATTTCACACTACCCTTTGTTCTTAATTTTGCCTCTCCTATCTTCTGATTCCCAAAACTTTCAACCAGATCCAGAGAATTCTCTGCAACTAAGAATATCAAAACCTATCCAATCCATGCATGCTTGCTTGCTGGTGCTGTTTCACTTGACTAACAGACAAAAAGTACATTATTTAAGAAAGGCTTTTGGTCGGAAAGTAAAATTTTCATAGTTTGACAATTATGTCTTCGGGAAATTCTTACATGGACCGGGTCCATGGCAACCTTGGTCTAAAAATCTCCACATCACCCCACACCACTTCACATCACTCAAGTGGATGATGTGGAGCTTTCTGGACCAAGGGGTTCATGATACTATGCCATGGACCCGGCCTAGACAAGAAATTCCCTTATGTTTAGTGTCCATTCATTGATATTGTTAAATATAAAATATCCTACATTGGTTAGCCTAAAGATACTGGACTAACTAATAAATTTTATGGGCCGTTCCACTCATTGTCAATTGGTTGTGAGATGAAAACACATGCTCTTTATCATGGTATCAGAGCTAACCTCAGGTTTTCTCCCATCCACACATGCCTTGGGTTCTCTCCAGTCTAGTCTAACGGGCTCGTTCAATTCCCCAGGAGCTCCAAGTCACGGGTGGTTCTCTCTTTAACCACGGACGCTCAATTCCCCAGGAGTTCAACCAACCAAATTACGGGGTCTCTCTTTAGAATAGCTCTGAGCACTTAATCAACCAAAGTCACGTGTGAAAAGGGACGTTAAATATAAAACTGATTAATAAGGGTCATGGGCCAAACCACTCATTGCCAATTGGTTTTGAAATGGAAGCCTATGTTCTTTAACAGATATATATTAAGCTTGTTTTCTGGTTTTTTGTCTTGCTAAGTGAGGACACTGGTGTTAGGTTTGCAATTCCAGCAAACTGTACGTCCAAGATGTTATATTTTTCATCAACTAGGGATATTTCTGAATTAGCATTTTCTATTGGAATCAAACATTAGGTGTTTCAATCAAACTCCGATGCCTCATTCTTGAACTTATGTAGGTGGGACCTGTTCTCATTTGCTTTAAACTTTTGTAAAAGCTATGGCAGGAAAGTTGTTCTGAAATGCTAGTCACACGAGCAGCTATTCAGCTATTTTAGCTTCCTTCTTCCATCATTGTCCCTCTCTCTTATGCTGATTTTGCAAGACGCAACAGCACCAGCCATCAATATGCTCTGAGTTCTGCAAAAGCTTATCTCCTCATCTTTGAATGTTAATTAAGTGTCATTCTTCTCTTCATTATTATCTTCTTCATCTCATTGATAACCTTCCAGAATCTTGAGAACCCAGAGTACCCAATTAGCTGTTGACCAGATACAGGATGTCATATCACGACACTGGTACCGGCAGTGTCAAGTGTCAAGTGCCAAGTCCATGTAACACATTTGAATATACAGCCAAACTTTGACTTTGACACCACATGCAGGATTAATGCAAAAAGCCTAATTTCTGGAACTATAACTTAAAAGGACTTCATAAACCAGCATCACTAACCTATTTCACTGCTGAAATTTCAAAATACCCTCAGTATTCTAAGCTCAACAAGACACATTAACATCACTAAAAAACAATAAAGTACCATGAACACCTTACTTTAGACCAAAAGCTTATCTTGAATGATGTAATCTTAACAGTAGGTTCCAATGGGGTTGTGCCTTTTGTAGCCACACCATAGTGCTGCTTCTAACGAGCTATTTTTACAGAGATAAATGGATAAATAGACTTATATATGTGTATACACAGAGAGATGGATAGATAGATATAAAGATATGTCCATGGACTACTGATACTATCATTGTTAGTATTTGAAGTTGCCTTGAAATAATAATATGCCGGAGCTCTTACTTTCTGGGGCTTTGTAATTCGAGGATCAGGCTTTACTAAATGTAGACGTACAACCCAACATGAATGGTATTCGCTGTTTAGCTCAAAATGGTTTGTGTCAAGATTTGAGATCACTTGGACAGAAAAACTTCGTAAAATTTCTACATGCCTAGTCGCATTTCAGTCGCTCAGAGAAGCAAACATTAGTTGTTATTACACAGAATAATTGCATAAGGCTTGCATTGTATCTAAAAGCTAAAATTTACATTTTGGTAAATTATTTGTATGCCGCTAGTAACAGACTTGTTACAAAATTTCAGTTAATGGCTGCTACAATATAAACAACAATGAAGATTATGCAATAAAGACATCATTGAGCGTAACAAAACATGTGAACAGAATTACTATGTTCAACCAGGCATGAGTAAAAATACATGATTTGTTTATGGGAAAAGCACAAAGCTAAGGATCTTAATCCTCTAAAACTGCAATACTGAGTTATAGTATTTGTACTATCAAGATTTTAAAGAAACAGATACAGAAACTAAAAAGAAGTGCCTTGTTTCTAGTTTTGAAATTATGACCAAAAAAAAAAATTACAGAATTGAAATCCAAGAAGTAAAGAATCAAGAGACATAAGCATAATACTGAGCTCTGTATTTCAGCAGTTTATTATCTAAGGATCATATTCTTTAACAGTTTCCCAAAGTTAAACTGCTCCCTCTTCTTTGATGGGGGAAAGAAGAAATTTTCAGACTACAATGACTAAAAATACAACTAGGAAATAAATTTATTAAATGCAAGAATCACTGCATGTGTTTTGCTTTAAAATGATTTCCTAGCCCTAGCAAATGTCATAAAGGTAAGCTGATTGGGACAAAATTAGGAGACATACAGCTGTCTGGTACTAGACTTTTTAATTCAATTTAACTCTATAGATCCTTAGCTATGACAAACATGTGCTATACAATTGAGTTCAAAATGAAAACACTTACAAGGTCACAACATCAGATAATGGACTCACAATAAATGATTTATACACTTAGTAGGATGAGTTAACATGAATAGTTTGGATCTCTCCTATTCAAGGGAATCATAATCCTTCAAGTCAGAAATATGAGCCTGGGAGCTTGAGGAGACGGGAACTTAAAACTCAATAAATTGCATCCCAGAGATGATGTAGCACAAGATTGGGAATCTTGTCGACAAGCATGAGCAGAAGAATATAGGGGAATTTGGGATTGTTTCGGGGCTGTAAACAGTAACAGTGAACAGTATATATGAGGGGAATCAGGGAGGAGAAGAGGGAATCTCAGAAAATCTTAAAAAGAAACAAGATAACTAAAAAACTAACCGAAACTTTATTTCATCATTCCCTATTTTATCCAAAATAATGTAGTAACAAGGCTATTTATAAGCTGTAAAACTAACACACAGAGAATCCGAATCCTATCATGAATATAATTCCTATATCCTAAGGATCTGTTTGGTTCTAGGAATCTAGTGGGAAAGGAAATGAGAGAAAGGGAAAGTAAATTCCTTGGAAATGTTAAATTCCTCAACTTGTTTGGTTACTAAGGAAAGGAAAATAATTCCACAGAAAATAATTCTTTTGTTTGGATTAAGGATTTTGCTAAGGAAATGGAAATGAAAAACAACATTTAAGAAAATAATTCATCTTAAATTAAATATATAGTGAATTATTTAAAATATTCTACATTTCCTTTTCTTTTTTCTTGAAAATTCAACTTTGTTGTCAAAACTAAAAGCAAGTCAACGATTCTAAATCAACTATTATAATCTTACAATAAAGGAGAACTACTCTGATCTAACATTTTATATTTTCTTTCTTTTTTTCGGTTCTTTTTCTAAAATAAAAAAAAAATCCATCGGTTTAAGGATTTTCAAATTGAAATTAAGGTAAATTATGTCTTTAGTGAAATTACTATTTTATTTTTATTTTACAATCGTGGAGAATCATATTGTTGCAACTTCATGTGGCATTTATACATGTTCTAAGCACGTATAAGCTGATATCATCACACAGGTCTCCTCCTATTCTGCGGTTCTCTAGTCATTTTCAACTAGTTTAGTTGTTATAGTCATAATCATGACTAAAATTCGAGTATGATTATAATTATAGCAACTAAACTAGCCAAAAATGACTGGAGAACTACAGAATAGGAGACCTGAAATAACAGTATCACCTTATACATGCTTATAACAGGTATAAATCCCATATAATGTTGCATTAATATGATTCTCCAGGATTATAAAACAAAAATAAAGTAATAATTTCACTAAAATTACGTTAATTTCAATCTAAAAATTCTTAAATAGTCTATCAGAAATCATTATAAGGATGATGACAAATTGATAACATGTTGATGGCTAGTATAAGTGCAAAACAACTAAGATCGTCAGAGTAAGAAATTCCTCATTCGGACATTTGATCTACTGTACAAGAGGTAAAGTGAAAATTTTAGGGATTATAGGGGGTCAATATAATTTTGTACCAATATAGGGGTAATTTGTAACTAACTTTAAAATTATACAAGGGCAATTTAGTAATTTCACGCACCTCCTAACTATTGACTAACGGTTTGCTTTGACTATTAGTTAGAGGGGCAAAAAGTACATAAATTTTTCTTAGGGGAAAATCGAGACACGATTAATTTTACAAGGGGGAAAATTGTAATTTACCCTAAATAAAACCAATGAATAAGAAACATAGCCATCATCCACAAAACCAAACACTAATAACCAAACCCAGTACTCATTCCCAATTCAATCGCTTTACTCCATTGAGCATAATGGCAGATTCAAGCACTCTGAGTCTCAAGCTTCATAGCTAAATTAGACTGCCAAAACAACAAATCTTCGCACTACCAAAAAACACATTCCAAGACTCTTATTGTTTTATTCCCATATTTCAACAAACTATAACCTAAAGCAGTTAAGTAGGTAAAGTAACCTTTTTTTTGGGGACATTTAACCAAACAGTTGGCGTGCTCTAGCTAGTTTCTCCCAAATTGGCAACAACCGAAAGTTAATAATCACTGATTAGAACCCATCAGAATCTTATCAAATCTGATTGATTTCAGTGGGTTTTTGACAATTTAAGTTCAAAAAACGCAATTCAAATGCTACGTGATTCTCTCAAGGAATCTCCCTTGACATTAAATATGAAAAGGAAAAACTATTCTTCAAATTCTTGTCTTCAAGGTTGCGAACTGATACATGATTACCCATTTGTTTGTCATCTTTTGCTTTGGAAGTACATTGAGTGGAACTGATACATGATTACCCCATTTGTTTGTCATCTTTTGCTTTGGAAGTACATTGAGTGGCTGCATGCGAGAGGAAGAATCGAAAAGGGTGTGAATTTTGATGGAGGAAGAACCGAGGAGTGTGTAACTCAAGAGAATTTTGATGGCTATACTGGAGGGATGATATGGGTGGAGTGAAGGTTCCTTTTTTGTTTTTTTAATTCAAATTCGGATCTCATTTAACCCGCGTTAGGTCCACATGTCGACCCGAAGCATAGTGTTTTCCGTCGTTTCCTCACCTTTTTACGAGGAAACTAATTTTAGGCAAAATCAATGCTTTCTTTCCTTTCTACTTTCCACTCCTACCAAACACAAAGTACTCTTTCCTGTGGAATTGTTTTCTTTTCCTCAGTGTTTTCCAAGAACCAACAAGACCCTAAATTGATAAGCAAAAGACCTCTAATACTAATCCAATAACAGCTACAACTCTAATTAAAAAACTAATACTATTAAATACTCCTTACCACTAAAAAACACAATTGCTGAAATTTCCAGCACTAAAGAAAAACTGAAATACCCCAAGATCCTAAAATTCACAATAAGAAGACTCCTAAGACATGTAACAACTACACAAGTATGCTTTAATTTTGCATTTCCTTCAGCTCTTAATTGACTGCATCATTTCCTAAGACATCTAACAACTACACAACTATGGAAAGTTTTAATTTTTTGCCTTTTTTTTTTTTTTTTTGAGCTCTTAATTGACTGCATCAAGAAAACTCCTAACTTTTATCCAAAGAACCTAACACTTACCAGTTATGTTTATAAGTACAAATGATTTTTTGCAAATCAAAATTGTTTTGCTACTTTACCCCAAAAGAAAAATAAGTGTCATTAGCATTTGTATCTATGACAAGTGTACACTAGTTTAGTTATAGATCAAATAACTTTTGGTGCAACTTTCTGCACACATGTATTTTGGAACAATAGAGAAAGAACCAACAAAAGACAAGATAGTTTGCTTCAAAACAACCTTACCTATAAACCTCACTTATAAAATAAGAGCAATTAGATAACTCTGAAAATCAAACATTTAACCAAAGCACATTACTAGTCAAATCACCATTATACATTTAATACCTCTGTTCACTTAAGCCTTGATTGGGTCGTCTTATACCTACTTCTGTTCAAAGTAGTATGCTACTCTTTCCTTTTCTTTTTTTTTTCTTTTTTTTGTTGAAGGGTAGAGGAGGTAATGCAAAATGGTAGGGTTATACAGGAGAGTACGAAACTAACAGAAATGCACAAACTCAAATGATAACAAGTGCCAAGTGAAGTATAGATTACTGACCTTCATTTGTTCCCAATATATATCCTGAATGAAGTCCAAGCTTCAGAGCTAAATTTAAGAGTTCAATACCAAAGACACTTGTGCCTAGACTTGAATAAGTTGCCACTGCCTATCTTAATAATGGAGGAAGTCCAGTATAAAATATCAGATGACATAGCCCAATTTTCCTCACCAAGAGGTTATTCTTTTCATCCTGCTCAAACATTTAAGCAACAGTATATAGAGTAAAATGTCAGAGAATATACTTAATTTTGCAAAATAGAAACCAAAGGATGTTTATGCATCCAAATCTAGCCAACATCAAAGGCTTCCTATTTACTCTTATACACAGTGGAGCCTTTCCAGGAGGAAAGCATGTTTGAAGGACATCCTACAACTATTTGGAGGACAAATTACTCTCAATGAGCAGTATCCTACTAAATAACCTGTGTCTTGTACATGGCAGATAAGAATGCTGGTAAAAAATGGTTGCATAAGACCTCTATAGACTAAATATGCATAATAAAAGAATGAACTGATGCTAACTAGCATGTGCATACATATTTACTTATAGATCAAAATGAATTTTAGTCATATGAATATCTTAAATACACGTTTCTTTCGCAAAGAATTTGAGGGTGTCTAACAATTTAGATGAATAACATAATTTCACATCTATGCCATATCATGGCAATGTGACCTGTCTATCCTCTGGCTTCTTAGCTACGCCAAATAGAGATCGTGTTTCACATCTTTGATTGGGAGATCACAAAATTCTTTTACTCTACCAAAGCATTAAAAACATGAGGAATGACGCACAATCCTAATTAGTAGCAACAGACCAAACAAGTACCTCAATCATCTTAGTATAACAGTAGAAGATGAATGTCAGACTGGTATATGTTGTGACATCTTCATTTTGGGTCAAAGTGGATATGGTAAATGGATGAGCAACACAAATTCATTAAAATGGAAAAATCAAAAAATAAAACCATATATGACAGGAGTTGACAATATACACAGGAATTAGAAGTCATCAAGGCCAAGCAATCTGTTATTGCATAGTCGATCTATTTGATTGAAGATTTATTCTTTAAACTATCACTTCTCTGATTTTTTTAAAAATTAAAAAAAAAAAAAAAACACCAGAAACTATCACTGATCTCTTTTGCATCCAGTAAATTCCACATTAGGCTTTACATATATTGACTAGGTTGGAGAACTTATATTACTATCATTTCAATCTAATAAATGACGCACCTGCTATTTTGTGTTCCTCAGAACTCTCCATGAAAGGTTATGAATTTGAATAGCACTAATCAGACATTGCCAATTATTTAACTGTATCATGGCAAATAAGGATAAATGGTGAATAAATAGTGGTAACATAACTACATAAGTTACATGTTATGTGTAACTAGTGGCCTTATGGTTGACAAATAGTCACCGATCTCTAATGACGAAACATAAGCTTAATCAATATACATCAAGAATTTTCATTGAAGTCCGTTCTTCTCGCTTAGTGTTGTCATCCACATAAAATACAATCTGTCCTCAATATAGGCTTTGGGTCCAACTAAGATAAGTTTGTTTTCTTCTCCATACTATCCACACAGCCACCGATAAGTATCTTCACAAAAAATGAAATCTTCCCCATGAGAGGCATACTGATAATGTTTGAAATAGGTTCAATATGTATGAAAGTAAACTGTACGGCAACAGCCACTTCTCATGGTAAAGATTATACAGAAATAACAACAAACAAAAGCCACAAGAACATACATAAGAACAAGCAATAGATAAGGAAAACTGCTCATATTTGTGTACTAGACTATAATGTGACTTGTATGCTGAATGAGACAACCTATATATGGACCACATTTCAGCAGGATAAATTAGTTTCAGATTACAGACCAAACCTGAAAATTAGTTGATTTACAATTAGCGATATAACAACCTAGCTGTAGCAATGCAACCATGCAATCCGGTTAACAGTTTAACAGGACGAAGTTTCTGAAGCTCAAAGGCATAGGTTCTGAGAGGAATTCAACTCTGCTAAAAAGAACTTAAGAAATGATGTATTAGACTCTGGCATAGTTTGGCATAGGTTTGGAAAATAACTTAACCCTGCTAAGAGGAACTTGAGAAATGATCTACTAGACTCCTGCATTGTTCTCAAATCTTTATAGCTGTCTCATACAAAACCAGGCCATCAGAACATCATTAGATTTGCAGATGTCCCAACTACAAATGGCTCCATTAACAACCGAGTCAAAAAGTAAAACATGACCCCCAAAGCAATGGAAATTGGAAGAGCTGGCAAAGCATGACGACAAACAGCCAACAAAATCAATGTACAACCAAGTCCTGATCTATAATAGCGAGATAACAAGCATAAACCGTCATCAGATCATACATGGCTGCCCTTCCTACCAAGACACTATAAAACACGAAGTCCCCTAACCCAAGCTTAATTCCCCTACCATTCATCGCCTCAATCATCTCATCACCATCCCTTTCCCTGTCTGGTCTGGTGATTTCCACAATTGGAATCTCATTCATTTGCCTATTACCATTGTTACCGGTACCACTCATCACTGGGGATCCCAACCTTTCCCTTGAATTACGTGCCATCAAGGGCGAAGTCTCCTCTTGATCATCTCTGACAACCTCAACCTCCTCCTCCTCCTCCTCATTGTCCATATGAATAACCAAATGCCCCCTCTCGCTAGCACCCTCATTCCAATAATTCTCATTATTCGTTCTGGACGATGATGGCACAGCCTGAAGCTCAACTCCACGATCATTACTACCATCACCACCACCATTCTGTGACATCCCAGCCACGAGAAGGCCAGCTAAACTGGATCCACTCCAAATCTCTTGAGACCCCGAAACATTGGTACCAGTAGTAGGCCTAGCCTCATAAACCAAAGCCGGGAGATCCTCTTCCCGGGTGGACGCCAATTCAACTAAAATTTTCAAGGGTCCACCGGGTGCCAAAACTGCAACCAAGTCATACAAAGCCAAGGCCACCAGTAAAACCCAAGTAGTCCACTCGGGCAATCTCGTAAACCAAGCAGCCACGATAATGCCCAAAGCAACCATATAAGACTGTCTAATCAAGATCGGAACCCCATTGGAAAAAACCGACAAAACCCCAAGAATTGAGAAATTAACGAGCAGTATAAAGCAAGTAATTGAATCGACTGGGATGTTGAAATGTTGAATGATAGTGAGAAAGATAGGCCCACCCATAAAGGAGAGGACAAAGAATGCGGAGAAGCGAGTGTAGTGCTTGAGAAAATTTGTGCAACGGTAGTAGTAAAGAAGGACTAAAAGGAAAGTGACCAAGGCAATGAGGATTACGAAAACGAGGGCGTGTTTAGGAGGGCACCTTCGAGTTTCTCAGTAGGCGTATCGGCGGGGGACTCGAGGTAGACGAGATTGGCGGCCGTACGGACGGCGGAGGGGGTGGAGCTGGAGGTGGTGGTGAGGGAGTAGACTAGGAGGACTACTAACAACATGCAGATTGAGACTGGGGACATTACTCCGATTATCTCCGACCCGATTGATTCTAATATGCTACCGTCGCCGCTTTCCATTTTCAATTTGGGAGTTTCTTACAGTTTTTTATTGTTTTCTTCTTTAATTCTTTCTGTGGGTTGGGAATTTGTTGGCAAATTGGGGGTGAGATGGAGAACGGTAGAGTAGGAGAAAGAATTTTTTAGGGAAGAATAGTCGTGGAGAATTCAACTGTTTGTAGACAGCTAAAGAGAAGATGCTAAGGTCTTGGGGTTCAGCGCGTGCAGTTCACTTCCTAGTCCAACTGCAGGTGCACGATTTTCTCTTTTCTTTTAATTTTTGGATGGTATAGCTTAAAATGGATAATCTAGTTCCTTTCCTTAACCATAAAGAAGCAGTGGATCATTGGATGTGATGAATACTGTTTTTTCGTCTAACCATTATTGGACAAATCAGTAATTTAGCAATGGTTCGGCTGTGTTGTTAATGTTTTTGGTACGGAAAATATTTAGATAGATCCGATTTTTGGCTCCACCTGTAGATCTTGTGGTCATGATTAAATTTTAAATAATCTTACTTACATCATTTGATGTCATAGATTTAAGGTTTAATTCACACCACATGATTTACAAATAGAACTAAAAATTGAGTCTATCTAAGTATTTGCATTTTGGTACAACATAGTGCTGCAAGAGAATATATGTATTGACTATTATGGTTTTTATGAGGATTTGAGTTGTATTTGAGGGCACCTGTAGTAGTTCTGTTGGGCTGTGTAGTTTTTATCTATTGGGCCTTAAAGGGATGAGGATCCATACTGGTTGATTTGTTTAGGTCAATTTAGTAATTTGATTTTATTTGTTCAATTTGGGGGAAAATGATGAACCAAAATGGTCCTTGAACTTTTTTCATAAAAGCGTTGGTCCCTACACTTTAATTTGTGTCGCTTTAGTCCCTTAACTTTTTTTCTTTGTGTCAAAATAGCCCCTGGATGGTTGCTCAACCCAAAATTTCAGTAGCATCCAACTTTGACTGATAAGAGCAGGGGCAAAAAGAAATTTAGATAGGCTAACATATAATTTTTAGAAATGTGTTTGTTATTCTTATATTTTGAAACAAAAATACAAAAAAAAAATTGGAAAATTAAAAAGAAAATTCAAAAACAATTTTAAAAATTCTCCATCTCCACCATACATGTACCTCCATCCACTACCCCTCCATCTCCATCTTTTGCCTTCACAACCACCACCTTTCTACCTCCTTCTCTCCACTCCAACCTCCTTTCCCTACACCATCCACCATCCCTGTCCTACAACCTCCTCTCTCTACACCATTCATACCGTCCAGGGACCATTGGATATTTGGGGTGTGATTTTGCAGATTGGTGCTATGGCTTTTAACTTTCTGAGGCCACTAGGCTTGTTATGATTCAAATTTTGTTGAATTCTAAGAGTTTTACTTTGAATCCCATTGCTTCTCTTTATTATGTTGCGCCTTAGTTTGCTTTTCTTGTTTGTGCCTTGGATGGCTGTGGAATATCCCTTGTTAAAGGAGTCTTCAAGTTTCCATCTTGATTTCTTCATTTTTTGGACCAATTCTTTCTATGCATTTGCTTTGAATCTCGCCATGTTTTTGATTGTTGGAAAGACTTTTTCTTTGACCATGAATGTGGCTAGGGTTGTTAAGGATTGGTTGCTGATTGCGTTTTCGTGGTCTGTGATTAAGGAGGCGGCTACCGCGATGAATTTATTGAGGTATGGTTTGGCTTTCTTAGGTGTCTAATCATGCCAAATTGGTGGCCATAGAGGCCAAGGAACCTAAGGAAGCACAAAAGAAGGCTACTCAAGTTGATGAAGAAGCTAGTAGGTTGCTTGAGAAAAGAGAAGGATTTGATGGGAAGAGGGTGGAGTAAGAGGATGGTGGTGAGAGGAAAGGGAGGTAGGAGAGGGAGGGTAACAGGGTTAGGGAAGAAGGAGGAAGGAGGCTATAGGAGAGGAGTGATGAGGAGGCTGGGGTAGATGAGAGGGGTGGTGAGGAGGCTGGGATGGAGAGGTGGTGGTTATGAAGGTAGAGGAGGGAGGTAGAGATATGGTGGGTAGAGGTAGAGGTATGGTGGATATGGAGAATTTTTTAAAATGTTTTTATTTTTTTTTTTAAATTTTCAACTTTTTGTATTTTTTTTTTCAAAATTTAAGAATAGTAAAAACATTTCTAAGGATTATATGTAGCAGCCCATCTAAATTTCCTTTTTTTCCCTATTCTCACTAGGCACATTTGAGGTTGTCAAAGTTTTGGGCTGAGTAATTTTCCAGGGACTATTTTAGTTAAAGAAAAAAGTTTAGGGACTAAAGGGACACAAATTAAAACTTAGGAGCCAATGTTGTTTTATGAAAAGAGTTCAGGAACTATTTTGATAGTTTTCTACTATAACCCAATCAATTGGTTATACTTTTCATACAAACATTTGTTGTACATTCATAAATTTTACTATTACCAGTAGGCCGTGTAGCACGGCAAAGGCCCACTAAATTTCTTTGTTGACTATTAAAGTAACACAGAAAAAATTGACGTTCATATTAATAAATTTAAGTCTCTTCAATTATCAAACTTATGGAAGCAAAATTATTAAAATTAAAATAATAGTTCTGGGATATAACCTTAAACTATTGAACTAAACAAAAATTCCTTTGGATGAAGTTTAATTTCAAAGTAAAAAAGATTTTTATCACCTTCTATTTACTATGAAATCTAGGTTAAAGTTCACAAATACCACCAAAACTACTTCCGTTCCAAAAACAATTAATTGGAGCTTATCATAATTGGCAAGAAGATCATCATCACCAATGACACATTGGTTCTAGTCCAAGTAGTAGAGAAAAAATGATGAAACATCTTCAGCATCACTTGATGCAAGTTGTACCAGCAAAACTTTTCCAATAATAAATTTTTGAATGTAAGGTTCATAGTCTATCTAGAAAGACTTCCATCGGCTGGAAGTCTTGAGGTATTTTAAGTGTTTCCATTTGTTTATCAATTTCTCAATTGCAAATATCTAGTTATAAATACCTTTCTACGACTAACTTGAAAATCTACTCTCACAAGTATATAGTACGATAGTAATAGAGTGAGAGGGTCGTTCCCTTGAGGATTTGTAAGTGAACACTAAGACTTGAGACAAGCTACTATCTAGACGAAAATCAAAGAGTGTTTTTGGAGTATTACATTAAAGAGACTAAAATGAAACAATTAAATTAAAGAAACAACCAAACAAGAAACTAATAATAGAATCTTTCCAAGAAAAAAAATGCTAATTAGAGAATCTTTCCAAGAAATAAAGCAGATTGGGTTAGTTAATCCATCAGTTAGGTCAGATTCATAGGTTAAATGGATCAATGGGATTCAGTTAGGGTTAGCTTCTAATTATGACCCAACGCCAATGTCTTGGTGATTAGTATTGTAATGAACTAATTAACCTAACTTAAGACATCTCATACACTAAGTCAGTTATAATCGATTAATTATGCATGAACCCATTTGCAACCCACTAGACTAAAAGATATCCAATTAGGACTACCAATTATCCTAGTCCAATTTAAAACTCAACCATTGCCTATTGCTCCAAATTAACAAATAAGTCTAAGTGATCAATCTCTCAAGCCCATAATGAAACTGTCACGCCCCAAAAACGGGACCGTAACACGCCGCGCTAATGGCACACCGGTCCAAAGCGCAAGGCACAAACGAACAGAGCAACAAACTTAACCGCAATGTAATAGAACCATCAAACCATTTCTTAACTATAAAACCGAATAAGTTCATTTTTACACAAAAATACGAATTACAAAATTCCTTCTTAGTACAAAAGATGCTACAACAAAAACAAAGTTCATCAATACAAAACCTATCTAATACACTACCCCTCTCCAAACAAAAGAGAAGCTTGGAAGATTATCCGCATAGAGTCCTACCAGTAATGTGGAATCTGGAGACAATCTAAAAGCTGCTAACGCGGTGGAGAGTCAAAAACGAGCACCTAATCTGAAAAATTATAAGTCACGTGGGGTGAGCATAACTAGCTCAGTGGATATCATAAAAGTTCTTCAAATGGGGCCAAGCATTTCGATAAAAAGAAAACATAAAGATAATAACATTTGCGAAAACCATAGTCATGAAGCAGTTTGTAAAATGTCTCATGCTATTTAAACGTCAGGCATGTCCAAAACATAGCCAAAAAGATCCATTCATTTCAAAACATAGCTAAAATGTCTCATGCCATTTAAACGTCAGGCATGTCCAAAACATAGTCAAAAAGATCCAATCATTTCAAAACATAGTATGCTAAAGCATAGCGTAGCCAAAAAGATCCAATCATTTCAAAACATAGTATGCTAAAGCATAGCGTAGCCAAAAAGATCCAATCATTTCAAAACATAGTATGCTAAAGCATAGCGTAGCCAAAAACATCCTGCTCTAAGTCACCTTACGCATCCCTTGGATGGACTATGGTAGGGTTCTCCACAAATCAAACATTTCCAAACACATCCAAAATTATATACCTAGGTCACCTATGAGCCAAAATAGTCATAAAATGCTTTCATATCAAAAGAGTTTGCAAACATATCATTTGATTAACATAAAATAGCTTGGTCCCGATTTCATATGTAATAATTCCAAAACTTGGTAAAAGTGCAGTTCCAAACATCATACACATTTTAAAATCCATCCAAACATATTTGAAAGTCGTTAAACAAAATATTTAACTTCTACATCTTTTCTAAGAGTCCTCCTTAGGCTATAATTAGGCATCCTCCCTGCCAATAAAATCCAATTCCAAGGTATTCAAGGGACCTTGGTTACAACCCAACTCAAAACAACATATTCAACCAACCAACAAAATTCAATTCCAAGGTATTCAAGGGACCTTGGTTACAACCCAACTCAAAACAACATATTCAACCAACCAACAAAATCCATAAACGGAAAGATTCACCGGAGCAATAGCCAGGACTATATCGATAGCATTCCACAAGAATCCATACCCAATTAACTCTATTACAACATTAGAGCAACAACCTATGGTTGGAATTCCTCTTTACTACCAAACTGAAATTTTTACCGATTAGCCACACGCATGATTCAAACATGCTTCCTATCCAACCCACTACCAAGGAAACACTTAAAACCATCAAAAGATCATTAAAGATCCTTCAAACATAACCAATTATCCAAATTATCCTAGTTGCGCCAAACTTCCGCTTACTTACAAAATGAAGGGAAATCAATTCCACTTGGTTTCAAATCTCAATTCCTATCCAAACTAACCTTAAAACACTCTTAAAACATCATTATGTGCATAGACATAAGCATTCATAGCATAACACTCTAGGCCACATATGGAAGACAAAACCCTAACTCATAATCTTAAAATTTGTAATCTAACCATGGATAAGTTGTTAAAAATCAACCCCAATCACTTCCCAACCTCCAAAACACTAAGAACAACCCATAACATACATAAATCAACATACATAAGGCTGCAAAGAGGGTTTATTTTCAGCCCTAAGAATCCTACAAAACTTGAAATTAAAGCTTGAATCATAAAGCCCATAAGCTATAAATGCTAAAATACATAAAATCTTACCTTCCAAGTGATTCCTACTTGAAATCCAAGAAAATTTTTGGGGGAAAAATGGAGAAGAGAGTTCGGCCAGCAGCTAGAAGAAAATGAAGAAGAAACAACAAGAAGAAGACTTAAAAAGAAATTCCAAAGTTGACCCAAATAGTACCCAAGTTGACCAAATAGTCTCCAAGTTGACTAATTAACCCAAAAACTAATTTTTGCTACTAAATTATCATTTTTTTCTGAATAATTCAGCCATCATACAACACTCACACACCACAATGCACTAATTACACTTAGTCCAACTTTTGACCCGTTTACCCGCGATCAAATCGCGTAAATCTTATAATTTTTCAGATTGAAAAACTATGTTTTTGAAGATGCTCACCTTATGACTAAAAATAATATGAAAAACATTTTAAACCAATTAAAATCAAAGAACAAGGCTATTAAAATACTGGGTTTCACAGAAACCATTAACAATTACCTAATTTACCTACCAAATCACCCTTTATCCAACAAAATTTACCATTATCAACCAGGATAAACATAGCCCTTGCCTAGTCCAAAGTATATTCGTGACACCCCCACATTTTTAGCTTAATTTAAGGATACAAGTTTTGAGATTTATGGAATTATGGTGACTAATTTTGATTTTTCTAGAATTAAATTAGGCAACCTACGAATATTTTATCTTTTAAATTTCAACTATAGAGTTATTTTATTTTAAAGTAATTAGCTTTAAAGTTTTGTGGTTGAATTGAAAGCAAATGAAGATTTTGGGGAATAATTACTAATTAGAAAATTTTCTTTACAAAGTTTCTTGGGTTCTTAAAGCTAGAATGTGGGACATTTTGAAAAATTTTGGGATCATTCTAATAGTATGACAAATCCACCTTCTTCTCCCACAATCCTGTTCGTTTCCTTCTCCCAACAGGCAAACACACAACATCAATATCCACCATTTTATTTTTGTATAAATAGACCCCTGTATCTGAAGATATCCCTTCCTTCCATCACTCTTTTGCTACAAATATAGAAAAAGAGAGGAGAATGAGAGGTTGAGAAAAGAGATTAGGGGGAAGAAGAGTCCTCCAATTAGGTGAGTTCTATTATCTTCTAAATCCATTATCTTGCAAAATTATTTGTTACTGATGTTGAACCCCCAATTATGATAATCATGTTTTGACGATGACCAAATTATACTAACGGCTTGAAAACAAGTGTGCAAAAAAATAGGAAGGATCGGATGAAAATGATCATCTGAACACAATCAAGAAAAACAACCAAAAGTTGAACAACACCTTACGGACGATGAAGAGCGTCGAAAGAAAGGAACTCGGTCGCAAGGGAGCGTTCGAAACATGACCAGGCAATACCGAGGAAGAACACATCTTTCAGACGTAGATAACTATCCGAAGAACAGTGCTTCGGACGCAAAAGACCATCCGAGAAAAGGAATCCGAAAGTATGATGATCGGACGTTGAAGGCAGTTTGAAGCCAAAAAAGATCGGACGTTGAAGATTGTCTGCAGAAAGGAGCTCGAAATGAAGAAATTTTCTCAAAGCTGTAGGACGCACATGACCATCTGAGACACTGTTCATAAAGCTGTAGGATGCATATGACCGTCCAAGACACTGTTCATGAAGCTATAGGACGCATGAACAGACGTCCGAACCACCTTCCGAACCCCTAACGGCTAGTTTTTAACAACTAGTTTTTTGACCGTTGGAGCTCAAATTTCAACACATCTTTCATCTATAAATACCCCAAGGACATCCAAATGATTTGTGGAACTACTACATTCAATACAAACTTGTAAGAGCTATTTTGGGAGAAATAGGCTAAAATATTGTGGGTTGTATAATCTGATACATAATGGTTTGGGTAGTATAGTTCTCTTGGCTCAACTAGAGGGAATTAGTGTGAGTAAGAGTAGACTAGTGAGTGATCTTCAAGTGTAAGAGTGGAGAGATAACAAGTGTACAAAAGTGAGGTTGTAGTGTAAAACCTTTTGGCTCAACTAGAGGAATTTAGTTGATGCAAGGGTGAGCCTACTTTGTGTACAAAAAGGTTATTGCCTCACATTCTTTGAAGAGGCACTACTAGTGGATGTACTCCAAACTTGAGAAATTTGGGAGTTTGGTTTGATATTCTTTATCTCAATCTTTTATTTGTTCTTTAAGTTTTGATTGTTAAATATTTATCTTTGATCATTTGTGCTTAAGTATTCATTTGTTGCACAAAGTTTGCATTTTTCATTAAGCATTTCAAAAGGTTTGTTTTTTTAGACAACCTAATTCACCCCCCCTCTTAGGTTGCTTTTGGGCCAAATATTGGTATCAGAGCTTGGTCTCTTTCTTTTGGTTTAATCACCTTAGAGTTATTAAATAAATATTATGCCAATTAATAATGCTTTGTTTTTAGAAGGGCATTCCATTACTAGACCTCTCATGTTTAATGGCATTAATTTTGTTATTTGGAGGGAAAGAATGAAAATTTTCATACAATCCATTGATATTGATTTGTGGTATATTGTTTGTGAAGGTCCTTTATAAGCTAATATTGTTAATGAAAATACTCATAGATTAAGGCCTAAGACTAGTTATGAGCTAAATGCACAAGATAGAATAAATTTATATTTAAATGCTAAAACCATGAATATTTTGTATAATGCTTTGGATGCAGATGAGTCTTTCAAAGTGAAAGGTTCCAAATCAGCCAAGAAGATGTGGGACAAATTGAAAGAAATCCGTGAAGGAAATGAAGATATTAGAGAGCAAAAGAAGTCACTTCTTGTGGCTGAATATGAATCCTTCAAAATGGAATCTTATCAGAACATTGACAAGATGTATTGTAGGTTCAATGATATTGTAAAGGATTTAGAAGTTGCTTGTTTAGGTAAAGAATATTCCTTGGGTGAAATGAATAGAAAGATTTTGAATGCTTTACCTAAGGAATGGGAACCTAAATCCATTGTCATAGAAGAGTCTAAAAATTTAAATTCTATGTCTATTGATTCATTGATCAATTCTCTAACATCCTTTGAATTGAAGTTGAAATAGAAGGTACAAGATGAGAAGGAAGCAAGGGCCAATAGAAGCATAGCATTAAAAGCTTCTCAAAATAATAGATGCTTAAAGTTTGGCCAAGGGGGATATTTTGCAAATGAAAGTACATCCAAGAAGAAGAAATGGTCAAGGAAGCCTCACTTCATCAACTTCCAAATTACATGGGATGATTGCAATTCGGATGGAGAAATTGAAGAAGAATATGAGAAGGATCAAATGGATTTTATGGCTCATGACAATAATGGAGTATCCTCTAGTTATGATTCTTGTGATGATTCTTGTGATGATGATGATGATGATGATGATGTTGAATCATTTATTATTAAAATAAATGCATAAATGTTTGAAAGAATCATATGCTAGGAACAAAGAGTTAAAAATTAAAATTAATGCTTTATTGAGTGCCAACTCAAAACTTGTGCATGAAAATAATTTCTTGTCAAAAGAAAATGAAGCTTTGAAGAAAAAATTTCTTGGAAAAACCAAGATCAAGGATGAACAAGCTTTATTGAAGAAGAGATTAGATAATCTTGATGTATTTTTGCAATAGAAAAAGGAAAATATTTTTGAAAAGAAAAGAACTAGAATTATGCATATCAACAAAAATTTTGTCACATATAGAAAGGATGATTTGTGCTTTATTAAATCTAAATCTTCTTTTTATGGCAACAGAAATATTGTATGTGATGTTTTCCAAACCTTATTTTGATGATGACATAAGCACTTAACTCTGTAAACAAGTTTTGCAGGTCTGTTACTTGTTTTGCTGGAGACAGGGTGTTCGGACGCATTGTACCGTTCGAACTATGTCAAGCTTCTCGGAAGCATCCCATCGTCCACTATTCCGAACCAACAGGCAGAAAGCAAGGATCTTATTGCTTCTCTAATGG
This sequence comes from Cinchona pubescens, assembly GCA_025175665.1. Taxonomy (NCBI): domain Eukaryota; kingdom Viridiplantae; phylum Streptophyta; class Magnoliopsida; order Gentianales; family Rubiaceae; genus Cinchona; species Cinchona pubescens. The sequence goes on from JANKKI010000223.1 coordinate 509,708, forward strand.
ACGCACACAACTGTCCGAACAAAGTCTCTTTCGGACAAACATGACCGTCCGAATCTCCATGACGATGGAACGGACGCATGCACGGCCGTCCAAACGATGTTCTTCACCAACTGCATGGAGATCGGACGCTTTGTCGGACGCATCCTACTTATCTCGGACGTCTGAAACCCCAACGGTGATTTTTTGTGCATTTATTATTTAGCCGTTAGGAAGTAGTTGCAACCACCATTTATTGCTCCTATAAATAACTGTTCTAATATTATGTAAAAATTATCTAATACATTGAATACAAGCCTTAGAAAATAGCAATTTTAGTACAAATTGGCTATAGTGCTCTATTGTATTAGTGTGCAGTTTAGAATGCAATTCAATTTTGAGTGGAGTAATAATCTTGTACGAAAGTAAGGTTGTGAGTAAAATTCTTGGCTCAACTAAAAGAGTTTTAGTGTGAGCAGGAAGCATTTTCCCTACTTTGTAAAGATTATTGGCTCACCAAGTGTGTGAAGCATTCTAGTGATTTGATACTTCAAGCTTGTTAGCTTGGAAGTATTGGCTGTTTAATTTCCTCTCTTTCTTACTTCATTGTTTCATTGATTCTATTATATCAATTATTATTTGAAAAATCTTAATAAGATTAATATTTCTAAAAGTAATTTTAGAAACCTAATTCACCCCCCCTCTTAGGTTGCTTTGGGACCAACAGTATGCAATTATTGTAGTCAACATGGACATATAAAAAGGGATTGTTATGTCAAAAGAAATGAAAAATTGGGAATAAATTCTATTTGGGTACTTAAGCATGTTACTAACCCAATTGGACCCAAGAAAGTTTGGGTAGCAAAAGTTGTTATTTAACTTTGCATGTAGGTATGCTTGGAGAGCACCAAGGGATTCAAGATGGATCATCAATGGAGGGTGTTCAAAACATATAACGTAAGATGACATTGAAATGGGTAACATTTCAATGGTTGTTGAGAATGTGTTAATGTGAACTATGATCTCTTGAATATTAGTCAACTATGTGATTGAATTTGTTTATAATGCTTGGGTTTGAGTATCCCCAAATTTTATGTATATTAAGTCACTACTTGCAAAAGAAAGGAGGAGCATTTTCATTTCTAAATGGCTTATTTGTTAGAAATTAATTTGCATTGCAAAAAATTGCATCAGATATGCTTTATTGTTCTGATGATGCTTTTGGTAAGGATTGGGTGATAAATGCCTTGATGTTAATCCTTTGCATAGATTTTCTCATTTTTAGTTGATTTTATATTCTTGAAGGAAAGAAATTATTTTTAACTTGACTTATCTCCTATCTACTTACTTGAATTGCATGCATAGTTTTAGGGGGAGATTGTGTGTATAAATTGCTTTTACTCTTATGTTTTGATGATGCCAAAAAGGGGAGAAATTATGGATATAACCTCTTATCTTAAGCTTCATACTTTATGATTGTTTTTAGAATTATCCAATTGTTGAGTTATTTTTAGAATTATCCAATTGATTTGTCATCATCAAAAAGGGGGAGATTGTTGAACCCCAATTATGATAATCATGTTTTGATAATGACCAAATCGTACTAACGGCTTGAAAACAAGTGTGCAAAAAAATAGGAAGGATTGGATGAAAATGATCATCTGAACACAATCAAGAAAAATAACCAAAAGTTGAACAACACCTTACGGACGATGAAGAGCATCCGAAAGAAGAGTTAGGACATAAGGGAGCGTCCGAAACATGACTAGACAACACCGAGGAAGAACACACCTTTCGAACATAGATAACTGTTCGAAGGACAATGTTTCGGATGCAAAAGACTGTCCGACACAAGGAATCCGAAAGTATAATGATCGGATGTTGAAGACCGTCCGAAGCCAAAAAAGATTGGGCATTGAAGACCGTCTGAAGAAATGAGCTGGAAAGGAAGAAATTTTCTGTCAAAACTGTAGGACGCATATGACCATCTGAGACACTGTTCATAAAGACTGTAGGATGCATATGACCGTCCAAGACACTGTTCATGAAGCTGTAGGACGCATGAACGGACGTCCGAACCACCGTCCGAACCCCTAACGGCTAGTTTTTAACAACTAGTTTTTTGACCGTTGGAGCTCAAATTTTAACACATCTTTCATCTATAGATAGCCCAAGGACATCCAAATGATTTGTGGAAATACTACATTCAATACAAACACTTATAAGAGCTATTTTGGGAGAAATAGGCTAAAATTTTGTGGGTTGTATTGGTTTGGGTAGTATAGTTCTCTTGGCTCAACTAGAGGAATTAGAGTGAGTAAGAGTGGACTAGTGAGTGATTTTTAAGTGTAAGAGTGGAGGGATAATAAGTGTACAAAAGTGAGGTTGTAGTGTAAAACCCTTTGGCTCAACTAGAGGAACTTAGTTGGTGCAAGGGTGAGCCTACTTTGTGTACAAAAGGTTATTGCCTTACCATCTTTGAAGAGGCACTACTAGTGGATGTACTCTAAGGTTAGTTGAGAAGTTTGGGAGTTTGGTTTGATATTCTTTATCTCAATCTTTTATTTGTTCTTTAAGTTTTGATTGTTAAATATTTATCTTTGATCATTTGTGCTTAAGTATTCGTTTGTTGCACAAAGTTTGCATTTTCATTAAGCACTTCAGAAGATTTGTTTTTTGAGACAACCTAATTCACTCCCCTCTTAGGTTGCTTTTGAGCCAACAACTGATGCATCTGAATCCAAATTAAAACATGCTATGATGTTCTATTTTGGTTTTTATTTTTATTTTTTTATAAAGGTAGATTTTTAGTTCTATGTTTTACACATACTAATGCACACGCTAATATTTATGTACATAGTTGTATATGGAACTTGGTATAAATGTTATAGTGCTAGCGGGTTTGATATGATTCTCACGGATAATAGAATATGTGGAATTATATTTTGCAATATGTGTAGGATACTTGGTGGATCCCATTGAGTTATGTCTTTCTTTCACTTGATATCTTGGTTATACACAGGACAAAATCCAGTATTTGTAATTGATGTTCAAATTTGAACTCTTGTTGGCAATAATATATCCATAGAACATTGCAATTTTATTTTGTAGTTATAGTATTCTCTATGGGTCTTGATGCATAGATTTAAATAGGGTTCTATTTGCGTTAAAGTTTAATATTGAGAATGCAAATAAGTCATTACAAAAACTATTTTTTAGCTTATATAATCATATAGATGTTATATGTGTTTGAATGTAGGCGGATGAGCTGTAGGACTTTAAGAAAAACTAAACAATATTGGACGTTATATTTGAAATAAGTTTGAACCTCTGAAAAGTTAAGAGAATATGTGTGTGGTGGCTATGTGTGTGTGGTGTGCAGTGTAGTGACTACCTATAATGGAAAGAAAAAGAAACAGAATTCTAGATCGCCTAGGTGATTATATTAAGCTACATTCACATATATTCATATCCAAATTTCACAGATTTTGATGAGGAGTAATCTTCAAATAGTAGATTTCAATTGTAGAAGCAAATAAATCTGGATGTATTTTAAGGTTTAGGTAGGTATTTAAGTGATGTGAACCCCGTGCACAATTGACTTGATACCACGCAACCTAACAATTCAAGATGGCACAAAAACTCCAAGGATCGACTCCAAAGTTGGACACAAGAATTTGGACAGCAAACATACACAAACAAGAAAAAAGAAAACACACAAGAATCCAGCAAGAATTCAACCTATTATCTATAGCGAGATAAGAACCAAACTCTTAACAAGATTTATAGCGAGAATTGACCCGTTGCCTATATGAATCAGGCAAGAATCATAAGTCAGTTAGAACAATCGCCATTGCTCAAGCGATGATCCTAACAAAGTCTTAATCCTTGGACTAAAAGAAAGAACTTTTTTTTCACGAAAAAGATCAAATTTATTGATAAAAACATGCTGAAAATTTGTCCATAATAGTGCCTATTTATAGGCTTGATAAATTCTGTAAAACAAGCTTAAAAAACTCCTAAAAATTAGTGCTAGGTTTCGGCCATAAGCAGCCCCAAAATTTGGGCTAAATTGGCCTTATTAATGCTAATTAATGAGTCCAAAAACTAAGAATTAAATCAATACCTAAACCAGTTCAATTTACACAACACTTTAAATTACTATTGGGATTTACACAATAATAGACTTAAACAAATAAAAAGTCTAGTAAAAATATAACATAATATTCGGCCCCTGGACTTTATGAATCGCCACTTGTGCTTCACTTTGAAGAATTGGATTTTATGTATTGGTGAATTGAGGATAGTCTAATCCAAATTTATCAAAACACCACAAATGTACTTCAATCTTGGCATGCACGACGAGTCCATAGTTGCTCTAGCATTCATCTTCTCAACTGGGCATATATTTAGCCTACCTAGATTCGTGTCATTAACAGTTTTTGCAGTTTAGAATTCTTGAACTACAAGATGAATCAATACAAAACCTTAACTGGTGGAATTTCATATAGCACTGCGTGACTTTAGATATTTTGCCTGTATGGATAATCGAAATTAATCACTGTTGGTCGCATTGGAAACTAGTTTCATATACTTTCAAAACAATATAAAGATATTCCCTATTTACTTTTCAATCAACACCAAACAATTTTGAAAGATGGTTGAAAATCCGTTTCTAAAACTTATAGATAGCACTATGCACTTAAAGGAAAATGGTTATAACTAATTGTAGGAATTTCAAAATTGGGTGCCGTTAGTAGCATTTGAAACTAGATTCATATGATTTTAACTTGGTATAGAGATCCTTTTCTAGTTGTTTTTTTATTTATTTATTTATTTGGTGAATCCTTAAAGAATACTAAAATTCAGCTCTTATGATGTGAATTGATTTGGGTTGATTCATGTATTGACTTGGGAGTTATTTTTGAATAGGTTTTGATCTAAACTTTGGAATGATTTCTTCAAAAAAAAATTTGTGCTTTAAGTCTAGTTTCCAATTTTATAAAGTTCATAGTAATATAGGTTACAAATCTGAAGTTATGAACAAATTAATTTTGGAGAAAACTATCAAATCCAGAATTTGGTATTGGTACTTGTGAACTTATGGAATTTTGAGATCAATTTGGGAAAAATTTGAGTGATATTATTAGGATGTTCTCTTCATAATAGTTTTAGAGTTTTGAATCTAGTTCGGAGGCATAATGTACATCATTTTTTGACTTGTGTATCTCAAGATATGATTGTTTCAAGCGTTGTTAATGAATTTGAAATTTTACAATTTTTATTTTCACACCTCATTATACTAGAATCAAACGAAGTTGATTATTTTTGTCAATTGTTATTGAATCTTCTAAGGCAATGTTTTGCATATTTCAGAATGTAGTATTATTTTGTTGGATTATTAGATATTCTGAAAATAGCATGGAAACCTATTAAAGTTTAAAATGCGTCAAAAGACTTTGAAAAATTGATTGCTAGTTATCTTTCTTGAAGCACGCCTTAAGAATTAATGATATTAATTTGAAGATTTATTGAAAATGTAGAAAAGAGTCTAATGTTTCCATTGTGTTTATTGCTTTAAAGATGATATGGTTAATCTCTTTGTCAGTTTGACGGGCATTTATTTTTAGTGCACAACTTGTTAATTGCACATGTAACCTCATTTAGGAGTTATACGAACTAAGTGTTACAAAAATTAAAGTCAGGAGCTACTTCTAAAGCTTGTATAATTTTGCATTCAGTAATGTGTATTTGTTTGCATGTATCTCATTTGAAAGTTATACGAACTGAGTGTTATGATAATTTATATTGTAAGCCACCTAATAAAACTCTCTTCCTTCTCTCTAAAACCTCTCTCTATCTCTAGCTTTCTTCCTTGAATTTCTGCAATGGCTGAGGGTGATGCCCTCCAGCCTATTGCTGGGGGGCAATCTAAATCATTTGCATAGGCTTTATTGGGTGGCACAACCAGAACAACTTTTGAAAAATCTTCAATCCTACAAGGGTGAGCCGGTGGTCTACTTCTCCGAGGATGAAATTCAAAGGCTGGCTGCTCCTATTTAAATACACACTGGTTGGTCACTTCCCGCAAGGCAAACCTAACATGGAATTACTCCACAAAAGTTTCCACACTATTGGTTTCAAAGGTGATTTTACAGTAGGCTATATTGATTACAAGCATGTCATGATTCGCTTTGCATTAGAGGAGGATTATCTAAGGTGCTGGCTTAAAGCCACATGGTTCATCAATGGTTTTTTCATGCGTGTTCTTAAATGGCACCCTTTTTTCACGCCGGAGATAGAACCATCCATCATGCCCGTGTGGATAACCTTGGAGGGCCTCCCACAGTCTTCTACAATAAACACTCCATTTTTAGCATCGTACAAGCAGTTGGCACGCCACTTAAGTTGGACTTGGCTACCCGCAATTTCACTCGGTCGAACACTGCTAAGGTATGTGTAGAAGTTGATCTACTTGCAATTTTACCTTTCGCGAGTTTGGATTGGTGTTGGTGCGAATGGAAGATGGCAAAAAATCAGCTATGAAGATTTGCCAAGTTACTGAATTGTACAAATTGCCACAAAATCGGCCATGCATCATTGGATTGTAGGGCCGGTAACCCCCGTCCGTCAAACCAGCATTTCCAGCAGCAACCCATCCCAAAAAATGTCCCACAACTCCAGCAAATACAAAAGGCTACCAAAAAATGAATTCCACTTTCTAGCACGGACCCGGGTCCCTCGGGTACAAAGCCATTGAAATCCACAATCTCCAGCAGCTGTGGAGGAGTTGATCAACCGACTGGAACGACCACCATCACGGCTGCAAGAGACGATCTCGGCATCTCCAACTACCCCACCAGTTCAAATTTTGAATTCCTTGCAGATAGGAGCTGCAATACCTGATTCGGTTATGGATCCCTTGGAGATAGGAACAACCTTATCTCATTCGGTTGATAATCCTAATCTGGTTGCAATTGAGCGGGAGATGGTTGCGGGTTGTCATGTGCTTCATGTGGTGCATGGGGTGATTCCTTTGGTTCAAACTTGCGAAACAACTAGAAAAGGATCTCTATACCCTGTCATCTTATACACATCTAGATGTGTGTAATAATTCAGTCAACATCTCCCAATTTGCACATGCAAACCATCGTGGCCATGGATGACTCTTCCATTCCTCATGCAACAATTATGGCTGAATTACCATGCTATTTTTTGGAGGGCGAATCACCCCATGCACCACATGAAGCACATGACAACCCGCAACCATCTCCCGCTCAATTGCAACCAGTGAGTCAACCTTCGTCCAAGAGGAAAAGTAGACGTAAACGAATTTATAATATGCCAAGGCCTATGCGTACTAGGTTGGCTAAGAAACCTTCCAATCCGTCCCTATCTCCTCAATGTTAATGGATAGTGTTTTAGCATGGAATATAAGAGGAATAGGTAATAAACCTTCCATTCGCAGGTTAAAGTTGCTAGTTACACAAAACAGAATAAACATTCTTGCTTTAATGGAGCCTATGGTGGACAAAGCAAGGATTCCTCTTTTCGCCCACAAGCTAGGGTTCGATTGTTGTCAATCTACGTGGCATTTCTAACGGGAAGATTTGGGTTTTTTGGAATAAGGGGTTAGTCCTTACCCCTATTTTAGTTTCTGATCAACTTTTTCATGTTTCTTGCTCCTTACCATCCTATCATACAACTGTGAAAATCTCTTTCATTTACGCAAAGTGTACTAAGGCTGAAAGACGAGAACTTTGGGAGGCCCTCCGGACTATCCAACCACACTCTCCATGGCTGGTTGGGGGAGATTTCAATGTCATTTCCAGTTCGGATGAATATAAAGGTGGTAGCTCACTCGATGTTGAAGCCATGATGGAATTTAATGACTGTCTTCATGATTGTGGATTGATGGATATTGCCTTCCAAGGTTGCAAATATACTTGGAGGGGCAACAGGACGGGAGGCACGGTGTGGAAAAGACTGGACCGGTTCGTGTGCAACAATGATTTCCTTGCTGCCTTCCGCAACATTAATGTTGAACACCTCATCAAGACGTGCTCGGATCATTCACCTCTCCTTATCAAAGTGTCAAGCAATCCAGCATGACGTCACAACAGGCCCAAAGCCATTTAAATTCTTAAATATGTGGACTAAGCATAAAGATTTTTTGTAGGTAGTGGAACAAAATTGGTCTTTACATTGTTCAGGACCGCCTCTCTTCGTCTTTGCTTGCAAGCTCAAACGATTGAAAGCAGAGCTAAAAAATTGGAACCGTACAGGTGTTTGGGGATGTGTTTTCCAAAGTCCAAGCAGCTGAACGGGAGGTACATGTAAAGGAGGAGGCATTTCTGTAGCAACAAAATCCAAACAATCAATTGGCACTATCTCATGCACAAGCGGTTCACACCCGAGGCCTGGCCGAAGAGGAAATGTTTTGGCGTCAAAAAGCGGGGATAAAGTGGTTAAAGGAAGGAGACCATAATACTACCTTCTTCCATTCTGCACTCATGGCCAAGAAACAATGTTTACGGATCTCAAAAATTAAAGTGGATGGTGTTTGAACTGAAGATATACAATGTATTGAAGCTGAGGGGATTAATTTTTTCCATAATCTCTGTCTTACCTGTGTACTTTCTTCAACAAAGTATGCACAAAGATTTTGGCTACCAGGCTTTCCACTATTATGCCCAAACTTATTTCCCCCGAACAAGGTGCCTATGTCCCAGGTAGAGAAATTGCAGATAATATCCTTCTAGCCCAAGAGATGGTGGAGTTCTTAAACAGGAGAAACAAGAGGTGGTAATCTGATCATCAAGCTGGACCTCGCAAAAGCTTTTGATAGATTATCTTGGTCTTTTTATATGCAATTCTGAGGAGGTTTGGTTTTGCTGAGAATTGGATCTCTTTAGTGAAGAATAGTCTGGAATATTGTTGGTTTTCTATTCTCATTAATGGTGTGCCAAAAGGTTTCTTTAAATCTTCAAGAAGAGTTCGGCAAGGGGACCCTCTATCCCCCATTCTCTTCTTAATTATGATGGAGTCTTTTTCCCGTGGTTTGAATGATCAATTTTGCATTGGGAAAATTTCTGAGTTCGCTCTTCCGAGGTCATGCCCAACCATCTCTCATTTGGCTTATGCGGATGATGTAGTAATTTTTACAAGGGGAGAGGCGAATTCAATACGAAATCTCATGGCTTTCATTTCAAGGTTTGAGACATCCTCTGGCAGCTGTGCAACAAAGCCAAAAGTTCTTTTTATTTATCCAAGACATCATCCACACCTCGTATTCGGATGGAGATTCAAGCCAAAATGGGGTTTGCAAAAAAATCCCTACCATTCATATATTTGGGATGCCCCATCCAAAAAGCAAAAAAACGGAAAGACCTTTTTCAGCCAATGATAGAAAAAGTGACAACACGCATTCATGGTTGGCAAACACAATTTCTCTCTCCTGGAGGACGGCTTATTCTCGTCAAACACGTGTTGAGTAGCATCCCAATCTTTCTTATGGCAGTTCTCACTCTTCCACTTTCAGTCCTTAAGGAGTTAGAAAGGCAATTTGCGGGTTTCTTCTGGAAAGATTCGGAAGGGGTTCCAAAACGCCATTGGATAGCATGGTCTACCATTTGTCAACCAACATCCTTCAATGGTCTCGGTATTACTCCATTAGCGGCTGTTGTGCATGGTTTCAGCATGAAATTATGGTGGAAGTTTCGGAAAGGCCATTCCTTATAGAGCTCCTTCCTCTATGGACGATATTTAAACCGTTGCTCTCATCCTTGTGTAGCTCAAGAAGCACCTGGCGCATGCACTCATTCACATGGAAACGAATGCTGCGCGTTTGCGAGTGGGCAGAACAAAATATGTTGTTCCTCATCCGGAATGCCAACTCTTTATTCTGATTTGACACATGGACTGATCACGGGCCGCTATGTAACATGGTGGAACCTGTTTATGATAGCTACCTTTAGTGAGGCAACTGTGGAATTCTAGCGAATAGAATTTATTCTTACTCGACGGGAGATATTCCAGTGAGGAGCTTCGCAACATTGGGAACTGCATTAAAGACAAGGTCATCTGCCAGAGGGATTCGGATTTGGACAAGCTCATTTGGACCCTTACATCCAACGGCTCTTTCTCTATCTCATCCACCTACTCGCTAATGGCTCAATCATTCACTAGAAAAATGATTTGGGATAAGAGACTCCAACTGAAGATCTCCATCTTTATGTGGAAATTGCTAAACATACGGCTTCCAACGGATGACATGATTGCCAAAATAGGCATCCCATTACCATCTAAATGCTGCTTTTGTAATACAATGAAGAATCTGTCAATCATCTCTTTGTGGTATGTACATTGGCAACACAAGTTTGTAGTTTTTTCGAAGATCTGATTTGAATAAGAGACCTGCCCAGCCTCTACCATTTCGGATAAGCTCAACTCGTGGTGGTGGGCTGCACACGCTCATTCTACCACAATGGGGGCAATACATAAAATCCTTCCATGCATTATTTGCTGGTTCATTTGGAAGTCTAGGAATAATGCTACATTCCAAGGGATAAGCATCTCAGCCACCAGGATCATTGTCGATATTTGTGCTTATTTGAAGACACTTTCCTCAATATTTCCATATCCAAAGGTAATTGCAGCAGATGAATTGCTTCTTTCACACAGAATTTGCAGCCAGCTTCTTTACTTGCAACCCAAGAGAATACTTGCAGTTAAATGGAACTGTCCTCCTTATGGTGTCTTCAAGTTGAATGTGGATGGGGCTTCAAAAGGGAACCCAGGCTTGGCGGCGGGAGGGGGCATCATTAGAAACCAAATTTGTTACCATGGACAATGCATCAAGGCCTTCTCCAATGGCTACGCTTCCCAAACCAATTTGAAGGCCGAGGTTTTGGCCTTTTAGATGGCCTAAAAATGTGTTGCTCTTTACAATTACAGGCTATGGAGGTAGAATTGGACTCTCTAATTATCCTTAATTTCATAAAAGGGTTGTCCGCGCAACCATGGAGCATTAACAATGAACTCCAGCTCATCAAACGGCTCATAGAAGGTAGAGTTGTTTCATTCTCACATGTATTTAGGGAAACAAATCAAGTAGCAGATAGGTTAGCAAATCAGGGCATTATTACGCCCATGTATGTTGAATACGATCCGGATACCATTCCCTCCCATGTGAAAGGTTTGGTTATCTTGGATGCCAAGGGACTTCCCTATATTCGCCTTTGTAAATCTTGAGCTCTGCTAATAAATCTTCACCTTATTTGGGTGTTTGCTTAAAAAAAAAAAATATTGTAAGCCACCTCTAGAGCTTGTATAGTTTTTTAATTGACGAATCATAATTGGTGAAATATAGAGGGCCCAGTCAATTATGGTCAAGGATTATTAGGAAGGCATTGGGCTGATGATTTACCTGGAATCCACTTTGATACGTTTCCATCTATTAAGTTTAAGAGGTTTGACCTTATTCAGTGTGGAACAAATGAAGTATTCTAGATATTTTGGATATCTATAGTGATTTGGCCAAATATAGTTATGGAGTGACAAGGTAACTTCGAGTCATGCATGCAATAAGGGGATATAAAGTTAGTATAGTGATTTGGTAAATTTCTGAGCTTAAAGTGTTGTATAATGCCAACTAATTGTCTAAGTGTTAATCGATCTTGATTATTTTTGTGTATTTACATTTGTTTCATTGTTACAAGAAAATAGTATTTATAAAAAAAGGCCATTGTTTCTTGAAAGTTATTGATTGCTATCCACTACTATTAGAAAATAATGTTTTTCCTAAAAATGAAAATTTTCTTACTACTATTACCAAAATTGCTGAGCTTATTAGCTCATACGTTATATATTCAAAAATTTGTTTTCAGGTGCCAACCTCAAATTCAATATACATTGATCGGAGTAGCCTAGCGAAAGCATGGTGAAAGTTATTAGTTAGAGTTTGTAAATTCTGAAGACTAATTTATTTAAGTTTTGATTTATGGATGTAAATTTGTGGTGTATTTATTTGATTATTTGAGATGTAAGTTTGAATTGTTATCTTATGATTGTATTTGAGCCTAGCGACAGTTAGGCAAGGGTATTCGGAGTGGGGTCTTGTCGGGCGTCACAAAGTGGTATCAGAGCTTGTGGATATGGTACTTAGATTGTGGGGAATAGATAATCCACTAGGTTTGAACAATATTATTGGCGAAATGGGGAACTTTTAAAATTATTTGTGAGGTACTTGAACAATATGGTCTCAGACATTAGAGTTGTTAAACTCTTATATGTTTAAAAGGTTTGAAATTTGAGATAATATTGAATATCAAATACATTATACTAATGTTTACAAGATTAAATTAGATACTTTAAGATTTTATGATTGACTCATGGTTCAAAGTTGGAATTCAAGATTTGACAACTTGAAGTTCTCAGATGAAATAGCAAATTCACCCTTATTTATGATTAGATAAGCATAAAAAATAGACTCTTGGATACAACCGAATGTTGCTCGCAATGCACTAAATTAGCAATTTAGAAATAAGATATCTTGAAACTTGTACAATATCTGTCAGTAGGCTATGAATAGTAGAGTTGGAAGAGAAGAAAACAAAATTATTTTACAAAAGAAAGCATTGTGGTTTATTTATGAGATTGAAAATTTCATGAAATAATTTATTGGTTAAAATTGCAAGGACACAATTCTATTAAGTAGGGGAGATTGTGACACCCCCACATTTTTTTTAGCGTAATTTAAGGATAAAACTTTTGAGATTTATCAAATTTTGGTGACTTATTTTGATTTTTCTACGATTAAATTAGACAATCCATGAATATTTTATCTTTTAGAATTTAAATTTCAACTATAGAGTTATTTAATTGATTTTATGTTGTTAGATTCAAAGTTTTGTAGTTGAATCGAAAGCAATTAAAGATTTGTCCTACTATATTGAAATATCTTAGGATCCTTTGAACAGGAGGAAAATTCTCTCTGCCTTTTCTCTAGTTTTTTCTCTCTCTAAAATCTTCTTGTTCACTTCCATCGCTATGGCAATGTTTGGTGCCTTTTAGCAACCGGGTGAAAGGCAACAGATTCATTCTTATCCTTGGATTTTTCAAGGGAACAACCAAACTCAACATCAAGTTATAGCACAAGATCAAAGAAATAAGGTTTCAGATGAAAGTTATATGTAGATGAAGCCTCTTGAGTAGTATAAAGGAGAGCCAGCCATTTCTTTTTCACTGAAGAAGAGATTCAACAACTCTTTGAGCCTCTCAAAATTTCCTTGGTGGGAAAGTTTAGTCAAGGGAGGCCTAGCATGAAAATTTTACGCAAAAGTTTCAATACTATTAGTTTTAAGGGTGAGTTTCATTTGGGATTGCTTGACAAAGCATGTTCTTGTTCAATTCAATTTGGAGGACGACTTCTTGATGTTGGTTAAAATGTATTTGGTTCATTAATTGGTTCTAGATGAAAGTCTTCAAATAGACTCCAACCTTCCAATCAGATATGGAGCCCTCGTAGACCCTATTTGGATTTCTTAAGAAAATTTACCTTGTTGTTTCTTTAAGAAGAACTTGTTGTTGTCTCTAGCATAGGCATTTGGGAGACCATTGAAGATTGATGTGCCTACTACTAGTCTTAACCGACCTTGTGTGTCAACAATTTGTCTTGAAGTTGATCTCTTTTCAGATTTTCCATCGAGGGTCTAGTTAGGAATAGGAACTTCTAGGAGATAGTAAAAGATTACTTATGATGAAATTCCCAGGTTTTGTTCTTAATGCAAGAATTCAAGTCATGTGATCAAGGATTGTCCTGATCATATTGACAAATATGCAACTTCTCAAGTGCAAAAATAATAGCAACAACTACAACAATCCTAGAAGCAGATCGAGCAACTACAATCTCAAAAACATCTACCTACAGAAACCCTAAAGGGGAAAGGCTTCCATGCAGCAACAACCAAGTAATAAGGTTAGAGGAAAAAGATGGTCCAAATTGAAAAATCAAGCAAACTTTGCAAAGTCAGCCACTGGAAAAGATGTGGTGGCAGATATTCTAGAAAGTTCAAATTCAAAAGAACTTGCAAATATTTTAGTTGGGAAGGAACCTGAAGGTTCGGAAGCTTCAAAATGACATCCAATTGCATCAAGTGTCATTCCAATTGAGGACTTTCCTAGTTTTGAGTATATTCAAATTCTAGTAGCTGGCTTTCAACATGAAGTGGAAGGGTCTAAGGAAGACACCAATTTAGACATGACAAAGCAACAACAAAATATGGAATCTATTGTAGCAGATTTATGGTTTGATCTTCCAAACACTAATTCTTTAAGTGCATCAATCATGGATGATCATGCAGAAGTGTTTGGGGTTCATGTATCACATGATCAACGACATTTTACTTTTCGGATTTGGATGCTCTTGATAATGTGGAACCTATTAAGGATAAAAGTCTTGATACATAGAAGGATTTCTCAGCTTGTATATCTAAGAAATTGATACCAAATTGATACCTGTAGTTGATCAATTTATACTTGTAACCAAACGAATACCTAATAAGAAGAAACGGTATGTTGTTAGTTATTCAATGTTCACAAGAAGTGTGTCTAAAGCTCTCAAATTGCCTTTTGAAAACCATAATTATTAATGAATGTGTTAATAAGGACAATAAGGGGTGTTGGGAATAAACCTTCTCTTAGGAGGTTAAAAAAGTTGATTAGGAGTAATAATGTGCATTTTGTTGCTAATCTTGAACCAATTCTAGAACTTAACAAGCTTTTAGAAGTGCAATAGAAGCTAGTTTTGGTAATTCAGCTTCTAATTCTTCTAGTTCAATTTGGTTATTATGGGACTTCTCTTTAACTATCAAGGTGATTGCTTTTTAAGAACATGTCATTCATAAATACAAATTATCCCTAGATTTTAATGAGTTTTTTGAGCCTATTTTTGTCTCTATTGTTTATGCTAAGTGCACTCTGTATGCAAGAAGGACTTTGTGGGATTCTTTTGAAAAATTTTGCAGTCAATTGCACAAACCCTTGGTTTGTGAGAGGGGATCTATAATACTTGACTTTTTTGGTTCATTCCACGTATTTTCATAGTTGATCTTATCTCTTTAAATTCTAATAAAAATCATTTTCAAGTTTTAAATAACCAGTTTACCCTTTTTCGACAAATTCAAAGTTTATGGGGCAAAAGTATAATTTACAAAACTTGAGGGACTAAAGAAAATTTTTTGAAATGTTTACAAGACACAAAGTATTAAATAGTCAAGCCCCATATACTTCATTTTATCATCAAGATTTAGAAATCCTCTAAGAAACCCTTCCCAAAATCCTTATTAAGCCACAAATTCTACATCAATCTTAAGAATTCTACTCTCCAAATCAAATTAGTGGTCAAAGAGTATTCCTATAGAACTATAATCAATCTTTACAAGTAAGTTTTACTCCAAGAATTTATATGAATTTCTTATCCAATTTCAAGTTCTTCAACAAATCAAATTTCTTAATTTTGTTGTTATGGTTTGATTTTGTTTCTAAACATGTTTGCGAGTTTCCAAGACTTGATTTATGTTTTGAAATGACTTTTTAGCTACTATTTTTGTCAGATTTGGATGAAGGTTTTTGAAACTTCTAGCTTGGTGATATACTTTGAAGTTAGGAATAAAAAATTTTGGACTTTGATCTTGTTTTCATGAATTTAAATCAACTCTTACTCATTTGTGTTTAATTATTATTTGATTTGAGAGTTTGGATGATGCACAAAACCTCAACCTCTATTTATCCTAATGGTATAACACTCTCTTGGTTTACGTAATAAAGGGTTAAGAGATTTAGATCGCCGCAGTTAGGGTCTATGGAGCCGAATTTCAAGTTAAGTACGTTTACGCCTTTGTATTGATCTCTTATATATCGGTTGGCTATGCAACCCTAAAATACCATGATTTAAGGTAAGTATGATTGAATTGGGTAATGATTATGAAGTAAGCATATTTACAGTTTATGTACTTATTGTATAAGCATATTTATGGTTTATGTACTTATTGTATAATGTATCATTTTGCTCTAATTGTAGCATTTTGTAATGATTGGTTGCGTAAGAGTTCTATGGGTCACTCTTGTGGACTTGACTTTGAATGAACGAAATGAAATACTATACTTTGTTTTGTAAATGTTATATATCTACTCTATCGGGAAGATAGGAGATGGACACTTTGTTGTGCCTTGTCTACTCGGGCTGATAATAGATGGATTTGGATCTAGTGTCGGAAGACTCTGGTGAACCACGAGCTCATTGATTGTCATATGCATTTTGAATATTGATATTGCTTTGGATAATGCATCTTGCACTGATAGTATATTGGTTAGTAGTATTTAGGTTTAAATATTACACATAAAGCATTATATGCTTACCCTGTACATACATTCCCCTTTGTTTTTAGTGGATGAGTTAGCAAGTCTTGAGTTGAGTGCTCACTTGGGTGGGGACTATGGTATTGATAACTCTAGTAAACTAAAGTTATTTTGCTTATCAAACTATAATTTTTTGATAGTTTTTTCCCTATTTTGATGCTTAATTAAGTTCTTTAGTTTAATTTCTTGCATTAGGTAGTTGCATGTGCATTGTGTGTAAATATTGAGATATTAGCATGAGAGTTTGGTTAATCTTAATATAATTTGACTACTTATTTAGTTATGTGTTTTTCAGGATAGGAGAAGGGGTTAAAGTCCAAGATTATGGAGGTCAAAGGAGCAAAATGCATAATCATAGAAGATGAAGACTTGAGTTGGAAGAATCTCGATGTCGTGACACCAAATGTTCCATGTCATGATATCGAGGTGGATTTACAAGGACAAGTTTAAGCTCGATGTCACAACACCAACATCGTGGTGTGTTCAATTTAAGTGTTAGGGTAATATTTGGTTTTGGAGGTTCTTTAAATCCTACCTTGTAATATACTCAAGTACACATAATATTGGTGTAGGTAATAATTTTAGATAATTAGAATAGTTGTACTTTAACTTAACCTTCAAGTTTCTTTTTAATTAAAAGTTCTCTTTAATTTCTTCTTTAGATCTAGTCTTTAAATTCTTGCAAGTTTTAATCTTTATTAGTTAATTTTAGTGGGTTTTTAATTAGCTACAAGTAGATATAATTTTGCGTGTGTTCTCTTTAAATTTCTTTCAATCCAAGTTTCTTAAAGTTCAAGTTTTTCTTGAAGACCTTCAAGTTCTTGTTTATTTAGTGATTTCCTAGTTTAAAATTTTCATTTCTTTGCATTAGTTAGTAGTAATTTGTAGTGGGCTTTCTTTTAAATCCAACAAAAATCAAAAAATTTCTAGTTTTAGTCAATTTCATTTTAAATTTCTCAGTTCCCTAGTTTTAGAAAAAAATGGAGATTTCTTCAATTACATGCTTTCTTAATGCTCTTTCCTTAGTCAAATTAGGTTTAATTGCTTTCCAATTTCAATCCTATTTTAGTTAAATTAGGATATCTAGTGGTAATTTTACTTGTTTCTCTTAGATAATTTAGATAGTTCTTTAATAATTAGTCTTGTTTGCTTTCTTAGATTAGAATTTACTTGTTTAATTGTTTTATCTTTAGTTACTTTTAGCAGTACATAGATTTTAATTGCTTTAAATGTTTGGTTTTATGGCTTTTCTAAGGGTTAGCTCTTCCTCTCTTATGATTTTGCCTAACTATAAAAGGATTCTCAAGGTCTAGTACTTGCCTACTCAAAAATTTTCGTGGGAACGATACCCACTTGCTACGTACTACTTACTACTTACCTACCCCATATACTTGTGGGTGTGAGGCTAGAGTATAAGTGAATGTGTGGTTTTTATTACTTGTGCTGTTGGATCATTGAATTGAATTGATAATTTTACCTGAATGAGCAAACAAGCGAACAAGATTTTGGCGCTGTTGCCAGGCGGATTGTCCTTGAGTAACAATAGGATTAGATGTGTTGAGGGTCGTGTAGATTAGGCATTTTTACTCATCTTAGTTGTTAACTTCAGTTTTAATTAGTGGTGCTTCGCTTGTTTAGGTTACATTAATTTCTTTTGATTGGCTTGGTACTTGAGATTAACTTGTTTAATTTGTTCTTGTAATGCTAGTACGTGAAGAAGACGAATTTATTAGCCTTGAAAATGAATTCGAAAGAGAACCAAGAAGGCTTAGAAAGGAAAAGTGGATGCAACAAGAACTAGAGAAGATTACAATGTCAAATCCACATGACAATGCAAGGGATCTAAATAAAAATCCAAGCATAGATGCTAATAAAGAAGTTGAAGGCAATAATGCTTGGGTAGTTTTTGTATTAGAAATAGAGTCAATGGAAATGGAAATTTCAATTGTGAAGTAAGAAAAATGAGCATGGAATAAATGCAAATGGAAGACCCTTGAGAGATTATGAGGTGCCAAATTTTGATGGTGTACCAATTCAAGAATCCCACGAGTGTTGGTTCAAGCCAATAATTTCAAAATTAAACCAGCTCTTATTCAGATGTTACAAACTCATGCAATATTTGGAGGTGGTCCCAAAAAAGATCCTTATACTCATTTATTGAATTTTGAAGAGGTCTTGGATACTATCACATTCAATGGCATTCACATCGATTGTGTACGAATGCTGGTATTTCTATTTTACTTGCGTGATCAAGCAATATTCACCACATGAAACCAAATTGTTCAAGAATTTTTGGCAAAGTACTCTCCTCTATCAAGAATTACCAAGTTGAGAAATGAAATCACCTCTTTTAAATGAGACACAAGAAAAAGCTTAAGTGAAGCTTGGGAGAGATTTATAGAACTTTTGAGAAAATGTCCTTACCATGTTGTTCCTCTATGGCTCTAAATTCAAATGTTTTACAATGGATTATATCAAGAGACTACATCTATTGCAGACACATTGGTGGGAGGCTTCTTTCATTTAAAGACGCCAGAGGAAGCAGAAGAACTTCTCAAAAGGATGGCTTCTAATTACTATTATCATGGTCCTATAGCTCAACCCAGGGTTCAACAAGAAGTGCAACATGCCCAAGCTCAACAAGGACGTGTTCTAAAATTGAATCAAAATGATGCATTCTTAACTCAACAAGGGATGATGATGAATGTAATGAGAATCTTAACAAGCGCAATTGAGAATCTTGGTAAGGGGGACATGGAAACTACTATCTCTTCACTCCCCAAGGCCATTGGCATGTGATTTTGTGGTGGAAACCATTTGAATAGTCAATGCAAAGTTTCAATGGGAACCAATGAGCAAATGAAATTGCATCTCCAATCAACCCTCTTCCTCTATAGGTCCTCCTAATGTGTATGGTAATACCTATAATCCATTTTGGAGAAATCATCCTAATTTTTCTTGGAGCAACCAATCTCATCAACAAAATGCCTCTTATCAACCCAATTCTCAACAACCAAGTTTCCAAAATCATGCAAATCATCCTTAAGACCTTACTAACCTTCATATCAAAGAAACTTTCAAGCTAATTCTTATAAATGTGAATCAAATCATTCATTTCAAAATCAACAATCAAGGCCTTTCTACCAATATCCTAATTAATCACAACTAATGTACAATGACTACCATGTTCAAAGGGAGAGGGATAATGCTCAAGTTGATAGTCTAAGGAGGGAATTGGAAGCCATAAGGAGAGAAAATGAGAATTGGAGGAGGGATTTTGAGAATTTTAGAAGAGAACAAGAAGTTATTGCCAGGAACAAAGGAGATACAAATGGGAAATTGGAGATTCAAATTGGCCAAGTAGCTTGACAAACAAATGAAAGAACAATGGGGATCTTTCCAGTGACACAATTCACAACCCAAGGAATCGAAATCAAGGAGACTATCATGGGAGAGAACAAGTTCATGCTATTGTGTTGAGGAGTGGAAGGGAATTTTTGGATGAGAATAGGAATGGTGAAAAGGGAAAACAAGTGAGAAGAAAAAAATCAAAGGTTGTTGAAGATCAAATTGAGGTAAAAAATGATGACAAGGCAAAGAATGAGATCAAATCTCAAAAGAAGAAAGAGAGTAAATGTGAGAATTTGAAGAAACCTTTGAGCCTACACTCTTAAGTGAAGATACAATTTCCTCAAAGATTGATTGACCCTAGGAAAGAAGAAAAGGAAAAACAATTCAACCATGTCCTTGGAGTGTTTAAAAAGCTCCACATCAATATTCCCTTACTTGCAACACTCACAAAGATGCCCTACTGTGCCAAATTTAT
Organism: Cinchona pubescens; assembly: GCA_025175665.1. Classification (NCBI taxonomy): domain Eukaryota; kingdom Viridiplantae; phylum Streptophyta; class Magnoliopsida; order Gentianales; family Rubiaceae; genus Cinchona; species Cinchona pubescens. Next base: position 529,929 of record JANKKI010000223.1, read on the forward strand.
GAAGGAGATTCTAGCTAAGAAGAAAAATTGGGATGATGAAGAAATGGTATGTCTCAATGCAAAGTGTGGTGCGATAGTGCAAAAAGAGTTACCGCTAAAGCTAAAAGATCTAAATAGTTTCTCCATACTGGTGAATATTCTGAGCTTCACATTGAGTCGATCATTGTGTGACTTAAGTGCGAGTATAAATGTGATACCTGAGGCGATCTACAACAAGTTAGGGATCACAAATGCAAAGTCCACACAAATCACCCTTCAATTGCCGGACATGTACAAAAGGAAACTGTATGGCTTATTGGAAGACGTTTTAGTGGAAGTGGATCAACTCATTTTCCCAGTGGATTTCCTAGTTCTCGAGATGGGAGAAAATTCAAATATTCCATTAATCCTGGGAAGACCTTTCTTATCCACGGTGCATGCCATGATTGATGTGAATCAAGGGAAATTGACACTCCAAATTGAAAATAAAATTGTTGGATTCAATGTCTTCGAATAAAATGAGAATGTTCCAATTTTTAGAGAATGTTTTACCAACAAACTAACTTGATTCTTTTGTTGATAGGTTAAATGAAGATGCACTCAAAGACGAGGAAGACGAGCCACTCAATGTGAAGGATAAAGCAAGGAATGACTTGAAGCATGAAATGAAGGAAAAGCCGCCAAATATTAGTAATAAGGTGAGAAGGAACCAAGAGTTAAGTGACAAGCATAGAAAGCATTCTCCATTTGATGATGACAAGAGAGTGAAAATGTGTACAAAGAAGAATTGGTGGTATGAAAAGCAATTTGGTGTGTGCTTTGGTTGTTTAGCTATGGCAAGTATTTGTAAGAAAGCCACATCCATGTCAAAGCCCGAAAGCAAGCATTCTTGGTTGATAAGAGGGAGTCAAGCTCTTCCCATGGAGACCAAAAAGGAAAAAAGATGGCCGACCATCCTTAATTGTTTTACTTGATCAATTCAGCCATAGTCAAGCTAACGACTATAAACAATCACTTATTTGGAGGTAACCCAATATTTAATTTCATGTTTTTTATTTTTTTTAGCTTAATTTTTGTTAGATTTGATTTTGTTTGATTAGATTAATTTTTTTTGAATTTAGGTTTTAAGTGTTTCTTCATGTTTTTAATAAATTTTGCTAAGGAATTGAAGTGAAATGTTCACCTGTACTTGTGTTTTTAATGTTTGCAGGAAGTGAGAAAGTATGGATTGAAGTGGGAAAGAAGCTGGAAATCTCAAGCCCCCATACTGGCTTAAGTATAGAGCATCATGTTTTGTTTTGATGTCGCGCCACCAAGAATTCCGTGTCGCAACACAAATTCAACAAACCAAGTTTTAGTTTGATGTCACGACATGAAACTCTATGTTGTGACATCGAAGTGAACTTCTATAGGAGATGGTTTCATTTTGATGTCGCAACATGGAGGTTGATGTCACGACATCGACCGTGTGAGAGGCACACTTCTTTTTAATGTTGCGGCATCAAATACCTTGTGTCGTGATATTGAGACCTACCTGTCACGCACATGACCTTTGATATCGTGACACTGAAATTGGGCAAAATGTTTTAAAGAGCTTCTCCATGCCTTTCCAATCCAAAAATCCCAAATCCTCAAGAACCTAGCTATCTTCGTCGTTCTTATTCCTTTCCAAGTCTTCTTTTATTCTTCTAAAGCCCACCAAAATCTACCTTAAATTAATACAAATAAACCTTCTTTCATCAATTTTATCCACAAATTGGGCATTCAAGGGAGCCATTTTCAGGCTTTTAAGGGGATTCTTCCAAGATTTCAAGGGTGCTCAGTTTCAACAATCCGGATAAAAGCTTCTAATTTATTTGTGCTCAAGCCCATAAATTTCTTCATTTGGATTGCTTTTTGGTTAAATTCAAGATTATTCCTTGTGCATATTTGTATTTGGTTGCTTGAAAATACAATAAAGTTTTGTGGATTGAATATTGGGAATTTTGTGAAAAGTTTTGGATGAAATTGTTGAAATTTATTGTGATTCTACTTATTGTTGGTGATTAATTGCTTATTTTTGGTTAACTGTGGTAGTGTAGAATTTTTGGTGAACTTTGGTATTGTGACTTTAATTGGTGAAATTCTTTATTTGTGAAAATGTTGCCTAGAGGTAGAGGAAGTGGTAGGAGAGTGTTTGGTGGTGCTAAGAAAAGAAAAGTTGGGGAAGGGACTAGTAGTGAAGCTAATGAGCCCATCGTTGAACCTAATTTTTCTTGTGACCGTGCTCGAGTCTAGTAATCAATGCAAATGCAAAGATTGAGGTCACAAGGGAAAGAGGGAATTTATCGATGAATTGGGAAATATGAGGAAGTGAGGATGGAATGAGAAGCCCAACTCAAGGCTAGGCAATGGGAGAGGTTTGACAAAGTGGTTGAGCTAGGCTACACAAACTTGGTTAAAGAATTTCATCGTAATTTGTGTCAGCTTGAGGAGGGAAAGGTGAGAGTGAGAGTTAGAGGTGTGTTAGTTGATTTCAATGCACAAAAGATCAATGCCTATTTTAATATGCCTTCTATTGATCATGACAAATACAGGGAGTTTATAAAAGAAAAAACAAAGGACATGAGAGCCATTAAAAGTGCTTTGTGTAACTGTAGACACCTATTTTTGTCCCTTAAGTTCTCCCCTATTTTCCTTTTAATTTGACTCTCAATTTTCTTTTTAATTTCCCTTTTAATTTCTTTTTAACCTGCTCTTTGATTTCCTCTTAATTTATCCTTCAATTCCGTCTTAATTCCTAATGTCTTATGGTGTTTAATTATTATGTGTTTTATGCATTTTGAAATACTAAGAATGAGTTTTAATATTATTAAGTTTTTAGATTTTTCAAAAAAAAAAAAATTCAGCGCGTGAACAGTACCGTGCGTACTATTCACGCGCCAAACAGTCAGCTCGACAGAGCTGTTTTGGCCACATTTTTCTCTGCATTTTTTCACCTATTCTCACCAAATTTCAGATGCCCCATACTCCCAACATGACAAGGAATGGTCTTTGATCATTTTTACACTCAATCCAGCTCTTTAAAGAGTAAAAAACTCAGCCTAAAAGGGGGAGGACGAAATTTCTGCAGAAAAGAAAAGAGAAAATTTTTTCTAAGTTTAAAAATCTTTCAAATAGCCAACTTTGAGCCAAAATTCCAAACGATTAAAAAGGAATTAGACTAAACTCAAAGAAGAAAAGTTGTAGAGGGTACATGGAATTAAAACTTATCCCAGTAAAGCTTAAGAAAAATCATTCATTTGGAGGGTAAAAAACGATGGTATAAGAAGGCTGGTGGCAAATAAAATCTGCAGAAAAAAAAGAGAAATTTTTCTAAGTCTGTAAAATTTTCCAGACAGCCAACTTTGAGCCAAGATTCCAAGCGATCAAAGAGGATTAGACTAAATTCAAAGAATAAAAGTTCTAGAGGGTACCTGGGACTACAACTTCTCTTTGTAAAGATCAAGCAAAATCGTTCATCTGGTGGGTGAAAAACGTGGTGGAAGAAGGCCGGTTCATCAACCGGAAGCTTGGCGGTGCCAAAAGCAAATTCGGTTCAAACGCACTCCAAACCAAGCATAACCAATTCCACCACATTCCTGAGGTTGTGGTGAGTTAAATGGGCTTTTGAATCGATTGTTTTGATGACAAAATGCTTATCTTACTATTTTTACATTATTTATGACTTAATTTTCTTTTCTTTTTTTTTTTCTTTTTCTTTTCAAATTTATTCTACGTTACATTTTTAATGACAATAACCACCAAGCTTTAATTTGATTTTTGTATTGACATTTTAATATGTTTAATTACCCTTTGATTGTGAAATTACCGTTTTGCCCTTATGAGTATTAAATTGTAAATAGGTTCTGATTTTGCACATACTTTTCGATTAGTTTCTTTTGTGATGATTTGTGTTTTATTTTTTATGTTTGTTGGTCTCGATATAATATTTATGCTTTTTCTTACTTGTTAAATGATGTGAATTTACTCTTCTGTCCTCAAATTTTGTTTAGTTGCACGACTAGACATTAAATATTTGAATCAAACTCAATTTAGTCCATGACTTAATAACTGTATCAATAATATAAAATCGGGCTAGAAGTAAACTCTGGCGTGCATGACAAACCACTGTTTTGCCCTTTGGGAGTTAAAGGGCACTACAAGCTAAATGTGTGCAACTTTAAATTGGACCCCAGGCTAAATTTACCTGTCAATGTTTTTATTTACCATTTATTTTTATTTCCTCATTAATATGTACATATTTTATTACTTTTAAACTATCTTAAGCACACGTACGCTACAAAGTCGGCAATAATGAATACTAAAATTGAAAAGGAAAACGCGATAAAATCATGCAACCGGTCCAACGCCGGGTAAAGATGTGTGCCGAGGAAAATTCAAATCTATCCCAAACCTTCCCATTTTACAACAGGATTCTCGAACTCATGTTTTTTGAATTACGTGGACCAGGAGTCAATCTAGACTAGGGTTTATTTTTTTTTTAAATTTTGATGTATTTTTGTGTCTCGGCGCACCAACACACCGGGTGGCGACTCCAATCCTGTGTTCCCTAGCTTAGATTATTTTTGTACAATTCATAGTCGCATTTAAAGCCCCGTTATGTAATAGTAAATAGGTGATTCATTTAAATTGGTAATAGTAAGTAGGTAATTTATGTTTGTAAATAGTAAATAGGATTTTTGCATTTAATCACCTATTTCACGAGCACCACATTGGCGACGGTGCCGGTGCCAAAGGTGTCGGCCAGACCGCGGGTTGTGAGGGGGTTGCGACAGCGTGGATCTTCACCACTCCACTGGGGACTTTGAGAATCCGGGCACACGATTTTAACGCGTTTCTCTCAATTTTACCTCGTTCATTATAAACCGGCTAATTTTTACCGATTTTGTGTGCTATGTTACCGGTTCTATGCCTCGTTTTGCGTGCCATGCGCAACGTGTTACCTTAATTGTTCTTTTTCAATTACTTTACACTTGTTTTTATCGCATTTCACCATTTTTGCTGTCTTGTGTGCTGGTTTACGGATTTTTGTTTCTCGTTTTACGTGCCACATGCTATGTGTTACTTTATTTGTTCTTTTTCGAGTACTTTACAGAAAGGGAAGTGTATTTCACCATTTTGCTGTCTTGTGTGCTGGTTTATGGATTTTGGGTCTCGTTTTATGTGCCACATGCTATGTGTTACTTTATTTGTTCTTTTCAAATTATTTTACACTTGTTTTACTATATTTCACTATGTTTGCTGTCTTGAGTACCCGTTTGCTCGATTTAGGTATCGTTTTACGTGCCATCACCCTGTCTGCCTATGGTGTGATTTGTTCTTGCTTTATTGTATATATTTTAATATATTTTTCTATTATACCTGTTTGTGGTTAATTTGGGGGCAATTTTTGGGGTGTTGGGGTGCATCAAATCTGTAGACCCAAACGCGCTAAAATGTGTGAATCTTATCGCCTCCAAGTGAACACAGCATAACACATGTCTCATTTATTGCATGTCCTATTTTTGTAGTAGTCGTTCCCACATTCCCTATAGGAATTAAGACGATCTACCCAGATATGCAGCTGTGACACAATGTGCACGTAACGGTATATGTGGCGATCACCTGGCCACCGACGATAAGGCCCATCGAAATTTACGGATTTTATTTTTGGGCCCAAAGTCTGAAGGTTCGGGAACCAAGCCCATCTAGATTGCATTAGTAAGCCAAGCCTCATATTCATATAGCTTAAACCATAGGGCAGAACTGTGTGGACCTTGTTTAGGACACTAGACACGAGGCGGTAGGACCCACCTAAGCATTTATCTGGCTTGTAATAGTAAATAGCTTTACAATTTTGTTATGTAATAGTAATTAGTTTTTCTGATTCGTATGATTTACTTTGGCGATGTAATTTGTATCTACTTCCCGCAAGAAAGGGTAAATTTTGATTTTTGCATTGCATAAGCCTTAGGTAGGGTCAAAGGCATATGGTTGCCAGACCCAAACAGGAGACCCATCCCCGCGACATGTTTTCAAAGTTCTATTTTTCCTTGTGTGCATTTAGGCTAACCCCAGCGTTGTAGAGCCACTGTAGGCTACTTATTGCATATCATTAGCCGTAGAAGGGATACCCTGTCAGATACCCTGTGTATAGAATTGCATACCTATCCCTAGATACATAACCTACAATGGGATTTGCAAGCTTGCGTGTTCATTTTATAAAGGCTCTGAAGGGGTACAAGTCTCAGGTAAGGTTAACATGTACTTCATGCAGATGAGTTCCGCTCGAGTAATTGGAAAGGCGACCAAAGTGCCCTATTATAGTGCTACAGGAGTGGGAACGAAAATGCAGTTGTCAGAACTGAATACAATAGCTGGTTATTTGGGTCACCTAGTATGTCTGCAGGATATTGAGCCAGATTGAACCATAGTAGACGCTTTGGTACAGGTTTGCGACAGTGAGGCAGTTGTGTTCAGATTCGGGAAGTTTGAAATGGCGCCCACACTAGAGGAGATCGCAGGATTTCTCGTACTAGACTTCAAGGACCGGGCTGTTATACTACCGTCCCTAGGTACTACAAGGGACTTCTCTTTGTTCACTGGCATATCAGAGGCTGCGATACCGGGGGGACCCGAGGCTAGTTCAGTTACTTTGATATTTTCACACAAGCACTTCGGCACAAAATAGGGATTTCACGGGAACAAGACTCATTTTTTGCATCCCACTGAGGAGTCTTGGGCTCAAAAGCGAGTCCAGATTTTTGCTCTAGCACTGACCAGCGCATATCTTTTTTCGAGGCCGGATGGGAGGATAGCATTTAAGACGGTACAGATGTTGTTAGCCGATTTGATACATGGCGTCGGTGGTCAAGACCTCACCATAATCCTTACTATTCTAGCTGACATATTGGTGGCTTGTACAAACTGTCAGACCGGAGTCAAATTTTTCAAGGGTTCAAGCCTTTTGTTGCAAGTCTGGTTCATGGAACATTTGGGGCGACAAAAGATTGTTCGTCATGATTTTTCTTGGGGTAGAGTGAATTGGGTAAAAAGTCACAATCAACGCATCAACCGGGCGAAGTTGCTGAAAGACAAGGAGAAGCAAATTCGCTGGTTGTCTTCATTGAAGGAGTCAGAGATACAGTGGGTTCTAGAATGGGTACCCTGTCATGCACCGAGTCTGCAATCTGCTAGCCTTCCGTTCATGCCCTTGATAAGAAATGAAGGCATTGTTCCCTACCTGCCTTTCTGGGTCTTACGTCAGTTTGGAGGGTTCAGACAGTACCTCCAAAATCAGCGACTGATCGGTTCAATGTTATGTTCGACAAAGGGATACGGCCCAAATCAACGTATTACCAGAAAAGTCGAGTATTTTGTCAGCGTGGGCATCAAACGTGCATGTCAGTAGTCGTTATACGATCCACAGCAGCGTGGAATTTCAAGGACCACACCTCAGTACGATGTATGGCTGGAACATTTGCTTAGCCGGCAATCACAAGCTGTAATAGACCATTCAGAAGAAGTTGCTCGGTTGACCGCACTATTGGAGGCTAAGGACAAGAAAATAGTGGAAAAGGAGATAGCTCTAGATAAGCACAGGCAAGCTTACAAAAGACTTCAAGAATAGCAATCCTGTATTCGAGAGCAGGAATACAACCGAAAAAGGGCATGCACCGAGATGGCCGATGATCTGGGACGCCTAATGCACAATGGGGCTGCTGAATCAGCACGTAGCAAGCTTCTGCGGTACGAGGAGCAAATGATGAAGATACGAGACCATCTAAAGGAGCTCGCCGAATACGTTCAAACGGGCTTCGTCCCCTTTAGAGCTTTTTTTGTTTTTAGCGTTCCTGGGGAAGGAACCATCCGAGACGTTTTATGCTGTAAACTTATGATTATGTTTATATATATATCTAAATTTTTTTTTATTATTATGTTTTAATATGAAGGTACTAAGTGTCAAAATAGCTGCCCAATGCAGCCCTATTTATACCCGCTCGCGTGCACGTAATCTCTGACATGAAGACAATATGAGCACCGTACCAGCAAAAGATGTGGAAGGGACCAGTGGGGATCAAAACCCAGAGATGGCAGAGTTGCGCAAACAGATGGAATCTATGATGGCTGCTATGGCCAGTATGAACCAAGAAATGCAATGGTATAGGCAAACTTATGGGCCTCACCCCGCCAATCAGGAGATGCTGCCTCCTCATATGCCTAATCCCGGCATGGGGATGCCGCTACCCGCACCACCACAGAATCAACCTCTTCCAACTCTAGTGCCACCACTGACAGATCCAGTTCTACCACCACCACCTCCTCTTGAGTTGGAGTATACCCCAGGAAGGGAAGCTGAATTAATGCCACCACCGCCCCTGTACCGGCTGCTCAATGATGCCCTATTGAAAAGGACCAGCGGTTCGATAGTTTCATTAAGCAACAACCTAGGGGACAGATAAATTTGGAGCTATCGACTACCAAGATCTATGTCTATTCCCCGAAGTGCAATTACAGCCAAAATTTAAGATCCCAGAATTTCCAAAGTACAATGGCACTGGGGATCCGGTAGCTCACCTTAAAATGTTCTGCAACTTGCTGGGAAATCCGACAAGTGACCCTCGGATAGCAATGAGGGTATTTGCTAGAAGTTTGGAGGGATATGCGTTATCATGGTATTTAATGCTTGATCCCAAAAAATTGCAAGATTAGACGGACTTGGCAAATGCTTTTGTGAAACAGTATAAGTTTAACCGCGACCTAGAGCCAGACCGTTTTGCTCTGATGAACTTAAAGAAAAAGCCCTCAGAGGATTACCGTGAGCATGTGAAAAGATGGAGGGCGTTAGCTGCCAGAGTGAGCCCACCTATGACTGAGATTGAGATGGTCAAACTTTTTATTTGTCTCTTATCCATCTAGACTTGCGCAAGAATCTCCTTACTATGAAAAGTTGACCGGGTCTATTGGCAAATCCTTTTTAGAAATCATCCAGCAAGCAGAGGCTGTTGAAAGGGGCTTGAAAAGCAGAAAAATTATTGACATGACGGCCTTCAAACTTCAGATAGAGTCCATGCAGGGGAGCACGTCTGTGGCTAAGAAACCCCTGAGCAAGAAGGCTGACAAGAAGGAAGAGGAAGTGATTTTTATTTTCAACCAACCCAACCGCCAACCACCACACAATTTCCATCAATACCAAAGACCTAACCCACAACCCTTTTATGCACCACCTCCACTACCACCTCAATACTACCCTCAACCCGTATACCAAACACAATTACAAATGCCCGTGCCTAATCCATAGCTCTCATATTATAATCCAAGACCACAACCCCCCCAAACAATCAAAGACCCAACCAGACAAACAAATTCCCTCCATCAAACTCCAACCAAGCCAGACCACATGGCAGACCACCCCACAATTTTACCAATACTAGGACGGCCCATTGAGCAACTATATGAGCAGTTGAGATCAGCAGGGAGATTGAAACCCATAGCTCTTCATCAGTATTCGGGGAGAGTTCCGGATAGGTTTGACGCCAATGCCCACTATGCCTATCATTCTGGAGCCCCAGGACATTCCACGGCTAATTGTTGGACGTTGAAGAACAAGGTGCAGGATATGATCGATGCACGTGAGATTGTCATTAGGAGGCCGGAACAAAGGGCTCCTGAAGTAAACACTAATCCGCTGCCACAGCATGAGCCTCATGTTGGGATGGTTTGTATAGAAGCGGAGACAGAAGAGGAAGAAGGAGCAGTCAAAGAAGTGACAATGACTTAGACCAAACCGTTTTATTTAGATTTGGAGTCGTTTGAACCTTTTATCATAGACATGGATCCGTTTGAGGTAAAATCCCAGGAGCCCGTTGTGATTGAACTGCCAATACAATTGCCAATTGAGAGCACACATGCAGTGCCGTGGAATTATCAACCCTAGACAGCTGTGATAGTCGGTGGAAGGCCAATTTCTGAGGAAGAAGTGTCCGCTGTCACAAGGTCAGGCCGAATCACAAATGACAACAGTTTTGAGGCCGGACAATCCAATAAAGGTAAAGAGCCCATGCAGGCCCCTAAGGCTGTAGCAGACAAAGATGTGAAGGACTTTATAAGATTGACAAAAAAAAGTGAATATTCAGTAGTTGAGCAGCTGAATAAGATGCCCTCACAAATTTCTATGCTCAGCTTGTGAAACCCAGTATTTTAAAATCCTTGTTCTTTGATTTTAATTGGTTTAAAATGTTTTTCATATTATTTTTAGGCATAAGGTACTTCAACTTATTCGTTTTTCAATTCGGCAAATTTTTCGATGCGATTTGATGCCGGGTAAACGGGTCAAAAGTTGGATTAAGTGTAATTAGTGCATTGTGGTGTGTGAGTGTTGTTTGATGGCTGATTTATAATGTTATTTAGTAGCAAATTAAGAAAAAAATTAGTTTTTGGTAGCTATAAATAATTGTGTATAATTTTCTTGGATTTCAAGTAGGAATCACTTGAAAGGTAAGATTTTATGTATTTTAGCATTTATAGCTTATGGGCTTTATGATTTAAGCTTTAATTTCAAGTTTTGTAGGATTCTTAGGGCTGAAAATAAACCCTCTTTGCAGCCTTATATATGTTGATTTATGTATGTTATGGGTTGTTTTTAGTGTTTTGGAGGTTGGGAAGTGATTGGGGTTGATTTATAACAACTTTCCATGGTTAGATTACAAATTTTAAGATTATGAGTTAGGGTTTTGTCTTCCATATGTGCCCTAGAATGTTATGCTATGAATGCTTATGTTTATGCTTTTAATGATGTTTTAAGAGTGTTTTAAGGTTAGAGTCATTTGGATAGGAATTGAGACTTGAAACCAAGTGGAATGGATTTCCCTTCATTTTGTAAGTAAGCGGAAGTTTGGCGCAACTAGGATAATTTGGATAATTGGTTATGTTTGAAGGAGCTTTAGTGATCTTTTGATGGTTTTAAGTGTTTCCTTGGTAGTGGGTTGGATAGGAAGCATGTTTGAATCATGCGTGTGGCTAATCGGTAAAAATTTCAGTTTGATAGTAAAGAGGAATTCCAACCATAGGTTGTTGCTCTAATGTTGTAATAGAGTTAATTGTAGTGGTTATGGGGTATGGATTGTTGTGGTATGCTATTGATATAGTCCCGGCTATTGCTCCGGTGAATCTTTCCGTTTATGGATTTTGATTGGTTGAATATGTTGTTTTGAGTTGGGTTGTAACCAAGGTCCCTTGAATACCTTGGAAATGGATTTTGTTGGTTGGTTGAATATGTTGTTTGGAGTTGGGTTGTAACCAAGGTCCCTTGAATACCTTGGAATTCATCTACTGCTGTCTCTTATACACATCTAGATGTGTATAGAGAGAGCGAAGTTTTTCAGTTTTTCGGAAAACGAGCTTATTATCTATTCGACAAGCTAAAATCCCAGTCAAAACACGTACATACATCTAAGAAAACATCGTATTACAACTAGATTAGGCTGTCTCTTATACACATCTAGATGTGTATAAGAGACAGCAGCTGGATGGCGTTTTCTATCGTTTCGCGTCGTTTCGTTTCGCCACAATTAAAGCAAGCTCCAGTCCTCCAATAACACCTGTCTCTTATACACATCTAGATGTGTATAAGAGACAGCAAGAACCGGAGAACCACAATTCACACATTTCTAAACACATCCAAAATTATATACCTAGGTCACCTATGACTTGTATTTTGTTTAACGACTTTCAAATATGTTTGGATGGATTTTAAAATGTGTATGATGTTTGGAACTGCACTTTTACCAAGTTTTGGAACTATTACATATGATATCGGGACCAAGCTATTTATATAATTGTCATACACCTATGTTAATCAATTGATATGTTTGCAAACTCTTTTGGTATGAAAGCATTTTATGACTGTTTTGGCTCATAGGTGACCTAGGTATATAATTTTGGATGTGTTTAGAAATGTGTGAATTGTGGAGAACCGGTTCTATAGTCATCCATGGGACGCCATGGTGACTTCTGTGATTGTTATGAATTATTTGATACGGGGTCTTGTGATGGGATAACTTGACCTCCCGGTCAGACTAGTAGGTGTGGTAGATTACTAGATCTTTGTCCGGAGGGTAGTGTATTAGATAAGTTTTGTATTGATGAACTTTATTTTTGTTGTAGCATCTTTTATACTAAGAAGAAATTTTGTAATTCGTATTCTTGTGTAAAATGAAATATTTGGTTTTATAGTTAAGAAATGGCTTGATGGTTCTATTACATTGCGGTTAAGTTTGTTGCTCTGTTCGTTTGTGCCTTGCACTTTGGTCCGGTGTACCATTAGCGCGGCGTGTTACGGTCCCGTTTTTGGGGAGTGACACAGCTTATTGTTAACCTTATCCGAGCTACACAGGGAGGCAGTCTTGAAGATTTTGAGTGAGGCTCATGTGCCTCGTGATATTCTCACTGACAAACTTGCTGGGTTAGTGGGCAGTGTGTTGGCATCAAACCAAATTTGTTTTTCTGATGATGACTTAACTTCTGAAGGGAGCGACCACAACAAGGCTCTATTCATCTCGGTTAGATGTGAGGGGCGACATTTGCCTAGGGTCATGGTTGATAATGGGTCTGCTTTAAATATTTGTCCTTTGAAGACATTGGATAAACTGGAAATCTCTCATGACCTGGTCAGGAATTCATCCATGGTGATCAGAGGGTTTGACGGGGCTCGAAGACAAGCCACCGGAGAGATAAACCTTATTTTAGAAGTGGGGCCAACTGCTCATCAGATCACTTGCCAGGTTCTTCCAATTGTTGGGGTATATAATTTGCTGCTGGGACGCCCCTAGATCCATTCTGCTTGGGCTATTCCGTCATCTTTGCATCAAAGGGTTAAATTCATTTACAGACAAGTTTAAGCTGATTACTATATTTGCCGAAGACGACCACGCCATGATGGTCAAGAGGGAAGTTGGGGAGAGCAGTGACACTCCAGTGCCTTTCTTAGCTTATGATGTGGTCTCTGTCAGTCGAGGGCCTGGAGAGCAGTCATCAATGAAAGCTGTCTGGGATAAGGCTAGTGTAATGATTGCAAAGGAAATTCTGCGTGGAGGATATCACATCGGCCAAGGTTTGGGGATGAATTTGCAAGGCATAATATACCTTATTGAGCTACCAACGCAAATGAATACATTTGGGCTCAGTTTTCGCCCGAATGCCAGGCAGCTGAGGGAGATTAAGGAGCTGAAGAGAGCTAAAAAAAAAGGTCGAGCATTGCCTATGGTCATTCCACCTCTTAAGATTACTTTCCCACATTCTGCCGCCATTATGGCTCCTGATGCAGATGAGGCTGAAAAGGAGGATCTTATCCAAGGGGTAGCCGAATTATTTGCTGGTGTAATTATTCAAGAGCAGACGGAGAAGATGATGATACTGAGCTGCCATTTGCTAAGATCGACCAACTACACAACTGGACATCTGATGATCTCCCTAGTCATAGGGAGTTTCGGTAAATTTGAAAGGATATTGTTTTTAGTTTTGCTCCTTTTAATTTCATCTTTGTATGCATGTTTTGTACTTCTTAAGTCATTTTGTTTATGCCATCTAGTCAAGAACTAGGTGCATTCACAGCATTGTATTCATGATTCATCTTATTCATCTGTTTTGGAGATGAATCTTGAAAACAATTTGATTAGTAAAGCAAGTACAATCATGATATTGCCTTCCTCATTCATCTTATTCATCTATTTTGGAGGTGAATTCTGAAGACAATTGATTTTTATAGGATGGCCAATGAATGTCAAGTTTATGTTCTCTAGGATCACTTGTACAAATTTTTGATTAAAGAGAACTTTTTTCTTTAAGATGTTTTAGCTCATTTTGTTTTTTTTTCATTTCATGCTTTATTTTTTCCTAGATGGCCCAAAATCAATGCTTTTGATCCTTTGGATACTACCGTTTATGAGGCTGATGAGTACAATTTTGATATCACACCCGACCCTGATTTTACACAGTCTGAGAGTGGTGAGGACAAGTGGGATATCGAAAATGAATTCGGGCGACACGAGGAAAAACCAAAGCCTAACTTGGAAGAAACAGAAACGGTAAACATTGGGACAGACACGGACGTAAGAGAGGTTAAAATTAGTATACATTTGACTAGAGGACAGAGGAAAGAGATGATAGAATTTTTGATTTTGTTCCAAGACGTCTTTGCCTGGTCTTATGATGATATGCCTGGCATTCAACAGATGTCGTGGTTCACAAACTCCCCGCCGATCCTAAATGCCCGCAAGTCTAAACCTGAAGTTTTAGCCAAGTCTAGCTTGTGTATCAAAGAACAAATCATCAAGCAGTTTAATGCCACAATCATCATTGTATCCCAGTATCCTATTTGGCTTTCCAATATGGCCAGTACCGAAGAAGACTGGGGAGGTCAGAATAGACCTGTCTCTTAGTTTGCGTCGACTATCGAGACTTAAATAAGGCCAGTCACAAGGATGATTTTCCGCTGCCAAACATTCACATCATTCTAGACAGTGCTGCCTGCCATGAGATGGAGACTTTTGTCGATTGTTTTGCTGGGTATCACCAAATCCTAGTGGACGAGGAAGACAGGGAAAAGACAGCATTCATTACTCCTTGGGGGACATTCTGCTACAGAGTTATGCCATTTGGACTCAAGAATGCTGGTGCAATATATCAACGCACTATGACCACCTTGTTTCAGGACATGATACACGAAGAGATGGAGGTCTATGTCGATGACATCATTATCAAATCCAAGAAGGCCGAGGATCACTTGACCAATCTTAAGAAGGTATTTGAGAGGATGAGGAGATATAATCTGAAGTTGAACCCAGCAAAGTGTGCCTTTGGAGCTCCTTCCAGAAAGTTATTAGGTTTTATTGCCAGTAAGCGGGGAATTGAGATAGACCCAGCAAAGATCAAAGCTATCCGTGATAGGTTTTGATATCTTATAAATAGTTTGTAAAAGAAAGCCTACAAGCCATTATAACATGTATCTATCATCTTTGGACGGATCCATGGGTTGTGTCTTGGGGCACATGACGATTCAGGCAAATGTCGAAACAGCTAAGGCTATCTCTTATACTAATCTAGATGTGTATAAGAGTCTAGAAGCCAACCCTGTCTTTTATAAACATCTGCATTGGTTTGGACCTCCCAAAGCTAAGCCCACTATGCCTATAACAATTGACTTAGATACTTTGATTAATGTGTTCCCTGGCCTGTCGCTATCTGTTAGAGAAGCCTATGCCGACTGGACGCTTGGCTAGATGGCAGATGTTGTTAGCGACAGAATTCGATATCATCTTCACTACTCAAAAGGCTGTCAAAGGACAAGTGATAGCGGATCATCTTACTGAGAACCCAATGGAGAATGATTATAAACCGTTGCACACATACTTTCCGGACGAAGACTTCTTATTCATTGGCACTGCCGAAGACATGAAAGATGAATGTCCACATTGGAGGCTATTCTTTGATGGTGCATCCAACACTTTTGGTGCGGGCATAGGAGCAGTTTTGATACACCAAAGGGCAGACACTTCCCAGCAACAGCCAAGTTACAGTTTCCGTGTACGAACAACATGGCAGAGTATGAGCCTTGCATACTTGGTCTGAAAATGGCATTGGACATGGGTATTAAAGAGTTAGCTGTGTTTAGTGATTCAGACTTGCTCATCCATCAGACACTGGGGCACTGGGTAACTAGGGATTCTAAAATCATGCCATATCACTGCAGTATTCTCAAACTAGGTCGACAATTTGATGCTTTGGAATTCACTCATATACCCCGATCACCCAGGAATGTATTTGCCGATGCTCTGGCTACCTTATCTTCAATGATCCTCATCCAGCCCAGTCCATAGAACCCATTATATTCAGCCCTGAAATGGTAAAAGACAGTATCTCTGTTGCTACTCTTGAGGCAGATATCTGATCTAGATTCCTTGGTTTCACGATATCAAGGAGTTTCTGGACAAAGGTAGCTATCCTCTAGGGGGTAGTACTTCAGATAAGAAATTCCTATGCCGAATGTCAATCAAGTTCTTTTTAAATGGCAATGTACTTTATCGAAGGACGATAGATCTGGGTCTTCTGAGGTGCGTTGATAAGAAAGAGGCTGCTTATATTATGGAGGATGTTCATAGAGGAGTTTGTGGGCCAAATATGAACGGGCACTTATTAGCTAAGAAAATAATGAGAGCAGGCTATTTTTTGGCTTACTATGGAGCATGATTGCATCGAATTTGTCCGCAGGTGTGTTAAATGCCAAATGCACGGGGATGAGATAAGGGCAGCACCAATTGAATTGCACAACATTTTTTCACTACTCCATGGCCCTGTTCAATTTGGGGAATGGACGTCATTGGATTGATCGAGCCGCCAGCTTCTAATGGTCATCGGTTCATTCTGGTAGCGATTGAATATTTCACTAAGTGGGTCGAGGCTGAATCCTACAAGCACGTAACAAAGAAGGTAGTGGCGGAGTTCATCCAAAAGAACATCATTTGCCGCTTTGGGATCCCAGATCATTGGTTACTGACATGCCAAGAACCTGAACAATGACATGGTAGATGGTCTTTGTGCCCAATTCAAGAGACAGCATCAGAATTCCACCATCTACAGGCCAAAAATGAATGGGGCGGTTGAAGCAGCTAACAAGAATCTTAAGAGAATTATTCGAAAGATGGTTGACAGTCAGCGTGATTGGCATGAAAAGCTGCCATATGCATTGCCGGGTTATCGGACTGCCATCAGGACATCTACTGGGGCAACACCTTACTCCCTCATGTACGGAATGGAAGCTATTTTACCAGCGGAAGTAGAGATCCCTCATCTCTACGCATTCTTATGAAAACTGAGTTAGAAGATGCAGAATGGGTGCAGCTGAGACGTGAACAACTTGCACTCATTGATGAAAGACGGATAACAGCTGTGTGTCATGGCCAATGTTATCAACGGAGAATGGCCCGAGCTTACAACAAGAAAGTCAAGCCCAGACATTTTCAGGCTGGCGATCTAGTCTTGAAACGCATATTGCCAATACAGGACAAAGCAAATGGCACGTTTGCTCCTAACTGACAGGGTCCATTCATTGTACACAAAGTATTATTAGGAGGAGCATCTTATCCTTACGGAGATGGATGAACAGGTTTTTCCCCAAATGATAAATGCGGACATGGTCAAAAAGTTTTTTATTTGATTTGGCAGACTGTAACCTTTAAGTCATTGCAGAACGTCGGATAGAATTCCACCTGTTGTTTTCTTTCTCTTTTCACCCATATCCAGACTAAATCCTTTTATATCTCTTCTCTTTATTTGCCTATCTTTCATTTCAATTGTGCTTTGTCCCTATCCTTTGCTGTAAAAACAAATTGAAACTGAGCTCATTTGCAATGTTGGGGCAAATTGTTGTTTTGGGTGGCAACAAAAAAAAAAGGTTTGAGAGGCTGACCAAAACAAATGCCCATTGGGATTATGTTATAGTAAAACTGGGGCCATTTTTAACAACTCTATTTCCCCAGTTCAGTCAGTTGCCTTCAAGTAAGACTCTTAACCCAAAACTGGGGCAATTCTTTTAGATAAGGGACATAACCAGTTTTTCTCAGATCACAAACCCGCTCTTCCATCCCTTGTAGCTATATTCTTTCCAACCAAAGTGCCCATCTTAAACTGGGGCAAGTTTTTGTTAAGATAATCCCAATCTTTACCAATCATACAACTTAACCCATTTTGACCCTAACTATCCTAAGTTGTGCGGTCTCGGCAGTTGATATTAACATGTCTATCCTAATTACAGGAAAGACAGCCTTACTGATGCCGAAAAACTTTGAAAACTAAAGTTCGCATGGTCATTGGAAAAGGCGATTACTTAGCCAGACGTCTTCCGTTTACTCCCACACCTTGCCGTTTACTTGAACCTCATAGGTGAAAACCCGGAAAGGGCACCTTTGTTTAAAAAAAAAAAAAATAGCAAAAGAGAGGCTTGGTTGAAAACCTTACGGGGCGGCCGAGGCAAAAGGAGAGTGTGAGAAAAAAAATGCAAAAAAAAATAAAAAAAAATAAAAGGGAGGGGAACCTTAGTGAAAACCCGAAAAGGAGCTGAGAAAGGGGTAAACTGAGCAAATGGTCAAAGTCTGGTTGACTACTTCTCTGGGTCCAAGTCTGGGAAAGTGTTCAACTGAAATTTGTTGATCGAAGTTAGGCTTATTGGTTGCCTCTATGTCGTTCTCTCAACACAGTCATTGTCCTTTAAAAGGCACGATCCGTATCACATGCCTTTCTCAACTCACATCTCCAAACAACTTGGAATGACAAGTGTAAAACACACTTAATACGGTGATGGCACAATTTTTACTAAGATTGCTCACCATGTGCCTGTATTATTTATTCATGTACTTCTATCAAACTCACATGCTGCCATTTAGTTTGTTTGTAGTTGTTCTTCTTGTTGTTGATATTTTAGTTGTCAAACATGTGAAAATCATCTGTTTAATTGAACTACGTTCGACCTGATTCTTGTGGTGGGATACGTAGGTAGCTCTTAGCGAGCTCGGTCACCTTGCTTATAGAAATGTTCGCTAAGATTGACATTTCGTATGTTTTGGCACTGACCAATTCAAGTTTTCATTGCTTGATATCACATTGTTTTGAGTACCTGCAGGTACATGAAAATAAAGTGGACGCTAAAATCCACGACACTGGGGCAAATTTTTATTGATTGGATATCCTTCATAAACAACAAAGGATACACTAATCCTGAGAGCTGTCTTGATACCCAACGGTCTTTCTTCGCATTTTGAAAGGGGTGATTCACGCCAACCCCTAATGAAGCAATCAACCTCACAGGTGATCGCCACTTGGGAGATGGTACAGCCTGACTGAGTTCCCAGTCAAACCTCTCAGTTTAAATAATACTGTCATTTACCGTTTAGGGCTTAATGTCCCAGTTTACAATCCAGTCATGATTAGGGTTAATTACTAGTTGCCTTTTACACTTCATTTCATGGGTAAGCCCAATGACATGGCTCCGTGTATGTATCATACTTATTACATTTCACTCGATAAACGAATTTCAGGTTTGCATTTTCATTCCCGATAAACGAATTTCGGGTTTCCATTTTCATAACCTGATAAACGAATTTCAGGTTTGCATTTTTCATCCCCGATAAATGAATTTCGGGTTTCCATTTTCATTAACCTGATAAACGAATTTCAAGTTTGCATTTTTCATCCCCGATAAACGAATTTTGGGTTTTCATTTTCATTAACCTGATAAACAAATTTTAGGTTTGCATTTGTCATCCCCGATAAACGCATTTCGGGTATCCATCTTCATTAACCAGATAAACGAATTTCAGATTTGCATTTCACTCCCGACAAACGATGCATTTCGGGTTCTCATTTCCATCTTCATTAACCTGATAAACGAATTTCAGCTTTGCATCTTAACCCGATAAACGAATTTCGGGTTCTCATTTCCATGTATCATTAACCTGATAAACGAATTTCAGGTTTACAATTCCCTCCCCGATAAACGAATTTCGGGTTTCCATTTTCATAACCTAATAAACGAATTTCAGGTTTGCATTTTCATCCCCGATAAACGAATTTCGGGTTTCCATTCTATTAACCTGATAAACGAATTTCAGGTTTGCATTTTCCTCGCCGATAAACGAATTTTGGGTTTCCATTTTCATAACCTGATAAACGAATTTCAGGTTTACATTTTCATCTCCGATAAACGAATTTCGGGTTTCCATTCTATTAACCTGATAAACGAATTTCAGGTTTGCATTTCTGCATCACCCGATAAACGAATTCGACAACCTGAAATTCGTTTATCAGGTTAACCTGATAAACGAATTTCAGGTTTGTATTTCTGCATCACCCGATAAACGAATTTCGGGTATCTCTCATTTCCATTTTCATTAACCTGATAAACGAATTTCAGGTTTGCATTTGTAACCCCGATAAATGCATTTCGGGTATCCATCTTCATTAACCTGATAAACGAATTTCAGGTTTGCATCTCCACCCGATAAACGAATTTCGGGTTCTCATTTCCATCTCCGTTAACCTGATAAACGAATTTCAGGTTTGCATTTGCACTCCCGATAAACGAATTTTGGGTTCTCATTTCCATCTTCATTAACCTGATAAACGAATTTCAGGTTTGCATCTTAACCCGATAAACGAATTTCGGGTTCTCATTTCCATTTTTCATTAACCTGATAAACGAATTTCAGGTTTGCATTTTCCTCCCCGATAAACGAATTTCGGGTTTCTATTTTCATAACCTGATAAACAAATTTTAGGTTTACATTTTCATCCCCGATAAACGAATTTTGGGTTTCCATTCTATTAACCTGATAAACGTTTTTCAGGTTTGACAAATGCATCACCCGATAAACGGTTTTCGGTTAGTTCTCATTTCCATCTCCGTTAACCTGATAATATTATAAATTTCAGGTTTGCATTTCTGCATCACCCGATAAATGAATTCCGGGTGTCTCATTTCCATTTTCATTAACCTGATAAACAAATTTCAGGTTCGCATTTGTCATCCCCGATAAACGCATTTCGGGTATCCATCTTCATTAACCTGATAAACGAATTTCAGGTTTGCATCTTCACCCGATAAACGAATTTTGGGTTCTCATTTCCATCTCCGTTAACCTGATAAACGAATTTCAGGTTTGCATTTGCACTCCCGATAAACGAATTTCGGGTTTCCATTTTCATTTTCATAACCTGATAAACAAATTTTAGGTTTGCATTTTCATCCCCGATAAACGAATTTCGGGTTTCCATTCTATTAACCTGATAAACGAATTTCGGGTTCTCATTTCCATCTTCATTAACCTGATAAACGAATTTCAGGTTTGCATTTACACTCCCGATAAACGAATTTTGGGTTCTCATTTTCATTTTCATACTACCTGATAAACGAATTTCAGGTTTGCATTTTCATCCCCGATAAACGAATTTCGGGTTTCCATTCTATTAACCTGATAAAGGAATTTCAGGTTTGCATTTCTGCATCAACCGATAAACGAATTTCGGCTTTCATTTCAAGTTTGCATTACTCGACAAACTCACCGTTCGGGTTTTCATTTCACTCTTGTTACCTCGATGACACAAAGTCGGGTTTTCATTTTCATTTACATGTCTTTACCCCGATGACATCAAGTCGGGTGTTCATTTGTGTTTCCATACCCTTGCATTGATGGTACAAAGTCGGGCTTTTAATTCACATTGTTTGCCGAGTTATGAAAATGAATGGAATTGCATGTTATGGCAAGTTAGTTTTCTTTGTCATTCACAGCTACGTTTCATTCTAAGTCCCTGTGCTCCCGATAAACACCAGATCGGGATTTCATTCTTGTTTCCAAGTTTCATTTATGTTTCTTATGGTTCATTTCACTGGGCGTCTTTTTATTCACGTTCTTTCCCCCAATGAAGACTTTTTCGCTCTGATGAATAGATGTGTTTGTCAAGATGGTGAATTTCCTCTTCCATGACCTCATGAACTTAATGTTGACATGTGGCAAATTTTGTTGCACGATTGGAATCATCCAGTCATGCGGTGTCTACAATCTTTGCCTATAGTTTCTTCGATCCTCTTCGACACTCTAGCAAAGAGGGGCAAGCTGTAGACACCTATTTTTGTCCCTTAAGTTCTCCCCTATTTTCCTTTTAATTTGACTCTCAATTTTCTTTTTAATTTCCCTTTAATTTCTTTTTAACCTGCTCTTCGATTTTCTCTTAATTTATCCTTTAATTCCTTCTTAATTTGTCTTATGGTGTTTAATTATTATGTGTTTTATGCATTTTGAAATACTAAGAATGAGTTTTAATATTATTAGTTTTTAGACTTTACAAAAAACAAAAAGAAAAAAAAATTATTAAAAAAAAAAAAAAATTCAGCTCGACAGAGCTGTTTTGGCCACGTTTTTCTCTGCGTTTTTTCACCTATTCTCACCAAATTTCAGATGCCCCATACTCCCAACATGACAAGGAATGGTCTTTGACCATTTTTACACTCAATCCACCTTTTTAAAGAGTAAAAAACTCAGCCTAAAAGGGGGAGGACGAAATTTCTGCAGAAAAGAAAAGAGAGAAAAAATTTTCTAAGTTTAAAAATCTTTCAAACAGCCAACTTTGAGCCAAAATTCCAAACGATTGAAAAGGAATTAGACTAAACTCAAAGAAGAAAAGTTGTAGAGGGTACCTGGGATTACAACTTATCTTTGTAAAGCTTAAGAAAGATCATTCATTTGGAGGGTAAAAAACGTGGTATAAGAAGGCTGGTGGTCAAGAAAATCTGCAGAAAAAAAAGAGAAATTTTTCTAAGTCTGCAAAATTTTCCAGACAGCCAACTTTGAGCCAAGATTCCAAGCGATCGAAGAGGATTAGAATAAATTCAAAGAATAAAAGTTCTAGAGGGTACCTGGGACTACAACTTCTCTTTGTTAAAAGGTCAAGCAAAATCGTTCATCTGGTGGGTGAAAAACGTGGTGGAAGAAGGCCGGTTCATCAACCGGAAGCTTGGAGGTGCCGAAAGCAAATTCGGCTCAAACGCAGTCCAAGCCAAGCATAACCAATTCCACCACATTCCTGAGGTTGTGGTAGTTAAATGGGCTTTTGAATCGATTGTTTTGATGACAAAATGCTTATCTTACTATTTTTACATTATTTATGACTTAATTTTCTTTTCTTTTCTTTTTTCTTTTTCTTTTCAAATTTCTTCTAAGTTACATTTTTAATGACAATAACCACCAAGCTTTAATTTGATTTTTTTTTGACATTTTAATATGTTTAATTACCCTTTGATTGTGAAATTACCGTTTTGGCCTTATGAGTATTAAATTGTAAATAGGTTCTGATTTTGCACATATTTTTCGATTAGTTTCTTTTGTGATGATTTGTGCTTTATTTTTTATGTTTGTTGGTCTCGATATAATATTTATGCTTTTTCTTCAGACACTTGTTAAATGATGTGAATTTACTCTTCTGTCCTCAAATTTTGTTTAGTTGCACGACTAGACATTAAATATTTGAATCAAACTCAATTTAGTCCATGACTTAATAACTGTATCAATAATATAAAATCGGGCTAGAAGTAAACTCTGGCGTGCATGACAAACCAATATTTTGCCCTTTGGGAGTTAAAGGGCACTACAAGCTAAATGTGTGCAACTTTAAATTGGACCCCGGGCTAAATTTACCATTTATTTTTAATTCCTCATTAATATGTACGTATTTTATTACTTTTAAACTATCTTAAGAACACGTACACTACATTTAGTCTGTCAATTATGAACACTAAAATTGAAAAGGGAAACGCGATTGTGCGCCGTATAGAACTATTTACCTGTCTCTTATACCCATCTAGCAAAATATAAAACCTTCCCACTTTAGTTTACAGGATTCCCGACCTCATGTTTTTTGAATTACGTGGACCAGGAGTCAATATGAACACCCGAACAATGTGGCATGGGTTTTGAATGTGAATAATGATACAGGGTTGAAGCTTCCTCATTGGGATCTCACTTTGTTGGCTAAATTATGGTTTTATTTCGTAAGCTATCAGATTTAGGGATCTAATTCTGTGAGTTATGTCCAAAAGGATAAAAATTGTCTCATTTATGTAATCGCATGCCTGTTAATATTAGGAGATTAATCCGCACAGCATCATAAATAGCGGTTTCTTGATAGTTGGAGATTGGGAGGCCAATATTTTTTGCAACGAGCTTGGTGACTAATTTACATATTGATGCCGGATATCCGATCACTCCTGGAGAGCCTCAAACTTATCAAAGAGGCAGGATCAACAAAGAATATGTTCACAAGATGGTTCGGGAGTTCAAGAGACACCAACAACCTAGGGAAACAACCATGCTATTGCTATATCTCTCACGAACATCTTACATCCCCATGCCAGTAGACTGTGTGTATAATGCACCAACAACTGATGATGAGCAAAATGAGCTTTAGGGATATTGGACTTATAGCCAACTAGTCCTCCACAACAATTTGGCGCTCATCGGTGAAGCTCTCAAGGCCATAATGCTCAACACATGGGTTCATCAAAGACCGCTTCCAGCTTGGCATTTTGGTCCATCTTGCCTATATTCCTTTTATAGACCACTCGAGGGATTGGGGCAACAATGAGAGCAACACCAAGTTGGTGAAGTTGGTGGGGCTTTCTAGATGTGTATACACCGCATGACTGGAAGATTCCAACCTTGCTGTCTCCATGTCGTTTTTCTTTTAAGATATTATGGTTTGGTTGACTTTTGTCACAGTAGGTTATCTAAGGCAATTAAACTGATGGCAAGTAAATTTATTGTTTGTGCTTGATTGATGGATTGACTATTTTAAGCCGACAATGATGTTACTTGGTGTTAGTTGTATATGCTCTAGCTTCTTTTTGCTTATAGTGGTCGGTTTTGAATAAATTGCTTTTAGATTATGTTATTTTTGTGTTAATTTCACTCATATTAGTATGTGTTGTTTAATTTTGGGTGAGTGGAAGGATGAGCTGTACTCATCACTAGCAAGAATAAAAATGACAAGTTTTGTGGTGTTTTTTACTTGTGTTGGAAGAATGACTTTTTGTGCATGTAAATAGTTGTGTGGTGACATTTGTATGGAAAATTGAGTGATTATGGTGCTCAATGATGACAATTGACTTGCAATACCATATGATTGAATTATTTCAACTTGGCCTTTCATGGATTTTTGTGTGTGTTGAGTAGTTCTTTTGCGACTAAGGATTCTCAAAAAGCCATGGATTACTATTTTCAAAAAGTGAGGTACTCACATTTTTAATAGACAAGCATTTGAAACATAGCTTTTGATCAAATAGTTAGTATTGCTTTGTTGGTCAACTTATCTCTTGGAAAAATTGGGCTAAATAGAATAGAAGTGATTTATACACATTTTGTGTGTTTACATAGGGAGTTTTGTTCTATCTTGTGTAGTGATTGGTTTGAATATGATCTTGGGTACATTTTACTCCTCTTCCTTGGTTTAGGGCCATGAAAAAAATGAAAATATAAAAAAGAAGCTGTCTCTTATACACATCTAGATTGTATAAATACACTCTAGTACACATAGTATAGGTGTAGGTAGTAATTTTAGATAATTAGGATAGTTGTAGTTTAACTTAACCGTCAAGTTTATTTTTAATTAAAAGTTCTCTTTAATTTCTTCTTTAGATCTAGTCTTTAAATTCCTGCAAGTTCTAGTCTTTATTAGTTAATTTTAGTGGGTTTTTAATTAGCTACAAGTAGATATAATTTTTACATGTTTTCTCTTTAAATTTCATACAATCCAAGTTTCTTAAAGTACTCAAGTTTTTCTTGAAGATCTTCAAGTTCTTATTTATTTAGTGATTTCCTAGTTTAAAATCTTCATTTCTTTGCATTAGTTAGTAGTAATATGTAGTGGACTTTCTTTTAAATCCAACAAAAATCCAAAAATTTCTAGTTTTAGTCAATTTCCTTTTCAATTTCTCAATCCCAAGTTTTAGAAAAAATTGAGATTTCTTCAATTACATGCTTTCTTAATGCAATCCTTAGAATCATTAGGTTTAATTACTTTCCAATTTGAATGCCATTTTAGTTAAATTAGGTAATCTAGTGGTCATTATAGATGTATGTGCTCATTTGAGAGACGTTTCTTTCATTCATCCCTTCACTAGGGTTGTAGCTGTCGATGTTCTTCTCCTCTCGAGAGGTATTTTCCATCAATTATTTCAAGCCAAACCAAGACGTGCATTGGGTGTAAAGTAGGAACCCCCTCCTTTCGGTTCAATAAAGTTAGATGTTGATGGAGCTTCCAAAGGAAACCCATCTGCATGGCAGTTAGAGGTGGAGTCCTCAGAGGCCACATGGCCTGCTAATTAAATCCTTTTGCAACTTCTACAACCAGCAATCCAACCTGCAAGTTGAGGAAATGACACTTGTAGCTGGCCTTAAGATGTGTGGAAATATGCAACTACAATCCGTGGAGGTGGAGATTGACTCACTAACCTTGGTGAACAGGCTGAATGGCACAACCGCATCACCATGGTACATGGATCCACAAATGCAGTTCATCAAGGAGTTTTTAGTTGGGAAAAATTTCTCTTTTACACATGTATCTAGGGAGGCAAATCAAATAGGCGATAGTCTAGCAAACGAGGGCATTAGTAATTCTTCTTATGTAGAGTACAACCAAGACACAATTCCTTCTTCTATTAAATGATTGTTGATCTTGGATACTTGGGGCTGCCCTTACATACCACATTGTAAATCTTGAAGTTTTGATCAATAAAATAACCACCAAAAAGGTAATCTGGTGATAATTTTACTTTTTTTCTTAGAATAATTTAGATAGCTCTTTAATCATTAGTTGTACTTGCTTTCTTAGATTAGAATTTACTTATTTAGTTGCTTTATCTGTAGTTACTTTTAGTAGTCCACAGATTTTAATTGCTTTAAATGTTTGTTTTTATGGTTTTTCTTAGGTTTAGTTCTTCCTTTCTTAAGATTTTTCCCAACTATAGAAGGATTCTCAAGGTCTAGTACTTGCCTACTCAATAATCTTCATGGGAACGATACCACTTCCCACTTACTACTTACCTACCCTATATACTTGTGGATGTGAGGGTAAAGTATAAGTGATTGTACGGTTTTTATTTCTTGTTTTGTTTGATCATTGAATTGAATTAATAACTTTACCCGAATGAGCAAACAAGCGAACAGGTATGGATCCCAGTTGCTGGAATTAGGATTGTGAGATTACCGGTATAGTGTGAGGCATGGTTGCATTTGTGTAGGCCTATGTGCGTAAGGATTTGTTGTGATTTGATAGTAAGTATTTTGACCCCAGATTATTGTGTTGGAGTTTGATTTGATGTTTGTGTAAAGGAGTGGTCTAGTTATATTATGAGTTGCTTGGTTGTGGTTTGTTGTTTGTATATTTTGGGCTTGGTCTTGGCAGGTTTTCGAGATTAATGACATGTTTTATGGTTGTTTTTTGCTCGTGTACTAATCCAGGTGAATGCATACGGGTGATCAGAATTAAGTTTAAATCTAAGATAAAGTGCAGGTTCTTATTAAGATAGAGAGGGCATTTTGTTGGCCTAGCTTACCTTCGAGGATTTGAAAATTATATTTCTAATCATCTTTATGTATAGTTTGGTGTAATCCCGAGATGCGGCATGTCATAGTCCTCTTTTAGGGGCGTGACATTGAGTAGGATCATGATGTTTTCAAAACCTTATTTTGATGACGACATAAACACTTAACTCTGTAAACAAGTTTTTGCAGGTCTGTTATTTGTTCTTGCTAGAGATAGGGCTTTCGGACGCACTGAACCGTCCGAGAGAACTGGGTCAAAACTTCTCAAACGCATTTCACCGTCCGAACGAATAGGGAGAAAGAAATAGGATCCTATTGCTTCTCTTTACGGACGAACATGACCGTCCGAAGCCTCTATTGGACGAAGGAACGGACGCATGCACGGACGTCCGAACGAATCTCTTCAACAACTGCATGAAGATCGGACGCTGTGTCGGACGCATCCAATATGTCTCGGACGTCCGAAACCGTAACGGCTACTTTCTGTGCGTTTATTATTTAGCCGTTAGGAAGTAGTTGCAACCACCATTTATTGCTCTTATAAATAACTGCTTTGACATTAAGTAAAAATCATCTAATACATTGAATACAAGCCTTAGAGAAAAGCAATTTGAGTACAAATTGGCTTATAGAGACACTTTGTTGTATTAGTGTGCAGTTGTGAGTAAAATTCGGACTTTGAGTTGAGTGATAATCTTGTACGAAAGTGTGGTTGGAAGTAAGATTCTTGGCTCAACTAAAAGAGTTTTAGTGTGAGCACAATATATTTGGAAAAACTCAATATTTCTGAAAGTATATTTTTTAAGAAACCTAATTCACCCCCCTCTTAGGTTGCTTTGGGACCAACAATTGGTATCAGAGTTTGGTCTCATTTTATTGCTTAAACTGATTTTGAGAAAAGAACTATTATGGCAACCAACAATCTTCTATTTTTTGAGGATCAATCCGTTACTAGGCCCCCTATGTTTAATGGGACAAATTTTATTAGTTTGAGAGATAGAATGAAAATATTTTTGCAATCTATTGACATTGATTTGTGGTATGTTGTCAATGAAAGTCCTTTTGAAGCTTCTATCACTGATGATCACACAAATAGAAGAAGAGAAAAGACAAGGGAGCACTAGTTCTCAATAATGAGCTCACTCCACAAGACAATGCAAACTTGACGTTAAATGCAAAAGCCATGAATGTGCTATATAATGCCTTGGATGCAAATGAATCAACTCGCGTGAAGGGATGCATTTCCGCTAAAGAAATCTGGGATAAATTGAAGGAAATCCATGAAGGGAGCGACGATGTTCGTGAGCAAAAGAAATCCTTACTTGTTGCCAAGTATGAGTCTTTCAAGATGGAACCACATGAGAACATTGACAAAATGTACTGTAGGTTCAATGACATTATAAAGGATCTTGAAGCCTTGGGTAAGGAGTACTCTTTGGGTGAAAAAAATAGAAAAATCCTAAATGCTCTATCCAAAGAATGGGATGCCAAAACTATTGCTATAGAGGAAGCCAAGAATTTAAATTTAATGCCTATTGAATCGCTAATCAATTCTCTTACATCTTATGAATTGAAGTTAAAGGCTAAAGTAGTGGATGATGAAGAAGCAAGGCCAAGAAGGAGCATTGCTCTAACGCTTCAAGAGACCTCTCAAGAAGAAGATGAAAACAGTTCCATCAATCTAGAAGATGAAGATCTTGATGAAGGAGATCTTGCACTCATCACCAAAGGATTTCTTAAACACTACATCAACAAACGAAGAATGAGAAGAGGCGGAGCTACAAATTCAAATAATTTCAAAGGAAAGACAAGGGTTGAAATGAAGAAACAAAACGAAAAATGTTTTGAATGCGGTCAACTCGGACACTTTGCAAATGAGTGTCCTTCCAAGAAAAAGAAGGAAGGAAGAAAACCTAGATTCAATAACTTTCAAATCATATGGGATGATTGCAACTCCGAAGGAGAAGTTGAAGAAGAAATGGAGTCGGCACAAATGGCCTATATGGCTATTGGAGATGAT
Source organism: Cinchona pubescens (assembly GCA_025175665.1). Lineage (NCBI taxonomy): Eukaryota > Viridiplantae > Streptophyta > Magnoliopsida > Gentianales > Rubiaceae > Cinchona > Cinchona pubescens. The sequence continues at coordinate 559,092 of JANKKI010000223.1, forward strand.
GAGGTAAATTCTAACTATAACTCCAATGATGAAAATGATGAAGATGATCTTGAAGCTTTCATTTTGAAATTGCATGATAGCTTAAAGGAATCATATGCTACAAATAAGGAGTTAGTCAAAAAATCTCTCAAATGCTTTATTGAATGCTAACTCTAAACTTGTGAATGAAAATAATAGGCTATCACAAGAAAATCGTGATTTGAAGAAAAGAATGCATGTGGGATCCAAGGTCAAGGAAGAACAGGCCTCCTTGAAGAAAAGAACGGATGATTCGAATGCTCTCTTGACTAGAAAGAAAGAAAATGTTGTTGATTTAAAAAGAAATAGAAATGTAGTAATCAACAAAAATTTTGTCACGTTTAGAAGGGATGACTTATGTGTTGTAAAACCGAAATCATCTTTCTATGGAAATAAAAATATTATTTGTAGATATTGCCAACAACACGGACATGTTAAGAATATGTGTTATGTAAAGAAGAACGAAAAGCTTGGAATGAAAGTTGCATGGATTGTTAGCAATTTCACTGACTCAAATGGACCCAAGAAAATATGGGTACCAAAAGTTATCAATTGATTTAATGTGTAGGTACTCAACATCACCAACAATGCTAAGTGGTTCATAGATAGTGGGATGTTCAAGGCACATGACCGGTGATGCTTCTCTCTTCACGAATCTCACATCCAAAAACAGTGGAAAAGTCACTTTTGGAGATAACAATAAAGCAAAATCAATCGGCATTGGTGATGTAGGTAAAAAATGGTGAAACTTTGATTAAGAATGTGCTTCTTGTTGATAATTTGAACTATAACTTATTAAGTGTTAGTCAACTTTGTGAAAAAAATTTATATGTATTCTTTACCAAGCATGAATGTCTTATTCTTGATAAAAATCATGTTGTTTTATTCAAGGGCACTAGGCACAATGATGTTTATGTGATTCATCTTGATAAAATTAGCAATAGCAATGTAAAATGTCTTACCGCTTCCATAGATGATCCTTGGCTTTGGCATAGAAGACTCTGTCATTTTAATATGGATTTGATTGAAAAACTTGCTAAGAAAGATTTGGTAAGAGGATTGCCAAAACGTTCGGACTTCAAGTCAAAGTTTCTTATAAACCAAAGAATTTTGTGTCTACTCATAAACCTTTAAAATTGTTGCATTTAGACTTATTTGGACCTACTCAATATGCTAGTCTTGGTGGTTGCAAATATGCTTTTGTTATTGTAGATGACTATTCTAGGTATACTTGAGCATTATTTCTTGTTCACAAAAATGAGGCGTTTGAAAAATTTGTAAAATTGTTTTCCAAAATTCAAAATTTATTAAATTTAAAAATCATTCGTTTAAGAAGTGACAATGGTGACGAATTTAAATTTGGAGGTTTTCCCGACTTTTGTGATCACAACGGTATTTATCATGAATTTTCGATTGTTAGAGTCCCTCAACAAAATGGTGTTGTCGAAAGGAAGAATAGGACTCTTCAAGAAACCGCTAGAACTATGATTAGCGAATGTGACTTACCAGGTACTTTTGGGCGAAGCGGTTGACACGGCTTGTTATGTCAACCGAGTTTTATTGAGATCATTTTTAAACAAAACACCTTATGAACTCCTCTTTTGTAAAGAACCCGTTGTGAGCTATTTTAAAGTTTTTGGTTGCAAATCTTTTATTTTAAAAATCAAAGAAAACCATGGAAAATTTGACAAAAAATCGGATGAAAATTTTTTTCTAGGATATTCTAGTGACAAGAAAGCATACCGAGTTTACAATAGAAGAACACTCTTGATTGAAGAAGTTGTGCATGTTACATTTGATGAAACTAATGATATTATTTCAAAGAATTTATGTGAAGATGAAGATGTAGGTATTCTAAAGGAGCTCGAAAAGCTCGTTATTCATGAAGATCATCAAGAGATCACATCAAGCAATGATGTCAACAACCATCAAATAGATGATGAAAAGAATGAGGATACTCAAAATGATCTTCCGAGAGCTTGGAGATTCTTCTCTAGTCACCTCAAAATGATCTTCCGAGAGTGATGGGGTAACTACTCGTTCTCATAAACCTTTGAATAGTAATTGTGCATTACTTTCTCAACATTGAACCTAAACATGTAGATGTTGCTTTGAGTGATGAATTTTGGGTTAATGCCATGCAAGATGAACTTAGTCAATTTGAGAAAAATGATGTATGGACCTTGGTTGAAAGACCATCTTCTCATCCCGTTATTGGAACTAAATGGGTCTTTAGAAACAAATTAAATGACAAAGGTGAAATCATAAGGAACAAAGCTAGACTTGTTGCAAAAGGTTATGCTCAAGAAGAAGGTATTGACTTTGATGAAACCTTTGCTCCCGTGGCTAGATTAGAATCCATTCGCATGTTTCTCGCATTTGCATGTTTCAATAATTTCAAATTATTTCAAATGGATGTCAAAAGTGCATTTTTAAATGGTTTTATTGATCAAGAAGTTTTTGTTGAACAACCAAAGGTTTCATAAAAATCTTCCAAATTATGTTTTCAAACTATCCAAAGCTTTATATGGTTTGAAACAAGCTCCAATCCTGTCTATGAAAGATTAAGTGGTTTCTCATCATGATAGAAAATGGATTCAAAAGATGTGTAGTTGACACCACTCTTTTTACAAAAATAGATTTAAATGGTTTGTTAATTGTTCAAATTTATGTTGATGATATTATTTTCGGAGCAACTAATGAAAATTTGTGCAAGGACTTTTCACATTTAATGCAAAAAGAGTTTGAGATTAGTATGATGGGCAAGCTGCAATTTTTCCTCGAACTACAAGTTCATCAAACTAAGGAAGGAACGTTTATTACGCAAATCAAGTACACAAAGGAGCTACTCAAACGATTTGGAATGGAAGATTGCAAACAAGTTGGTACGCCAATGTGCACTTCAACCAAACTTGATAAAGACGAAGAAGGTAATAGTGTTGATGAAAAATACTATAGAGGTATGATCGGAAGTCTACTTTACTTAACAGCCAGTAGACCAGATATCATGTTTGCTGTTTGTTTATGTGCTAGATTTCAATCTTGCCCTAAAGAATCGCATTTGATAGTTGTTAAAAGAACTTAGTGTTAGATATCTAAAGGGTACAATGAATTTTGGTCTGTGGCAACCAAAGTCCTCTACTTTTGATTTAATTAGTTATTTTGATGCTGACTTTGTTGGGTGTAAAATTGATAGAAAAAGTACCAGTGGTATGTGTAATTTTCTGAGAAATTGTCTTGTGTCTTGGTTTAGCAAAAAACAAAATTCTATTTCTCTTTCTACGGCTGAAGCTGAATACATTGTTGCTGGAAATTGTTGTGCTCAACTTTTTTGGATGAAACACACTCTGAAAGATTTTGTCAGTCATTTTTTATTGTGTTCCTATAAAGTGTGACAACACTAGTCAATTAATCTCACAAAAAATCCTGTTATGCACTCTAGGACCAAATACATTGATGTTAAGCATCATTTCATTAGAGATCTTGTTTGTAAAAAGGAAATTCGTGTTGATTTTGTGCCTACTTCAGATCAACTAGCTGATATTTTTACAAAACCCTTAGCTCTAGATCGCTTTGAATCCCTCAAAAAATGTTTGGTAATTTTACAGATCAATTTGGTATAGGTTCTTAGTTCGGACGCACTCGTTCGTCCGAACGACTCTATCTTTCGGACGCTATGTTTCGTCCGAAAATTACCTATCTTCCTCGGACGCTCATAATCGTCCGAACGATATTCACTTTCTTCACTAAATCTCTGAAATTCTTCCGGACGCGTACCTTCGTCTGAAAGAACGTCGGACGCACTGGATCTTCCATTGGCCGTCCGTTCATCAGTGTTCGGGCGCTTCATCCGACGCACACCAAACGTTCGGCCTTCCGAACGGTCTCCCTGCTCTATTAAAACCGTCTATCTTCCTCATTTAGGACTTGCCCAAACCCCCGAAACCCTCTCTGGCGAAAATTGTTCCTTCAACACCCCCTTCAAATTCCTACCCTCTTTCCAAAAATTGGTTGAAGATTATCCTCTCTAGAGTATTTCTCGCCTGAATGAATATCAATTACATCCACATCTGTCTCTTATACACATCTAGATTGTTACCAAATTTCAAAAAAATTAAAATTTTCTTCCATCTTCCATCCCGCCCTTCATAATGGTTGAATCTCGCGGAGGTTCTTATACAGATCTAAATCGTGGATAAAAAACTTTTAAACAAGCCAAATTTTCCAGTACGAGGAGAATCATATGCTAATCCCCAAGTCTCCACAAATCCAATCTTGCCAAAATTCATCGATGCCAAGGCATCCGAACGGTATACATCCCTTTTAAGTAAATCTATTATCGTTCAACGTCCTGCATCTCAAAGTCTGTTTGATGAGTATAATCTTCCCATTGTTAAATCATGTTTTGAAAAACAAAATTGGGGCCTAGTGCATATTGATTTACCTGTATATCATGACATGGTGCTTCAATTCACCGCCAATCTTCGGAAAGGCCCCACTGTTCGCACTTTAATTTCTCGTGTTAACAGCACCAATCTTGAGATTTCATCCAACATCATTAACACTATTTTTGAATGTGAAGTCTCAAACCCAAATGATTTCTCCTATTTCTTTTCTTTATAGATAAATGGCCCGCTGTTGATACTCGATTTGACATCGATGAGACCATTTTTAACATCAATTTTAAACAAGTCTCGGAAGCCAAAACCACAGTGCTCACTCCTGAACTAAATATTCTATACACTCTTGTCACCAATTTGTTATTGCCAACTGACGGGCATCGTATTGAGCCCGGTAAAATGCAGTTTTACTTGTTTTTTTTGTGTTTTTAAGGGCATTCCTCTTGATTTTGGGTATCTCTTTTGTTCCCTATGGGAACTCTTTCTTACTGATACCTGAAGAAACATTCCCTTTGGAAAATTCCTCACCAAAATTTTTGATTTCCTCGAGATTCCTTTCAGCGGAAACAAACAATTTCCTCCTTATTTTAACAAATCTTATATTGAACGAAAAGGCCTCCGTTTTTTTAACGATCAATGGTTAACTAAGGCAGCCTTTGATATTGCACATTCACAATCCCATGCCTCTACCTTTGATTTCGCTATTCCTCATTCTCCTCATTCTCACCACTCCTCCTCAACCACCTCCACCACTCCATGATCCTCATCCATCTACCTCTGAACCATCACTTTCTCATATTTGTGGCCTTCTCACATCCTTGAGCACTCAAGTCAGTTCCTTTCAACGTCGCACTAATCGAAAGTTAAAGCGACTTGAAACTCGTCAGATGATTATCCAAGAGGCCCTTAGCCTTGGCATGTCCGGCTCGAGTTCGGTTTGCCAATCTTCAGTCACAATATTCACTCGACTCATCTTTCGACAGTGATGAAAATGAAGATGAAAATGTTCGTGAAGACGAAGAAGCTGCCAATACTCAAGGAGCTGCAAATGACGATGAAGACGACGATGAGGATGTTGACGACACGTTTGATTTCATCATGCAATGCCGCACTGGAGAAGAGGAAGACAGTGAAGCCACTGATGAAGATGTTCCATCCAAACGTCAAAAGACTGAAAAGCGCTCTAAGAAGAAAAATGACTCGCATTAGTTCTTTTGACATATGTGTTTAGTTTTATAGCATTTCTCTTTTTTACATCTAGATCCCGTATATTTACCCTTCTATGTATTTCCCTGAATTAAGTACTGTTAAATTTTTAAGTTGGGTTTATGAAGTTTTTTATGAATTTCTGCTCAATACGTGCATGTTCTCAGGGGGAGTTTTGTTTGATAATGTCAAAAGGGGGAGTAGTTCTATATTGCAAAATGATTAGTCATATCCATTTGTTTTCTCCATGAAGATTTGTCATCATCAAAAAGGGGGAGATTGATGTTTTCCAAACCTTATTTTAATGATGACATAAACACTTAACTCTGTAAACAAGCTTTTGCAAGTCTGTTATTTGTTCTTGCTAGAGACAGGGCTTTCGGACGCACTGAACCGTCCGAACGAACAGGGAGAGAGAAATAGGATCCTACTGCTTCTCTTTTCGGACGAATCTATTGGACGAAGGAACGAACGCATGCACGGAAGTCCAAACGAAGCTCTTCAACAACTGCATGAAGATCGAACGCTGTGTCGGACGCATCCAATGAGATGTCTCGGACGTCCGAAACCCCAAGGCTACTTTTGTGCATTTATTATTTAGCCGTTAGGACGTAGTTGCAACCACCATTTATTGCTCTTATAAATAACTACTTTGACACTAAGTAAAAATCATCTAATACATTGAATACAAGCCTTAGAGGAAAGCAATTTGAGTACAAATTGGCTATAGTGCTTTGTTGTATTAGTGTGCAGTTGTGAGTGAAATTCAACTTTGAGTGGAGTGATAATCTTGTACGAAAGTGTGGTTGTAAGTAAAATTCTTGGCTCAACTAAAAGAGTTTTAGTGTGAGTAAGAAGTTTCCAACTTTGTAAAGATTATTGGCTCACCAAGTGTGAAGCATTCTAGTGATTCAATACTTCAAGCTTGCGAGCTTGGAAGTATTGGTTGTTTAATTTTCTCTCTTTACCTCACTGTTCCATTGATTTTATTATATCAGTTTATATTTATAAAATCTCAATATTTTTGAAAGTATATTTTTTAAGAAACCTAGATGTGTATACAAGAGACTCCCCTGAACCCCTCTTAACTTGCTTTGGGACCAACAATCTTTTGGTTCATCTTCTTTGCTCATGGTCCATGACCCGATCATCTCAAAATTACCCTCAAGTGGCAATCCTGCCTTTCAACTATGATTGCTGTAAGAACCCTTTGATCTTCACCCACCAACTTACTTGGGAGCTCAGCAAGTTGGTCTGATAATCTCCCTATGGATTTGTCTAAGAGCTTTAAAGATTCCTCTAAGTGGTCAAAGGTGCTCATTGACTTGTCCATATAGGAAATTATATTTCTTTCCAATCTTGCATAAGCATCTTCTTCTTGAGTTAGTGGTGGTTGAGTATAGTCATAACCATAGTAGTCATAAGTGTCTCCGTGAATGCCATTCTCCCCAAACTAGTGTTGTCCCATAGGTAATGGTGAATTGTAGTTGTTCATGTAAGCTTCTTCACCATACCTTTCCATGATGTTTGGTTGTTTATGGAAGTTTCGTTGGGTAGTATCCATCATTGTGGAGACGACCATGAGTATTCATTATGGGGCTCCATTTGTTCATAAATAGGCTCTAGAGGTGTAGGAAAAGAATAAAGATAATCTTGATTGCTCAAAAAAGAATTTAGATGTTCAAACCATCTCATATGATAATCACAATTATAGGGTCATAGCAGTATGCACATTCCTAATTAGCATAGTTACCTGCAAATGAATCACAATATAAACCATTAAAATGAATAGAATACTACATAAAAACAATCAAATTGTTCTAGTAATGCTACTAATTGGATTGACATCTTATCAATATGAATCATGAGTACATCCAACTTATCATAAGAATCATGTTCATTGGTCATGCCTTCATAATCACAAGGATGATAATATCCTTGGCATGATTGATTCAAATTCATGTTTGGCATGTTTTTATAAGAATAATCACAAAAACAAACTCAAAAACACACAAAAAGGGAAAAATGGAAAATTTTAGACTAGTAGCTAGCCTAAAATATTTACTAAAAAGAAAAAATCTAGGTCATTTTGATTTTTCAAAATGTTGGAAACATACAATTACACTAGCACAACTAGAAAGAAAAAATAATTTAAACTTTGAAAGTAGTATTCTTACTACAGTATACCAATATTGCCAAAAAGCTAATCCCCGACAGTAGTGCCAAAAACTTAATACATTAAATATATTAGTTATAAAATTTATATACACCTAACTCTACAAGAAAGAATAGGAATAACCCTAATTTCTTAGTGTTATCAATTCTCTGCCTCGATCATCAATGATGGAATCCAGATCTCAAATCTAGTTTGGAAAACACCCTGGCATCCTTCAACTGATCAAACAAATCATCAATCCTTGGCAAGGGATACTTATTCTTGATAGTGACCTTGTTCAACTCCCACTAGTTAATACGCAATCTAAGTCTTTTCCTCTTCACGAATAATACTAAAGCTTTCCAAGAGATGCACTAAGTCTGATAAATTTCTTATCCAATAATCCTACAATTGTATCTTCATTTCTTTAAGGGCTCTCTGTTAGGACGATTTTGTAAGGATCTTAAGAGATGGTAAGTCTCTAATGGTAAATTGATCGCAATATCTACTTCCTGTTCTGGTGGTAATCTTGGCAAATTTTCCGGAAAGACGTCAGGAAACTCCTGTATTACTAGAAAATCTTCACACTTAACAGCCTCAATTTCAATACTGATTACATAAACCTAGAATGTTGCACAATCCTTTCTTAGTGTCCTTTGTGCCTGCAGATGATTTAGTATTGGTGTCGGCTGTCCATCTGATTTCCTAATACCACCTTGATACAAAAATTACTCTTTATTTCTTTTTCCTATCACAACTTGTCCCCATCTGTTAGCCTCTTACTGAGTCATAGCATTTACCCCGACTGTAGTGACCCAGAACCATTACCACTCCTCCCCTGCAACACCTGTTGCTGTGATTTTCTCAACTTTATAGTAGGGTAATCTCCGATCTCTACTCGAAGCTACCACAGGCATCCTCCACCTCCATTTTCACCTACACTTTCCCATTGTGATAATGGTGACAATAACTACACTCTAGAACACGAGGTCGTGCCTAAACTGGATCTGGTGCTAGTACCACGACCCATTCTTGGCAATCAACCGAGGGGGTCTAGCAATTGCTAAAGGTTCTTGTAGTCTTGCCCGTGATGGCTATGCCCTAAAACTATGAAACTGTTGCACTAGTCTTTATGGAGGGATATGTGCACCTGATGTGAACCCTGCAGTTAAATTGACGAGCCCCGAATTTGAATTGTGGAAACAAGATCACCCTGATACACAATACCCACAAGAATCACGAAGATAATATCTTGAGAAACCCAAGGGGTGCTCGGCCAAGATAAATACAAAGAAAAAAACAAAAATTTGCAAGAAACAAAATTCTGACTTGATAGATTTAAACTCTTTGAATAGAAAATCAAGAATTTAAAGATGTTGTTTCTCAACTGTATGAGATATCAATCCATTGCCTATAACGAAACTAGAACCAATAATATTCTTGTTTGGTAATCACCCAAGAATCACTCTCACAATACCAGAAGTCTTGGAAGAAGACAATTTAGGAGAATTTCTCACAAAATATTATTGAAGATGTTGAATGCATAGGTTCAGCCATATGACACTTTTTAAACGAAAAAAACAAAACAGACATAAAGCCTAAAAAACTAAGGCATTAACTAGCAAAATCCAAAAAAGACTTGGATTGGCACAAAAGGACCTAAAACTCGGTCAAAAGACTAATATGGACTAACACTTGTCCAAGTTAAGAGAACACATAAAAAATAACTCTTAGGAACTAGTCTTGAAGCTAAATACTAGGCTAAATACGATTAGTCCGGCCGAATTCTAGGTGTTGGCTAAATTAGGGTTTCTAGAACCTTTCTTGGAGCACTTCAATTCTTGGGCTTCTTGGACTTGGACTTCTAAAACATGGATTGGCTTCTTGACTTGAGCTTGACTAAACTCTTGGCCACCATTTGCAAATAAGATTGCTTGTTTGTCCAAAATTTCCTTGACAAACAGCAAGCCCAATATAGCTTGATGTAACTTCTTAGCCCTTGATCTTGATTGGCTCAACTGGAACTTGGACTAGATCAACTCCTTGAGCTTGGTCTGCAACCCCATCACTTGATCCATGGCTCACGTGTGAATCATCTCCATCCCCTTTTAAGTGATTCATCCTTGAATTACTTCCTGCATCAAAATCAAAAGGAGAAATTTCAATAACATTAAATGTTGCACAATGTTATACTCAAAATGTTGATTGATTTTATATGCATTGTCATTGATCCTCTCAAGTACTTGGAAAGGTCCATCCCTACAAGGATTAGATTTCCTTTCATTTGGGATCTCTCCTTTCGAAAATGTACCTAAATCCAATTCTTGGCTAGAAGACTACAAGTTTTCGACCTTATTAGCCCTTGTGGCATTATGTTGGTTTGTTTTGAGCATTTGTTGCCTTGCTTTTTCATGAATGGACTTTATCAATTCGGTTCTTTTTGCCCATCAAAGCTAGTTAGCTCTTTAGCCATAGGCAAAGGAATCAAATCTAAAGCTGTTACTGGATTAAAACCATAAACAACTTCAAATGGACAAAAACTAGTGAAAGAATGAATTACATGATTATAGGCAAATTATACAAATGGCAAACAATCTTCCTATGTTTTCAAGTTTTTTTTAAGATAGCACACAACAAAGTTCCTAAAGTTCTATTGACCACTTCAGTTTGAGGGTGACATGCAGTAAAAAGGCAGCAATTTAGTGTCCAATTTCCCCCATAAGACAAGCCAAAAGTGACTCAAAAACTTTACATCTCTATCACTAACTATGGTTTTAGGAATCCCATGAAAATGAACTTCTTTAAAGAACAATTCAGCGACATGCAGAGATCATCAGTTTTATTACATGATATGAAATGTTCCATTTTCAAAATCCTATCCACTACCACAAAAATTGATTCACAACCCTTTGGAGTTCTTACTAAATCTAAGAACAAATCCATGGGCACATCAACCCAAGGGTGACTCGAAACAGGTAAAAGGCATATAAAGACCATGTGGATTAACTGTGGACATAACTTTCTTACAAGACACTTAGCACACACACGTTCCACATATTTGCAGATGTTAGGCTAGAAAAAGTGTTCTTTAAGCATTTCTAAAGTTTTAGCCAAACCAAAATGACCCATTAGACCTCTACCATGTGCTTTCCTAACAAGTAATTTGCGTAATGAGCAATTAGGAATGCATAATTTATTCTCATGAAAAAGATAACCTTCAAGCTGATAAAATTTATCAAAATAAGTCGATTTACATGCCTCAAACACATTCAAGAAATCTAGGTCTTTAACAAAGCTTTGATATGTTCAGAACCAATAAATTTAGTGTTCAAGGTGGAAATTAAAACATATCAACGATACAAAGTATCAGCAACTACATTATCCTTTTCTTGCTTATACTGTACAACGTAAGAAAACATTTCAATGAAGTCTAACCAACGTGCATGATGTCGATTTAACTTACCTTGGCCCTTCAAAAATAGTCTTATAATGTAATGACTCACGGTCTGTCTAAATTTTAAATTCTTTAGACTACAAATAATGTTGCCAATTTTGCAAGGCCCGAACCAATGCATAGAGCTTCTTGTCATATGTTGAGCAGTTTAACATAGCTCCACTCAGCTTCTCACTGAAGTATGTAATTGGATGGTTATCTTGCAACAAGATTGCACCTATACCAATACCAAAAGCATCACATTCTGCTTCAAAACTTTTAGAAAAATTTGGCAAAAGAAAAATAGGAGCAATAGAAAACTTAACCTTTAGCATCTGAAAAGCATGCTCTTGTGCCTCACCCCACTTAAAACCTACCACTTTCTTAATTATTTCAATTAGAGAGGTAGCTATAGTGTTGAAGTCTTTCACAAACCTACAATAAAAACTTGCTAGATCATGAAAACTCTGCATATCAGAAACATTAGTAGGAGTCAATCATTAATGGCCTTAACCTTTTCTTTATCTACTTCAATTCCTTTAGAACTAACAACAAAACCGTGATCTTGAAGAAAAGCAACTTCATTCATGCAAAATGAGCACTTTTTTCAAATTAGCATAAAGTTGTTCTTTTCTTAAAGTTTCAAGTACTAGACATACGTGCACAAGGTATTCATCTAAGGATTTGTTGTATATCAAAATATTATCAAAATAAACCACAACAAATTTCCTAATTAAGGCACACAAAATATGGTTCATTAATCTCATGAAAATAATAGGCACATTTGTCAAATCGAAAGGCATGACTAACCCCTCATAAAATCCATATTTGGTTTTAAATGCAGTTTTCCATTCATCCCCTTCTTTCATGTGAATTGGGTGATATCCACTTTTTAGATCAATTTGAGTGGAAATCATAGAACCAAATAACTCATCTAGCATATCATCAAGTTAAGGAGTAAGGTGGCGATACTTTACCGCAATGCGATTTACCGGGCGACAGTCTATGCATATACTCCATGACCTGTCCAACTTTGGCACCACAATCACAAGCACAGCACAAGGACTCATGCTTAACTCCTACACGTGCCCTTGAGCCATTAAGTCTTCAACTTGCTCCTAAATTTTCTTCATCTTTTTTGGATTGACTCTATAGGCGGGTTTGTTAGGGATGACTGCGGCCAGAACAAAATCAATCTGGTGTTCAATACCTCACATAGGTAGCAAGCTAGGGGGAATCTCTTAGGGAAATATATCCTCGAAGTCCTACAAAAGAGATTTAAAAGATCTCGGCAAGGCTGGATCAAGGTCAAATTGCATAAAATAATTTTCCTCAAATATAAAAAAGAAATACAGGCAAATTCTAACTCAAGACTGTTTGAACCTCTTTAAACCCTACAAAGAAATTAGATTTCTTTTTCAATTCCTTACCCTTAGAATTTTTAGATTTAACTAATTCACCTTTAGGGTTTTTGGATTTTAGGGTTTCATTAGGGTTTTTCACTTGCTTACACTTTTCCACTTCAGTCTTTTCTGTATAATATTCAACAAATAAGTTCTTAATGTACAATTGTTCCTTCCTCACTCCAATTGATGAGGAGAGTGTGGTTTAAGTACAATCTTTTGGCCATCTTTAAAGAATGTATACTTATTCAAATAGCCATCATAGTTAGTGTATTTATCAAATTGCCATGGTCTTCCTAACATTATGTGACTCGCTTGCATTGGAACAACATCACACAAAATTTCATCCTTATATTTTCCAACAGCTAATGAAACTAAAGCTTGTTTAGTTACTTTAACTTCACCACATTTCTTAGGCCGTTGTAATTTATATGGACATGGATGTTTTTGACAAGGCAAATTCAATTTATTGACCATTAAATTGCTAACAACATTAACACAACTACCACCATCTATGATTGAACCACATGCACGATTTTGAACTATACATTAAGTAAAGAAAATATTTTCACGTTGTACCTCATTGTGTTTGTTTTTGAATTGAGCATGAAGTGCTTGCAAAATCACCAAGACAGGTATCTCGGAAACACCTTCTTACTCATCATCACTAGGACCTTCCAATTCTGGCATTAAGTCATCTTTGTCTTCACTTCCTTCATTTACCACTTCATTTGCTTGCATGAGGAGTGCATGCTTGTTGGGACAATCATTTGCATAGTGACCTGCACCCAAACAACGATAAAACTTAATATCACGAGTGCATTTTGAAGTGTTAGAAGATAAACCTTTAACTAAAGAATCCATAGGATGTTTAACAGGTCTATTCGGATTCATTAGTTAGGGTTAATTGGTCTATTTTGGAGTTGGATTAGGCCGAAAAGGATTATAAGAACAATTTCCATTCTAATTAAAACTAGACTTAACCCTAGATTTACCACTATTTTTAAGTTGCCTTTCCACTTTAATTGCTTTTTTGACCATGTCTTGCAATTCAATATAATGACGCAACTCTACAATGTTGGCAATTTCCCTATTAAGTCCACACAATAACCAAGCCAAAATGGCTTCACGATTCTCAACTACATTAGCTCTCATTAGACACCTTTGAAACTCCCTATGATACTCTTCTACTGTACATTTAACAAATTTATTACCTTGCCTTCAAATTTGCAATATATTATGTAAGTCACGATGATATGTAGAAGAAACAAATCTTTTACTTAATGAAACTTTTAAGGATGTCCAATCATTAATTGGAGGTTCTCCACACCTAATTCTACTGGTTTTAAATTTATCCCACCACTCTAAAGCATAATCACAAAGTACAGCTATTGCTAATTGTGCTTTTTTTGTTTCATAGTAGTTATGACAGTAAAAAATAACCTCTATTTTTTTTCCCATTTGAGATAGATATTAGGATCGAGATTACCTTAAAATGAAGGGATAGTCAATTTAATGTTACTAGTGTCGTCATCAACTCTACCACCATCTCGCACATGTCAACAATTCCTTGCCCTTGCACCTACATCATATAATTCATCGTCAAATTCATAATCACTGGAATTGTAATTAAGATATGTACCTCGATGAGCTTGTGGGAATCTACGAGGATGAGGTTCAGCTCAACCAGCTTGCTGACTTGGGTCATAGAGTCCGCCCTTTAGTTAATATCTCAAGAAAGCATTGAATATTTTCAAGAGACATGGCCATTTCGGCTACACGGGATTCCAAGGCATTATCCCTTGAACTCTCCCCTTCTTGAAATATCTTAAAACAACAAAAGAACCAAAAGAAATAAGGAATTTCAAGAAATAAGGTTAGTAAAAAATTAAGAAGGACATCACAGCACCCCTCAGTGTTTTTGCTCAAATTTGAAGATGTCACACAATTTCATTTGTGTTTCACTCAAATTCAAGGATTTTACCCTCTAATGAACTCTTTAGACTTACCTTTTTCTTCTCTTTTAAGCTCTCCTCAAAGTTTTTTGCAAACTTGACAAGTACATAGCAAGAATAACACAAATAATTACTAACACTTTAGAACAAATTAGTAATTATAGAATAAGGAAGAAAAGAAATAACAAAGTAATGGCAGATCGATTTAACAAAGAAAGCACACAAAACACTTTAGAAAGCTAGAAATAAGGTGGTCAAACAAATGTAACTAGGGTTTCAAGCTAGAAAAATTAACCTGAGGGGACTAGGGGTATTTTCAAATTTTCATAATTTGTTCACAACCCGAGAACAAGAATAATGGAAAAATAAACAAAGAAAAGCTTTTTTAAACCGAGAGCAAAAGAAACAAAAAGTGAATAAATCCTAGTAGGAAAAGGATTTATGACAATTCCTGGATGTGATCTCAGATATTAGCATGTATTCCAAGTTGGAAAAGGATTCAAATGAGCAATATAACCAACTAAGAATAGGATTCAAATTGTGCAAGTGTAAGAAACAAGGAATAGCAATGATGGACACAAAAACCCGTACAAACCGTAATTCACTAGGGTTTTGATATTCAGCCTTTTAATCTTTTATTTATTCTATTTTTTTAGCATGCTACTGCAAGAATTTTCAACATTAAAAATTAGATCAAGATCACCAGACAACTTGCACAAGATTAATGAAAAATCAAAGAATAATAAATTGGCCAAAAACCCCAATTGTCTAAAGGGTTTTGTAATCCATCTTTTTTTTATCAATAAGAACAATGAATTAACACTTGAATATGAGCAAAATTACAGCAATAATCAGTTCAAAGAGAGCAATAATAAGCTGCAATTTTCCAGGAACAAGAACGATTAAAACAATTGGATATAATCTCAAAAGATTTAGGAGAACACAAGAAAACAAACGTCTTTAGGGAACCCAAAGCTCTAATATGACTCCAATGCGAACCCCGAATTTGAATTGTGAAACCGAGATCACCCTAATACGCAATACCCACAAGAATCACGAAGATAATATCTTGGAAAACCCTAAGGGGTGTACCAAGATGCACAAAAAAAAAATAGAAATTTGCAACAAAGAAATGAAATTCTGACTTGATGAATTTAAACCCTTTGATTAGAAAATCAAGAATTTAAAGATGTATGTTTCTCGAATATACGAGATATTGATCCGTTGCCTATAACGAAACTAGAACCAATAGTTTTCTTGGTTGGTAATCACAAGAATCATGACTCTCAAAATACCAAGTCTTTGAAAGACAATTTGGGAAAATTTCTCACAATAAATTATTGAAGATGTTAAAGGCATAGGTTTGGCCATAAGGCCCCTTTTAAATGTGAAAAAAACAATCACAAACCCCTAAAAACTAGGACATTAACTAGCCAAATCCAAATAAGACTTGGATTGGCACAAAAGGACCTATAACTCGACCAAAAGACTAATGTGGACTAACACTTGTCCAAGTTAAGAGAGAACACATAAAATAATAACCCGTAGCAACAAGTCTTGAAGTTAAATCCTAGACCAAATAGGATTAGTTTTGCCGAATTCTACGTGTTCGCCAAATTAGAGTTTCTAGAACCCTTCTTTGAGTGCTTCAATTCTTCGACTTGTTGGACTTGAATTGTCTTGGACATGGACTTCTAAAACATAGACTGGCCTCCTGACTTGAGCTTGAATGAACTCTTGACCACCATTTGCAAATAAGAATGCTTGTTGGTCCAAAATTTCCTTGACAAAAGCCCAACATAGCTTGATGTAACTTCTTAGCCCTTGATCTTGTGATTGGCCCAATTAGAACTTTGACTGTATCAACTCCTTGAATTCCTTGAGTTTGGTCCAGGACCCCATCACTTGATCCATGGCTCACGTGTGCATCAGTACCTCTATCGCCACCCTCCTCTATAGCCTGTCATCTTATAATAGTGCCCATATGAGCACTAGCATTGTACATATTCTCAAATGTATCAGTATTCACTGCTACTATTATTTTGGATCTCCTTCAGCAGGATTCTCCTAAAATGATCGCACTTCTCCAACTCATCACTCATAACTGCAGGGGCAAACATACCAAGTACATGTAATCTTTGTGAATACTCTCCCTAGAGTCTTTCTAAAAGAGTTCAACTCAACTTTCCACTCAACTCTAAGATGTGAAGGTTAAAAATGCTGAAGAAATGCCTCCCTGAAAGCCTCTCAAGAAATCTATCCCAAAGGGCAAGTATCGGTCTCACCCCTTTCTACCACCTTCTAGCTGTGTCTCCTATCAAGTATGGCTTCAATATTGGGAATCTGTGCTCCTCTTGTACCTTCAATAAATCTAAAGTTTTCTCAATCTATCCCAATCATTTCTTAGCTTCATCTCGTCTGGCCTACCGTCAAAAGTAGGAATACTGATCTTTATTATTACCAATAGTGTTAATCAATATCCCTAACCTCTAAAGGTAGTGGTGGATTAGGTATAGGATTTACAAGTGTAAGACGAACAGTCGCGTGTAGTGCCTGACCCACAATAGCTACGTGTAGTGTCTGACCCACAATACCTGCAATAGTAGCATAGTCTATCACTAGGGCCGGTACTTGTGATGACTGAGACTATTGTGGTAGCTACTCAGCCTAAGGCTGTTCATTTGTCCTCTGGTCATTCCTAATAGACTTCTCAATCGGTCCCTGACTTTTCTCAGTCCCTTACTTAGGTGTCTCCTCTTAAGCTATCACAACCTGCTTCTGTTCAATTACTTTAAGTGCCATTGTGCTTCTACATTTCAAATAGAGTAAGTATCACACGTCAATTCTCATTCAAATGCTAACCATGATATAATATACTTTCACACTTCAAGAACTTTCCACCTAAGCATTAAGAACAAGGAAACGCAGTAACCCCCAGTGTGGCTAGTCTAGAACCCTGAGTTACTCGCAAGTCCATGTCCCTAATACTTCACTCAAAGCAACAACAGTTCAATTTAATACTAGACAAAGGATTAAATAACCTATCCTCTGATCTGTTGGTCCCAAAGCAACCTAAGAAGGGGGTGAATTAGGTTTCTTAAAAAATATACTTTCAAAAATATTGAGATTTTCCAAATATAAACTGATATAATAAAATCAATGGAACAGTGAAGTAAAGAAAGAAAATTAAACAACCAATACTTCCAAGCTAGCAAGCTTGAAGTATTAAATCACTAGAATGCTTCAAACACTTGGTGAGCCAATAATATTTAGAAAGTTGGAAACTTCTTGCTCACACTAAAACTCTTTTTTAGTTGAGCCAAGAATCATACTTACAACCACACTTTCGTACAAGATTATCACTCCACTCAAAGTTGAATTTCACTCACAACTGCACACTAATACAACAAAGCACTATAGCCAATTTGTACTCAAATTGCTTTTCTCTAAAGCTTGTATTCAATGTATTAGATGATTAAGAGCAATAAATGGTGGTTGCAACTACTTCCTAACGGCTAAATAATAAATGCACAGAAAGTAGCCGTTGGGGTTTCGGACGTCCGAGACATATTGGATGCGTCCGACACAGCGTCCGATCTTCATGCAGTTGTTGAAGACCTTCGTTCGGACGTCCGTGCATGCGTCCGTTCCTTCGTCCGATAGAGGTTTTGGACGGTCATGTTCGTCCGTAAAGAGAAGCAGTAGGATCCTATTTCTTTCTCCCTGTTCGTTTGGACGGTGAAATGCGTCCGAGAAGTTTTGACCCAGTTCGGACGGTTCAGTGCTTCCGAAAGCCCTGTCTCTAGCAAGAACAAATAACAAGACATACCTGTAAAAACTTGTTTTACAGAGTTAAGTGTTTATGTCATCATCAAAATAAGGTTTGGAAAACATCAATCTCCCCCTTTTTTATGATGACAAACCTTCATGGAGTAATTATGTAAAAACAATTGGATATGACTAATCATTTTGCAATATAGAACTACTCCCCCTTTTGACATTATCAAACAAAACTCCCCCTGAGAACATGCACGTATTGAGCAGAAATTCATAAAAAACTTCATAAACCCAACTTAAAAATTTAACAGTACTTAATTCAGGGAAATACATAGAAGGGTAAATATACGGGAAGTCCTAAAAAAGAGAAATGCTAAAAACTAAACACATATGTCAAAAGAACTAATGCGAGTCATTTTTCTTCTTAGAGCGCTTTTCAGTCTTTTGACGTTTGGATGGAACATCTTCATCAGTGGCTTCACTGTCTTCCTCTTCTCCAGCTCAGCATTGCATGATGAAATCAAACGTGTCGTCAACATCCTCATCGTCGTCTTCATCTTACAGAGTCATTTGCAGCTCCTTGAGTATTGGCAGCTTCTTCGTCTTCACGAACATTTTCATCTTCATTTTCATCACTGTCGAAAGATGAGTCGAGTGAATATTGTGACTGAAGATTGGCAAACTGAACCTGAGCCGAAGCAGACATGCCAAGGCTAAGGGCCTCTTGGATAATCATTTGACGAGTTTCAAGTCGCTTTAACTTTCAATTAGTGCGACGTTGAAAGGAACTGACTTGAGTGCTCAAGGATGTGAGAAGGCCACAAATATGAGAAAGTGATGGTTCAGAGGTAGATGGATGAGGATCATGGAGTGGTGGAGGTGGTTGAGGAGGAGGAGAATGAGGAGAATGAGGAATAGCGAAATCAGAGGTAGAGGCATGGGATTGTGAATGTGCAATATCAAAGGCTGCCTTAGTTAACCATTGATCGTTAAAAAAATGGAGGCCTTTTCGTTCAATATAAGATTTGTTAAAATAAGGAGGAAATTGTTTGTTTCCGCTGAAAGGACATCTCGAGGAAATCAAAAATTTTGGTCAGGAATTTTCAAAGGGAATGTTTCTTCGGGTATGCAATAAGAAAGAGTTCCCATAGGGAACAAAAGAGATACCCAAAATCAAGAGGAATGCCCTTAAAAACACAAAAAAAACAAGTAAAACTGCATTTTACCGGGCTCAATACGATGCCCGTCAGTTGGCAATAACAAATTGGTGACAAGAGTGTATAGAATATTTAGTTCAGGAGTGAGCACTGTGGTTTTGGCTTCCGAGACTTGTTTAAAATTGATGTTAAAAATGGTCTCATCGATGTCAAATCGAGTATCAACAGCGGGCCATTTATCTAAAGAAAAGAAATAGGAGAAATCATTTGGGTTTGAGACTTCACATTCAAAAATAGTGTTAATGATGTTGGATGAAATCTCAAGATTGGTGCTGTTAACACGAGAAATTAAAGTGCGAACAGTGGGGCCTTTCCGAAGATTGGCGGTGAATTGAAGCACCATGTCATGATATACAGTACGTAAATCAATATGCACTAGGCCCCAATTTTGTTTTTCAAAACATGATTTAACAATGGGAAGATTATACTCATCAAACAGACTTTGAGATGCAGGACGTTGAACGATAATAGATTTACTTAAAAGGGATGTATACCGTTCGGATGCCTTGGCATCGATGAATTTTGGCAAGATTGGATTTGTGGAGACTTGGGGATTAGCATATGATTCTCCTCGTACTGGAGTTTTCCCTTTAGTTTTTCGTCCACGATTTTCTGTAGAAGAACCTCCGCGAGATTCAACCATTATGAAGGGCGGGAAGGAAGAGGAAGAAAATTTTAATTTTTTTGAAATTGGTAAGAATTTGATGAAATGAGATGGTAGATGTGGAAAAATTGATATGATTCAGGCGAGAAATACTCTAGAGAGGATAATCTTCCAACCAATTTTGGGAAAGAGGGTAGGAATTTGAAGGGGGTGTTGAAGGAATAATTTTCGCCAGAGAGGGTTTCGGGGGTTTGGGCAAGCCCTTCATTCCTAAATGAGGAAGATAGACGGTTTTAATAGAGCAGGGAGACCGTTCGGAAGGCCGAACATTTGGTGTGCGTCGGATGAAGCGCCCGAACGCTGATGAACGGAAGGCCAATGGAAGATCCAGTGCGTCCGACGTTCTTTCAGACGAAGGTACGCGTCCGGAAGAATTTCAGAGAGTTTAGTGAAGAAAGTGAATATCGTTCGGACGATTATGAGCGTCCGAGGAAGATAGGTAATTTTCGGACGAAACATAGCGTCCGAAAGATAGAGTCGTTCGGACGAACGAGTGCGTCCGAACTAAGAACCTATACCAAATTGATCTGTAAAATTACCAAACATTTTTTGAGGGATTCAAAGCGATCTAGAGCTAAGGGTTTTGTAAAAATATCAGCTAGTTGATCTGAAGTAGGCACAAAATCAACACGAATTTCCTTTTTACAAACAAGATCTCTAATGAAATGATGCTTAACATCAATGTATTTGGTCCTAGAGTGCATAACAGGATTTTGATTGTGAGATTAATTGACTAGTGTTGTCACACTTTATAGGAACACAATAAAAAATGACACCAAAATCTTTCAGAGTGTGTTTCATCCAAAAAAGTTGAGCACAACAATTTCCAGCAACAATGTATTTAGCTTCAGCCGTAGAAAGAGAAATAGAATTTTGTTTTTTGCTAAACCAAGACACAAGACAATTTCTCAGAAAATTACACATACCACTGGTACTTTTTCTATCAATTTTACACCCAACAAAGTCAGCATCAAAATAACTAATTAAATCAAAAGTAGAGGACTTTGGTTGCCACAGACCAAAATTCATTGTACCCTTTAGATATCTAAAAGTTCTTTTAACAACTATCAAATGCGATTCTTTAGGGCAAGATTGAAATCTAGCACATAAACAAACAGCAAACATGATATCTGGTCTACTGGCAGTTAAGTAAAGTAGACTTCCGATCATACCTCTATAGTATTTTTCATCAACACTATTACCTTCTTCGTCTTTATCAAGTTTACGCGGGTTGAAGTGCACATTGGCGTACCAACTTGTTTGCAATCTTCCATTCCAAATCGTTTGAGTAGCTCCTTTGTGTACTTGATTTGCGTAATAAACGTTCCTTCCTTAGTTTGATGAACTTGTAGTTCGAGGAAAAATTGCAGCTTGCCCATCATACTAATCTCAAACTCTTTTTGCATTAAATGTGAAAAGTCCTTGCACAAATTTTCATTAGTTGCTCCGAAAATAATATCATCAACATAAATTTGAACAATTAACAAACCATTTAAATCTATTTTTGTAAAAAGAGTGGTGTCAACTACACATCTTTTGAATCCATTTTCTATCAAGAAACCACTTAATCTTTCATACCAAGCTCTTGGAGCTTGTTTCAAACCATATAAAGCTTTGGATAGTTTGAAAACATAATTTGGAAGATTTTTATTTTCAAAGCCCGGAGGTTGTTCAACAAAAACTTCTTGATCAATAAAACCATTTAAAAATGCACTTTTGACATCCATTTGTTCCTCGAGATTCTAAAATAATTTGAAATTATTGAAACATGCAAATGCGAGAAACATGCGAATGGATTCTAATCTAGCCACGGGAGCAAAGGTTTCATCAAAGTCAATACCTTCTTCTTGAGCATAACCTTTTGCAACAAGTCTAGCTTTGTTCCTTATGATTTCACCTTTGTCATTTAATTTGTTTCTCAAGACCCATTTAGTTCCAATAACGGGATGAGAAGATGGTCTTTCAACCAAGGTCCATACATCATTTTTCTCAAATTGACTAAGTTCATCTTGCATGGCATTAACCCAAAATTCATCACTCAAAGCAACATCTACATGTTTAGGTTCAATGTGAGAAAGTAATGCACAATTACTATTCAAAGGTTTATGAGAACGAGTAGTTACCCCATCACTCTCGGAAGATCATTTTGAGGTGACTAGAGAAGAATCTCCAAGCTCTCGGAAGATCATTTTGAGTATCCTCATTCTTTTCATCATCTATTTGATGGTTGTTGACATCATTGCTTGAGATGTGATCTCTTGATGATCTTCATGAATAACGAGCTTTTCGAGCTCCTTTAGAATACCTACATCTTCATCTTCACATAAATTCTTTGAAATAATATCATTAGTTTCATCAAATGTAACATGCACAACTTCTTCAATCAAGAGTGTTCTTCTATTGTAAACTCGGTATGCTTTCTTGTCACTAGAATATCCTAGAAAAAAATTTTCATCCGATTTTTTGTCAAATTTTCCATGGTTTTCTTTGATTTTTAAAATAAAAGATTTGCAACCAAAAACTTTAAAATAGCTCACAACGGGTTCTTTACAAAAGAGGAGTTCATAAGGTGTTTTGTTTAAAAATGATCTCAATAAAACTCGATTGACATAACAAGCCGTGTCAACCGCTTCGGCCCAAAAGTATTGAGGTAAGTCACATTCGCTAATCATAGTTCTAGCGGTTTCTTGAAGAGTCCTATTCTTCCTTTCGACAACACCATTTTGTTGAGGGACTCTAACAATCGAAACTATTCATGATAAATACCGTTGTGATCACAAAAGTCGGGAAAACCTCCAAATTTAAATTCGTCACCATTGTCACTTCTTAAACGAATGATTTTTAAATTTAATAAATTTTGAATTTTGGAAAACAATTTTACAAATTTTTCAAACGCCTCATTTTTGTGAACAAGAAATAATGCTCAAGTATACCTAGAATAGTCATCTACAATAACAAAAGCATATTTGCAACCACCAAGACTAGCATATTGAGTAGGTCCAAATAAGTCTAAATGCAACAATTTTAAAGGTTTATGAGTAGACACAAAATTCTTTGGTTTATAAGAAACTTTGACTTGTTTACCAAATTGGCATGCATCACAAATTTTATTTTTCAAAAATTTTAGTTTTGGCAATCCTCTTACCAAATCTTTCTTAGCAAGTTTTTCAATCAAATCCATATTAAAATGACAGAGTCTTCTATGCCAAAGCCAAGGATCATCTATGGAAGCGGTAAGACATTTTACATTGCACAAATTCTATTGCTAATTTTATCAAGATGAATCACATAAACATCATTGTGCCTAGTGCCCTTGAATAAAACAACATGATTTTTATCAAGAATAAGACATTCATGCTTGGTAAAGAATACATATAAATTTTTTTCACAAAGTTGACTAACACTTAATAAGTTATAGTTCAAATTATCAACAAGAAGCACATTCTTAATCAAAGTTTCACCATTTTTTACCTACATCACCAATGCCGATTGATTTTGCTTTATTGTTATCTCCAAAAGTGACTTTTCCACTGTTTTTGGATGTGAGATTCGTGAAGAGAGAAGCATCACCGGTCATGTGCCTTGAACATCCACTATCTATGAACCACTTAGCATTGTTGGTGATGTTGAGTACCTACACATTAAATCAATTGATAACTTTTGGTACCCATATTTTCTTGGGTCCATTTGAGTTGATGAAATTGCTAACAATCCATGCAACTTTCATTCCAAGCTTTTCGTTCTTCTTTACATAACACATATGTATCTTAACATGTCCGTGTTGTTGGCAATATCTACAAATAATATTTTTATTTCCATAGAAAGATGATTTCGGTTTTACAACACATAAGTCATCCCTTCTAAACGTGACAAAATTTTTGTTGATTACTACATTTCTATTTCTTTTTAAATCAACAACATTTTCTTTCTTTCTAGTCAAGAGAGCATTCGAATCATCCGTTCTTTTCTTCAAGGAGGCCTGTTCTTCCTTGACCTTGGATCCCACATGCATTCTTTTCTTCAAATCACGATTTTCTTGTGATAGCCTATTATTTTCATTCACAAGTTTAGAGTTAGCATTCAATAAAGCATTTGATTTTTTGACTAACTCCTTATTTGTAGCATATGATTCCTTTAAGCTATCATGCAATTTCAAAATGAAAGCTTCAAGATCATCTTCATCATTTTCATCATTGGAGTCATAGTTAGAATTTACCTCATCATCTCCAATAGCCATATAGGCCATTTGTGCCGACTCCATTTCTTCTAAGATTTTTCAACTTCTCCTTCGGAGTTGCAATCATCCCATATGATTTGAAAGTTATTGAATCTAGGTTTTCTTCCTTCCTTCTTTTTCTTGGAAGGACACTCATTTGCAAAGTGTCCGAGTTGACCGCATTCAAAACATTTTTCGTTTTGTTTCTTCATTTCAACCCTTGTCTTTCCTTTGAAATTATTTGAATTTGTAGCTCCGCCTCTTCTCATTCTTCGTTTGTTGATGTAGTGTTTAAGAAATCCTTTGGTGATGAGTGCAAGATCTCCTTCATCAAGATCTTCATCTTCTAGATTGATGGAACTGTTTTCATCTTCTTCTTGAGAGGTCTTTAGAGCAATGCTCCTTCTTGGCCTTGCTTCTTCATCATCCACTACTTTAGCCTTTAACTTCAATTCATAAGATGTAAGAGAATTGATTAGCGATTCAATAGGCATTAAATTTAAATTCTTGGCTTCCTCTATAGCAATAGTTTTGGCATCCCATTCTTTGGATAGAGCATCTTAGGATTTTTCTATTTTTTTCACCCAAAGAGTACTCCTTACCCAAGGCTTCAAGATCCTTTATAATGTCATTGAACCTACAGTACATTTGTCAATGTTCTCATGTGGTTCCATCTTGAAAGACTCATACTTGGCAACAAGTAAGGATTTCTTTTGCTCACGAACATCGTCGCTCCCTCATGGATTTCCTTCAATTTATCCTGATTTTCGAGCGTAATTCTGTCCCTTCACGCGAGTTGATTCATTTGCATCCAAGGCATTATATAGCACATTCATGGCTTTTGCATTTAACGTCAAGTTTGCATTGTCTTGTGGAGTGAGCTCATCCCTTGTCTTTTCTCTTCTTCTATTTGTGTGATCATCAGTGATAGAAGCTTCAAAAGGACTTTCATTGACAACATACCACAAATCAATGTCAATAGATTGCAAAAATATTTTCATTCTATCTCTCAAACTAATAAAATTTGTCCCATTCAACATAGGGGGCCTAGTAACGGATTCCAATCAATGACCCTCAAAAAATAGAGCATTGTTGGTTGCCATAATAGTTCTTTTCTCAAAATCAGTTTAAGCAATAAAATGAGACCAAACTCTGATACCAATTGTTGGTCCCAAAGCAACCTAAGAGGGGGGTGAATTAGGTTTCTTAAAAAATATACTTTCAGAAATATTGAGATTTTCCAAATATAAACTGATATAATAAAATCAATGGAACAGTGGAGTAAAGAGAGAAAATTAAACAACCAATACTTCCAAGCTAGCAAGCTTGAAGTATTAAATCACTAGAATGCTTCACACACTTGGTGAGCCAATAATATTTACAAAGTTGGAAACTTCTTGCTCACACTAAAACTCTTTTAGTTGAGCCAAGAATCTTACTTCCAACCACACTTTCGTACAAGATTATCACTCAACTCAAAGTTGAATTTTACTCACAACTGCACACTAATACAACAAAGCACTATAGCCAATTTGTACTCAAATTGCTTTTCTCTAAGGCTTGTATTCAATGTTTCATCTTGACAAAAGAGCTTCGTTCGGACGTCCGTGCATGCGTCCGTTCCTTCGTCCAATAGAGGCTTCGGACGGTCATGTTAGTCCGTAAAGAGAAGCAATAGGATCCTATTTCTTTCTCCCTATTCGTTCGGACGGTGAAATGCGTTCGAGAAGTTTTGACCCAGTTCGGACGGTTCAGTGCGTCCGAAAGCCCTATCTCTAGCAAGAACAAATAACAGACCTGCAAAAACTTGTTTACAGAGTTAAGTGTTTATGTCGTCATCAAAATAAGGTTTTGAAAACATCATGATCCTACTCAATGTCACGCCCCTAAAAGAGGACTATGACATGCCGCATCTCGGGATTACACCAAACTATACATAAAGATGATTAGAAATATAATTTTCAAATCCTCGAAGGTAAGCTAGGCCAACAAAATGCCCTCTCTATCTTAATAAGAACCTGCACTTTATCTTAGATTTAAACTTAATTCTGATCACCCGTATGCATTCACTGGATTAGTACACGAGCAAAAAACAACCATAAAACATGTCATTAATCTCGAAAACCTGCCAAGACCAAGCCCAAAATATACAAACAACAAACCACAACCAAGCAACTCATAATATAACTAGACCACTCCTTTACACAAACATCAAATCAAACTCCAACACAATAATCTGGGGTCAAAATACACTATCAAATCACAACAAATCCTTACGCACATAGGCCTACACAAATGCAACCATGCCTCACACTATACCGGTAATCTCACAATCCTAATTCCAGGTATCTGTCTCTTATACCACATCGCTTGTTTGCTCATACGGGTAAAGTTATTAATTCAATTCAATGATCAAACAAAACAAGAAATTTAGACATAAAAACCGTACAATCACTTATACTTTACCCTCACATCCACAAGTATATAGGGTAGGTAAGTAGTAAGTGGGAAGTGGTATCGTTCCCATGAAGATTATTGAGTAGGCAAGTACTAGACCTTGAGAATCCTTCTATAGTTGGGAAAAATCTTAAGAAAGGAAGAGCTAAACCTAAGAAAAACCATAAAAACAAACATTTAAAGCAATTAAAATCTGTGGACTACTAAAAGTAACTACAGATAAAGCAACTAAATAAGTAAATTCTAATCTAAGAAAGCAAGTACAACTAATGATTAAAGAGCTATCTAAATTATTCTAAGAAAAAAAGTAAAATTATCACCAGATTACCTTTTTGGTGGTTATTTTATTGATCAAAACTTCAAGATTTACAATGTGGTATGTAAGGGCAGCCCCAAGTATCCAAGATCAACAATCATTTAATAGAAGAAGGAATTGTGTCTTGGTTGTACTCTACATAAGAAGAATTACTAATGCCCTCGTTCCTGCTAGACTATCGCCTATTTGATTTGCCTCCCTAAATACATGTGTAAAAGAGAAATTTTTCCCAACTAAAAACTCCTTGATGAACTGCATTTGTGGATCCATGTACCATGGTGATGCGGTTGTGCCATTCAGAATGTTCACCAAGGTTAGTGAGTCAATCTCCACCTCCACGGATTGTAGTTGCATATTTCCACACATCTTAAGGCCAGCTACAAGTGTCATTTCCTCAACTTGCAGGTTGGATTGCTGGTTGTAGAAGTTGCAAAAGGATTTAATTAGCAGGCCATGTGGCCTCTGAGGACTCCACCTCTAACTGCCATGCATGGGTTTCCTTTGGAAGCTCCATCAACATCTAACTTTATTGAACCGAAAGGAGGGGGTTCCTACTTTACACCCAATGCACGTCTTGGTTTGGCTTGAAATAATTGATGGAAAATACCTCTCGAGAGGAGAAGAACATCGACAGCTACAACCCTAGTGAAGGGATGAATGAAAGAAACGTCTCTCAAATGAGCACATACATCTATAATGACCACTAGATTACCTAATTTAACTAAAATGGCATTCAAATTGGAAAGTAATTAAACCTAATGATTCTAAGGATTGCATTAAGAAAGCATGTAATTGAAGAAATCTCAATTTTTTCTAAAACTTGGGAATTGAGAAATTGAAAAGGAAATTGACTAAAACTAGAAATTTTTGGATTTTTGTTGGATTTAAAAGAAAGTCCACTACATATTACTACTAACTAATGCAAAGAAATGAAGATTTTAAACTAGGAAATCACTAAATAAACAAGAACTTGAAGATCTTCAAGAAAAACTTGAACTTTAAGAAACTTGGATTGTATGAAATTTAAAGAGAAAACATGTAAAAATTATATCTACTTGTAGCTAATTAAAAACCCACTAAAATTAACTAATAAAGACTAGAACTTGCAAGAATTTAAAGACTAGATCTAAAGAAGAAATTAAAGAGAACTTTTAATTAAAAATAAACTTGCCGTCCGAATTGACGGTTAAGTTAAACTACAACTATCCTAATTATCTAAAATTACTACCTACACCTATACTATGTGTACTAGAGTGTATTACAAGGTAGGATTTAAAGAAGCTGCAGCAAGAAATGAGTGGAATGATATCAATTATAGGTATTACAGACATTCCCTTCTCGATTTGTTTGTATACTAAAACACAACTCCTAATGGCCATTTTGGAAAAATAACATGGGTACATGCTAGAATCCTGTACTAGCTTTATTACTATTCTAATGGCATGTTCTAAAGAAATAACATAGGTACATATCGAAATCCCATACTCGCCTTATTCCTAAAAGCACATTTTTTTATATTTTCATTTTTTTCATGGCCCTAAACCAAGGAAGAGGAGTAAAATGTACCCAAGATCATATTCAAACCAATCACTACACAAGATAGAACAAAACTCCCTATGTAAACACACAAAATGACCTAAATCACTTCTATTCTATTTAGCCCAATTTTTCCAAGAGATAAGTTGAATATACCAACAAAGCAATACTAACTATTTGATCAAAAGCTATGTTTCAAATGAATTCTGTCAACAAAAATATGAGTACCTCACTTTTTGAAAATAGTAATCCATGGCTTTTTGAGAATCCTTAGTCGCAAAAGAACTACTCAACACACACAAAAATCCATGAAAGGCCAAGTTGAAATAATTCAATCATATGGTATTGCAAGTCAATTGTCATCATTGAGCACCATAATCACTCAATTTTCCATACAAATGTCACCACACAACTATTTACATGCACAAAACGTCATTCTTCCAACACAAGTAAAAAACACCACAAAACTTGTCATTTTTATTCTAGTGATGAGTACAGCTCATCCTTCCACTCACCCAAAATTAAACAACACATACTAATATGAGTGAAATTAACACAAAAATAACATAATCTAAAAGCAATTTATTCAAAACCGACCACTATAAGCAAAAAGAAGCTAGAGCATATACAACTAACACCAAGTAACATCATTGTGTAGACAGGGGCTTAAAATAGTCAATCCATCAATCAAGCACAAACAATAAATCTACTTGCCATCAGTTTAATTGCCTTAGATAACCTACTGTGACAAAAGTCAACCAAACCATAATATCTAAAAAGCAAATAAGAAAAACATAAGAGAATAGTACTAGCAATTCTAAGGAAATGAAAAGTGCAAATGTTTTTTTGAACTTTCAAAGAAACTCATAAATTAAAGAAGGGTTGAGAGAAATAAAGGTAGGATGGTCTTCTCCATGTAACACAAGGTACCATTCCTTGTCGTCAGCCACACTGATATCTTGTTGCACTTTATCTTGGCCAAGTCTTCATCTTGCGCCCCACCAACTTCACCAACTTGGTGTTGCTCTCATTGTTGCCCCAATCCCTCGAGTGGTCTATAAAAGGAATATAGACAAGATGGACCAAAATGCCAAGCTGGAAGCGGTCTTTGATGAACCCATGTGTTGAGCATTATGGCCTTGAGAGCTTCACCGATGAGCGCCAAATCTGTTGTGGAGGACTAGTTGGCTATAAGTCCAATATCCCTAAAGCTCATTTTGCTCATCATCAGTTGTTGGTGCATTATACACACAGTCTACTGGCATGGGGATGTAAGATGTTCGTGAGAGATATAGCAATAGCATGGTTGTTTCCCTAGGTTGTTGGTGTCTCTTGAACTCCCGAACCATCTTGTGAACATATTCCAGTTTTTCTTTTTAATTTCCCTTTTACACATCTAGAGTGATCGGATATCCGGCATCAATATGTAAATTAGTCACCAAGCTCGTTGCAAAAAATATTGGCCTCCCAATCTCCAACTATCAAGAAACCGCTATCGGATTAATCTCCTAATATTAACAGGCATGCGATTACATAAATGAGACAATTTTTATCCTTTTGGACATAACTCACAGAATTAGTTCCCTAAATCTGATAGCTTACGAAATAAAACCATAATTTAGCCAACAAAGTGAGATCCCAATGAGGAAGCTTCAACCCTGTATCATTATTCATTCATTCAAAACCCATGCCACATTGTTACTGTCGCACCCCCCCACAACCCGCGGTCTGGCCGGCACCTTTGGGACCGGCACCGTCGCCAATGTGGTGCTCGTGAAATAGGTGATTAAATGCAAAAATCCTATTTACTATTTACAAACATAAATTACCTACTTACTATTACCAATTTAAATGAATCACCTATTTACTATTACATAACGGGGCTTTAAATGCGACTATGAATTGTACAAAAATAATCTAAGCTTTTAAACATTCATCTCTAGTGGAGTCGCTGTCTCGGTGTGTTGGTGCGCCGGGACACAAAAATACATCAAAATTTAAAGAAAAAATAAACCCTAGTCTAGATTGACTCCTGGTCCACGTAATTCAAAAAACATGAGGTCGGGAATCCTGTTGTAAAGTGGGAAGGTTTGGGATAGATTTGAATTTTCCTCAGCACCCACTTTACCAGCCGTTGGACCGGTTGCATGATTTTATCGCGTTTCCCTTTTCAATTTTAGTATTCATTATTGTTTCCGACTTTGTAGTGTACGTGTTCTTAAGATAGTTTAAAAGTAATAAAATACGTACATATTAATGAGGAATTAAAAATAAATGGTAAATAAAAACATTGACAGGTAAATTTAGCCCGGGGTCCAATTTAAAGTTGCACACATTTAGCTTGTAGTGCCCTTTAACTCCCAAAGGGCAAAACAGTGGTTTGTCATGCACGCCAGAGTTTACTTCTAGCCCGATTTTATATTATTGATACAGTTATTAAGTCATGGACTAAATTGAGTTTGATTCAAATATTTAATGTCTAGTCGTGCAACTAAACAAAATTTGAGGACAGAAGAGTAAATTCACATCATTTAACAAGTAAGAAAAAACATAAATATTATATCGAGACCAACAAACATAAAAAATAAAGCACAAATCATCACAAAAGAAACTAATCAAAAAGATGTGTATAAGAGACAGCTATTTACAATTTAATACTCATTTCAGGCCAAAACGGTAATTTCACAATCAAAGGGTAATTAAAAACATATTAAAATGTCAAAAAAAAATCAAATTAAAGCTTGGTGGTTATTGTCATTAAAAATGTAACTTAGAAGAAATTTGAAAAGAAAAAGAAAAAAGAAAAGAAAAGAAAATTAAGTCATAAATAATGTAAAAATAGTAAGATAAGCATTTTGTCATCAAAACAATCGATTCAAAAGCCCATTTAACTCACCACAACCTCAGGAATGTGGTGGAATTGGTTATGCTTGGCTTGGAGTGCGTTTGAGCCGAATTTGCTTTCGGCACCTCCAAGCTTCCGGTTGTCAAACCGGCCTTCTTCCACCACGTTTTTCACCCACCAGATCAACGATTTTGCTTGACCTTTACAAAGAGAAGTTGTAGTCCCAGGTACCCTCTAGAACTTTTATTCTTTGAATTTAGTCTAATCCTCTTCGATCGCTTGGAATCTTGGCTCAAAGTTGGCTGTCTGGAAAATTTTCCAGACTTAGAAAAATTTCTCTTTTTTCTGCAGATTTTCTTGACCACTCAGCCTTCTTATACCACGTTTTTTACCCTCCAAATGAATGAGTTTTCTTAAGGTTTACAAAGATAAGTTGTACTCCCAGGTACCCTCTACAACTTTTCTTCTTTGAGTTTAGTCTAATTCCTTTTCAATCGTTTGGAATTTTGGCTCAAAGTTGGCTGTTTGAAAGATTTTTAAACTTAGAAAATTTTTTCTCTCTTTTCTTTTCTGCAGAAATTTCGTCCTCCCCCTTTTAGGCTGAGTTTTTTACTCTTTAAAAAGGTGTATTGAGTGTAAAAATGGTCAAAGACCATTCCTTGTCATGTTGGGAGTATGGGGCATCTGAAATTTGGTGAGAATAGGTGAAAAAATGCAGAGAAAAACGTGGCCAAAACAGCTCTGTCGAGCTGAATTTTTTTTTTTTTTTTTAATAATTTTTTTTTTTTTTTGAAAAATCTAAAAACTAATAATATTAAAACTCATTCTTAGTATTTCAAAATGCATAAAACACAAAATAATTAAACACCATAAGACAAAGTTAAGAGGGAATTAAAGGATAAATTAAGAGAAAATCGAAGAGCAGGTTAAAAAGAAATTAAAAGGGAAATTAAAAAGAAAATTGAGAGTCAAATTAAAAGAAAAATAGGGGAGAACTTAAGGGACAAAAATTGGTGTCTACAGCTTGCCCCTCTTTGCCAGAGTGTCGAAGAGGATCGAAGAAACTATAGGCAAAGATTGTAGACACCGCATGACTGGATGATTCCAATCGTGCAACAAAATTTGCCACATGTCAACATTAAGTTCATGAGGTCATGGAAGAGGAAATTCACCATCTTGACAAACACATCTATTCTTCAGAGCGAAAAAGTCTTCATTGGGGGAAAGAAGTGAATAAAAAGACGCCCAGTGAAATGAACCATAAGAGACATAAATGAACTTGGAAACAAGAATGAAATCCCGATCTGGTGTTTATCGGGAGCACAGGGACTTAGAATGAAACGTAGCTGTGAATGACAAAGAAAACTAACTTGCCATAACATGCAAACATTTGCCACTGGTGATGAAACTCGGCAAACAATGTGAATTAAAAGCCCGACTTTGTACCATCAATGCAAGGGTATGGAAACACAAATGAACACCCGACTTGATGTCATCGGGGTAAAGACATGTAAATGAAAATGAAAACCCGACTTTGTGTCATCGAGGTAACAAGAGTGAAATGAAAACCCGAACGGTGAGTTTGTCGAGTAATGCAAACTTGAAATGAAAGCCGAAATTCATTTATCGGTTGATACAGAAATGCAAACCTGAAATTCGTTTATCAGGTTAATAGAATGGAAACCCGAAATTTGTTTATCGGGGATGAAAATGTAAACCTGAAATTTGTTTATCAGGTTATGAAAATGGAAATGAGAACCCGAAATTCGTTTATCGGGAGTGTAAATGCAACCTGAAATTCATTTATCAGGTTAACAGAAATGGAAATGAGAACCCAAAATTTGTTTATCGGGTGAATATGCAAACCTGAAATTCGTTTATCAGGTTAATGAAGATGGAAGATAATGAGAACCCAAAATTCGTTTATCAGGTTAATAGAATGGAAACCCGAAATTGGTTTATCGGGGATGAAAATGCAAACCTGAAATTCGTTTATCAGGTTATGAAAATGAAAATGGGAACCCGAAATTCGTTTATCGGGAGTGCAAATGCAAACCTGAAATTCGTTTATCAGGTTAACGGAGATGGAAATGAGAACTCAAAATTCATTTATTGGGTGAAGATGCAAACCTGAAATTCGTTTATCAGGTTAATGAAGATGGATACCCGAAATGCGTTTATCGGGGATGACAAATGCAAACCTGAAATTCGTTTATCAGGTTAATGAAAATGGAAATGAGAACCCGAAATTCGTTTATCGGGTGATGCAGAAATGCAAACCTGAAATTCGTTTATCAGGTTAACGGAGATGGAAATGAGAACCCAAAATTCGTTTATCGGGTGATGCAGAAATGCAAACCTGAAATTCGTTTATCAGGTTAACGGAGATGGAAATGAGAACCCGAAATTCGTTTATCGGGTGATGCAGAAATGCAAACCTGAAATTCGTTTATCAGGTTAATAGAATGGAAACCCAAAATTTGTTTATCGGGGATGAAAATGTAAACCTGAAATTCGTTTATCAGGTTATAAAAATGGAAACCCGAAATTCGTTTATCGGGGAGGAAAATGCAAACCTGAAATTCGTTTATCAGGTTAATGAAAAATGGAAATGAGAACCCGAAATTCGTTTATCGGGTTAAGATGCAAACCTGAAATTTGTTTATCAGGTTAATGAAGATGGAAATGAGAACCCAAAATTCGTTTATCGGGAGTGCAAATGCAAACCTGAAATTCGTTTATCAGGTTAACGGAGATGGAAATGAGAACCCGAAATTCGTTTATCGGGTGAAGATGCAAACCTGAAATTCATTTATCAGGTTAATAGAATGGAAACCCGAAGTTCGTTTATCGGGGATGAAAATGCAAATCGGAAATTCGTTTATTAGGTTATGAAAATGGAAACCTGAAATTCGTTTATCTGGGAGGAAATTGTAAACCTGAAATTCATTTATTAGGTTAATGAAAAATGGAAATGAGAACCCGAAATTTGTTTATCGGGTTAAGATGCAAACCTGAAATTCGTTTATCAGGTTAATGAAGATGGAAATGAGAACCCGAAATTCGTTTATCGGGAGTGCAAATGCAAATCTGAAATTTGTTTATCAGGTTAATGAAGATGGATACCCGAAATGCGTTTATCGGGGATGACAAATACAAACCTGAAATTCGTTTATCAGGTTAATGAAAATGAAAACCCAAAATTCGTTTATCGGGGATGAAAAATGCAAACCTGAAATTCGTTTATCAGGTTAATGAAAATGAAAACCCGAAATTCGTTTATCGGGGATGAAAAATGCAAACCTGAAATTCGTTTATCAGGTTATGAAAATGGAAAACCGAAATTCGTTTATCGGGAATGAAAATGCAAACCTGAAATTCGTTTATCGAGTGAAAATGCAATAAGTATGATACATACACGAAGCCATGTCATTTCACGTTGGGCTTACCCATGAAATGAAGTGTAAAAGGCAACTAGTAATTAACCCTAATCATGACTGGATTGTAAACTAGGACATTAAGCCCTAAACGGTAAATGACAGTATTATTTAAACTGAGAGGTTTGACTGGGAACTCAGCGTACCATCTCCCAAGTGGCGATCACCTGTGAGGTTGATTGCTTCATTAGGGGTTGGCGTGAATCACCCCTTTCAAAATGTGAAGAAAGACCGTTGGGTATCAAGACAACTCTCAGGATTAGTGTATCCCTTGTTGTTTATGAAGGATATCCAATCAATAAAAATTTGCCCCAGTGTCGTGGATTTTAGCGTCCACTTTATTTTCATGTACCTGCAGGTACTCAAAACAATGCGATATCAAGCAAAGAAAACTCGAATTGGTCAGTGCCAAAACATATGAAATGTCAATCTTAGCGAACATTTCTATAAGCAAGGTGACCGAGCTCGCTAAGAGCTACCTACGTATCCCACCACAGGAATCAGGTCTGAGAACGTAGTTCAATTAAACAGATGGTTTTCACATATTTGACAACTAAAATATCAACAACAAGAAGAACAACTACAAACAAACTAAATGGCAGCATGTGAGTTTGATAGAAGTACATGAATAAATAATACAGGCACATGGGAGAAATCTTAGTAAAAATCGTGCCATCTCCGTATTAACACCGTTTTGACTTTCATTCCAAGTGATTTAGACCCAATCAGGCAATGCTTTGGATCCATCGGATACGTGCCTTTTAAAGGCCAATGACTGTGTTGAGAGAACGACATAGAGGCAACCAATAAGCCTAACTTCGGTCAACAAATTTTAGTTGAACACTTTCCCAGACTTGGACCTAGAGAAGTCGTCAACCAGACTTTGACCATTTGCTCAGTTTACCCCTTCCTCAGCGCCTTTTCGGGTTTTCACTAAGGTTTTCCTCCCTTTTATTTAGTTGAGCCAAGAATCTTACTTACAACCACACTTTCGTACAAGATTATCACTCCACTCAAAGTTGAATTTCATTCACAACTGCACACTAATACAACAAAGCACTATAGCCAATTTGTACTCAAATTGCTTTTCTCTAAGGCTTGTATTCAATGTATAAGATGATTTTTACTTAATGTCAAAGCAGTTATTTATAAGAGCAATAAATGGTGGTTGCAACTACTTCCTAACGGCTAAATAATAAATGCACAATCCATGAATAGCCGTTGGGGTTTCGGACGTCCGAGACATATTGGATGCGTCCGACACAGCGTCCGATCTTCATGCAGTTGTTGAAGAGCTTCGTTCGGACGTCCGTGCATGCGTCCGTTCCTTCGTCCGATAGAGGCTTCGGACGGTCATGTTCGTCCGTAAAGAGAAGCAGTAGGATCCTATTTCTTTCTCCCTATTCGTTCGGACGGTGCAATGCGTCCGAGAAGTTTTGACCCAGTTCGGACGGTTCAGTGCGTCCGGAAGCCCTGTCTCTAGCAAGAACAAATAACAGACCTGCAAAAGCTTGTTTACAGAGTTAAAGTGTTTATGTCGTCATTAAAATAAGGTTTGGAAAACATCAAAGATTGCTTACAAAATCCTATCACACATCTTACAGAGATGCTATCCAGTATGGTTTTGAAGTTGGCTAGAGTAGTGGATGATGCCAGGTATCAACTAGAAGGTATTAGGGATATGACGACTAAATATATCGGATTTCACTTGTCTTTCAGAACTTCGAATGTGTGACGCAAGGAAAATAGTTGAGCAAGAACTACAACATTCTTAGCAAGCCTTCTTGGCTTTACTAGGGAAGTGTCTCTTTCAATTTTGCATTTATTTTACTTTTTGTTTTAATTGTTTATGTGCTTAGTTTAAGAATCCAATGGGGCAATAAAGGCTTGAAGTCTCTTGACTAGTTAGGTTTATGTGTTTTATGTTGTGAACTAGTTTTGATTATGCTTGGATAATGTGTTTTTAGATGATGGCAAATTAGTCTAATTTAGCTAATGATGATGGTTATATGCTTACTTCATAAATTAAAAGAAATGAGGTTGTCATTGAATTCTCAATTGAACTTCAACTTGTTTTACTATTGGATTATAGAATTTCTAGTTTTTATACATTATCTTTGCTAGTTTAGTAGTTTAATGGGAATATTTTATGATTGCTTGTTATAGATTTGGATTATTTTTGTTGCGGAGTACTTTTTAAAGCTAATTTCTGTTGCTAAGCTAAGTTGGGGGTTATGAATTGGGCATTGGTAGCCTTTGCTTTGCAATGAACCATGTTACGCATAGTTCGTGAGTTTTAGTTTTATTTGAATTGTTGAACCCTGTAAAGTCCCAATGATCCCTACTTAGTGTGGTTATGTTAGTTGGAAAAGGAAAAATAATTTCTCGGTCTCATATTTTTCAGTGATGCTTGCATTTGTATGATTCACTTAAAATTGTTCATTTGCTTAGTAATGTTTTGAGTCCATTGTTGATAATTTCCATGATTACAATGAAACCCAAGTTTTAAATTGAATTTTGATCATTTAATTGTTTTCACCCATTCATCTTTTATGCATAATATTGCTCATCTTATAGAGTTTTGATTGTCCAAGTATGCTATGAGTGGTTCACTAGTGTTATGTTTAGTTATGTTTATGTGTTAATGTGACTTCTTGTGTTTTAGGGTTAGTTTGTGTTTTGAAAGTTTAAAAATAAATTATAAAAATTTCTAAAAATTCAAAAAGATTTTTGTTTTAGTGTCTTAGTAGTACTAAAGAGTTTTTAGTCTTAAGGATTTTACTATTTAAAAGACTCTCTAGCTACAGGACGACTGCCTTCAAGATTTCTATACTCTCTTTACTTGAAGTATTGTAGAGGGTAATTTCTATTTTTAGTGTTTTTGGTGTTCATTAACTTTTGTTATATGTTTCAATAATTTAAAAATGTTTCAAGGTGATTATGTGTTAGAGTTTTTGGATTGAAAATGTATATAAGTTTCTTTTCTTTTTGAACCCTACAAATTGTGAACGTGTTACCACTGTAAACAAATATATTCCTTTCGACTGAGGGTGTGAAAGTGAGATAATTTTCAATGAGTGTTAATCATGATTGCCTTGCAATATTTGTTTTGCTCGTGACATTCATTGAAATTGTGTGTGATTTTTGTACTTACGAAGTACGATTGAATTTTAGACAAGAAAATGATTTAGACAAGTTCTGTGTACCATTTGAGCCAAAATGCCTACCTAAATTTCATTTTATCCTAGTGTCCCCTTTTTGAACCTAACAAGCCAAATTTCTTTTTCTAACCATGCTATTTAGGCACAATTACTTTTTTACTTTTATCCTTCTTTCTACCCATCACCTTAGTAGTTAGTGTTGGTGGTGTGCAACTTCAATACTATGTGCATAATGTTATTGATGGTTGGGAAGAAATGAGTTTTGTTTGTTGGGAAAAATGCCAAGTCTAGGATTTTAATATTTGTAATAATCCTCGATGTTTTGCTGAAAAAAGAAAAAAAAGAAAAAAAAAGTTTGAATGAAAAAAAAGAAACAAATATAAAGAAAAGAATATTTCCTTCTAAGTTTTTTATTAAGTGTTGTCAATAAAGAAGGACAATTCCTTCTAAGTTGTAATTGGTTAAATTCCATGGTTGTTAAGGGGATGATTTAGAGGATTATGTTAGAAGTTGTTTAGTAACGTATCTAAGGTGATATGAGTTACTTTTATCCAAATATATATCCTACCCTTATCCCTTAGCCTACACTACAAGCATTAAAGGCCTATTAGATCCTTGGTTTGAGTTCATTTGTATTCGTGAGTATTGTGTTTGCTAATTTCTTTTAACATGTTTGTCACTAGCTAAACATGTGTTCAATATTTTTTCATCGATTAGTAAGCGAGTGATATCTACTTTCATGCGTGGAGAGATTAGCACTTTCATGGTGATTTGGTTAATTATCAAAGTTCTCTTTTATACATGTTTGGTTCATTTCTCTATTTGTATAGTTTTCATTGTAATGATTGTTGATACATTAAAAATAGTTAATGAGTCGTTTATTTTGTTTGACTCGGGACCAGCAAAACCTTAAGTTGGGGGGGCATTGATAACCTTAAGAAATTAGGGTTATTCCTATTCTTTCTTGTATGGTTTTTGCACTAGTTACTGTGTTTTTAGAGTTTATGTGTTTGTTTTCGTGCATTTTTGTTTTTATGTGTTAATATATGTTTAGTGTGTGTTTTAGTGTATATTTGATTTTATTTAACTTATATTTATGTGTTTAGGGTTGTGTTTAGGTTGTTTATCTAATTTTTCTTGGAGTTAGAATCTTTCGGGGTTTCTGTGTATCTCTTATTGATAGTTTTAGTCAGTGTTTAAGTGCTATTTTAGAGTTATATTATAGATATTAATGCGCATTTTTATTCTATAGTAGTATATGAATAAACAGTGCATCAATCGGACGTTGGATAGAGATTTTAGAGGCAAAACGGCGAAACCGTGCAAAGCCTTGAAGGCCACTCGCAGACTGTGTGACCAAGGCAAAATCTATGGTAGTCTGTGGGCTGGAACAAAGTGAAATACCCATACTCTACAGGCGGTTGCAGGAAAATCAACCGTAGACTGTGGTTGGGATGGCTAGGACGAGTTCTTAAGTGATTTTAACGATTTTTAAAGTTTCGGGTGTCTGTTTTGGGGTCATAACAGTGTGTTTCAAAACTTATTCAGCGCCCTACACTTGTAATACTTAGAAACTATAAATAAGGTTGTTTGGGACCTTAAAATAACGTTCTAATTCAGTCTCCACCTTGGGAGCTGCAAATTAGACTAGGGTTTTATTTGTTTTTCAAGAAGAGTTAAAAAGGAGGTTCAAGATTGATAACCTTAGATTGAGAACTTGCGATTCTTCATTAGAGAAGCTTTCTTAATCCTATGTAATTCAATGTTTTCTTTTGTAATATTGTTTTCAATCATGTTCTAAATAGTATGGTTTAAGGTTGGATGATGCCAATTCTATTAGATGACGATTAATTTGATCATCAATTGGAATAATCATAAGAAGTGGCTAATATTTAACACAAAAGAGACAACTCTAAAGAGTAGCTAACTTCAGTTTTAGTTAGGTTGGCCAAAGGGATAAGGTTTTTGAACTTTTGTCATGGACCCTTGTTAAATTATTACACTAATTGATCT
Source organism: Cinchona pubescens (assembly GCA_025175665.1). Lineage (NCBI taxonomy): Eukaryota > Viridiplantae > Streptophyta > Magnoliopsida > Gentianales > Rubiaceae > Cinchona > Cinchona pubescens. The sequence continues at coordinate 599,301 of JANKKI010000223.1, forward strand.
AAGACCAAGTTGGCAGAATTGATTAGTTGATTCACCAAGTATTCCTAGCCAAAAACTTGAATTCCATATAGCACGACTTGAATTAGTTAGTTAGACAAGAGAAAGTCTCGAAACCTAGTTAATTAATTTGATAGAATTCAATTCAGGGTTCAATTGAATTATAGGAATAGAATCTCCATGATATAATCAAACCAATTAATTGAATGAATTAATCAAAACCGTGAATTGACTAGTCTTAAACCAAATCCGTTGTTTTCATTAATTAAAGTCTTTAATTCTTGTTTAATTAATTCTCCTCCGTTGTTCATTCTTAAATAGCATTTGAACCAAATAACTAGTACTTGTTAATCCAATCCTTATGGGTTCAACCCATAGATCTGCTATATATTCAACTAGAGGCATTTGACCCTGTACAATTGCGGTGTGTTATCTAGTTAATAGTAAAGTTAGATGTTTATAAATTTTATAACTAGATTTTAACGTATCATGGATGTTTCAAAAGGTGCCTTCCGGATTAGATATACCACTTCGAATTCTTGGTGATGCCTTTTGGGCTAACTAATGCGCCACAGATTTCATGGACCTGATGAATAGGGTATTCCAACCTGTTGAACCCCAGTTTTGTTAATCATGTTCTGATAATGCCCAAATCTGAAAATAAGTGTGCAGAAAAACAAGTAGGTTCGGACGCAAATGATCGTCCGAACAAAACAACCAGAAGACTCCACGGACGTAAATGACTGTCCGAAAGATAGAGTTTCAGAAGATAGTAATCGTCCGACACAAAGAATATTAAACCAGCCTCGGACGAAGAATAGCGTCCGATCATATTTCCAGAAGACTTTGCTTCGTTCGGACGCAGGTTCGGACGCTTGTCGGACGTCCGAACGAATACCCTCAGAGAACGGAGGTGCAACGTCAGACGCAGGGTTTAGCAGCCGCCGTCCGAGCGGTCCACGGTTAGTTCGTTCGGACGCATACTTCCTGCATCGGCCATCCGAAAGGTCCAACGGCTAGTTTTTCAGTAAGCAGAAAATAGCCGTTGAAAAGTTGTTAAAAGCAGATTTTGGATAACTATAAATACCCGGTTAGCCTGAATTAAATAGAAGAGACTTCTACATTGATTACAAGTAATTCTTGAGCTATTTGGGAGAAATAGTGGGTACAAGTGTTGTAATAGTGTAGGTAGTTTTGTCAAAAAAGAGCTTAGAAGTGTAAGAGTTCTTCAAGTGTAAGAGTGGAGAGATAACAACTGTAACAAATGGAGGTTGTGAGTGTAAAACTCTTGGCTCAACTAAAGGAAATTAGTGTGAGCAAGAGTGATCCTCATTTGTGTACAGGAGGTTATTGTCTCACCTACTTTGAAGAGACTTTTAGTGGCTAAACTTCAAGTTGAGAACTTGGTAGTTGCCTTGTAAGAAAGAAGCTCTTTGTAGTTGTAAGCTCCAAGCTTGAGAAGCTTGGGAGTTTGGTTTGATTCTCTTAATCTCAATATTCTTATTTGTCCTTTAAGCTTAAATTGTTGAATATCTATTGTATTCATTTGTGCTTAAGGTTTTATTTGGTGCATAAAGTTTGAATTTCTATTAAGCACATAAAAAGGTTTGTTTTAGATACAACCTAATTCACCCCCCCCCCTCTTAGGTTGCTTTTTGGGCCAACACAACCATATTTAGAAAGGTTTGTGATAATGTTTGTTGATGATAGCTTAGTTTATTCACCTACACAAAAGGATCATGAAATGCTTCTCAAACTAGCTTTACAGCATTAACAGAACAAAAGTTATGTGTGAAGTTCAGTAAATGTGAATTTTGATTGAAAAATGTGGCATTCTTGAGGAATATCATTTTAGAAAATAGAGTATCCATGGATCCCAAGAAGATTGAGGCCGTTTTTTATTGGCCTAGATCGACGAATTTGACAAAGGTACACGTAGTTTTTTTTTTGGGTTTAGCTAGGTACGATCGGAAGTTTGTGGAAGGGTTTTCTTTGATAGTAGTGCCTTGACCAAATTAACTAAAAAAAAGACCAAATTTATTTGGGATACAGATTGTGAGGCCAATTTTCAAGAATTGAAGAATGGGTTGATATCAACACCGGTGTTGACTTTGCCATCCGGGACTGAAGGGTGTGTGTGATCTATAATGATGCATCTAATAATGGTTTGGGTTGTATATTAATGCAAAATGGAAGGTCCATTGCCTAGACAATCCTATGAGCAGAATTATCCTACTCGTGACTTGGAATTGGTAGCCATTGTATTTGCCTTGAAGATCTAGAGGCACTACCTTTATGGGGAGTAGTGTGAAGTATTTATAGATCATTAAAGTTTAAAATACTTGTTCACATAGAAGGAACTTAATATGGGGCGCTACAGATGGTTGGAACTAATCAAAGACTATGACTTGAAGATCAGTTATCATCTTGAGAAAGTCATTTAAGTACAGGGTAGCAAATATAGGAAATCTTCGGGGGTCATGGCGAACATGTTGTTAAGGCAACTGAAAGAACTTAATTTGGAGATCGTGGAGTCTACAACAAGTGTTTTAGCAATAGTTGTGGTTCAAGTGACTTTGATAAACAAGATTAAACAAGCTCAAGTTACAGATTTAGAGTTAATGAATATCAAGAATGAGATGAAAAGTCGAGATCGAGGGGAATTCCAGATTTATAAAGGCATTGTTCGGATGCAAGGATGACTCTGTGTGCCTACAAATGATGACTTGAATAAAGAGGTCATGGATGAAGCTCACAGTTCTAGATTTTTTATTCATCTGGGTAGCACTAAAATGTATAAGGATCTAAAGCAATATTTTTGGTGGAATAACATTAAAAGGAAGATTGTAAAATTTATATCCAAGTGTTTGGTTTGTCAACGGGTAAAGGTTTAGCACCAAAAATTGAATGGTTTATTGAGTCCGTTGCCTGTTCCTGACTGGAAGTAGGAACATGAGATCTATCATGATGGATTTTGTCAGTGGGTTGCCCAGACCAGATTGGAACATGATTGCATTTGGGTTATTACGGATAGGTTAACCAAATCTGCTTATTTCTTGCCCTTGAGGACTTCTATCCCTATGGACAGGTTAGTGCATATCTATATGGAGTATATTGTGAAGTAGCCTGCTATACTTGTTAGTATTATTTTAGATCTAGATCCAAGGTTCATTTCGAGGTTATGGACACTAGCAAGCCATAGGTGTATAAGTGGTTTTGAGTTTTGCATTTCATCCCCAGACAAACAGACAATCGAAAGAAAAATACAAACCTTAGAGGATATGTTGAGAGCTTGTGCTATGGACTTTAATGGTAACTAGGGCGATCATTTGATGTTGATAGAGTTCTCCTACAACAACAGTTATCACAGTAGCATTGGCATGGCTCCATATGAAGCTTTATTTGGAAAGAAATGTTGATCACCTTTGTATTGGGATGAATTAAGGGAAATAAGATTAATAGGGCCAGACAAGTTCATTAGTTGATTCAAATTATAGTAGACAAGATAGCCATCATTCGGGATAAACTCAAGGCATCTCAAGATAAACAAAAGAGCTGGGCGGATACGAAAATAAGGTCGTTAGAGTTTTAGATTGGGGACAAAGTATACTTAAAGAGTTTCATTGACCAGAGGGGTAATGAGATTTGGCAAGTGTAAGAAATGGAGTCCAAGATTTGTGGCTTTCCATCCATCAAAATATTCAAAAGAGAAGGAAATCTAGCATATCAGTTGGCAATACTTCTAGAGTTGGCTCAATTGCACAATATGCTTCCAATTTCTTAGCTCCAGAAGTATGTACCTAATTCGACTCGTGTGATTGACTATCAACTTTGAAGTGGTAATGAAGAATTGGTTTATGAAAAGGTAACGGTTTGGATTATTGATGCTAAGGAACAATCCTTCGATATTGAGCTATTCCATTTGTTAAGGTTTAATGGTCTACCTATTCAGAAAGGGAGGCTACTTGGAAATCAGAAGTCAACGTGCAGATCAAGTACCTTTACTTGTTTGTCTCATAGGTACATTAAGTTTCGAGTCCGAAACTTTTCTTAAGGAGGGAAGAGTGTAATACCTAGATTTTTCGGTTCGTTTAAAGTATTTTCACACTAGATCTTATCTCTTTGAATACTCTTAAACATTGTTTCAAGTGTTAAATAACCATTTTACTCTTTTGGAAAAATTCAATGTTTGTGGGGTAAAAGTATATTTTCACAAAACTCGAGAGACAAAATACAAATTCTGAAAATGTTTACAAGACTTCTCCACAAAGTCTTATAGTCAAGCCCCAATTACTTCATTCCATCTTCAAGCTTTAGAAATCCTCTCAAAATCCCTTCCCAAAATCCTTTCTTATTAACCTCAAATTCTACATCAATATTAAGAATTTTATTCTCCAAATCAAATGGTTCTTAAAGAGTGTTCCTAGAACTATAATTCATCTTTACTTGTAAGTTTTACTCCAATAATGTATATGATTTTCATATCCAATAATTCAAGTTCTTCAACAAATCAATTTGCTTAATGTTTGTTGTTTATGGTTTGATTTGTTGCTAAACATGTTTGCAAGTTTCCAAGACTTGATTTATGGTTTAAAATGACTTTTTAGCTACTATTTTTGTGAGATTTGAATGAGGGGTTGTAAAACTCCTAGCTTAGTGATATATTTTGAAGTTAGGAATCCAAAATTTTGAACTTTGATCTTGTTTTCTTGAATTTAAATCAACTCCTACTCGTTTGTTTTTAATTATTATTTGATTTGAGAGTTCGGATGATGCGCAAAATTGAACCCCAACAACTGTTTATCCTAATGGTATAACAGTCTCTTAGTTTAGGTGATAAGTAGTTAAAAGATTTAAAACACCGAAGTTAGGGTCTCTGAAGCTGATTTTCAAGGTAAGTTACGTTTACGCCTTTGTATTGATCTCTTATATACCATTGGCTATGCAGCCCTAAAATGCCATGATTTATGGTAAGTATGATTGAATTGGGTAACTGATTATGAATTAAGCATAACTATGATTTGTAAACTTATTTTATATTGTATCATTTTGTTCTAATTGTTGCATTTTGTTAATGATTGGTTGTGTATGAGCTTTATGGGTCACGCTAGTGGACTTGGCTTTGAGTGAATGAAATGAAATACTCAGTACTCTGCTTTGTAAATATTATATCTAGTCGATCAGGAAGACAAGATATAAATATTTTGTTATGCCTTGTCTACTTGGGTTGATAATAGGTAGACCTGGATCCAGGCCGAAAGACTAGTGAACCATGAGCACATTGATTGTCATATGCATTTTGAATATTGATATTGCTTTGCATAATGCATGTTGCACCGATCGTATATTGGTTATCAGTATTTAGGTTTAAATATTACTTGCTAAGCATTTTATGCTTATCTCATTAATTTTTGCTTTGCTTATAGTGGATGAGTTAGCAAGTCTTGTGTTGAGTGTCACTTGGGTAGGGACTATGGTATAGATCCTCGTAACTGGAGTTCAGTACGGGATTACAATTATAGTGTGAGGCTTGGTTGCATTTGTGTAGGCCTACGTGCATAAGTTCTGATTGGTCCACTACAGAAATAAGACACGTTATGTAACGAATTGGTCTACTATGGAAATGAGACTTCATAAGTTTAGCGACTTGAGAATGGAACAAAAAACAAGGAGACTTAATTGTCTTCAAAAAAGAGATGTAGCTATGTTGAAAAGACAATTATCTTGTTGCAAACATATCTGGACGAGATTAAGTATATGACAGGACTACCCAATATTGTAATCATCGTAGATCAGCACGAAGAATGTACAGCCCTAAGAGAGTGTATTACTTTGGAAATTCCAAAAATTTGTTTAATCGATACAAATTGTCACCCCAATTTAGTAGATATTTCGATTCTAGAATTGATGATGCTATATCTTCAATTCGATTAATGCTTAACAAATTAATGTTTGCAATTTGTGAGGGTCGTTATGGCTTGTTAATGTATTTTGACCCCAGATTATTGTGTTAAGGTGTCTGGGAGTTTCGATTTGATGTTTGTGTATTGGAGTGGTCTGGTTATACTATGCATTACTAGGTTAGTGGTTTGTTGTTTTTATATATTAGATTTGTCTTGGCAGGTTTTGGAGATTAAAGAAGTGTTATGGTTGTTTCTTGCTCATGTAATGTACCTTGCATGCTTGGGGTGATCCTGAGGTACAGTGTGTCATCACCCCGTTTTGGGGTGTGATAGGATTCAATGTGATTAAGGAAGTGTCTGAGTGTGTTGGCTTTTCTCATCCAATTAGCTGGGGTATTGTAGAGTTTAATAAAGTCCTTAGTTATTTTTCTTTGCTAAGTATTCATTTTACAGGTTCAAAGTTTGCCTGGTGTGGCAACAGGTTTGGTCATTTTGTCTAAAAAAGACTGGAAAGAATATTCTGCTATCAGAAGTTTCTTAACAATTTTTAGCAGGTCTCAGTTTCCCATCTCAATAAGATCTGTTTAGATCACTTTCCCATGCTTTTGGATATTAAGGCTCGTTAATTATGTTGGTCTTGAATTAGGCGGATTTTTGAATTTTTGCGTTACACATGGCTCTTTCATGCAGACTGTGGAGAATAGTTAGAGGCAACATTGTCATGGTAATGCATTACAAAGTTTTGTAGCAAAACTTAAGAGTTAAAGTTTGATCTCAAGAGTTTGAATCAAGTACATTTTGGCAACATTTTTCAAAAGATAAAGGATGATGCTAAATAAGCTGTGAAGATTCAAGAGGATGCTTTCCAACAAAGTCCTATTTCTTAGAATCAAATTCTTCTTTCTCAAAATCAGGCTTTACTACTTAAGGCCTTCGCTGAAGAGGAACCTTTTCGGAAGCAGAAGGCTGTAGTTAATCTGGATTCAAAGAAAGTGACCACAATACCAAATTTTTCCACTCTCATTTGCTAGTGAAAAAAATATTTTATGTATTAGTAGAAAGAAAGATGGAGCAGGAAATTGGATAGATGATCAGGAAGTGTTGGGTAATGCTGCTGTTCAATTGTTTTGGAGACTTATTACTGAAGAAACTCATGAGGGTCATCAACTACTGATTCTATATCTCACATCCTTTCTGATGTAGGTAATACAGCTTTGATGGCTAGTCCAATTATAGAGGAGTTAAAGAAGGTGGTCTTTTCTATCAATTCAAATAGCTCAGCCAGGGTCTCTGGATTTAATGGACCTTTTTGTAAGTCTTGTTAGGACATCATATCACATGATTTATTCCAAGCTTCAGTGGAATTCTTCAAGGGATAGAAGTTTCCAAAGGCAATCACAAGTACCTTGACTTGTCTTATCCCTAAAGTTGACAATCCTTCTGCTTTTGTTGAGTTCTAGACCATTGGCTTATGTATAGTAGCTAATAAAATCTTTACTAAGTTAATGGCTGATAGACTAAAGAAGTTGTTGCCAAGACTAATTTCTGAAGAGGAAGGAGGGTTTGTTGCTGTTGAAGGAATATTTTAGATAATGTGTTGTTAACTTAGGGGTTGGTTGAATATATGCTGATAAAAAAGTTAAAGGAGGTAATATGATCTTTAAACTTGATATGGCCAAGGCACTTACAGGATTTCTTGGCTTTTTTTTTAATAAAAGTTTTGGATAGGTTTGTGTTTTCATCTCAACATATCTCTCTTTTTTGAAACTGTGCGTAGTCGAATTGGTTCTCTATTCTTTTTAATGGAAGACCTACTGACCTTTTCAAATCATCTATAGGAGTAAGGCAAGGGGATCCTCTCTCACTATATCTCTTTATCATAGCCATTGAGGCTTTCAGTACTGGACTAAATAGTTGTTTTTCAACTCGAAAGATAATATTCTACTTCAAGGCATTATATTTCTATTACTCATTTGTCTTATGCAGGTGATGTTATAGTCTTATTCAGTGGAGGAAAGACGTCTATTGATAAGTTGATTAAATTATGCAAAAGTATGGGTAGTGTTCTGGACAGCTTGTAAATAGAAGCAGAAGCAGTTTCTATGTGTCTTCTAAGTTAACTCCTACAAGAGATAGGGCCAAGGCTCATTTCAAGGTTGATTGGCTTCACCAATAAGAACTTTCCTTTCACTCATCTTCGTTGGCCTTTGAAGAAGGGTAGGAAGGTACAGTCTTTATTCCAGCCTATTGTTTACAAAATTATTCGTAAATTGGCTGGATGGAAAGCAAAGATTCTTTCCTCAGGTGGACAGGTTGCTGCTAATAAAACATGTGTTGAGCTCTATACCATTACACTTGTTAACTGTTTTATCCTCTCCAATGTCTGTGATCAAGGAAATTGAGAAGCTTTTTGCAAACTTTTTCTTGGAAAGCTCAAATCTTGGCAGTAGGTTACATTGGAGGTATTGGGAAAGGATGGCCCAACCAATCTATGAAAATGGATTAGGTTTTCAAATTTTATCATACATTGTTCAAGGTATGTCTATGAAACTTTGGTGGAATTACAGAACTAGATATTCTTTGTGGATGAAGTTTATGGACTCAAAATACCTAGTCAATGTTATACATGCAAGCTAGATCCTTTTAATCCATAAAGGTTATTGGTATTTTTTTGGCCAAATGGAAAGAATGCAATCTCTAAAAAATATATGGTAGAGTCTCTTATCTTTGTTAAGGTTAGGAAATGTGATACATCCTTTTACTTTGACCGCTAGCATGAGGATAGATTACCAAAGTCTGATAGAAGACCCAATTCTAACCTCAAATTGAATCAAGGCCGGGAAGGGGGATACATGGGACTATGATTTTATCACAAAAAATTTGCCCAACTTTTGAAGTTAGCTGGCTCATAAATAAAGTACTGCACTTCACAACTGACAAGGATGTGTTTGCCTAGAAAGGAACCATTTTTGGTACTTTTACAGTCATTTTTGCAATTGAGAAAATTAGAACCAGTAGCTCAATGTTATTTTCTAGAAGAATGATTTAGGATAACAGACTTCTTAATGCTTTATTTCCTTTGGATGATATTTTGAAGACTAAAGGCTTTCAAATACCTTATAAATGTCAGTTTTGTGGGAAGGAAGAAACTTTGGATCATCATTTATTCTGTTCGTGTCAATTTGTAGTTAGGGTTTGGACTCACTTTGGGACAACTTTTCAGCACACTTTTATAAGTCAAACACTTTTTCAATATCTTAATTGTTGGTGGTTGCTTTCTAATAATTCCTTGTTAGGTACTCTTCATAAACTAATACATAAACCAGTATGATAGGAGCTATGGAAAAGCAGGAATAACAGTTCCTTTGAGGGCAACACTTCAACTTTAGGATCAATTTGTGTAGTAGTAAAAGGAGTAATGCACACTATATCCATTGCTTTCCATTCAAGATTAAGTCACAATCTCAGGTAGCAGCTTCGCAAGGTAATTGGATCACTTCTATGTAGCTGGCACTTTAAGGATTATAGAAGTTAGATGAAATGTTCCCCAACTCGATGCTATAAGCTCAACACTGATGGAGCTTTTAGAGGGAATCCTAGACCAGCTTCTGGAGGAGGGATGCTAAGAGATTCAACATGTTTGATACTTACTGCATTTTGCATCTCACTTTATAGATCATGGTACCAGGTTGTGAGCTAAAACCATGGCTTTATTGCAAGGACTTTAGATATGTTATGACAAGAGCATCTTCAAGATCATCATAGAAATGGACTCACAAGTTTTAATCAACATTTTTCAAGGAACAGCTTTAGCACCACGGAAGATTGACAGCATCATTTAGCATTGTTATCACTATTTGCAAAGGATGAACCCTACTTTTGTGCATATTTATAGAGATGCAAATAAGTTGGTAGATTATTTAGTTAATTTAGCTAGTAACCTTACTTTTGATTCTCATACCATTACTTCTTTTGCAAAAGCTCTAGCTCATTTAGATGTAAACTGTTGTAAAAATTTTATGTACTCATTTTTTGGGGTTTTGGTTTATGTCCCTCTCTTTGTACTTTTTTTTTTTTTTCTCAAGATCAATAAAATGGACTGACCCTCCGCTAGTGGACAAGTCATTTTTACCAAACAAAAAAAATAAGAAGCAATTGAAGATATTTCGGGGACTAATTACTAATTAGAAAATTTTCTTTACAAAGTCTCTTGGGTTCTTAAAGTCATTTTGAAAAATTTTGAGATCATTCTAACAATATGCCAAATCTATCTTCTTCTTCCCCAAATCCCTTTCGATTCCTTCTCCCGAAACAAAAACAACACAACATCAATATGCACCATTTTAATTTCCTATAAATTGGCCCCCTACATCTGAAGATATACCTTCCTTCCATCACTCTTGTCAATATAGAAAAGGGGAATGGGGAGAGGTTGAGAAAAGAAATCAGGAGGAAGAAGAGCCCTCCAATTAACTGAGTTCTATTATCTTTCAAATCTATTATTTTGCAAAATTTTTGCACTGATGCATCCGAATCCTATTGCAAAATATGCTATGAAGTTCTATTTTGATTTCTTTTTTATGAAAGCAAATTGTTAGTTGTATGTTTATACATACATACTAATGCACACGCTAATATATTATATATGTTGTTGTATAGCTTGACATGAGATTAAATGTTATTGTACTGTGGTTTTGATCTCATTCCCATTGGTAATGGAATATGTGGAACTATATGTGTTGGATACTTGGTGGATCCCGTTGAGTTATGTATTTCCTTCACTTGATATCTTGGTTACACATCACAAAATCCAGTATTTGTAATTGATGTTCAAGTTTTGAACTCTTCTTGTCAATAATATATGCAATGTTATATAGCAGTTATAGTATTTTCGATGGGTCTGGATACATAGCTTTAAGTACGGTTCTATTTGCATTAAAGTTCAAATATTGAGGATGCAAATAAGTTATTGCACAAACTGTTCTTTAGCTTGTGTAATCATATGGATGTTATATGTGTTTGAATGGCATGCAAATTGATGAGCTGCAGGAGTTTAGAAAAAACTAAAGAATATTGGGCATTATATTTGGAATAAGTTTGAACCTACGAAAAGTTATGAGAGTATGTGTGTGGTGGATTTGTGTGGTTTGTAGTGGAGTGACTACCTACAGGGTCCATGAAAGAAAAGAAACGGAACTCGGGACTGCTAAGGTGATTATATTAAGCTACGTACATATATAAACTTAATTGAATTTCACAGATTTCGATGAAGAGTAATCTTCAAATAGTAGATTTCAATTAAGCAAATAAATCTGGATGTATTTCAAGATTTAGGTTGTTATTTAAGAGCTTTTGCAATTTATAATTCTCGAACTACTAGATGGATCAATTAGCTGGTAGAATTTCATGCAGCACAGTGTGACTACTTTAAGAAATTCACTATAACTTAGTATGGGATAATCAGAATTGATCACCGTTAGTGGCATTGAAAACTAGGTTCCTAGACCATCAAAATGGTAAAAAGATATTGGCCTATTTAAGTTTTCTCTCTGCCTTCTCTCTAGATGTCTTCCAATAAATCTATCCATGGTAGCCCTTCAACCCACTGCTGAAGCACTGAACCACCTTTCTTTGCTGATGTTTTGCAAGGGAAGAAAGTGGTTGAAGGTGCCAATGTGTATCAATGAAGGTATGCCTCTTAAGGAGCTTCTATCATACAAAGGAGAACCTGACTTGGTCTTTACTCCTGAAGAAATTGAGAAGCTTCCTAAGCCTTTCCAGCTTGCTTTGGTAGGAAATTTCACATGGGAAACCATCAATGGAGGTGATTAGGAAAATCTTTCAAATGATTGGTTTCAATGGGGAATTCACAATTGGTTTGATGGATTTTAATCACGTTTTAATCTGGTTTAAATTGGAGGAAGATTTCATGCGTTGTTGGATGAAATCTATTTGGTACGTTAGTGATTTTCAGATATATGTTCTTAAGTGGCATCCGTGGTTCAAAATAGATGCAGTTCCATTAATTTTTCCTATTTGGATTACTTTGGAAGAATTGCTTTTTTTCTTTTTCAACATGCATTTAGTTTTTTTGATTGCTCAATCTGCTGGAAAGCCATTCAAAATTAACATTGGCACTGCTACATTGTCCAGGCCAAGCTTTGCAAAGTTTTCTGTCAAAGCATCTGATCTAAGGCAGCATCTCCCAACAACAATTAGGCTAATAATGGGAGAGGAGGGTCATTGGCAGAAGATTAACTACATTGATCTCCTATTGTTCTGCAAGAAGTGCCTAAAATTAGGTCATGATTCTGCAAAATGTTCGAATGGATAGCAAGAACATCATCGTCCTCACTAGGTGAACCAGAAACATTAGAAACCTGTAGAAACAGATCAACAAAATAAGGGAAAGTCGGTTGAGATAAGAAAGCAATGGGTTCAAATTCAAAACAGTCAAGTAGGTTCTTTTGGGGTCAAAGGTGCTTCACAACAAACTCCTGAGGCTATAGACCTAGTCAAGGACACTCATACTCAGCAAGATAATCAAAAAGAACCTATGGAACCCCATCTGTCAAGCGATATAGGAGGAAAGATATCAACAGCTGTACCCATGAACGATTCTCTTCCTATTATTCAGGAGTTAGAGAATTAGTGGGAGAGTTTGAAATCAGGGTAAAGGAACCAATATGTTGTTTAGCAAACTCAAGTTGCTAGACAACAAGCAGAATTTATCATGCAGCCGAAAAGATTGGTTCTTCTAGAAAATAATGATTTGATGGACAGGGTTTGTGATGACAATAGGGCATTGGTGAATCAAATTTTCACTCAAGAAGACAACCATTCCTTTTTTGACCTTGACCAAGTAAGTATTCCTAACTTAGAGCATGAACAACAAATGAATGAATGGCACATTACCAACCAGGTATTGAGCTCAAAACATAACCGTAATTCTGGAGCGAAGTTTTCATTGGCTATTTGTAAGAAGAACAGGAAATGCAGAACCTATGTAACTGGAACAACTATGATGAAAAGATCTGCCTTAAAGGCATCCAAATTGACTTCCCTCCCATTAGTTTAATCACAAATTATCTCTTCTAGAATATAAGGGGAATAGGTAACAAACCCTCTTTAAAAAGAATTAAAAGTTAGTTAGGATGCATGGTATTCATTTTATTTGTTTGATTGAACAGTTCCTTGATTGACAATAAGCAGTTGGATTGTATAAAAATATATTAGGGTTTCATACTGCTACTAGTAACCTTACAAATGGTAGTTGGATTTTTTGGAGTTCTATTGTTTTGGTTCAAATTGTTTCTAGTAAGAAGCAAGTAGTTCATTTGAAGATGGATAGTCAAGCTTTTCCTCAAGCTATTCACATTTCCACAGTATATGGAAAGAGTACAATAGAGGGTATAAGAGATTTATAGGATTCTTTAAGAGATTTCTCTTCTTTCATACAGTCAGATCTTTATGATTGATAAGAACTACCTAAAAATCAAAAATCTTTTTGTATTTTTGCAAAATTTCCGAAAATAAAACCCTAAATTTTACAAATATACCACCAAACTTAAACCAAAACAAAAAGGATAACTAACCTTAACATATGACATAACTTCACACAACCAAAACACAAACACTAATAAAAAAAATACAAATACCACCCCAACTTAATATAAAACATTGTCCCCAATGTTCCACACCACAACAAAACACAAAAATAATTAAATTAACTAAACAAACAACAAAAACAACACTCCTTGATTTTAGTTGTAGCACGTTCAATCCTTCTCTTCATCATCATCTTCCTCATCACTCATGGACTCTTCATCCAATTCATCACTCACATCATCCTCCGATTGCTCAACCTTTTCATAGTTGGGTGTCGCCGGTAAGGCTAGAGCTGCTGTCATATCAATATTCGAGGCTTCACCAATATATTGAAATAAATGTCCCATAGCCTTTAATATATTTGTTAATGATGCTCCATTTGTTTTTCAAGTTTCATCAAGCGGCTCTCTACATTTTGATTGGCAGTTGATGGATTGTTTGAGCTTGATACCTTTTCTTTTCGCGATTCCTTTGAACTTGGTTGCATCCTTGTAACTGCCCGACTATCAACTGGGTTTTTTGTAACACTCTGCTTATCTTCATGTTCATCCCAACAAACTCCGGTATCAAAACACTATTGAACAATTAAGTATAGGTAACCAAAGTCCCTTACTTTTCATTCTAGCCATACGAAAAATTTGTGCAAGAATTACACAACAAATATATAATGCTTTTCCCTTTAAGCAAGATATATAGGAACACAATTCTATCTCTAGTCACATTCGTTGCATGCAAACCCAGAATTATTGATGTGTTGATAAAATTGTACTAAACCTTTGCAATTGGGGACAAAGATCTCATTGGAAAAGATTTCTTAGTTCCCAAAGAATTTTTAGCTATTTTTCAAGATACATCAACACCATCACAAAGAAATTTAGACATTTTTACCATATCCAGATCCAATTGCTTTTTGGTACATAGCATATCCATCTCTAACAACAGATGAAGCACCAAAATAATAATTTAAAGACTCAAGAAAAAGAAACCTTCTTCCCTGTAACCAAAGCATACCCCTTATCATGTTCAATAATATTTGCATAGAATTCCCTAACTACTTGTTCAATAGCAAACTCAAGATGCATAAAGAATTTAGTATACAAACCTTTATTTAACTTATTTCAAGAGGTTATCATGTATCCATGCAACATCAAGTTTGAATCCTCTTTCAAGAATTAACTTTTTATCAATGGAATTAGAAAGAAATCCTTCATAAGCTTATCCAAAAGGAATTTATCTTTATTGTACATGTGCTTAGAACTACTAGCTTTAGATGAATTCTTCCCTTTAGATGCCATGATTCCAAATCAAATTAACAAGCTCAATTAATCTTCAAATAGGTAAAAAAATAAATAAATAAAAAGATAAATAACACCAAATCAAGAAAATCAAGTTCTTCTATGCAAATTCGAACATACAATCACTAGAAGTCCTCAACTTAACCAAGTAATTTCACCAATCAAAACACAATTAAAGGAAATAATCTAAATTTAAGGGTAATAAATAGGATAGAAATTACCCAATTACACCTTAGAACTCCTTCTTGAAACCTCCTTGAGTTCTAAGAATAATCCTCCAAGAGTTTAGCCTTCTTGATAGTGTCTTGGTGAGAAACCTCTTTCTTGATCTTGAATGCCGAAAATCAAACCAAAGCTGAGTTCTTTGAGAAATTTATGCAAGATTACAAGTATAAATCAAATGGGCTTTGTGTTTGGAAGAGTTTAAAAGAGTTTAGAAAAGTTTGGGGGGTTTTGAAGGTGGGAGGAGAACAAAAGAGGTGTTAAACAGTCTATAATTCGTAACTCATAACCCAAGCCTCATCAAACCAAGAGTAGCTGACCAACCAGGGATGTGGTTAAGCTCCTCTAGGTGTTGTTGCACCTGGATTGATAAGTCTGTGCTTGAATTTCAATTGATCCTTCGACTGTTTTTCATCCTTTTGCAATATTTAAGTCCTGAATCACCTTTATTCTTCATTTTTAACTTATAATACATAAACAACTAAAAATTAGTCTAAAATGAACAATTATAAAATATACTAATTAATGAGAAGGTAAATAATTGCAAGGCTAGAAACTTGGCTTGCCTCCCAAGAAGCGCTTTGTTTTAACGTCTATAGCTAGACTTGGCCAATGGTTCATGCAATTAAACTTCTAGAAACACCATTAAGAGTATCATCCACTTGATTGTTTAAGCCTATTCTTGAGCATTAGAAATACACGTGTGGAAACATTTCTGCCTGCATGACGAAAATGAGATTGACTAATTGTCTGCCCTTAAAATTACTTGTTCTTGTTCCACATCAATTAATGCTCTTGTTGCGGCTAGAAATGGCCTTCCAAATATTATAGAAATATTATCCTTATGTTCTTCCTTCATATCTAGGACAACAAAATGTACCGGGATATTGAGTTTTCCCACCTTGACTAATACATTCTCTAATGCTCCACACTAGTCTACCATGTTTCTGTCAACTAATTGGATAGTATGGTCAATCTCCTTAAAATCTATCAATCCTATTCTCCAACAAAGAGGTAAAGATATTAAGTTTATACCAGTCTCTAAATCACATAAAGCTCTATCAATAAAGATAGGACCAATGGTACAAGTGGTATAGGATAACTTCCTAGATCTTTCCTTTTTGGAAGTCGTATACTTAGAATCATTTCATTACATATTTTTGCACGCTTTAACATTCTTCATTCTCACACTGCTTTAACATTGCGTCATGTTAACATACTCCTTGGTGTCTACATGATCACCCAGCGTGCTTATTACCTGGCTAAAACATGCATAACCGTCCAAGAGATCAAAATAAATTGTATCTTCATGTTTCTCAAGAATTAGATAAATGGGTTGAATATGAACTTGATCATTGCCAATGGCTCTTATAATTCTACAATAATCTACACTAGATCTCTATCCTATGATTGCTTTTGTAGGAATCAGCTCATTCTTCTCGTTCTCCACCAAAGTTATCCTATATTTTCTAAGTATGTAGAATATAAGACTTACTCAATTGCCGTCTGGGATTAAGTTAATGATAATTTCATCTACCAACTTGACTACCTCAATTTTCATCATCTCTTTCCATGTTCGGGTTAAATTTCCTATACTATTTCATAGAGGGTTTGGTTGTGGCCTGGCTTATGATTGCATTAACTACAAAACACTCATAATCTTGGTTAGTCATTGTCATAGCTTTAAAAATTTAAACTGTACCTCCTCATCATCACTCTCATGGTAAGTTCATCTTTCTACACGTCAATGAAGGTTCTCCCTGTTGCTAAGAATGGTCTACCAAGAATTATGGGGACATTTACATTCTCTTCAAAATCAAGAACAGTAAAATTTACTGACAATATAAATTATCTACTTTCACCAACACATCTCAATGACTTCCCTTGGATGTGTCAATGAGCAATCTATAAGCTAGAGGGTCACTGATGTTGGTTTTACTTCACCCACATTTAATTTCCTTAAAATAGAAAGAGGCATTAGATTTATGCTAGCACAAGATCACATAAAGCCCTATGAACTATTTTCTAATAGTGCATGGAATTGTAAAGCTGCCTGGATTCTTTAGTTTAGGTGGTAGCTTCTGCTATAAGATTAGCAGTCCACTCTTCTGTTAGGGCAATTGTCTCAAAATCAGCTAACCTCTCCTCTTTCGAGACAAAATATCCTTCATGAACTTCACATAACTAGGCATTTGTTCCAATGCCTCGGCAAATGGGATATTTATGTGACGTTTCTTGAAGACTTCTAAGGATTTGAGGATATAGCATCTTTGGAAATTCCACTTGATTATTCAAATTATTTTCCTGTGCAAGTATTTCTCAAATGACATTATCTTCCTCATTGGTCAGTTTGGCATCCTATGCTTTTGTATAATCATCCTTGAATCCCAACTGTATGCCACTCTTAACTATCACTGCTTTGTATTATTCCTTCCCTTCTCTATGCGAGTTTACCTCAGTGTCACTTGGGAGAGAACCTTGGGGTGTATTTTTTATAGAATTTGCTAACTGTCCTATTTGACTCTAGAGATTTTGATTAAATGTCGTGTGGCTTTGCAGTACGGATATCATGCTTTGATGTGTCGCATCATTTTTTGCATACATTCGTGTACTGTATAAGTAAATCCTACACATTTTCCTTCTTTTCCAACCTTATTGCGGTAGTCTATTTTGATTTTGAAATCATGGTGGAGCTTGTGGTCTTATAGATGATAATGATCCATCCTGCTAGTTGTTGTTCCATGAAAAATTTGGGTGGTTCCTCCAACCTAGATTATGTGTTCAAGTAAGGATTTCTTGGTTTCTATTGTAGTTGCCAACATAATTCACTACTTCCTGATTGTTTGGCACTGCTCTATAGAATGTCCGTCCTCATATACCTCTGTTGTACTCCTTGGTATGGCTCTCTCATTAGACCACTGTTAGTTGTTCGATAACATATCTTCTAGCATTTATACTGTCTCATCATATGATTTGCTCATAATGGCTCCCCCTGCAGCTGCATCAATAATGGCTCTAGTTTTGTAACCCATTGTAGAATGTTTAGATCTGCAACCAATTCGGAACATCATGATGTGGACACAACCTCAGTAGGTCTTTGAACCTTTCCCAATGATTATGCTTCGAATAGTGGCTTATTGTCTTGTTGCACAAAAAAATGTGATATAGTTCCTTAGTTTTGCAGTCTTTGATGGTGGAAAGAATTTGGGCCAAAACTTCTATGCAAGGTTATTCTAGGTCGTGATGGAACCTGGTGGTTGAGAAATTAACTAGATTTTGGCCTTATGCCTTAATGAGAATGGGAAAAGTCTTAGCCTTATAGCATCATCTTAAACTGCATTACCCCAAAACATGTCACAAATCTCAAAGAAGTTAAATGTGGACATTTGGGTCATCAGTTAGCAACCCACCAAACATAGTTGAAGATTGTACCATCTATATGGTCTGCAACTTCAACTCGAAGTTGTTTGCCTAAATCAGCAGTTTCAGTATACTCAACTGAAGGCCATCTACTTTGGGTATAGCAAAGTCCCGGAGAGACCTTGGTTTAACTAGATTAATTTGGCAGTAATTGTATGACTAGATTAAAAGGATTATCACCATTAGCCCTGTCTAAGATTGGCAGTTGGAAATCTCTCCTTGCCTCTCTTTTCAAATGACTAGTAGTACACTCAATTTTTGGGTCTAATGGAAGTAATGTTTCTTTCGACCTTCTGGGCATAAAATTGGTGAAAAACCTACAAAAACAAACCACAAAAAGTAAATAAAATAAAATAATGCAAAAGAATTTAAACTAGAATTAGTATGCTTAATATGATATTGGCAAAATACAACAACATCAGTAACAAAGTCCCGCCAACAGCGTAAAAATCTTGTCCACACTTAGTTAAAGACGCGATTCACGTATGCAAGTCCATGTATCAAACAAGTAATACAAAGTAAGTAGAGATCATTCCCATGAGGACTAAGATTGACACAGTTGACAATTACTAGAGTGACACGTGAAAAACTCTATCTAAACAATGCAATAATAGAATTATAATGAAAATCATGATATACTTCATTAAATAACTAGATATGAAATCACTGGATATTAAATCTAGGGTTTTTTCATCATTTACCAATTAACAGCCCAATTAATTTCTTTGATTCATCATTCCCTCAATTTCACAGTTTGTTCACTAATCTAGGATTCCTATAGAAATTGCAAGTTTATGTTGAATTCATTGCAAATCTACTAAATCTACTAACCCTAACCACTCTACGATATGTTTGTGGATTAAAGCCTTGATTAGTGCATAAATATAATCCTAATTGATTGCCTAAGGTGAATAGGTATATGTCTATCCGTACCTTTGAAATGGTTCAATCGATCATAGAAAGTCCAAACAAAGGCTATTTGGACTCGTCCCTAAAATTTCTCCGTCGATTCCAATTAGGGTCAACAAATCACTATAGAGGATGATCAATCATCTAGAGGCATTAAGAACAATTTAAATAAGCAAACACACATATGAAATTCAAATGAACACATAAAATTTCAACAATTAATTATCATAGTAATATTTGAATAAACCCCTAGTTAACAAAATTAGTGCATAATCATAGACATAAATACATCAAAGATTTTAAATAAGATACCATTAGAAAGGATGAATCAGAAAGGAAAGAAAAAGGAAGAAAAACTATACTAAGTTGTGTTCATCGCTCCTTTACCTCGATAATTCTTCTTTTGGAAGTTGATCCTCGACCTTGAAATGATTTTTCCTATGACGGCTACAACTAGTTTTAATTTGCTCTAATCTACTCTGCATTATGCTTCTAACACCCTAAGACACTTATTTATAGTGATCAATAGGTTTTTGCAAGTTTTTAGGTAAAAAAGCTCCTAAGATGCCATAAACTCATAAAACACATTTTTCCCATATTTGGCCGTAGCACGGGTGTAGATGAGACTCACCAGGTGTAACCGAGCATGGCACATAGTAGCAGGGCATGACTATCTAGCTCTGTGCGTGGTCTCGCCGTTTTGTGTAGTTCGTGCTCCATTTTTGCCCGTGTTACTCCATTTTTATCCTATTTGACCACAGAAATACTTCAAACCTATAAAAACACCATAAAACACATATAAGTGTATTTAAACACTATAAACACATAAACTAAGATTTTAACACGAAAACCTTAAAATTGTTAAAATACCCCTACTTTCTAAGTACAAAGTCTCGAAAATCCAACAAAACCCAAACTAAAATATAAGTAAATAACTCTAACAATTGTGAGTTTAGATTATTTTAATTTAAATAACACTATTAATTAAATTCATAATTATAAAAAATTTAAAGAATGCAATAAATAAAATTTAATCAAAAGAAAGGAATTATCAAATGATAAGAAAACAAGTCAAGTACTAGACTAGCAATCTTCTAGAATTCATTCAAGGTACTAATCAACCAACTGGGTTCAATTCTCAATTATCAACCTAACCCCGATCTTCACAATGTTGAGTCCTATCAATCTAATAGTTAGGAGCAGATTACTCTCAAACCTAATTCATATTAAATTGAGTAATTTACTATATAGAATAGTAATAAATCAATTAGAAACTCATGTCAGTCATGTCCACGAATTAAACTAATCTAATAATCAACACTTTTAATCTGTGATGGGGGATCGACTTTCATGTCATCTCGCCCAATCTAACCAAAATTAGAGTTAGCTACTCTCTTGAGTTGTCAAAGTGGTGAAATTATTACCAAAAAGTGCAATTAATCCAATTAATAGTTATTTGAATTAATTCATAAGAAAATTACTTCACATGTACCTAACTCTAGTAGATTTAGTTCATAGTTGAATAAATACAAGTATAAGAATTAAGAAGCACACAAGAAAATGAATAAACCATTATAGTAGGTATTGCTACTATGATTTGCAAAAATAATAATAATAATAATAATAATAATAATAACAACAACAACAACAACAACAGTTGAATTGAAACCACTTGAAAAATAAAAGACACTACCGATAATTATTCTTAAATACGAAATCTTGAATCTGTGTCTCTAAAAATAATAATTTCTAAGAGTAGAACATTGAAAGAACATGAATAAAACCCTAACTAGAGAGTAAAATCTAAAAACATATATGATTATCGATTGTTTACTCTCTTATAACATAGTTATATATTCCCTACTCAACTTCTAAAATTAGGAGTTTTTCCTAATCAGCTGACTTTTGAAAAGAGTTCCAAAACAAGTGAAAAACTGAAATTATACTAAAAAACAAAATTTCCATAGATGGCTCCCTATAGGGAGCTTTACCATGGCGAAAGGTTTCTTCTTTGACTGGTTTTCCATGGCGAAGAAACCAACTATTCCTCGAATTGCTTGGTTCACGGCGAACCAATTTGACTTGGCTTCATTTCCTGTGGCGAATGATCCTTCCATCCAATTCTTTTTCAACTTCTTCTCTTGTACTTCAACTCTCCAACTCGATCATTCTACCTTATTAACCTGCATAGAAAAGAAACTAGCATAAATGACTAAATAACCACAAATTAACACTAAAATTAATTAAAAACATGCTAACTATTCTAATTTCATTCTTAACACGAAAACATCGCAAAAACACAATAATAAAGGCACAAAACACTAAAACAAACTAAGTTAAAAATAGTACCCAAATAACCTTAATTCTAAGATTACCAATTTTCATTTTAGTCCACGTATTTATTGCCCCTTTTAGCACCAAATCATCCTTCCACTTACAAAATACAGAACACATAAACATGACTAAAACATATTAAAACACTAAATATCAAAAAATACAAAAACATGCACAATAGTCCTAAAAAGTACTCAAGACTTAATGAAAATCTAGATCGAAATTAATGAAAAATAACTCTAAGTTGTATAGTTATCACTGATATTCTTATTCTAAAATTTCTATTGCATTTTCTTAGTGGAATTTAATTTATAAGACCTCACCATCCCTCATCCCTTATCCTCGTCCCTATGCTTTGTTTCTCAACTTCCACTCTTACTACAAGTTCCATCTTCTTTCATTTTTCTCTACTTCCACATGGTAGTAGTTAACATTCGATGGCTGGTAATAGTAGGCCCACTTGGTTTTGCTTTTGATTTTGGGGTTGATTTTTGTGCTTAGAGGACTATTTTTATTTGGATTGTGGATTTAAATTTTTAAGTTTGAGACAAGCATTTTTCTATTGAAATTATGGAGTTTGGTGTTTATTTGATTGGGGAATAGTAGAGGTACTATGGTTTCTGCTGGTTTTATCTATTCCTTAATGGACTTTTGTTTATTTTGATATCAAGATTGGTGATAGTCTATCTATCCCATAATTTTTTTTTACTTGTTTCGAGAATCAAAGTTTTTAAGAATAGTGTCTGCCTTGTGGTAGTTGTTTAAATCTTTTTAATTTTACCCTTTGAAATTTAAAAATTTGAATGGTATGTGAGACTTTTTCACAAAAAGACAAAGGCTAAAAGTGAAAAAGAAGTAATGATTATGATTTGACTTTCTAAACATAAGACTTTTTCATAAAAAGACAAAGGAAAAAAGAGGAAAAGAAGTAATGATTATGATTTGACTTTCTAAACATGATAAATATTTTGGGACTTGCAAAAATAAAATTTAGTGGGGCAGAGGGAGTAACCGAAAAAATTGGAGTGGGATCATTGGTAAGTTGCTAAAATTTGTACAAGGTAGCAGCGATTAGAGATGGTTAATAGCCGTGTAGAGATGAAGAAAGCTTAGGAAAAAAGAAAGAAAAGAATAACAAGACGAAGAAAAACTTAGGAAAAAGGAAAGAAAAGAATAACACAAAGGAATATAAATACCTAAGAAACCCATACTTGATGTCTAATTTACCAATAACTCTAGCTACTA
Organism: Cinchona pubescens; assembly: GCA_025175665.1. NCBI lineage: Eukaryota > Viridiplantae > Streptophyta > Magnoliopsida > Gentianales > Rubiaceae > Cinchona > Cinchona pubescens. The sequence continues at coordinate 622,234 of JANKKI010000223.1, forward strand.
GAATTATTTTTCATTAATTTTTAGTCTAGATTCAATCAAATTCTGAGAATAATTAGGGTTTTCATTATTTTTATTATCATGTAAACATTGTTATTTTAACTTCTCTCATTTATTTATCATGTTGTAGATATGTTCTACAGGTTAGAAGAGGTTTAGGGCAATGTCCGAGTCGAGGAACGTAACGAAAATGCAAAATGAAGCAAAACCGTCGAAACTAAAAGAAGCCTGACATGATAAAGGCACAATCAGCGTGTCTAAATTAGGTGTTTGTGCATAAGATAGGTCCGTTTTGGGCTCAATTTGGTTTGTCTCCAAGCCTATTTCATGCCTATAACTTTGTACCTCTTATAAGCAATAAATAAGGATTTTTAGGGGTATTTTAGATCATTATTTTAGTACCACATTGAGGGCTATAAGTTTAAACAAGGGTTTTTCTCTTTTGTAAGAATAATTCAAGAGAAGGTTCAAGATTGATAACCTTATGATAAATTTGGACCAAGTTCTTGGCATTTTTTTATTAAAAACAAATTCTTAAACTCTTTTTTTAACTTTTTTTTATGTTTTTTAATTTTATTTTTATTGTTCTTTTATCATTTATTATGTTTCTAGTGTGGAAACTAGCGTTTTGACAAGTTAGATGTGAAAATAAGAAATCTTGATATAGTTATTTTTTAGTTGATCTTTTTGATTGATGTATTTAGTATGCTATTAATGCTTCCAAGTCTTTGATTAATTGTTGAATGATTTGATAAATTTGTGGTGAAAAATTTTCTTTAAACAGTGAACCACAATCTAATTGTTTAGAACCATGCATGCTATAAATAACATGAATTGATCAAATGCTATCTCGATTTGCGTGGTCTTTTGTATGAATTTCACATATTAAAATCATGCTTTTTAACTTTAATTATTTGTGATAAAAAAAATTAGACAAATCATTGGGTAAAAGAGGGATGATATTGCATGAAAAACAAGTATTGGCTAGTTTCGGGATTCAACCTTCATTCATAGAAATTAACCTAGACTAATGAGGAACGTGCATTCAAATTGGATCAACTGAGTGAGTAATTGCCCTAGTACTTTTATTTTATTCAATTTGACCTTTAATTTGCTTTACTGATTATGTGGATGTTTTTTAACTATTGTTCAGATAGTGTTAAGACTAACAATTTTGGTATTTGATATATAATTTTCATGGGAATGATATTCGATTTAGCTCTACTTTACTACCTCGTGCACTTGCCAGTTAAAAATTAGTTTTCATTTACTAAGAATTGACAATGATATATGTTTTATTCTCATTTGTTAAAAAAACCAAAGAGAAATATAGCATGAAATTCTACCCTACAAAATTCATAATAGTAGCTGTGCAAGAACTATGACAAAAGCCAGAATGAAGGTCAAGGCCCCTGGAAGAGAAGCAGAAGCTGCATTCTTTTTTTTAGTAGATGAATGTGAAGTAGTTCCAGGAGCAAAGTAAGGTGAAATCTGAATTGTAAAGCTGCAATTTGGAAGAGACGGATCCTGTGAGGTCACTATTGCCAGACCTTGAAAATCACAACTCATATTGACTTGATTCTGAACCTGAAAATACGAATTGAATGCATATGAAGCCTTCTGTTTTGCATCCAAGAAGTTGCAAGTTGATCCAGCCTGGAGAGGGGTGCAGTCAGCTCCATTTGTACAAGCATAATTAAAGTTTTCTCCAATCTTAGTATCATTTGAAGCATCTGGCTTCAGTATACACCAATTCCTGGGGAGATACTGCACATTTTTTGCAGCAACTAGGGGATTGTTTTCACCTCTTGCCTGAAAAATCAAGAGGGAATTTAGGTTGTCCATCATACTTAAAGATTCCCCAACTGCGCTCAAAATTTCCTGGAAGAATGCTCTTAGCATCTTCATCAAATAGCCCAAACAAGTATACTTCTAAATATCCAGGATGAAGAGGGCTCCCTTGGTTGGAAGCAAGGTGCTTAATAAGTCCTTGGTAAAACCTTTGAGCCAACGTAACATTAGCATTTCCGTCTCCATCTGTTGGCCATCCAATCTCTCCTACTATAATTGGTATGTTGGGGTATCCTTCTGCTTTCAAGGCTGAAACTAATGTGTCGAGGTTGGCATCCAAAACATTTGTGTATTGAATGTTGCCATCAATGAGTGGTGCAGCTCCATTAAAGAAAGCATAATCCAGAGGAAAGTTTCGGCCGTAGTAGAGACTTAGGAAAGGATAAATATTTACTATGAATGGTGCATTATTCTCATTTAGAATCTTGAGAATTTCTCTCATCTTATCTGCAATATCCTATGGCCTAAATATTCCAGCTGAAGGTAATGGCTTATAGTCAGGAGAATAATAGACATCACCATTGAAAGGAATAGTGGCTTTGGTAGTTTTTCCAACTCCAGCTTCATTGAGAGCATCCTGAATGTTTTTTAGTGCTGGTGCAGTTACGCTTGTAAATCTATCCTTGTAGTCCTTGAGGAAAGGTTCATTGCCAACAGCTACATATCTGTATTAAGAAGAAGATGGAAGGAAATAAGAAAACACCACATTCCTTTCACATCACCATAAGAAAATCTTTTTCTACTTTGGAGACTTGTTTTGCATATTTTGTTAAAATTTGGGGACCAATTTTACACAATTTCTTTAGAACATAAAATTTTATTTTAAATTTTTTAACTTAACGGTCACGTGACCCACACGGAACTATTTTCTACTAGAGCTCTCAATTTTCAGTCAATTATTGCTATTTTGGCTTAAAATTAAAATATTAGAAACTAAATTTATTTTGCAAACTTTAGAAACGTGGTTTATTGAATACTCTAAACATGGATACCAAAAATGCATTTTACTCAGAAAGGAAAGATTATTTATAAGTGGATGATATTAATGATTTTTAGGGAATAAAGTATAAACCAAGTGTTGATAAAAGATGTTGTGCCACAAGTCATTAATACTATTATTTACTAATTCTGAAACTGCTGAAAACAAAAAGGAAATGATTGAAAAAAAAAAATTCAAACATTGAACAAGTAATTGGAAAACTTCTTTGCTAATCACTCCACATTGTACAGTGGGTATTACAGACTGCTAGATGATTTAAAAATAATGGAACTTATTTATTTTTTAGTCATTTCAACAGTTGTCATACCTAGTTAAGAGTTGCTCCAAATATTTGATCTAAAATATTACGAAAGCAAAAAATGAGTTTTGTATAATCTATGTTTTTGAATAATTTAAAAGATTATAAAAAAGAACTAGTTAAAATGCTTATCAAAGTAAATAAGACTTTTGCTTCTAACGAATTAGGAAGGCTTAAGTAGAAATTTATTATACAAAAATGTGTTTTCTAGAATCAGCTGAACTTTGAAGAAGTTAAAAATAATAACTTGAAGAAAGCTAAAAATGACAAAATAGATGAAAACACTTTATAACAGCTTGCAATTTATAATTGACTCGAGAAGACGAGTAAAGAGAAAAGAACAGAGATCTTACGTGATGTTAACACCATCCTTCGAATTAATATTGTATTTGATTACATTATTTTGCACCCATTCCTTGGCTTTTGAAAAGTCAGTCATATCATCAAGCTCAAGATTGGTAGTAGCGATCATGACTTCAAGGCCGGAGCCTGCCAAGGCATTTAAGATGGTCGGATCCGCATCGAAAATTTTCACTTTTTGAATCCCATTGTCCTTTAGCAGTTGAATCACTATTTCAGGGGGCAACCTGTGAGATGACACAGTCCCCCAATTCACCCCCAAACCTTGTACACATGCATTGTGCAAGATCCCCAAAATTAATAAAGCGTTAAAAAACTGCCACTCTAATTCCCCTTGACATTTTGGGGAGGGGGAGGGGTTAAAGGGAATAAGGGGAATATTGGGATGTTTGAGACCCAAACGTTTCTGATCAGAATGCGCTGCAAAAGTTAAATGACTACCAAAATATTCACCAGAACAAACCAAAAATGAACTTAGAAGTCGTTTTTATAGGCAAACTTGAGTGGAATGAGAAGACGTTGCTAACGGTTTTAGGAGTTGGATGGAGGGCATGCGACTCTTTCCTCCTCGATTCGTGGTATCACCACTCTTTCTCTTGACGCATGGATCTTTGTTTTTATGCGTGCTCCATGCATAAGTTTCTTTGGTTAATTTGTAAAAGCTCACTCCGAACACTATGAAAATGCACAACCATGAATCAACTATGAGTTATGGATTAAAATATATATATATATATATATATATTATGGAATTTTCTTCTTCTTTTTTTTTTTTTGGGTAGGAAGTGGTTAAAAAAATTCTATTTTTCTACATATAAAACAACCAAGAATAGAAAGCGAAGGAATCAAAAACTATTTTCTAAACATAAACCAAGTAAGAAAAAAATCAATGCCACAATGTTTTAATAGAACCGGACGCACGATTGGAAGGAAACGTGCATGTAACGTTATAAACTTGGTAAATAGAACTTTGAGCCAAAACTAATATTTTTACCGCTCACTTGCAACTGTCATGCCATTTTCATTTTATCAGTAAATTGCCACTAAAACTAATGGTCAACCATTTTGGTCAACTTTCTACATGTGAACATTGCAAATAGTTTCATATATGCTTCAATGTTAAACTGAGATGCTTTTTTGATATTTACTGACAAGTCATTACTTTTTCTCCCTCTTTTATTTTGCAAATATAGAATTATATCTTAAAAATACATTAACTCATGGTTTACCTATAGTGTTTAATTAGTTTGCTATTTCTTGTGCAGTTACTAATTGGTTCATCATATGCTTGTTAATCGTATAATTAGTCAAAAAATTTTAGTTTTTGCGAAGAAATATGTTCATTAAGACTAAATTAGTAAAGCTTAACTCCATTTTACAACTCCCAACTTGTATCGAATTCTCACTTCGCACTCTAAAATTTTTTTTGGATACTTTGTACCACGAATTGTCTAAATCTTCCGACTTAAGTCTAAAATATGATTCCGTCAAACAATTTAACGATTGTAAGGCGCATGTGTAATACTCTCTGTTAAGTGCAAGTGGCCATAAAAAGGCATAATTCCACTTTGCACCCCAACTTATACCAGATTCTCACTTTATACTCTAAACTTTTTTTGGGCACTTTGCACTCCAAACTATCTAAATCTTCCTACTTAACTCCAAAATGTGATTCCGTCAAAAAATTTAACGATTATAGGGCGCGTGTGCAACACACTCTGTTAAGTAAAAGTAACCATAAAAACTCAAAAAAGGAATAAATGAAAAATTAAGAAAAAGTTCATAAAAAGGAAAAAAAAAATTGTGAAAAGAAAAGAAAAAAAGGTTGAACAAAATATTAAGAATAAACTTTAAAATTTATAAAAAAAACAAAAAACAAAAATGAGTTGTTTAATTTAGAATAAAGAGGACGATGACTGGTTGGGGAAGAAATGATTTTTTTAATATTTTAATTTCACTCCAAATTTTAGTTTAATTTCATTTATTTCCAAAATAATTCAATATAACTCAATTAGAATTCATAATGGGTAGTTTAAGAAGAAGGAATAAGTTTTGAGAGGGACATGAGTGAATAAGAAGAAATGAAACTATTTTTTAACCAAAATTTTGGTCAAAGGAAGGAAAATTTTCCACTACTAAATTTCTAATACTTTTAGTGATTTTCTAGTCACTTGCACTTAACGAAGAGTGTTGTACATGCGCCCTATAACTATTATATTTTTTGACATAACCACATTTTAGATTTAAGTCAGAAGATTTAGATAATTCAGGGTACAAAGTATCCCAAAAAAAGTTTAGGGTACAAAGTTAGAATTCGGTACAAGTTGGGGTGCAAAGTGGGGTTAGGTCTTTTTATGGTCACTTGCACTTGAACATAGAGTATTGCACATGTGCCCTAAAATCGTTAAATTTTTTGATGAAATCACATTTTGGAATTAAGTAGGAAGATTTATACAGTTCTAGTTTCAAAGTATCCAAAAAAAAATTTAGGGTGCAAAGTGAGAAGTTGGGAGTGGAAAGTGGAGTTAAGCCAATTTGTAATTGATAATTGTCACTTTCACTCGGTAAGATTCTTGTGTGATGACTTGAAAGAGAATAATATTATGTTTTTTTTCTTTTTTTTTCTTGTACCAGAGGTTTATCAACTGAAATTATTTTGTAAAACGTATATCATTTTTTTTTTAGCTAACTATCTGATTTGGTGGGGGCGCTACTCCCAATTTTATTAATAACAAAAAATATTTTACAAAGAGGGGGACCAGACCAATAATAAAAAAAAGTTACAGAAAAATATAGATAAAACATAAACAATCAAACTAATCTAATGGAAGGAGTCTAGGTTGCATCTAAACGAATCAAACTATGTAAAGTCCGAGGAGCCGAGAAGGAGTCAAAAAAAGTTGAAGATTTGGAGATCCACTGCCTAATTTCGTGAGGAAGTCTACTGCCAAGTTAGCTTCTCAATAAATATGATTAAGGATGAAATGAACATGAGCAAGAAGATGACGAGTTTCCCGAATAAGAGCATCCAAATGCCAAGAATAAAAGCTGCCGTTTAAGACCAATTGACAAAGAACCTAAGAATCGGACTTAATCAGCAAATTTGTGCAACCGTGGTCTAAACAAAGTTTGACACCCTTAATTAGAGCCATGATCTCTGCTTCCATAATTATTTTGTTATTAAAGGAAGAGGCAAAACCAAACACCAAGCGACTAGCTGAGTCTTTGAGGAGACCTCCATCCCCGCAAGACCCGTAGAGAACATGAGGGAGCCATCCACATTCAATTTGACTCTGTCAAGAAGAGGAAAACTCCATCATACCGAAGTAGGGGGTAGGGGCTAGGATTCTAGGCAGTTTTGAAACCACCCCAAACTTAAAGGGTTCCGTAGGAGTTTTAAGAGGTCCTACCAAACTCAACAAATGAACATAATTCTTAATAGTGGACAGCAAAAAGTTAAAAGTACTCTATCAAAAAGAAAAGAGGTACGGGCACAACATAATTGCCAACATATCACTAAAGGTATAATAGCCGCAAGCTGTCCATTTAGAGTATGTAAAATGTGCAACCATCTTATATTCAATTTATGATGTGTGAGATTGAATGTTCGGGATACCTAGGAGGTGCTCGAAGGCAATCTAGATGCGTGATGCTAGCGTGAAGTTGAAGAAAATTGATCAATGGAATCTAAAGAATTGCAAAAACAACAATTGGAAGCCAATTGAAAACCTAACTCTATAAGTGTATCTCTGAAAGGAAGTAAACCGTTCAACATTTTCCAAACCAGGATCGAATATTTGATAGGGATTCTTGAGCTCCAAATGAAAGACTGAGACCTCATAATGGACATTTTTGCCACACTAGCTAATAAGCTGAAGAAGTGGTAAAAATCCCTACCGTTAGGAGTAAGATTCCAAAAAGGAACATCCCTTTCTCCAAAAAGGAAAATATTATGGTGCAAAATCTTTTCCAATCACATTCGAAGGCACTAAGGAACTAATAAGACCTCTCGACCAGCAATGCTTGTTAGAGAAAACATCTTTTATTTTGTGGTACGAATATGGAATTTGATCCACAAGATCTGCCAAATGACCTATATCTAACCAGTGAGAGGACCAAAAATACGAATCACCTGAACGAATAGCAAGTTGTATATGAGGATCCACTGAATCTTGCACCTTAGCCATTCTTTGCCAAACTGGAGATGGAAGAGTTAGGATATAAGTGTTATAACGCGTCTCATGAATTTAGCCCATAACGAGGAGGATGAATGAAATTTCCACCATAACTTGAAAGAAAATGTTTGAACAATATCACCAACATTCTGAAGGCCGAGGCCATCCTTATTGATTGGAAAAAAAAGATCTTTCCACTTATGCCAATGTCTTCATTTACTAAATGCTTTTGATTCTCCTCAAGAGAAGTTAGCTTGAAAATGGTCTAGTTGATCTAAAACTTCTTTGGAGGGATCAAGAACAACAAGTATATGTATGGGGATCATCGAGAGAACATGCTTTATTAGTATCAGTCATCCACCTGGAAAGAGTAACTTATTCTTCCATCCAGCGAGGCGGTCACGGACTTTATCCAAAATCAGCTAAAAATATGAACATTTTTTGCTCTCATCAAAAATGGGACAGCCAAGGTAGGTGAATGGGAATGAAGGCCTCAGGATACCTAGCAAAGCTGAATTAGCCATTTTGGAAGCATGGGAGCATCTCTTAGAATTCAAATAACTCTTCAAAAAGTTAATTCTTTGTCCAGAGCCCTTCTAATAAACCTCCAAAAATCCCATAAGTTTTCGCAAGGAGCTTTTATCAACTCTAGCGAAAATCAGGATATCATCATCAAATGCCAAATGAGTGACGTTAGGACATCCCTTCGGGGTTGAATAAGCTTGTATGCTCTTTCGTTACCATTCTCTACCAAAGCTTTGATACCTCTTGATAATGCTTCCGAAGTCAAAATAAAGAGTAAACGAGATAAAGAATCTCCTTGCACCCCACAGGATAAGCGAAAGAAACCTTTACTTTCACCATTGAGTAGCACAAAAAATCGACTAGCCTCCCGATTCATCATTACTAACTTCACAAATAATTCCGAAAAGCCAAATTTAATAAGAAGATGCCGAATAAACTGTCAGGAGACCCTGTCAAACGCTTTCATCATATCCAATTTGATTGCCACATTGTGCCCTAGAACCTTCTTATAGAGGAAAGTGAAAAGTTCTTGGGCTAAAAGAACGCTATCAGCTGCAATCTTCCCAGTCACAAACCCTGACTACTTTTCTGAGATCAAGGCCGGTGAGATCCGAGAAAGACGATTAGCCAATATCTTAGCAAATATTTAATTAATGAAGTTGCAGTTCTAGAACTGCATAGCCAATCATATACAAGAGACCAATAAAAAGGCATAAATGTTGCACTTACCTCGAAAATCAATTTCGTAGACCCTAACTTCGGCTGTCTAAAACTCTTACCCCTTATCACCTAAATCATGAAAGTGTTATACTATAAGGATAAATAAAGGTAGGGGTTCTCTTTTGGGCATTATCCAAACTTTCAAATCAAGCAATAATTAAGCACAAACAAGCAAGGGTTGTTTTAAATCTATGAAATCAAGATCAAAGTCTAAAAATTAGGTTTTATAACTTCAAATATATCACCAAGCTAGGAATTGTCCAAACCTGCCTTCAAATCTCGCCAAAATAATAGCTAAAATGTCATTTCAAATCAAAATCAAGTCTTGGTAGCTCATAAACATGTTTGGTAATAGAATTGATAACAACAAAAATTAAGCAAATTAATTTTTTGAGAAACTTGAGATTTAATAGGAAAATCATCCAAAACTTAAAACAATACTTACTTTTAAAGATTGATTAAAGGCCTAGGAGTATCTTTTGATCACCAAATTGATTTGGGGAGTATTTTCAAAATTCCTTAAGCTAAATATAGAAGTTGTAGCTTACAAAAAAAAAAAAAAAAAAAGAAAGGCTTTGAAGATGTTCAGTATAGTTTTGGAATTGAAATGGGGTATTCTAGAATTAGGGGTATGAGACTTCATAGAGAAGTCTTGTAGAATTTTTAAATTTTACACTTTAGTCCCTCAAGTTTTGTAAAATTGCACTTTTGTCTGCAAACTTTGAAAATGCTTGAAAAGGTTAAAATAAGGATTTAACACTTGAAAATGATATTTATGAGTATTCTAAGAGATAAGATCAAGTATAAAAATACATGGAATGAGCGAAAAAAGTCGAGTATTAGACTTTCCCTTTTTAAGAAAAGTTCTGGACTCAAAACTTAATGCACCTACAAGACAAACAAGTAAGAGTACTTGTTTCACATGTCAGCTTCTGATTCCCATGTAACCTTCCTTTTTGAATGATTAGACCACTAAACTTTGACAAATGGAATAGACTGATGCTGAAGGATTTGTTCTTTATGTGTATCAACAATCTGGACTAGTACCTTTTCATAAATCAATTCTTCCTTACCACTTAGAGGTTGATACTCAATCATGTGACATGGATCAAATAAGTACTTTTGGAGATGTGAAATATGAAACACATTATGCACTCAAGCCAACTCTAGAGGTAAAGCAACTGATATGCCAAATTTCCAACTCTTTTCACTATCTTGAAAGATCCCACAAATCTTGGACTCAATTTTCCACTCTTGCCAAATCACATAATCTCTCTAGTCAATGAAACCCTGAAGTATACCTTGTTCCTGACCTGAAACTCCAAAGGTCTTCTTTTCATGTCCCGCCAACTCTTTTGTCTATCTTGAATTACCATGAGTTTATCCCGAATGATGGCTATCTTGTCTATTGTAACTTGAATCAATTCCAGCCCTATTAGTCTTCTTTCCCCAACTTTAGCCTAATAAAAAGATGACCGGCAATGTCCTTCCATACAATACTTTATACGGAGTCATGCCGATGCTAGTTATGTTATGATAAATGTTGTTGTAGGATAACGCCATCAACATCAAATGCTTGTCCCAGTGACCCCTAAATTCAATAACACAAGCCCTAAGCATATCCTTTACCGTTTGAATTATCCTTTCTGTTTACCCATCAGTTTGTGGATGAAATGCAAAACTTAAAACCATTTTTGTACATTTGGCTTGACGGTAGGCTATCAAAAACCTCGAAGAAAGTGGGCAATGGACTCAATAAATCACTCAATTTTTGGTGCTCGGCCTTTTCCTATTGACAAACCAAACACTTGGACACAAATTTAGCAATATCCCTTTTCATGTTGCTCCACCAAAAATGTTGTTTTGGATCCTTATACATTTTAGTGCTACCAGGATGAATAGAAAATCTAGAGTTGTGAGCTTTAGATATGAACTCTTTTTCAAGTCTTCATTTGCAAGCATACGGAGTCGTTCTTGCATCCAAACAATACCATTGTCAACCTACAATTCTCCTAGATCTCCACTTTCCACTTGGTTTTTTATCTTCATTAACTCTGGATCTGTAACTTGAGCTTGTTTAATTTTGTCTACCAAGGTTGGTTGAACTACAAGTGCTGCTAAAACATTGGATGCAAATTCTATGATATCCAGATTCAATTCTTCCATTTTTCTTAACAACATGTTACTCATGACCTCTAAAGTTTTCCTACTCAGTGCATCTACTGCCCTGTTGGCTTTCCTAAGTGAAAACTAACCTTCAAGTCATAGTTTTTGAGTAGTTTTAACCATCTACACTGTCACATATTAATTTCCTTCTGTATGAACAAGTATAATCTATAAATACTTCACACTATTTCCCATAAGGATAGTTATCTCCAAATCTTCAAAGCAAAAACATGGCTGCTAATTCTATGTCACGAGTAGGTTAGTTCCGTTCGTAAGGCTTCAATTATCGCAAGGCATATGCAATGACCCTACCATTCTTCGTCAATACACAACCTATACCATTTTTGGATGCATCATTATAGATAACATATCTGACCTCCAGTCCCGGATGGCAAGGTCAACACTGGGACTGATATCAATCTATTCGTCAAGTCCTGGAAACTAGCCTTACAATCTACATTCTATTCAAACTTGGTTTTCTTCTAAATAAGCCTACTCAATAGTACAACTATCAAAAAGAATCCTTCTACAAACTTGCAGTAATAACTTGCCAAACCCAAGAAACTACGAACCTCTGTCACATTTGTTGGCCTAGGCCAATCAACAATTCCCTCAATTTTCTTGGGATCCACTGATAACCCACTCTCTGAGATGATATGCCCAATAAATGCTACACTTTTCAACAAAAGTTCACATTCACTGAACTTTGCATACAACTTTTTCTCCCTTAATGTCTGTAAAACCAGTACAAGATGCGTTTTGTGATCCTCCTTCAAAGGTGAATAAACCAAGAAGATATCATCAATAAACACTATCACAAACCTATCTAAATAGGGTTGGAATACCCTAATTCACTATGTCCATGAAAGCTATCAGGGCATAGATGGTAAGGCCAAAAGTCAATACCAAGAACTCATAGTGATTATATCTAGTCCAAAAAGGCACTCTATGGAACATTCTCTGCCTTGATCCTCAACTAATGGTAATCGGATCTCAAATCTATCTTGGAAAACACCCTAGCACCCTTCAACTGATCAAACAAATCATCAATCCTTGGCAAGGATACTTATTCTTGATAGTGACCTTATTCAACTCCAGGTAGTTAATAGACAATTTGAGCTAACATCTTTCTTCGTCACGAACAATATTGGAGCTCCCCAAAGAAATATACTAAGTTTGATAAATTTCTTATCTAATAACTCCTATAACTATGTCATCAATTCTTTAAACTCTACTGGGGCCATTCTATAAGGAGCTTTAGAGATTGGTGCAGTTTCTGGTAGTAGATTAATCTCGAACTCTATATCCCGTTCTAGGGCAATCCCAGCAAATCCTCCAGAAAGATATCTAGAAACCGCCAGACCACTAGAATGTCTTCTAGCTTGGCACTCTTCATTTTTGTACTGATCACATTAACCAAGAATGCTTTACAATTCTTTTTTAGTGCCCTCTATGCCTGTAAAGAAAATAGTATTGGTATAGGTTGTCTATCTAATTTCCTAATACCACCCTAATACACAAATTCCTCTTTCTCTAGATAATGAAACTTGACTTTCTTTTTGCAGTAGTCCAGGTGAGCATAATTGCGAAAAACAACCAATTCATACCCAAAATCATATCAATGCCAGACATATTAAGCTGTACTAGGTTAGCATTAGACTCATAACCACACAAAGGTACCCTGGAACTAGGATATATCCATTTAGATTCGAAAACTTTATCACCTGGTGTGCCAACTCTATAAGGAGTAACAAGCCAATCTAGTTTAATTTTCAATTTCCTACCTAATCTTCTAGAAATAAAAGAATGTATGGAACCACTATCAAATAAAGCAGTTGTCAGCACATCATTAATTAATATCGTACCTGTCATGTCCTGACCCGATCCATCAGCCTCTACTACTGAGTCATAACATATACTTTGGTTGGAGCTGGTCCAATACCACTACCACTCCTCTCTTACCATGCCTACTGTTGTGATGCACCTGGCCTAGCAGGAATTCAATATGTGATTCTATGCTCGAAGCTGTCACAGGCAAACAGGCACCTGACCTCCATCTACACTGTCCCATATAATAACAGGGGCAATAACTGCACTCTGGAATAAGAGTTCATGCTTGAGTTGGAACTGGCACTGGTATCGTCACTCCCTTCTTGGCAATGACTCAAAAGGGTCCAACAATAGCTAAAGGTGACCGTGATCTCACACTGGGGCTTAAAAACACGAAACTGTAGCACTGGTGGCTATAAGGGTCATAGACTACGAGCTAGAGGTGCTGCAGGTATGTGCACTGATCTGTGTTGAGGTACATATGCACCTCCACTACCCATTTCCTCTTCTAGCTTTTATCGCAAAAAGGTGTCTAGACAAGCACCAACATTATACAGCTTCTCAAATTTATCTATATCTACTGCTACAGTGAAATTTTTTTTCGAATCTCCTTCAGTAAGCCTCTCTTGAAATTGTCACACTTCTCAATCCTATCACTCATAACCTCAGCAACAAACATTCCAAGTACATGGATCTTTGTTAATACTCCACCATAGACATTCCTGCAGTCTGTCTAAAGAAATTGAACCCATATCTCTACTCAACTCTAAGATGTGTAGGATAAAAGTGCTCCAGAAATACCACCCTAAAAGCCTCTCAAGGAATCAGTCCCATAGGGACAAGTATAGCTCTCACCCCATTTCCACCATCTAGCTTCATCTCCAACCAATTATGGCTTTACTATCGAAACTTTGTGCTCATCTGGTACCTTCAACTAATCCAAATTTTCCTCAATCTGTCACAACCACTTCTCAGCTTAATCTGGATCATGTCTATCATCAAAAGTGGTAATATTAATCTTCATAACTGCACGGTAGTACAAATCAACATCTCTAACCTCTGATTGTGGTAATGGATTTGGTGCAGAATTTACAAGGATAGTATGAATAGCCGTGTGTACTGCCTATCCCACAATTGCTTCTGTTGGTCCCAAAGCAACCTAAGAGGGGGTTGAATTAAGTTTTTTTAAAAAAAATTTTGCAGGAATTGAACTTATAAAATCTTTTGCTCTAACAGGTAAGTTGATAGAGATAAAATCAATTAAACTTATAATGTATAGATTAAGTAAGGAAAGAGAAGCGATTAAACAAATAACACTTTCAAGCTAGCAAGCTTGGAGTAGTATCCACTAAGATGCTCCTTCAAATTTGGTGAAACGATAATCCCAAATGTTCACAAATTAGGATAATCTTTGCTCACACTAATTCTCTTTAGTTGAGCCAAGGATTTTACTCTACTCCTCACTTTTTAAAAAAATTATCACTCCACTCAATACTTTGGAATAACACTCTTTAAAATACACACTAATACAATATTGTTTCAAGAGCAAATTTGCACTCAAATTTCTTTTCTACTTACTTGTATTCAATGTGTAAGATCTATTCTCATAATACAAAGGAGTTGGTATTTATAGGTGCAATAAATCATGTTCCAACCATCGTCTAACAACTCAATAATAAATGCTAAAAAACTAGCCATTATAGGTTTCGGACGTCCGATGTTATTGTTATGCGTCCGATCCATCGTCCAACCTTAGATATCAGGGAGTAGAGAATACCGTTCAGACGGTCGAGCTTGCGTCCGTTCCTTCGTCCGAACCAGGTATGTTTGAAAGGTTCACACATCGGACGGTGTAGTGTGTCTGAAAGGCTTAATGCTTAACTGAAATGTTTTTCTTTCGGACAGTTACCCTCGTCCGATATAAGCTTCTTTCGGACAGTTAGATGCATCCATTGCAAGTGCCTTAAATTCTTGACTCTACCTTACTCTTTTGAATGGTGAAATACGTCCGAGGTAAATTCATTCCGTGCGTCCGTTGTAGATGCTCTCTGTCTGTCCATGGTAATCTCGTTCGGACGAGCTTGTGCGTCTGAGAAACATAGTGCTATTCTTTCTAACTGTGTTCTTCGTCCGAAAATCCAGCTAATGAGCAAATGTACTAGCAATTCTGTATAGCTCCAGTTAAGATAGTTAAGTTACATTTGTCATCATCAAAACCAAGGTTGTAGGTCATCAATCTCCCCCTTTCTAATGATGACAAATTTTGAGGCCAAATAACTTACAATAATCATGATTACACAATCAGTGCATCAAACAATTCAAATCAGTGTAACAAACAATTCTAATGACCATCTTACTCCCCATTTTGGCATCATTAAAGCAAAATAAGCTCCCCCTTACGTAGGCAATATATTAAAATCAAACCAGAATAGTCATAACCAAGGCTAAGTAGACAAGTCAATAATTACAACTAGAGCAGTTAATTTCAAGGAAGTAACAAAAGTCTACCAATCATAACAAAGTCTAAGAACATTAAATCGCAAGGAAGTAAAGAACAAGTCTAAGTGGAGTCATTCTTCTTCTTGGAGCGTTCCTCAAGTTTGCGCTTCTTAGTCGGGTGCATCATCCTTGGTAGCCTCGCTGTCGTGACCACTTAATTCGTCAGGATCTCGCCGTTGCATGATGTAGTTAAATGTGTCATCAACATCCTCGTCTTCATTATCATCAGCTCCAAGACCAGTAGATTTGTCAGGATTGGTGGTGCCAATTGGATCCTCATGAGCTTCAGTCACAAGAATGGAATGATCACCATCATCGATGTCGTCGTTATCAAAAGATGACTCGAGAATGTATTGGGATTGAATGTTAGCAAACTGAACTTGAGCTGAGGCAGACATACCTAGACTGAGTGCTTCTTGAAGAATAGTTTGTCTGGCCTCAAGCCTTTTTAGCTTTCGATGGGTGCGGCGCTGGAAGGAACTCATTTGGTTGCATAAGGAGGTAACAATGGTGTATAGATGAAAGAGTGAGGGTTCTGAGGAAGAAATATGGGGCTCATGGGATAGTGGATGTGTGGAAGATGAGGGTTGGGGAGGAGGAGAGTGAGGAGGTGCAAGGCCGGAGGAGTGATTTAGATTGTTCAAGTTCATATGTAGCTTTTGTAAACCATTGATCATTAAAAAACTTCAAACCTTTACGCTCAACGTAAGCTTTGTTAAATTAAGGAGGATATTGTTTTTTGCAGGTGAAGGGGATGTCAAAATGATCAAAAACTTTAGAAAGGAATTTGCCAAAGGGAATGTTTCTGTGGGTATCATCTAAAAAGAGCTCACATAGATAGCAAAAAAGACAGCCAAAGTCAAGTAAGATACCTTTAAAAACACAATAAAATAAGTACAACTGCTTTTTTCCGAGCTAAGTATGATGCCCATCAATTGGTAACAGTAAATTAGTGACCAATGTGTATAAAATGTTGAATTCAGGTGTAAGCAGTGTGGTTTTAGCTTCCGAACCCTGTTTAAAATTGACGTTAAAAATCTGTCGGACCTTTTCAATGTTGAAACGAGTATCTAAAGCAGGCCATTTATCCAAAGAAAAAAATAGGAAATATCATTAGGATAGGTAACTTCACATTCCATGATAAAAAAAATAGAATTAATGACAGTGGATGAAATCTCAAGATTTTTCTTATTGACACGAGCAACCAATGTACGAATAGTAGGACCCTTCCTAAGATTGGCAGTAAACTGTAGTACCATATCATGATAGACAGGCAAATCCAAATGAACTAAATTACCCCAACTTTGGTTTTCAAAGCATGATTTAATAAGAGGTAAGTTTAACTCTGTGAAACAGGCCTTTGAACAATAATAGATTTGCAAAGAAGAGAAGTGTACCGATCAGATGTCTTGGCATCAATGAATTTTGGTAGAGAGGGATCGGGAATTAATTGAGGATTTGAGGATGTTTGACCCTACACTGGAGCCTTGCCCTTCGATTTTCTGCCTCTAGTAGCCGTTGAAGATCCACCACATGATCGTACCATTATAAATTTGAGGGGAAATATGAAGAGGAAAAAGTGAGTATGGGTGAATTTGTGAGAAATTTCAAGGAATGAGAAGTTATACGGGTGAAATAAGGTTCAATTATTGGACGTATTTGAGATGGGTAAGGAGTTGAGAAGGGGAATTCCTTAAGCAATTTCAGAGGAGAAGGGAGAGATTGAGAATTTTGATGAGGTTCTTAGGTGCCAGAGTTAGGGTACGGTGGGGGGAATTGTCCGAAAAAGAGAAAATGAAGGGATTTAAACGAGTAGAACAATCGTTCGGATGTCCGAATGATTCGTATACGTCTGATCGTGCGTTCGAACGCAGATGAACAGACGACCGAAAGTCTATGATGTGCGTTCGAAGAAGTGTCGGACGGTGATAAGCGTCCGTAAGAAATTCCTGAGAGTTTGAGAAATGAGAAGGAAAGTTCGGAAGCTTATAAGTGTCCGAGACTAAAGAGGGGAGTTCGGACGTTCATGTACGTCCGATAGAGTAAGTAGTTCGGACGTTCATATTCATCCGAAGGATCAGATACCATATATTTTTGTCCGAAAGAATAACTCATATAGTTTTGAAATCAATGATGCCCAAATAAGTTCTTAGAGATTCAAAGCGATCTCTTTACACTTAAAGGCAAAAACTATCAACTAGTTGATCCTTTGTACACAAAAATTCAACACAAATTTAATTTTTGCATACAAGATCTCTAATAAAGTGATGCTTGATATCAATGTGTTTGGTTCTAGAATGCAAGATAGGATTTTTAGTGAGATTAATTGCACTAGTATTATTGTATCTTATAGGCACACAATCAAAAATAACACCAAAGTCTTTTAATGTATGTTTCATCCACAGAAGTTGAGTACAATAGTTTCCAGCAGCAATATATTCAACCTCTGCCGTAGAAAGAGAAATATAACTTTGCTTTTTGCTAAACCAAGAAACCAGACAATTTACCCAAGAAGTGACTCATACCACTAGTACTTTTTCTATCAACTTTGCAACCTGCAAAGTAAGCATCTGAGTAACTGATCAAATCAAAACTAGTGGATTTAGGATACCAAAGACCAAAGTTTAATGTACCTTTCAAGTATTTAAAAATTCTTTTTACAGCTATTAAATGTGATTCCTTTCTCTTAGGACATGATTGAAATCTAGCATAGAGACAAACGGCAAACATAATATCCGGTCTACTAGCTGTTAAATAAAGTAGGTTTCGGATCATACCTCCATAGTATTTTTCATCAACACTATTACCTTCTTCATCTTTGTCAAGTTTGGTAGAGGTACACATTAGCATCCCAACTTGTTTACAATCCTCCATTCCAAAGCGCTTGAGTAGTTCTTTTGTGTATTTGATTTGAGTGATGAAAGTTCCTTCTTTTGTTTGGTGAACTTGAAGTCCAAGGAAGAATTATAATTCTCTCATCATACTCATCTCAAACTCCTTTTGCATTAGACAAGAAAAATTCTTGCACAAACATCATTAGTTGTATCCAAGAATGATATCATCGATGTAAATTTGGACAACTAACAAATCATTAAAATTAATTTTGGTGAAAATAGTAGTATCAACAACACCCCTTTTAAAACTATTTTCAATCAAAAAACTACTTAACCTTTCATACCAAACTTTGGGAGCTTGTTTCAAACCAGATAAAGCTTTTGAGAGTTTGAAAACATGATTTCGAAAATTTTTATTTTCAAAATCAGGGGGTTGTTCAACAAAAATTTCTTGATCAATAAAGCCATTTAAAAATTCACTTTTAACATCCATTTGAAATAATTTGAAATTATTAAAACATGCATATGCAAGAAACATGCGAATAGATTCTAAACGAGCAACGTGTGCAAAGGTTTCATCAAAATCAATACCTTCTTCTTGAGCATATCCCTTTGCTACAAGTCTAGCTTTATTTCTAATAACCTCACCTTTATCATTTAATTTGTTTCTAAAAACCATTTTGTTCCTATCACGGGATGAATTGAGGGTCTTTCAACCAAAGTCCATACATTGTTTTTCTCAAATTGGTTAAGTTCCTCTTTCATAGCAAAAAACCAAGATTCATCATTCAATGTATCATCCACACATTTGGGTTCAATATGAGAAAGTAAGGCACAATTATTATTCAAAAGTTTATAATGGGAACGAATTTTTATCCCATCAGACAGATCACCTATGATCAAATATTGAGGATGGTTTGAGACAAATCTCCATGCTCTTGGAAGATCTTTTGGAGTATCTTCGTTCTTTTCTTCTTCTCCATCCAAGTGATGAATGTTGTCCTCATTTCTTGTCGTGGTCTCTTGATGTTCTTCATGTATGTGAGTTTCTCAAGTTCATTTTGTATACCTACATCTTCATCTTCACAAACATTCTTTAAAATAATATCATTAGCCTCATCAAACGTAACGTGCAGAACTTCTTCAATTAAAAGAGTTCTTCTATTGTATACTCGATATACTTTCTTGTCACTAGAATATCCTAGAAAAATTCTTTCATCCGATTTATTGTCAAATTTTCCAAGATTATCTTTGATTTTTAAAATAAAACATTTACAACCAAAAACTTTGAAATAACTCACAACGGGTTTTTTACAAAATAAGAGTTCTTAAGGTATTTTATTTAAAATATGTCTCAAAATAATTCTCAATTCATATCATAACAATCCGTGCTAACAGCTTTGGTCCAAAAATATTTAGGTAAGTCACATTCACTAATCATGGTTCTAGCAGCTTCTTGAAGTGTTCTATTTTTCCTCTCAACAACACCATTTTGTTGAGGTACTCTAACAACCAAAAATTCATGCAAAATACCATTGTGATCACAAAATTTGGGAAAACCTCCAAATTTAAATTCAGCTCCATTCACTTCTCGAACGAATGATTTTCAAATTCAACAAATTTTATATTTTGGAAAATAATTTTATAAAATTTTCAAAGGCTTCATTTTTGTGACCAAGAAATAGTACCCAAGTATACCTAGAATAGTCATCAACAATCACAAATGCATATTTACTACCACCGATACTAGCATGTTGAGTTGAACCAAACAAGTCCAAATGCAATAATTCTAAAGGTTTAGAGGTAGACACACAATTCTTTGGTTTAAAAGACACTTTAACTTGTTTACCAAATTGGCGTGCATCTTTACAAATTTTGTTTTTCAAAAACTTCAATTTTGACAAATCTCTTACCAATTCTTTCTTAGCAAGATTTTCAAGTAAATCCATGTTAAAATGACAAAGCCTTCTATGCCAAAGCCAAGGATCATCTATAGAAGCAGTTAAACATTTTACATTGCCACCAGCAAGATAAATCACATAAACATCATTGTACCTAGTACCTTTAAATAAAATAACAAAAATTTTACCAAGAATTAAATATTAATGCTTAGTAAAGAACATATATAGATTTTTATCACATAGTTGGCTCACACTTGAGAGATTGTAATTTAAATTATCAACAAGAACCACATTGTTAATCAAGGTCTCACCATTTTTACCTATATCACCAATGCCAATTGATTTTGCTTTCATGTTATCCCCAAAAGTCATTTTTCTACTGTTTTTGGACTTAAGATTGGTGAAAAAAGATGCATTACCAGTCATATGTATTGACCATCCACTATCTATGAACCATTTGGCATTATTAAGGTGATGTTCATTACGTACACAAGAATTTAGGTGATAATTTTTGGTACCCATATTTTCTTGGGTCCATAAGAATTAGTAAATTGGCTACAAATCCATACAAATTTATTCCAAATTTTTCATTTCTCTTGACATAACAATTATTTTTCACACGTCCATATTGTTGGCAATGATTGAAAATAATATTTTTATGTCCATATAAAGAAGACTTTGATTTTACAAAATATAAATCATTTATTCTAAAAGTAACAAAGTTCTTATTGATCAATATATTTCTATTCTTTTTCATATCAACAATATTTTCCCTTTTTCTATGCAAGAGAACATCAAAATCATCCATTCTTTTCTTCAAGGAGAATTGTTCTTCCTTGATCTTTGTTTTCACATGCATTCTTTTCTTCAAATTAGCGTTTTCTTGTGATAACCTATTGTTTTCATTCATAAGTTTGGAGTTAGCATTTAATAAAGCATTTATTTTTCTAACTAACTCCTTATTTCTAGCTCCATATGATTCTTTCAAGCTATCATGCATTTTAAAATGAAAACTTCAAGATCATCATCATTATCATTTTCAACATTAGAATCATAGGTAGTTGTAATAGCCAAAAAGGCCATTTGTGCCGATTACATCTCTTCTTCAACTTCTCCTCGTAGTTGCAATCATTCCATGTGATTTGGAAATTGTTGATGCAGGGTTTTCTTCCTTCCTATTTCTTCTTGGAAGGACACTCATTTGCAAAGTGTCTGAGTTGACCGCATTCAAAGCACTTTTCATTTTTCTTTTTTATTTCTAGCTTGGTCTTTCCTTTCAAATTATTTGGGTTGATAGATCCACCTCTTCTCATTTTCCGCTTATTGATGTAGTGTTTGAGAAACCCTTTGGTGATGAGTGCAAGATCCCCTTCATCAAGATCTTCATCTTCTAGATTGATGGAGCCATTTTCATCTTCTTCTTGAGAAGTCTTTAATGCAATGCTCCTTGTTGGTCCTTCTTCTTTATCATCCATCCACTTTGGCCTTAAGCTTCAATTCATAAGACGTAAGAGAGTTAATTAAGGACTCAATTGGCATGGAGTTTAGATTCTTTGCTTCCTCTATAGCGATAGTTTTGGCCTTCCATTCTTTGGATAAAGCATTCAAGATTTTTTTATTCTTTTAGCCCAAAGAATATTCCTTACCCAAGAAAAGATCAAATCTTATATATAAAAACAATTAAATAAAAGAAAAGAAAACAAGTCCAAATTAAAAATAAAATAAGTTAGTGTCAATGTTACCCGTTGCTGGTCCCCGAAAATGGTGCCAAAAGCTTGACGTGCTATTTTCTACACTCTCTCAAGTGCACGGATTGTATCAAGTAATATTGTAGTAAGTGAATAACATTCCCACAAGGAATGTTGATAACCACTAAAATTACTGACCCTATTAGTATTTGTATAATCGATTTTAAGAGAATTAAGATTAAATAAAAGAACTAAATTCAAAACTTAAACTACGGCTAAAATTAAAAGATTATTGAACTCAAGATGAAAAAGGAATTAGAGTTTCTCGATTTCGTCGATTTTTAGGCATAAACTCAATTCCAATTATTATAAATTAGTTTCGAAGA
Organism: Cinchona pubescens; assembly: GCA_025175665.1. NCBI lineage: Eukaryota > Viridiplantae > Streptophyta > Magnoliopsida > Gentianales > Rubiaceae > Cinchona > Cinchona pubescens. The sequence goes on from JANKKI010000223.1 coordinate 644,464, forward strand.
TTAAAGATCGAATTTCCAATTTAAGTTATTATACTTTAGTTGTGTAATGATAATAATCCTTTTACCTAACTAATTTGTCTTTAGTCTAGAACAAATAATTAGAAACAAAAGTATGGTGATCGAGTTCATGGAATTCCTATGCTAACCATACAAATGGAATTAACCCTTGGTTTGGAAATAGTTTAGGCTTATGACACTTATTACTCAATTTTAACATGCGATTCACTTATTGAGTCTTACCACATATTTATTTTATCAATTCAAATATCGATCAAGTATTTGAAAGAATTAAACTTGTAATAAATAGTCAATCTTGTATGAAAACCAATCACAAATAATATTAAAATATAAGTTTAGCCATCACAATCGACTACATCTTGGAAACCCTAACAAGAATGTTTAACTCTATAACTACTACAAAAGAATCCATAAAAGTTATGAAAAACATGATTAAATTCAATAAAGTAATGAACAAAGTACACTAGAAGTCACCAGAATGATGAATTAAGGTTGTCACCCTTAGTTCTTCACGCCTTTAGCCTTCTAAAGCAGCACAGAAAATAAAACCCTAATGACGGCTGCAAGAACTAATGATGAAAACTTATGAAAAACTAATATAAAACTAGGTCTAAGAGTGTCCTATTCAAAGATAATTGAGTGTAGAAGGTCTAGGGTTAGAATAGCTTTAAAACGAATAAAATTGGACCCAAAACGGTCCCCAAAACCCTGAAAATGCTAAGTTTCCGTTGTGTTGTTTTGTTGGGCACTTTCACCATGATCTTTTGCACCCATCAAATTAGTGAGCTCCTTACACTGGTGCTTCCAGCCATAAGTTGGAAGACTGGACTTTTTCGCCTTCTCCTGATTGTTTCGATTTGCATACTAATCATCCAATTGGACCCCAATTCATTTAAAAAAATCTACTATAAAAAAAAAAACATCGAAACACATTAAAAATGAATAAAATTTCATAAAATGACAATCCTAACTAAAATCCTAACTTTTCTAAAAATGAAAAATAACTTTTAGAAAATGACAATCCTAACTAAAATCCTAACTTTTCTAAAACAAACATGAAAAATACTTAAAATTTGAAACAAAAACTAGCTAAAACATATAAAAATAACACTCATTTTAGAAATTATCATCTTTTTCAAAGGTCCTCCCATACACAAAAGGTAAGATCTTGAAAGAAAATCCAATAATTCTAGTAATCAACCTTGCACTAGTTGGGGCCAACTTTGAGGAGAGATAAAAGCTGCTTTTCTACTTATTCACCATGTGAATGGAAAAAGCTTCATATTGTTGAATAAAGCTCATCAAACTTCTAACAGACTTCTTGCCTACGTTAAGAAATATAACTACATCATGTGCGTAAGAGAAGTGTGTGAGAGGAACACAATGCCTTGCAGTTGAGAAGTAACATTGAAACCAAACTCAAATTAGTTCTTCGATCCTCTACTAAAATCTTCAGCTACAATGATGAATAAAAATGGAGAAAGATGGTCACCTTGCCTGACCCCTCTAGTAGAATTGAAAAAAATCAGTTGGTGAGCCATTAAATAATACAAAAAAACCAGTTAGATTCAACACAGTTTGTAATAAGGTGAACAAACTATGCTGAGAAGCTAAATTTACTCCGCACTTGATAGAAAAAACTCAAAGAAATCCTGTCAAAAGCCTTTGTCATGTCCAATTTAAGGATCATAATCCCCCTCCAATCTTCTTGTCAATGAACATACAGATGTCTTCTGAGCTAATATAATATTATCAGTAATATTCCTACTCTAACAAAAGCACTTTGTTCTTGTGAGATGATCTTAGGGAGCAAAACTTGCAATCTATTAGTGACCAGCTTGGTAAAATCTTGTTTGCATAAGTACACAAGGCTGATGGGTCTAAAATCTCCAAAAGTAGTAGGGTTATCTTTGACCTTTAATATAAAACATATTAGTATACTTGTGATAGTTTTAGCAAGAGTCTGTCCCTTGAAGAAATCCACAGAACCTTCCAACAAATCTTCTGATATAATATTTCTATAGGTCTTGAAAAGGTGCCATTGAAACCATCTACAACAACAACAACACTATCCGAACTCAATGAAAAAATACCCCTTTTAATTCCCCCAAAGTTGGCAAGGTCGGAATTTGTTGTTTATCCTCTTGAGAAATTAATTGGGGCATAAAATCAAGCAACTAATCATATGGTTAAGTGTCTTCTGTAGCAAGCAATCCTTCAAAGAAACCAACAGTTTCTGTTTGGAGTTGGTGCCTGTCTTTAATCCAATTTCTAGCTGAATCCTTTAATCTTCTTATATATAGTTTATTTCTTTCCGCCTTCAAATAACACTGGAAATAGCTGGTGTTATGATTAGCTTCCTTAATCCACTTAACATCTACCTATTTCCAGAATCTCAGCTAGACTTTTAAGAAGGGATCCAGGTATCGTGATCTTGAGAGTTCTATTTGATTAATAACTGTTGGAGAAGACTCTAGAATCAATTCTTGTTGTTTCCTCAACATTTTTTAATCTTGGAAAATGTTCAAAAATGAAGTTTATTCTAGCTTTTAAGGTCATAGTTTAACCTTGTGAGCTTTGCAAATAACTTCTGCAAAGGAGTTCCTGTAGAAAATAGTCCCTAACTACCTTGCACAACCTGAAGAAAATATTCATATTTGGTTCAAACATTCAAAAACCTATAGTGTTTAGGTCCTGAAAATTGAGATGAGACCATAGAGAAAATTAAAGGGAAATGAACAAAGCAAGTTCTATTCAAATAAAAAACAGAGACATCTTGAAAATGATTCAGTCGTTGTTGATTGCAAACCACCCTAGCCATTTCATCCAGACTGAATGTCCCAACATTTTGTCAACCCAAGCATATTTAGAACCTATAAAAGGTATGTTGAACAAAGCACAATGATTCAAAGAATTGTTGAACTTAGAAATGAAATTTCTCCTAGTATCATGCTGTGCAGCTCCTATATATTATGATGAATCTACAATGGCATTAGATCACCTCTTGCACACCAAGAACCCATTAAATTGGCAGAAAAACCATTGAAAGAGTGCCACAGAAATCTCCTATCCTGGATAGTACATTTAGCAAAAAAAGAAATAAACAAATAAAAGCACAAACAAGTTCTAGGAACTTATTATAGTCAATTAAATAATGAATCATCTGGTCCTTATTGGAAAGTGTATTAACTGTAGTAGAGCCTGACCAAAAGATCCAAATAGAACTATCCTGATTGGTTGCAGAATTAGAAAACCTTAGTTTCTGTTGTAAGTCTACAATTTTGTTACCCTTCAACATCAAGCTCAAGAATGGCCAAAAAATGAATACCATTCATTTCTAAGAGATTCTTCACACGCCTAAGAGAAGGTTTATTACCCATTCCTCTTATGTTACAATGAGAAAATTCATTTATAAACTGGTAGTAGGGTAAGGCAATTTGAGAGAAAGCTATTCTGGATCTTTTGATACACTGCTAGTCACCATTGAAGGACCAGCTACACAGACCTTCTTCTTCTTGGATCTCTTCCTTAACACTAGAGTGGACTTATCATATGTTGGAATCCCTTTTTGCTATAATGAAAAAACCTCCGTGAGTCCATCTGCAAAGTTCTATCCACATGCTGCAGTTGAGGTGCATTATTTTCTCAAAGACAAGAATGCTCCTCTTGTATTTGGACTGACTTAGTTTTGAAAACCCCAGCATGATCATCCATGATAGTATTATTGAGATTATTTGTAGCTGGAAATTCAAACCCAGTTCCTTGCTAGCTCCAACAAACTGAAACCCTAATTCCTTCAAATGCAAGCATTCCTAAGAACATGGTTGTTGCTAAATCATGTTTTGTGAGATGTCTGAATTGTGCCAAATTGTTGCAATATTATTTTCCAAAGAAATCTCTAGAGTATTACACACTATATAGGAGTTTGCTGTGAATTCAAACAAACCATATCCTTATCGTGATTGTAGCGGTGCCTGATAGATCATAAAAATAAGGATAAATTATAAAGAACCCCTTGTTTAGTTAATGTTCAGGTATTTTTCCTATAGTTTGCAAACCTATAATTTGTCCTCTTGTAATTTGGATCTTTTGCAAAATAAATAAAGTTAAAATGTAATAGATTTATGCAAAAAGTCAAAAATAGCCTAAACCTGGTACCCCTCCACGGTCCAAAAAACCCTTTTGCAAGAAGGAAAAGATTGTATTTTATATTAAAATACATAACTAACATTAATTAGAGACCTTAAACGACCAAAATAACCCTTTAAATGAAAATTTTTTAGCATCCTTACTACATAATAAAATGTTTAACAGTTTCACTTTAAGAGTGTGTTCGTTTGGATTGAAAATATTTTCAAAAAAATATGTTCTAGAAATTTTTTTGGTGCCAAACACCGGAAAATATTTTTCAATATAAAATATTTTTCAATTTTCCTTCCTCTGGCTGAAAATAACTTACAGAGTTTTTGAGCGTAAGTTACATTTTTCGAATAATTTTAGAGTGACATTAAATCTCAAATACTTACTTTTATAACTTCATTTGCTTAACTTATTTTCGTTTTCAATTCTTTTCCATTCGTTTTTCTCTTAATCATGGGTCCCACACTAATATAACTACTACATTGTACTATTATTTAATTTTAAACAAAATCAATCTTTTATTAACCACAATTACTTATAAGGTATTTATTACCATTGTTATAAGTTTTTTTTTAACTCGTATTCATAAAATTAAAGATGAAACCGTTAAAAAATTTTATTTTAAAATATTTTCATTTTGTCAACCGAACACCGGAAAATTGTATGGAAAATGGACTTTTTCATGTAAAATATTTTCCAAAGAAAATATTTTTTCCAAGAAAATATTTTCAGTCCAAACGAACACACCCTAAAAGTTTAACCCAAACGCCAAGAGGATGGATTTTAAATTTGCAAAACATAGAGTGGTAACTTAAATATTAACCAAAACACAAGGGTTCTTGTAACTCCTACCCTAGAAATAACAAAAGGTTGGGATGAAGAATTGGTCCCAAGTAATGCTGCCCCAACCTTAATATTTTTCCCTAGAGAGAGAATGAATTATAGTAGAAACTATTAATGCATGGTATTACTAGGAACCAATTAAGTCAGAATTCTCCTATACTAAGAACCAAATAATATTTGCATCGCTCAAAATAATTAAAATGGCATTTGGGAAAAACTCTAGCATAATACTCTCTTCATCTCAATATAATTGTTACTTTACATATTTACATAAAATTTTAGGCAACAATATATTTATATCAAACATCTATAAATGCCCTTATTAAGTTGAATGGGTTTCATTTCACTAAAGGATAAATAGTTGCAACTAGAAAGTATTTATTGGTTAGAAAGAAGAGAGAGAAATGATAAATTAATTATTGGGAACCGTTACTTATTTGAGTTGAAAATATTTTGAATGTTTGGAAGGGTAAATTTGAAATTTGAACAATGCAAATCATCCATTTATAAGTAATGTGACATTTTTATTACATCTCAATATGGGAAATTAGACAATAAAAATAGGACAGAGGAAGTAGCTCCTAAGAACACCATCAATCATATCCGTGGCCATGGGTGGATCATCGAGGGCAGGAAGGGGCAACCGCCTCCCTAGATGTTTAAAATTATATTTTTCTCCCCTATTCTTCAAATTATTATTATTATATTATTATAAAAATTATATTTTGTCCTCCAAAAATTTTAAAAAAATATAAAATATTACTCCCTTTGTAGTATTTATATAGCCTTATTTCAATGTTTTCAAACTCTGATCGAAAGGTGACCCGGTCAGCATTTCGATTCACAGTTCAATCGGTTAAACCAATTGAACCGGGTCATCAATTTATTTATTTTTTTGAATTTTTCCAAATTTTTCCTTTAATAATAGATATTATTTTAAACATAGCATCCAATCTTCAATGTCTGAATGATCTTGGGTCTTGAGTTGGGTTGCCCAGACATTGGATTCAAAACCCCAACCCGTGTAAATATTTTTTGACTCCTTTTATTTTTTCATCTTTTACCCCTGTTATTTTTCTATCTTTTCTTTTCCTTCTATCATAAAATTCTTTTTTAGCATAACCTTCCCATCGCCACCACCCAATTTCCTTTCTCCCTCTACCTTCCTCCTTTCTCCTCTTCCTTCTCTGTCTTTTACCCCTATTATTTTCCTATCTTTCCTTTTCATCACATCATAAAATTCTTTTTAACAAAACCTTCCCATCCCCACCACCCAATCCCCTTTCTCCCTCTACCTTCCTTTTTCTCCTCTTCTTTCTATGCTTATCCTCCTGCCTCTTTCCCATACCATCTCTATTCCTTTCTTCTTGCCCTTCCCATCAACCCCTCACCCCCCTCTCATCTTCCTCTCTCTTCTCCCCATCCTTCCCGGCTAGCCCTACTCATTTAGCCTTCTCTCTATCTCTTCTCCCCTCATCCAGCTGATTGAGAACCATGTCCGCCACCTCCACCCTCTTCATCATTCCCCTTCTTTGAAGTGAATTTGAATTTTTTAGATGATTAGTTTTTTTTTTTTTTTCTTTGTTGATTGGATAGATTAGCAGTGGATTTTGGAGATATTGATGATAAATTAAATGTGATTTCGGGGATATTGGTGGAATTGGCCTGAATCTATGAAAAACCCAAATTTGACTGGGTCACCAAACCAATTCACTGGTTTTTACTAGTTTTGACAAGTTATTCATCACTTCCGGTTTGATTACTCAACCCCAACACCACTACTAGTTCACGATTTAACCAGTTGAACCAACCGGTCTGGTTCAAGTTTAAAAACAGTAGTAATCTCTAATAATTTCAAAAATATATTATTTTCCTTGATATTTTTAAAAAAATTTAATAACACCCTTAAAAAAATTGTCCCCCAAGTCAATTCTTGGGTCCACCCCTGTCCGTGGCAATACCCCGGCTTTAACAGAGATACGTAGCAGCTAGACATGTTAATTTTATTGACATCTGGTAGAACAATCAGCAGGCTTGTGTTACAAGGATATTATTAAAGCTGTCCCATCATGCAGAATGTAGCTATTGGTCATCCTTAATCTGTTAAAAAGCAACACTTAATCTGGTCAAAGCTTATGGCTGGAAAAGCATAACCTAGATAATTTCAACACTACAAAGCAGGAGTTAATGACAAATGTGCTATACTATAAGTTCATCTTCAAGATAATTGTACTCAAACGTGAACTCTGTCTTGATTCTCTGGCACCTGAACAACAGAAAATATTTCATTAAAAGCACAACAATAAAAATATATACAAGAAATGCAAATACAATATTAAATTTCCTCAGAAGATCTGCAGGCATATACAAGTGCAAGTCCCAATACATTCCACATTCCAATTAAATTTTTCGTTCTCCAACATCCATGAATGTTGCTTTCCGAAGCACTAATATTTAATACTATATATCTATGCCATGTAAAAACATGACAAAGAATTCGAGGTGCATTATGCAAATGACATCCACGTTAAAATTTCTTCTGGCTACATTGATCAATTTATTGACCCAATCTTGATGAGTTGCCACAACAACACTAAAAGATACTTCAGAATATTCAACAGAATCAAGACAGCGCAACAGCTGACTGAGAAGAAAAACAACAAAGAAAACAGTAAAACTGAAACTGATGAGTCGACTTCAATTCAGTTAGTTGCCAGAACAATGAAGAAAATATAAAGGCAACTATATACTACATGCTTGGAGACTGAATACTTTAAGAACTTTACCTTTGTCACAAATAAAAACAAATTACAAATATTCAGCTTAAGTCTGGATGTAAATTACAAGAAAGAATTCCAAAAGAGAGAGAAGAGTTAAATATATGCATACCATCCATGCTGCTCATCATTGGCAATATGGAAATCAAAGTAAACATATGTCCCCTGTTCATAATCATCTGTAGCAACTTCCGGCTCCTTATGTCTCTGAAACCATGTATTATACTTCCTATGGTATCTCCAGGATTGCTTCTTCAATTCCTTAGTAGCTCAGCCAGATACTGCTGAAAAGTATTCTGCCAAGGCCAATGAAGATTAAGACTTTTATAATGTTAGAAGTCATGGAAAAGATAGAAGCACAAGCAGCATTGCAAAACCATTACAATTAAGACTACCTGTTGGTAGTAAAACGCAAAGAACAGAGTATCAGTGCCATAGTTATCAGCTCCAAGACGTTCCCAGAAGGCAGGATTGCTGACAATTGGTGCCTGTACCTGAGGATAGCTTGGAGGAGTCACCACAGGGCGTCTCTGTCAAATGCAAAAGGAAAATGTTAGAGACAAATAATCAATATATGGCTGAGGAATAAGATGTCAAATAAAATTGCTTTATACTGGAGTATAGCTCTTAGCACGCTCAGAATCTTTGGCTTGTGGAAGTTTATAAAAAGCAGCTTCAAGCATCTGTAAATTGTGCAACTGGTCATGCATTCCTCCAGAAGTTGCGGCAGAAACGCTGAGGTTGTCACCAATTGCACCCAGATCTGCAACAGACTCCTCCGACCAATGACACCTAAACTTCCAGAAGATTGACTGGATTGCAAAGGTTGACCAGGAGATAAATCAATATCCCTTGGCATTTGAGAGGATTCAGTAAGAGTGCTAGCCACTCCAGCCTGCAGCGGACAGGGTACAACCACCGTCAGAGAATAAGGACTAACAAAACGTATGCACCAAGGACTCATTATTACATAATGGTCGCATCATGAGTTGAAGTAAAGAAAATACTCAAAAGTTCATAACTTTCCACTTTGCAATAGCATTCACAAAGAATATCCAGGTGGAGGACCCAAATACAATGAGATTACACAATATCAAATAGGACTTGTAAAAGCAGCCTCATCATCAAAAATTTCTGCTGTTATGCTTCACACATTATTCTGCTTTTATTATCAAGTAATGCGAACATTTTTAATCCAACTTACTCTTCAAGAGCAAAACAAAAGACATAGGATCCATAGTTTGAAAACCCTAGCTTGGGTTAAGGTCTTACATACATGATAATGCTACATTTCAGTATATGAGTCCCCATACCTACCCAAGTCATCATTAGAAACAAAGAACCACAAAACTCAAACTAGACAATAAAGAAACTAGATATTATTAGCCAAGCACGCCAAAAGACCAATATCATTCATGCAGATTATGGTAATTAAGAGAGACTTTGCATGTGCTAACACACTCATCTGGGTAAATAGTGCTTTCCCAGTTCCATCAAGCCATATACACATAAGCCCCAACCAAATTATGAAGGCAAAAGATCTCATTCCAGTGCTCTGATGTCAATTAAATAACATCAGCTAACAAAAAACTGATAATCAAGTTATCATTATGGCAGCAACATCCTCAAGAAATATTTGCTAGCAGAAACAGCTCTTCAGAAAATGTTAACAAGACAAGTAGCTAATCCATAATTCATGGTAGAGAAGATAGGCTCCAACGGAGATTGGTACCACAAACTTTTCTCTCGTAGAAGTCTAACACTGTTCTGAAGCTGTACCAAAGCCCCACGAGCTTGTATATTTGTATTTATTTTCCAACAAATGATCAAATGGCATACACAAAGCGGCCCTCATATGCAAAATGTGGCTCCTTTAAGTACTCAATATTAACATCATATGTGGCACAATTGAAATATGTATCTGAACTAATTGAGCCACATACCAAAGGTGTCCTCATGCTGCCTCATTTCTTTTCTTCTTTGAAATATACGAACTTCAGACACTGCTTCTCCTTTAAGTAGAATGATAACTCTCCCTCCCAAAAGAGAATTATTTGCATATGTTTTGGTTAGGTTTTTATGCTGATCCCAAGCTTTTTCTGTGTTATGTTAGGGTTTTGATCATTTTAGGACTTTTTAGTGAAATGTTATTTTATGTTTTTAAGTGCATTTATTAATGTGTTTGAATGTGTTTTTCAGGTTTTAAGAGGTTCAGAGCTTTTCTAGGTTGAGAAATGTGAGAAAACGGCAAAAAACAAGCAAACACCAGCAAATTTGTTGTTGTTGGCACAGGTTGATCGACTCTGGCTCAGGGTTAGGATCAGGCTTGATCAACTGTGGAGCTTCTGGGAGCCAGCATTGATAGATCCATCCAGAGCCAGCGTCGCTCAACTCTGGCTTTCTGACAACAATGTGATTTAAAGATTTTTAAGGTTTCAGTGTCCATTTTGGGCCCGGTTTGGTCCGTTTCAAAGACTATTTTGTCCCCAACACTTTGTACCTCTTATAACCTATAATTATTGGTCTCTAAGACCTAATTATTCAAATTCTTTTAGCTCCCCTTGGTGGCTATTAGCTTAGGCTAGGTTTTTTCTCTATTGTAACAAGAATTCAAGAACAGCCTCAAGATTAATAGCCACCAAGATCTTGCAATCTTGTTTAGAGAAGCATTCCTAAACTTCATTTATTCTTTCTTATGCACTTTAATTTTAGTTTTATCGTTCTCTTATCTTTTATCATGTTCTAGATCTTTTAGTTAGGGTTTTGAGATGTAGGGTGTTGTGATGTCATATTTATTGTAGATTTTGTTTTTTGTTATGTTCTTAATGCTTTCACGTCTTTGGCCAGTTCTTGAATAGAATGTTCATGTAAGTATGTGATATGTAAGTATGTGACGAGACAAACCAACTAATTCGCAAGAATCATGAATTCAGCAAATGCCGACCCAAGAATTAACGCGATGCGTGTGGTCACTTTAGGAATCCTTGTTCAAAATTAATGCCCAAAACAAATATATTAGTAAAAAAGGAGTTATTATTGCACGATCATTGGAAATAACTACAATAGGGAATTCGACCGGCAATTTTGGAAATCAACCTAAATAACTTGAACTGAGTTTATGTTTGATCCATTCGTGAAATCAAAATGCCCTAATGCTTTCAAATCTTAAATTTAGTTTATTTACTTGCTTTTCCCTAGTTTAGTAGTTAGACTTTAATTGTTTATTTCATCAACTCTCTTGGATTTTGTGTGTTCAAATAGTACTAAAATTAAGACAACCATACTCTATTCGGAGATATTACTTAAAATGATCTCCTGTACTTGCGAGTGCAACTGTAGGAAGTTGTCCATCATAGAATTACTACATGAAAGGTTGTGAAATTTGTTTACTTCTCTCTTATTCTCTCTCTCTCTCTCACACACACACACAAACAAACATATGAGCACATCTACAAACAAAATAACCAAGTAATCAACTTTGCTTGATATAGAGTTAGCTATTAAAAGAGAATTACCTTTTAGGTGTTATGCCTCGAGGGACATGTAAAGTATGTGTGGCAATAGGTCGTGTCGTGTCATTATCAAGTGAAACCCATTGCTTATCGATTTTTGATCGTGTTGTGTCATGTAGAGACCGTTTCTTACTGTGTCACGTTCATGACGGACCTATTTTCATGTCGTGTTCGTGTAATGACCCGTTTACTACAAATGTACCAATATGACCCGTTTACTACAGATGTACCAACCTATTTGACAATTAAATAACTTGCCACACATTTGAATTAAATCTCAAATTTTATTGGCTTTTAATAAATTAAATAATTATTAATACTAACCTTGTTCTCATTGGTACAAATTATTATAAATTTTGAAATTTTTTAGATAATATTTAAAATAATTATTATAGTTGATTTAATAATCTTACATTAGAACTATTATTCACGATCTTAAATTATACTATAACAAATCATAATCGAGATAATATTTTAGCAAAATTTGTTCATTCAGCAACTGAACGAGTTATCGTGGCAATCCACAAGTTGATCCAACCTAACTCGTTTACTTTCGTATCATAAACGGATTGACCTAATAATGACCCGATAAAATTCAAATAGTGTCATAACCTAATGAAAAGCCAGCCCATAGAACTTTACACATTTCACAAATTGGGCACGTGCCTTGAAACTTTGCCTTTCCCTTGAGGTATTATGACTTTCTCATCCAAGTCAAGTCCTTAGGGACCATTAAAACATGTCCTTATTGTCACCACACCTCACACAGCACCATTAGTTATTATCTCCACATATTACGTTCAATATTTTGACAAATATCTGATAAAGCATACTCAATCCTTAGAGTTCTCAACATTTTACCAACAAAATCAAAATTTCATGATTTTGTATTTTATAAATGTTGGTACCCCATGTATTCATAGGTTCCGCGGGGTAGGGAACACCTTGCCACTTGTGAAGGGAAATGGTTGACCGAGACTACCGGATGCCATGACAATAGATTTCAAGTCCTTGGTTCGCCCTCGGGGGACACTGGAGAGCTACTTGGTATATCGGGAGGCTCCAATACCAGGGTTGGAGCATAGGTAATGAATCGAATAGAGGAAGGATTCTAGTCCTTTGAGGGGACCCATCTTACGGGGTGGGTTTTAGCCGCCCCCCCCCCCGGGGTGGGACGAGTGACGGGCATTGGATGGATTGGATAAGGTGAGAGGTTCGCCCTCAATGATGCTTGCAGCTGCTAAATGGTGCCCTCAGATAGCAAGGGGGCGGTATCAATTGTGTTTCAACTGGTTATTGTTTTGTCCAAGTTGGTTGTAGTTGATGAACAGTGCAAGGCTTTGAGGCACAACTTATGCATCTTAATCTTGCCAAGAGTGACAACTTTTTAAAGGCACCATCAAGAGCCCAAGCACAAGGCGCTTGAGGCATAAAGCTCTGTTGTACCAACTCAATTTTTTATTATTTCACTGAGTTCGCTTCTAGTGTGACTTGTATTTTTAGTGGGCGCAGTTAAGAGCATCGGAGCATGTAGAAATAGAGCATCATATCTTTTTTGGCCTTATTAGATTGATAAGCGCATTTTCCGTGTCAAGGATTCAAGTACAAAGTCTTAGACTCCCTCCCGCTATATTTGCTATCTTAGTCTTCCCCCGCTCCAGTGAATCCACTTGATAAGTACTTAGCCATCGTCTGCATACATTTCTCTCTCCTCCCTCTTCTCTTCTCTCTCTACTTATTCTTCACCTATCCTACTCAACGCTCTAATATTTTAAACTATCATTCTTTATCTTTCATTATCACAATAATCGCCCTTCAGCATTTTCTCTCTTGCTCTTCATGCCACTACTTTCAACCTCCTTGTCTTCTTTTATATTTGAAGTGTGTCTCTCTTTGAAGAGTAGTACAAGCACATCACTTCATGCTCGCACCTAAGCGGCAAGACCATGGTGCCTCAGTGCACGTTGGGCCCCCAATACTCATGCCACCAAGATCTCATCAAGTATCCTCATCTTCAAACATAGCCTCATGTTAAAGGGGAATGAACACTATCAAATCTTAACTTTGTAAAAGATGAGCAAAGTCATGGATGTCTAAGAGGAGGCAAAATGTGTCCGCTCATCAAGAAGTAGAAGCTTAACAAGGTTACAAAAGATGGCATACCATGTGAATATTTCAATGAACCTAGATTCATTACTAAAGGGTCAAATTAGCACCTCCATACTACATGATTTACATAAAATAACCATGTAAATAACAAAATATTGAAGAAAAGATAATATCCTAAATTTTGATTTTTCCCTTAAAGGATTACATCCACATGGAATCCGTCTTGAATCTTCTAAAATCTTGATCCTCTACCAGTATCATGCAGCCTGAACACGAATAATCTACAAAACTAGCATTGTATTCAACATAAGAAATTAGTGGGCCCAATACAAAGCCAAATTACCTAGAAGACATGATATACTTGTTTAATGTTAAAGACCATGGACTTCCATCTCAAATTGGCCCGTCTCAAAACTAATTGACAATGAGTGGAGTTACCAATGAATCTTATTAATTAGTCCAGGATCTTTTAGGCTAATCAATGAAGAATATTAATATATTTAACACCCCCTCACACGTGACTTGGGTCAGTTGAGCACCTGAGGCTAGAGAGAAAACTCTGTGACCTTGGTTGGTTGAGCTCCTGAGTGACTTAGGTTGGTTGAGCGGTCGGGGCTAGAGAGAGAATCCGTGACTTGGGTTGGTTGAACTCCCGGGGAGTTGAGCTCCAAGGGCTAGAGAAAGAACTAGTGACTTGGTTTTAATTGAGCACCCACCCGGGCGTTAGGCGAGAGAGAGCCCGTTGGAATGGGCTGGAGAGAACACAAACAAGTGTGGATGAGGGAAAACTTGAGGCTATCTCTGATACCATGTTAAAGAACATGACCAATTGGCAATAAGTGGAGTGGCCCATAAATCTAATTAATTTAGTCCAAAATCTTTAGACTAGCCAATGTGGGATATTATATATTTTAACATTTCAGATATATCTAGATCCTCTCTCGTTCACTAAAAGATAATCCTCAAACCTCAATGCGCTATTAACCATAGTCAATGATAGACCCCACTACAAAACCTCGCAATCACAAAGTGACAAAAGATCTACATCTTGCAAGACAATATCAACTCAACATGATCTATCAAAATGCTAAATTACTTGAACTACAACAGAACAATAACCCGTTTATGATGAAATCTTGCCAAAATAAATCTGCCAAGTTCAATAAGGTGTCTCTGAAGAAGCACCCTTTCACATCAAGATTGCTATATATTGTAATATGTGGGTGGTAGGACTTTGATTTACACCCCAACCTGTTAGTGAACTTTTAGGCGTTGGACATACACGTGCCCTCTGCCGCTTGAAGCTAGCCTGTAGACCACCACTCCTCCAACATCCATTTAGAGCATAGAGTTTGAGAGTTTCGGGTAAACCAATGTGTTTAGACTATTTCTGTATAATAATCATGAACATAAATGTCTCATGGAGAGTTTATCCGATGGCCATTCTGAACATAATCTAGTGGCATGACCATTACTACTTAGAAGGACCTTTTGGCATCTCATTCAATTGATGCTTTCTTAATGGAGCTTTTGGAGAATTTTCATGCACAATCTAAGTTAAACTCGTTTGCAGAAAAGTTCAAGAAATTTATCCCGGAAGATTTTGCAAAACCACACATCAAGACATGCTCCACTCACATTGCCCTCAGGGCGCAGATTGAGATACTAGGAGCTCAACCATGTAGCAAACATCATGGAATTATTGTCGATACAAATTCCAAGAGGAAAGTTTCCCAATGAACTTTCTACCAAACAAACAAACCAAGCCTTATCCCACTAAGTTATGAACTTTCTACCAAAGCAAAGAAAATTTCATATGGATGATCTAAGGACATATTTGAATCATGCAATATCAAGAAATAATGCACTTATGTTGCCCTTAGGGCTTAAATTGAGTTGCTAGGAGCTCAATCATGCAGCATTTACGGTAAGGTAAGGAGTGCAAATGCTCGAGGAATGTCCTACATTTCTAACTTTGGACTTGTTTCAACTGTTGAAAATCAGCTTATCATTTTGTGTAATCACCAAATTGCAGGATAAATATACACGCTCTAGTTATATTGTTACTTAAAATTTTAAGAAAATTAATAAACAAGAAAATCAAACATACTGGAGGATCCAATGCATATGAAGCTTTTATATCATCCTCATTAATAAGATTCTTCACGAGCCCAGAGTTCCCAACAGATTCAGAACAATCCTCAGAAACTGCATGTTGCTGATGCAACTCCTCCACCACATCTTTTTGCATGACCAGCATCTGCAGTAGGAAACAAATAAAACACATTCATTCAACATTTGTATATTCTAGTATTCAATAGCCATAAAGTAGTATGCCATCCATTAATGTGATACTCTAACTATTCCAACTTTCCCAGAGTTTGTTAGGTGTGACGAACCAAGGAAGTTTATCAAACAAAGAAACCAGAATTTAACTGCTGCAAATTTAGATAAGTACACAATCTCAATGCTCTAGCCAGCTTAAGTTCAATTTTTGTTTCCCCCAAAATGGTGTCCAGGAAAATTCTGAATGCTTTATATGCATATAAACCTTTCAATGCTCCCCCCTTCCTGATCATAAATGGCAGAACTTTGGTACACAACATACCAGGCACTTCTGGCCAAATCCTTGAAGGATAAGTCAAAACTTCAGTCAGCTCTATACATACAACAAATATGTACAAACTGACGTGTACAAGGGCAAATCAAAAGCTTTAAAATTCTCATTCTAAAAACAAACAGAAAAACATAACATCTACTTGGTATAGCTTTAAATGTTAAACATAATAAATGTTCAAAGACAAAGTAATGCTCGACTGAAAATGACTAATCATATAAAAAGTTTATAATGCATAACTAGAAAACAAGTACAATGTTGATGCGTAATTCATAATACCAGCATCTCTGGACCCCGCCAATACTTGAGTCTGCTGATTTGATGACTGATGGATTGAAATGGGTTGCTGCTGCAATGAACGAATGAAGCAGTGTTAAGACCCAGCGGGTTGAACTCCAACTCCCAACCCAAGTTGAGGCAAGAAAAAGGAGCTTTGGAATTGAACCGAAAAAATCATTTGTGGTAACATGACACTACGATAAATCTTATTAGATGTTAAACATTACCACTAGGAAATTTACATGAAAATTCAGTTAACGAGCAAAATGACTTTCTCTTCTCTTCTCTTCTCTTCTCTCCCCGTGTGTACTTCTCTTTTCTTTTTCCTTTCAATTAAATCAGGCACTATCAAGTTGACATACATAGCATATCTATGTCAAAAGAACACGCCTAGCTAAGTTTGGGACATGATGGGGAAGTGCTGGTTTACCTAGGTGAAAAGGATAGAAACAAGTCCAGAAAAAAATAGAAAATAAAAAAACAAAAACGAAATTGAGACTTGTTGATGTCTCAGGATGCAAAATATCTAGTGGAAAATAGAGAAATTTCTGAAATTGTGCTTGTTTTGAAAATCATTCTTTTTCGATGCCGTTTAGAAACCATATATCCGTCGCGGAGGAACTCGCATTCAGAAAATGCGAGTTCAGTGAGCTCGCATTTGTTGGATGCGAGCTATGCGAAAAATAAAATTGTGAAGATTTTAAAAAATAATAATAATTTCATGACCTCGCATTCAGTGAATGCGAGGTCAAAACCATTTTTTTTTTTTTTAAAAAAATCGACCGACCTCGCATTCTGAAAGCGAGGTCAAAGCAATTTTTAAAAAAAAAAAATTGAATGCGTGGTCAGTCGGCATTTTATTCTGCCAGCCAACTGGGCAGAATCGAAAAAGCCCTTCCTCCTCCTCCTCCTCCCCCTCCTCCCCCTCCTCCTCGTCGCGATTGCAATCACAACCATCACCATCTCCTTTTCCTCCTAGCTCTACAACCACCAACATCTCCTTTTCCTCCTCCTCTACAACAACCACCACCTCCATTCCTCCTTCTCTACAACCACCACCACCTCCACTACTCCTCTTGTACAACCACTACCGCCATCACCTCCTGTACGAGCAGCATCACCACCACCACCATATTCCTTCTCCTCAACAAACACCACCACCTATAAAGGTAGATTATTTTTTTATTTTTGTGATTGTGAATATAAATGAGTTGGTATATGGGGTGAGGGGCTGTCAATAATTACTGTACGTAAACGGAGATGTTGAAATTTATTATTATTTGGGACTTTTTGTTGTTATTGGGTCACCAATTCTCTAAATTGGATATTGTGATGTAATTGTATTTGGTTATATTTAAGTTGTATATATTTAAGTTGAACTGCTATGTGAAAGTGGTTATGAAAGTGGTTATATTTGGTTATATTTTGATTAATTTTGTGTGTATCCCTTGTCGGGCATGTATTAATTTTTATTGAAGGTGGGATGTTGCATTTGATTTGTGCAATGCTCCTCGTCATGTCTTATCTGTCTTTCGAGATCAGCTACATAGTTTGCGCCCCAATGAGATACATTCGTCAATTACATTTCTTTTGCACTTTGTCTTCGTCATATTTTGTTACTTGCATACTTTTTGCCGAATTGTTTGGTATTAGTTTATATGGCAGCCATTCCCTGATGAGGTACTTGATATGCTTCCCCATTATTGCACTACTGGTCGTAACATATGGCGTGCAGTTACTTATTTGATATGTTGGGAGATCGTGGAATGTTATCTACCTCATCAGGTTATGCGACAGTTCGGTTTGCACCAACCCATACCAGATCAGAGATTGATTGGGAATCAAGTTGCACTCCATTTGATAGACCGCCGTGGTAGGGCAAACTACAATGATTGGGAATTGACCCACCGAGCTTATATAGATATTTGGGGGGCAAGAAGGGATGCAGTTGAGGTTGGTCTCCCATGTGCTGATACTACACATGCATCACATGATTATATGCAATGGTACCGATCGAGGGCGGTGGTCTATATATCCAATCCGAGTCATCGCCCTACTTTTCCAGAGGGGTACCACGGCAATAATGCGCGTGCAGATTATCTAGTAAGTAATTATTCATTTTTTGTTACTCTTTTTCTTTTTCAAATGACCTTAGTAATACTAATTTTAACTTTTATGGTAGATGGACTCCATGGCTAGATTGTACTACATGTCGTTGGACCACCTGAATGAGGACGATGATCCGGATACCAGTACTTGGGCACAGATCAGACACTTTGCTTCTGAGTCACTACATGCAATAGGCAAATTAAGTCGTCTTGATCTTCTGCCTCCGTCAGTTCCTGGTTACGTTCGACATCCACACCAGACACAGGATCCACATAGAGTAGATCTAACATCGCGGAGAGCTCCGCGGCGAGGGGGGCAACACAGTGGTGGTCGTCGCCGTCGTCGAGTTTCATCGCCTCGGCCCTATGTAGATGTTGGATCCCCTCATGTCAATATGCAATTCGAGGGTGATACTTCACAGATATTTTCGCCGATGCGCACTCCAGTGGGACCATCATTTTTTGGACCATCGTCCAGTGGTCCAAATCCGGCTCATACTGGTCCTAGTGTTTCAATTAAAGAACATGAACATGAACAAAACATAGGTTCGCAGTCGCAAATTGCTCATCCTACTCAAGAGCGAGCCACATCACAATTTTATGTTCGTCGGTCAAAAAGGGTTCCTAAACTTAGAGAATGTGGTACGGGGGGAGATTTGGAGATCATGGACATTGACATATTTTATTACTTTTGGCAATCATGTGTGATTGATGTCTGTTATTTGTATATTATTGTTTGCCCTTGTCGGGTGTTTTTATATTATTGTTAGGTTTTTATTTCTATTTTTTAGCCTTTGTCGGGCTTTTACATGGATGGATGTTTGTTGCCCTTGTTGGGTATGGTTGTTGGCAGGGAGAATGTTCGTAAAATAGGGGAGGTTATGTCAAAATTTTATAAAAAAATATGATAAATTAATAAATTTGCTTTCATTCGTGTAATATTTCCTTAATGTTTGAGTTTATGGTTTAAAGATAACGGTTTAGTGTTCCTATATGCCCTATTAAAATAAATGTTCACAATTTAGTGTTTAAGCTATTTTTGTCTTAGGGCCAATTCCTTTTTTAACTAACAAAATCATCAAACATTTTTATGCAATAGTGCAAAAAAAAAAAATCCCCATGACTTCACATTTGTTAAATACAAAGTTACATGCAAATATTTTTTATAAAAATAAAATTAAAAAAAAAATTCATTTGACCTCGCAATGAAATAAAATATATTTCAGTGGATTTTTTTTTTTTTAAAAAATTGCTTTAACCTCGCATTCACTGAATGCGAGGTCAGTCGATATTTTTTTTAAAAAAAACGGTTTTGACCTCACATTCCGTGTTAACGCGAGGTCATGAAATTATTATTTTTTTTTTAAAATGGTTTTGACCTCGCATTCACTAAATGCGAGTTCATGAAATTATTATTTTTTTTTTTAAATCTTCACAATTTCATTTTTCGCATAACTCGCAACCAACAAATGCGAGGTCACTGAACTCGCATTTGCTGAATGCGAGTTCCTCCGTGACGGATATATGGTTTCTAAACGGCATCGAAAAAGAATGATTTTCAAAACAAGCACAATTTCAGAAATTTCTCGTGGAAAATATTCACCGAGCGACAGAATATGTCACTTGCAAAATCTTCTGCTATCTCATACAGATTAAGCTTTATAGCAGGAATACTTGCCAGGATTTTCCTCTTTCCTCCATCAATATCAAAAGTCCTTTCAGCAGCCAAATCCTTAAATTTTTCATTTCACATGAAAATTCCCACAAATTTCACCTTATTCCTATTTCTACCCATACCACCCATGTTACAGAAATATCCGAATTTTATCTCAAATCCTTAACCAGTGTTGATGAAGTTTAAATATTTGTATGTGAATCTGTCATCATATACTTAAGATATTTAAGGTATTTATAATTTCCCTCCATTGAGATCAAGTATTCTAGCCAGGTTATAGCCCTAAGTTTCACAATGTAAGGAATCTTACAACTTTAACACATAGTTTACCCAGATTCCACACAAGATCTATTGTAAGCAATATAGTACAACAGCCACACTATATTACTTCGAGCCTCAGAATTTTGTGGGGTGGTTCTTTATCATTTTGGTAGAAAATTCATTGATACAACAAAATTAACAAAAATGGAAGCAGGAAAGACTTCACTCGCTGTTATTCTCTCTCTCCACATAGAAGATGTATTATCAAGCTCTAACAAGGAACAAAATGTGCAAAATGATAAATGTAAAATATAAATACCTATACAAGACCACTTACACAGAAAGTTTCGAAGAAAAAAAGAAAAGAAAACAAGTAACATAATAACTTTCAGTCAAGAAAACAAAAAACAACTTAAGTTCACCTGCTGCAAGAGGGAATTCTGTTGCTGTGTAGAGAATTGCTTATGATTCCCTCCACTAAGAGGCAAGCCAAGAAGGTTACTTTGACCCTGCTGTACCTGCTGAAACCGCTGCAGAAACTTCTCCCTCTGGTCAGGAGCAATTTCAGTTCTTCCACGGAATTGCCCCTAACAAATAAAATATCATTTATAGACTCAAGTATCTCAAACTAGACGTATGCATCAAACAACTAAACCTAACCCTTATTACATAGCTTATTTTAATAATTAAGCCACATTACACCATCTGTTCCATTTTGATTGTTTGCATTTCATAATTTATTTCTCCACTATCAAAAGTTCCATTAAGCACAATTTTCATAAATATCCTTCATTTCATCAACTTATCTTCAAGGCTTCGGGTAATATTGGATATCATGACAGATATACTCTGTTTCTTTAAACTGTGTGGCTAGACAACGAATCCAGTTAAAAGAATTTGAAGGATAGAATTGGATTAAGGAAATACATGAGTTGGGCCGGTCAACAGCCCACCACCCGCTGCATTCATGCTAAAACATACAAAGGGGACATCTATATAAAATAGGAAATAACATAAAAGCATGGTGAAAGTTCAAAACGTGAAGGCCATAAATTCGACAAAATTATGTCTTACAAAAGTCAAACCCATAATAGAAGAATTTAAAGAAAAAACTTTGCCACTTTCATTTCAGCTTGCACAAAATACGACATTGCCAAGGCAGCAAGAATGGTAACTGTAAAGATCAGCAAAAACATGAGAGAGTAATAACAGAACCACAAACCAACTCATTCTGGTTCTGAAAGGAACTTCCAGGCCTCCATTGTATACTGGGAACCACAGAAGGAGAGAACACCCTCCCAGCAATACTTGCAGCCTCACCTACATTTCCAGCATCAGCTGAGTCAATTCCATCACCAGTCTTGGCCGCCTGTGGCAAGATCATTCTATTACCCAACGGGGAAACCATCTGCTGCACCATCATGCCGCTACTTCCAAGTCTTTCCTCAGCTCCAAGAATGTTTCTTTTTGCAATTTCAGAAACTGAAGTCACAGGACCAAGGGATCCATTGCTTGAGATAGTGCTTCCAGAAATAAGAGGGACACTAGTTGATGGTTGGTTGGATAATCCACCTCTACCAACTCCTCTTAATCCAACTTCAGGAAGAGCTGGAGAAGCTTTATGGCCGGGGAAACTTGTAATGTCTTCTTCCTTTACTGAATTAGGGATACTTACAGGAGATGACGGAACACTAGCACATGCATTATCCAAGAGACCACTCGAAGAACTTGCACCAAAATGACCGGAGGAAGCAGTTGATGCACCAAGGAAATCACTTGTAGCTTTCACAATACCAGTAGAGGAATGGCTTCCTACTGGTGTTGGTGGAGCAGAAGAACCAGCTGGACTGCTTTTACAAGGGGGAGACCTTGCAACACTATCAGAGTAGGTGTCCTGGGGTGTGGATTCCTCAACTTCCTCTTGGTGTACTGCAGAAGTACCTTGTTGACTGGAAGGTGTAACTGTGGCCTGAACATATAATCAGAAAAAGTGTATTATATTCTCTAAAGGATAAAAAACACCTGAAAATGGTGATGATGTAGAGCTTCTGAGAGGCCAAGAGAGAGAGGGTAGCACATGATGTCATAGCTAAAATTTGAAAGGTCACCAACCCTTGGCATGCTGTTGGGGGTTCTGGGGGAATAAAAAGAAGAAGAAAGAGAATCAACTTTGAAGCAAGCATAGTAGTTAAAAGTGAAAAAGCGACCTAAAGCATGCTTTTTTTAAAAGCAAAGCGCACTGCTATGTATATCAGATACAGTTCTTGTAATTCTTTGTTATAGAATGCAGTAGTTAACAATATCACATGCAATCATTTGAAATAACAAAAAAACGATGCATAATTAATTAGATTCAAGTACAAAATGTTGCAAAGTTATACATCAAAGGTTCAAGATGCAATATAATATAATGACAAAAAAGAGTATGATGTAGCACTAAGATTGGGAGATCATAACTACAAGCGCAAGCGGATAAATAGAGAGGATTTGGGGCTGCTTTGGGTCTGTAGCAGTACCCTTGAACAGTAACCAAGGGGAAAAATCAAGAAAAGAGGAATCCGCGGATTCTTGAGGAAGAACAAAATAAACAAACAAATAACTAAATTCTTTAATCCATCAATCTGTCCATCTAAAATAATGAAGTAACAAAGCTACTTATAAGCTGTGAATCAACCAAAAAATTATCCTATTGTCTTTAGGATTTCTAATTCCTATCCTAAACATAACTAATACTACCAGAACTCTATCCATCCAATTAGTTTCCTTGAACAATTGGAAAAACTACTCAAGGTTCAATAAACAAAAGTGCTGGAAATTTACTGCAAAAATGTAAAAGACTAAAATACCCTTAAAAACCTAAACTTAACATAAGATGACTCCTAAGACATCTAACACTTTTTCCAGCTTCAAAACAGGTCTTGATTCTTCAGATTCCTAATGAATGAAGCTAGAGGAAAGTCGTAAAAATCCTTAATCTTAAACTTTCTTGTTGGATACATCAGAGTAACTTAAAAAAATGTTTCAAAGAATTCAAAAAAAAAAAAACAAAATGCGGGGGAGCAGAAGAGAGGGGGAAAGACATAAAAGACCATAATCTGGCGGGTGGGGGGGAAGAGATAGAGGGGGAGAGAGAAGCACAGCAAGGAGGCAGCGAGAGAGGAGAGAGAAGACAGAGAGAGGAGGCAGGCAAAGAGAGAAGAAAGAGGACACATATCTTGTTAGAGTTTCAGTTAGAGTATACTCAGTGGAGATCAGATCGATACTGATAAGGTTGATCCTAACCTAAAAATTTCATCGCTTCTCCCTTTCTTGCGCTTTTTGTGATTTTTCTATCACTTTTTTATCTTCGCACGCTCCAGGAACAAAGACGTGATTGCTTCTCACCTCACCTCACCTCACATTGCGCTTGAGCGCACGCTTTGGTCACTTTTAACTACTATGGAAGCAAGGTGTTTCAGAGCTTTAAACTGACTCCATGCACTAATATGTATCTACAGTCCACTAACAACTCCCCTATTGATGAATTAGCAAGACCCTCCTTCCCTTCAACTTCATGTAGGGTACTGATGCTTTATAATATACAACAATGAGTTTCGGACAGAAACTCAATAAATTCCAGCACAAACCATTACCAACCAAAAAGGAAAACAAGAAAATCATGTCATTAGTGTCCCTCGTTGATCCCCCAATAAAATATAAATCTCAGGTTTCGTCGCCCTTTGGATGCTGATTGAATTATTGCAGAAAGAATGAGGATGCTTAGTTGCATTCAACTTAGTGGTAAAAGGTCAAACTCCTACACAACTGCTTCACAAAGCAAAACCCAAGAAGTCCGACTGCTTCAGAAAATCATGCAGTGTTTTGCTTGAATTAACAAACACCATGAATCATGAATCTAATACCGTCTTGAGAAAGAAAAGGTAGCACCATTAATAAACTAGGAACATATTATGAAATGAAATGAATATGCTGGCCACACTCGCAAAGCGTTTATGAAACAAAATAAAATAAAACAGATTATAGAATTTATACTGGGTAGAAACTAGGATTTGGAAATGATCATCCCCTGAAAGAACACTAGAAAGAAGACATGAGAATGTCCCCATCCTATTCCAATAATGCTGATAAGTTCTGTGTCTATCCTCTGCTCTTTGTTTACTTATGTGAAGGATTTCTAGACTTAAATGAGAATGTCCTTGTCAAACAAGGAAAAAACCATATATTGCACAGCCATTAAAGGCCAAGTGCCAAAATCAAGCTCTATATATCTTCCTTTTTTTCTCTTAACTTCTATATTCAAGAATTATATTTTGTTTGACAAAAGAAAGATGGAAAATAAGATGCACCAATCCCATAGTTCTTAGATCAGAAAATAAAGACTACAAGATTAACCTCATTATGAATTAATATATGCCACTATAACCCTTAATCAAAACATCCCTTCCTTTAAAGCCAAAGTGGAGTATTTCAGTTTAATTTTCTCAATATAGATATCAATTATGCGGCAAGGACATAGGTAAGTCAACATTGGCTCCCTAGGGAAAAGGTCCTTTTTTCTATGTATTTGTCTAAATTCGTTCTTTTCTGAATTAATTATTTTGTGTACTTGTATAGATACTGTAAAATGATCAATCAGCCTTGAGGAGCCCGACCACTTATCACTACTCCTCCCCCGGCCATCCACAAGTAACAGCAACAGACAAAAACGTAGAGTAGTAGCTTTAACTACAAGACTGAACACTAATTCTATTAAGAGGTCCAGGGCTTTCCTAGGAGAAAAGCCCATAGAAAGGGCTCTCACTCACCGAAGGGAGAGTTAGAGCTATGAAGTTTTTGGTTTTCCCACAAACTAAGATAAAAGGGGTCCACCTACCCAACTCAACTACAGATATTAATTATGCAGCAAGGAAATAGGTAAGTCAACATTGGCTCCCTAAGTAAAGTCCCCTTTTCTCAATTTTGGTTAGTCATCACGGCCTCTTAAAGAGACAACCGTAAGATGGCCTAAACTCACCCTTACACCACCCCACTAAACAGAAGTGGAGACAGCCTACGGGGGAAAATGCAAAGGGGAACTAATAAAGAAGATACAAGACATTTGAAAGGGGATCTCAAGGAGACTCCTTTGGAATAATTAAACGGCAATCAAACAATTACAGAGAAAATAACATACAAGTGCTGGAGCAGCAGGTGTAGCCAAATGATTTTTCATGCTTAAAACTGCATTGGAGGCACTAACGCCCTGTCATACAAGAAGAATATGTCACAAATTACAGAGTCAGCAACAGGGTGAAAAAGAGAACAAAGCTTCCACCAAAGTATCAAGAGTATGAACATCCAATTCCTACATTTCAAAATAAACCAAGGCTCATTTCAACAAGTAAACATATATTTATCAAGCATAAAACTTCAAGCAAAAAATGAAAAGCCATTTATAAAAGCGGAAGAGATAAAATTAGCAAAATGGAGTACATATTCAATGAGAGAAATATTTCACCTTGACAAGACCAGGAGGGCCCATTGTTACCAGATCTTCAAGAGACTCCACCTTGTCTAAAGGTAAAGAGCTGTAAAGCTCGTCCACATCACTGAATTCATCAAAATCCTCCTATAAAAGAAGCATAATCCCATTTCTAGATTCACCAGAGGTTGCTGATTAAACTGAAAGACTAGTAGTGCAAAAAAGCTAAAGAAAAAACAGAAAAATATAATCCTAGCAAAGAACCATTTAGGTAAGCATAAGATGGATAATTAACATTTTAGCAGATTTCTAATTATTGCCTCCCACCAGGATAATTAAATGAAAGTACTCAATGAAAACAGAAACCCAATATTGTTTAATTATGAATGAATAAGAAAGCAACTAAGAATTTAGATGGATTACC
Source organism: Cinchona pubescens (assembly GCA_025175665.1). Taxonomy (NCBI): domain Eukaryota; kingdom Viridiplantae; phylum Streptophyta; class Magnoliopsida; order Gentianales; family Rubiaceae; genus Cinchona; species Cinchona pubescens. The sequence goes on from JANKKI010000223.1 coordinate 670,688, forward strand.
TGATTCCGTTCTACATAATCATCCAAAAAATCTTTAACATCATTAACTTGTTCAGGACTTAATTCATCATTGTCCAGTAGCCTCAAAATCAATTCGCATTTTCATTATATGAGCCTTGTGTCGAGCAATTGACGTCTCCAAATGTGTCTGCAGGAGAAAGTAAATAAATGAACTCGTCCGTCAATAACCATAAAAGCCAATGAGAAATCAAATGCACATGATTAGGATAAGTTCCCATTTCTTACCAGTCTGGGAGGCCTTGATTTCCCCTTTTTTACAGAGAGGCCCTCAATTTCAGCTTCAAAGCTATCAATTTGATTTTCTAGTTCACCAACCTACTCATAAACATAAGGCATCTTAACAACTATAACAAACATTGCTGATTTAAAGAAATTATACTGTTGAGGAAATAACAGTAGAAACCAAGAAGATATCAAGCAAAATATCAAATGTGAAACCCAAAGACAATACACAAAATACTGCTCAAAGGATCAAAGATTAAACCAAATAAACATAAACAGTTTTTGAGAACATGAGGAAACTGGAAAACATCATTTAATAGCAACTTAACTCCTAAAACATCAGGATGAGTCAAACTGTCTTAACACCAAATTTGAAAAAAGTTCCAATATGTCAGCATGAATTTGCATCACAGTAAGTGCGGGAAACTGATGCAATTCCAAAACAATATAACAAAACTGAAAACCCTTTCTACCAAAACGTAGACCATTTCCACTTAAAATAAATCAGAAGAAATGGAACAAAACTAACTCGTACCACATTATTCAACCAATCCCTAGTCTCTGATTTAGCTTTCTCCCTTGGATCCTAGAACAAGATGTAAACACATTCAATAACAAGCAAAAGTAGTGATGGACAAATAGGCTGCAGATCTATATAAAACAAATAAGGCGGTAGGCTTACTGTTTTAGGCTGTTGGCCCAAGCCTTCCTTTGAGAAGGCTTTTGTTTTGGTTTCCTTTTCACAGATTTTAAACCGTTCCATTTCGCGCTCAATAAGCTTGCGAGCATCCATGAGAGCCTGCTCATAAGAGGCACTAACCTATGTCAACATGTATCACAAGATTTATGGTCAACTCCTGCATAAGATTTATGAGATTCAAAATAAAACTCCAATTTAACAAATATATACATAAATAGAAACTGATTCAACAGGACAGATGACAGACAAAGGAAGGGAAGCAGTCCGCCAATGAAAGAAAATTAAGAATAAACGATGCAGCCAACAAGAAAGTCTAAGATTGAAGATTTTTGTGCAATTTTAGGCCTAAGGGGCATTTTAGTCTTTTATGTTGCCGCAGAAAATTACTAATCTCTTTGTATAGTTGAGTCTTATTTAGTTATTTTAATATATTAGGAGTTTATTTAGAGTTATTGTTGTTATAGGAATAGTCTTAGAGGTGTTTGCTTGTCTATTTAGAATAGGTAGCGGGAATTCTATTCCCAATAGAATTCTGCATTTTAGTTAGTTTTACAGGTTATAAATAGCTTTGTTACTACATTATTTTAGACAGAGAGATTGATGAAATAAAGGTTCAGCTGTTAATTTTTTTTGTTATCTTGTTTCCTTATGTTTTCTGAGATTCCTAGTCTTCTTCTTCCCTATTGATTTTCACAGAAATTTCTGTTCACGGCCCGAAACAGCCCCAAAATTCCTCTATTCTTCCGCTTGTGCTTGTAGACAAGATACCCAATCTTGTGCTACATCAATAAGTAAATAAACTCAACATACATGTAAAGTCAGTGCAACTGAAACAAGTATCCAACTGCCAATATCATATTAAACAATAAATGGGCTGAATTGAATACTCAAAAAAAAAAAAGAATCTAAATGAGACACATTTGCGGAAAAGAAACTTTAATCTCAATGTCTTAAGTGTTGAATGAGATTCAAATACTAAAGGGTAAAAGATCACATCCTATGCAAACTTAAGGATGTAATTTCTTATCTTAAACAAAATGATGCTATGCAGAACTGCAAATTGCTGGAATCCAGTGGCAAAGCCACATGTGAGTGAGGGTGGGCAATTGCACCCCCTCAACTTGCAAAATTACAAAATATAAAAGGAAAATTTTTAAGAATATTAATTTATATACTTATAACTGCACCCCCTAAATTTTGTAAAATTTCTTCTTTTCTTTGCTTTGTCCCCTAAAATGTTAAATAAAATCATACATTTTCAAAATTAAGAATAAGTGTCAATATAAAAATTTCAAAGACTTCTGAAGTTTAATTTATAGAATGAACATATAGTTTTTGTTTTAACTTTATTTTAAGTAAATGTTGTATAAAAATTTCGTTGTGTGGTATCCTCAATTCTAAAATCGTTTATTGTATTATAATTTTTTATTATGTCAAAAGTTAGGAAAACCACCATCGGATTCATATAATTGTAGGTAAAACTATTTTTCCTTAAAAATTTATTTTTACTTTGATCATTGTTCAACACCTATCAAAGCAGATGCTTGCCCCCCTAACCATAGGGTCCTGGCTCCGCCCTGCTGGAATCCCATTATTACCACGAAACGTACTTGGTGTCATAGTTCATACAATTAAATTACACATTAGTCAAAAGAACCAACTTGATGCACCTATCTGAAGAATCAGCGAAATGAAATGAGATTAAAACCACATTCCCTACAATTCGAAACCAAAATTAGCTAGTAGTATAAAAAAAGAGGCCTAATATTTCTTCAGTAACCCAAAATCCCAAGGTCAAAAGGGTCAGATTTACCACAACCCTCGTTATACTTTTTGTTGGGTCTGAAGTGCCAACATCTATACTATATAAAAAGGGACAGCCCCTTTTGGTGTATGTCACTTAATGAAATTTCTACTTTACTCTTTATTATGATTAATAATATCATGTTAAAGCACCACTAAACTAATAACTACCCTATAATAACTTCTCCCACTTTTTTTACTTATTTTATTTTTTTTAAATCAAACACACAAAGTGTGTGCCTTCCCCACTAGTTGTATATCATTGATCAAAATAGTTATCTATACAAAAAGTGAGTAAAGACTCACAAAGTTTTAGCTGTGCATCCACATCTCAAGATCAAACTTCCAAACTAAATCATAGTCTATATTATATATAAAGGTTATAAGTTAAAGCCCCTTTTGGTGTATGTTACTTAACGAAATTTCCACTTTACCCTTTATTACAATTAATAATATCATGTTAAAGCACCACTAAACTGATAACTACCCGTAATAACTTCTCCCTCTTTTTTTACTTATTTTTTTTAAATCGCACACACAAAGTGTGTGCCTTCCCCACTAGTTGTATATCATTGATCAAAATAATTACCTATACAAAAAGTGAGTAAAGACTCACAAAGTTTAGCTGTGCATCCACACGTCTAGATCAAACTTCCAAACTAAATCATAATCTATATTATATAAAAAGGTAAAGCCCCTTTTGGTGTATGTTACTTAATGAAATTTCCACTTTATCCTTTATTACAATTAATAACATCATGTTAAAGCACCATTAAACTGATAACTACCCTAATAACTTCTCCCTCTTTTTTTACTTATTTTTTTAAATCACACACACAAAGTGTGCGCCTTCCCCACTAGTCGTATATCATTGATCAAAATAGTTATCTATAGACAAAAAGTGAGTAAAGACTCACAAAATTTTAGTTGTGCATCCACATGTCAAGATCAAACTTCCAAACTAAATCATAATCCAAAGTTAGAGCGAATTTAGCAGCTCTGATTGCAACACTATTACTATCATCATTATTTAATTACATAGAACATCTATCAAACAAGTCAACTAAGGCATAGATAACCTGCAATAAGCAGCCAAAATATGCAGCAGAACTGGATTTTTCTTTTGATTTACTCCAGTCAAATTACATGCATGCTCACAAAAATTATTTCTTTAAGAGCATTTACAATTTTCAAACTTATTTAAACAGAAATAATAAAAACAAGGAGCAAAAATAGTGGTAGCAGTTAAAAAAATACCTTTTTATCCTTAATTTCACTGGATTGAATCCATGTCTTAATTTGGTCTCTGTATCTTTGAAGTTTTTTTATTTCCTTCTTCAAATCCGCCTCAAATTTCTCCTTCTGATTCGCATTGTCCGTATCATAAACCTACAACCACTTTTTTGGAGGGGCCAAATGAATAAAAATTCAACAATTCAAAAAAAAAAAAAAAAAACTCAACATGCATGCAAACCAATTAATCAAAAATAAATCAGAAAAAAAAAAAAAAACCTTGTTCCAAGTGCTATCGAATACATCGACGCCTTCTTGAACCTTCTTAAGAACCCGATCGATTTCTCCCTGTAGCTTTCGACTTGCGCCCATTTTCAATCTCGGTAGATGAAAAAACAACCTTAACTGAAATTCGTCAAATCCAACAAGAAAAATTAGGGTTTATCTCGATGATAATGAGGTTCAATAGAAGGGAAATTGTTTCTGTTGCCGATTGTTGTGGGTTTTTTTTTTTTTTTTTGGTATTTCTGGGGTTTTGAACTTTTGATTAAGGCAAACTAGTCATTGAGGCACTCATTACCGTGCTTAATACAGAGGACAATTAAAAGTGGAAAATGAAAACAAAAAAACAAAAAAATGAGTGATTAAAAAAAGGTTAATAATACTTTGTTTGGCTATATTATTACACTTTACTTCTCTTAATTATACAACTATATATTTTAGTCCCATTGACATTTCCGGTATAGATTGCATTCTTTAAAATATTATTTTGAAGCATTATTCGATGCATTATTTGAGTTATTTGAAAAATATTATTTTGAAGCATTATTCGATGCATTATTTGAGTTATTTGAAAAATATTATTTTGAAGCATTATTCGATGCATTATTTGAGTTATTTGAAGGGTAAGAAAAAATTTGAATAATTTGAATAATTTGAATAAGTGTTTCGATTGTGAAAATTGCAAATAATTTTTTATAATTAAGTGTTTTGATAGTTATTTTAGCACTAAAAGACAAAAAATATACATCAAAATTGAACGAAATAATTAAAATTAAAATACATAATCATGTTCGCTTTCTTTTCCGCACCACCAAACCAAATACTAAAACCATACACAAAGATAGTTGCTTTTTCACTGTTTAAAATATGAAACACACAAAATGATATATGTACATAGACGTATCGCAAAACGTGTATTTATTTAATATAAAATATAAAATATAATTTAAAATTTACTCTAGTATCTTTCTTTTTGTTGCACTAAAAGATAAAATATGTATACAAAAGTCGAATAAAATCAGTAATATCAAAATATATAATTTCGTTCACTTTTTTTTGGTGCCATCAAACTATGTACTAAACATCACACATAAAAATAGTTACTTTCTTGTCGTTTGAATTGCGAATATCAAAAAACAAGATATGTCCGTAGCCATATGCATAGGCCATTTATTCAATACAAAATAAAAAATATAATTTAAAATTTACTCTTTTTTATTCATAGTTCGGACTCCCCAACATAAGTTCGGAAGTCTGAACCTTATATACCATTTTAAACTCTATTTTTCTGACCATAATTCGAACTCCCCAACCTAAGTTCGAAAATCCGAACCTACATTCTCTTTTTTCCTTTGCCAGAAAAATTTAGATCACTGAATAGTAATGAAAAGTACAAAAAAAATTAATGCTAATATATCATATATGTGAATAGTCAATACATGTATAGGTGAATAGTGTAAATAATTGCTTGAAAATGTATGTAATGAATAGTGAAGGAAATTTTGAATTGTGAAAATAATGAATAGTGTTTTGGGAAAAAAGAAAAAAAAAAAAAAAAAAAAACTTACCAAAAATTATCTGTGTTGACCAAACAAGTTCTTTAGTAATTGTAGCAAAAAAAATAAACAGTGAAGTAAAAAGTAGCAAAAAAGAAGGGGGAATACAATCCATATGGGGCTATTATTCATATATTATCAATATTAAAATTAATCTAGTTAAATGACTAAAATACCATTAGTACTATATTTTAATTTTTTATGTATTTAAATTTTGATAGTGGTGTGATAATTATTTAAAAATAAACAAAAATAAACTATATAATATTTCAACATAATCTATATAATATATTTCTTAGTCAAATTTTTAAAATTTTTGGATTTCATTTTATATTATTTCGAATTTGAATATTTAACTATAGTGTCAGAACAATTCCCAGACAAATGGGTTTATTTTCTATTGAAATTTTTTTCTTTAAAGGTATTGTATGAAATATATTTTCAGTAAATTTTTTTGATTTTTTTATGTCTCTTAGTATTTTAGCTTTTAATATTTGATTTAAGCTATGCAAATTGCGATGTCAGATATAATATAATTCAATAATTCTAATATAAATACTATCTAAATTCAAAGATATCAATGTGTTATTATATTTTATTTTTTTCTTAATTCTTTTATAATTATCAAAAATCAATTAAATATACAAAAAATAAAAATATAATACTAAGGGTATTTTAGTCATTTAACTAGATTTTCTTGATATTTAAAATTTTTAAAGGATGAATAATGTGAATATGGGGGAAAGTGTATATTTTTATAGTTTAGAGGGGTAAAGTGTAATTACCCACTAGTTTAGGTGGCAAAGCGTTATTAGCCTTTAAAAAAAGTGGAGGAGAGAAAATAGATGAAGTAATTGATTATACTAATGAATTAAAAAATGATATTTAGTGTACAACTACACCAATCTTTACACTTATATATATATATATATATATATATATTTTGAATCAACATGAGACTTTCGTTAAGAAAGATTTGAATCAACATCAAGTGTTTCAGCTAAAAAAATTGGCCTAACAAGCCACGATCCAAAGCCTATAGCCGCAGCATGTTGGGCAAGAGAGTGAGTAACCATATTACACTTCCTATTTATCCACTGTATCTCTAAATCACTGCTATCCTTCAATAACTCTTTCGTGTTCTCTGTTACATTGCCGGAGACTGAGTAATCTGCTTCCCCTTCAACAAGTGCCTTGATAATAGTCATCGAATCACCCTCAATTATAAAACGCTAGTGGCTGAAATTTTTAACTAGAAGTATGCGGCTATACTCTCCGCGATGGAGGCATCTGTTATGCCAGGAAAGATCTTGGATATGCCAGCAACGAAGTTGTTTAAATGATCTCGGATAACTACACCAACTCCAACAGCCTTCATTTTGGAAAAAAACAGCTAGCTCTACATCAAAATTTACCTTCAGCCATTGACTTGCAGGGGGATTCCATCTTCCCGTCGATGCAGGCATTTTTGGGACTACATTTGCTTTTCTGTAATCAGCAAGGAAATGTGAGGGAGTTGTACACACTCTAAGGGGGTCCTGCTTCATTCTCTCATGGAGCACAGAGTTTTTACTGGTCCAAATGAGCCACAACAAAATAACTTTCTCCATCTCCTTCTTATCGAGATTACATAGGAGCTCTAGTAGCCATAATGTAGCATCACCTTGTTGATATTTAAACACCCTGGAATGGGAGAAGCTAATAGCCCATACCTACCTGGCAAATTGGCAATGGAAGAAAGTATGAATTAAAGTTTCCTCACTTCCATGGCAGTGCAGGCAGATGTTGGGAATCATAACTCTTTTTTGGATCAGTCGATCACAAGTGGGTAGGATGTTTCTGCAAGCTCTCTAGAGTAGAATTTTAATCTTGCCTGGAAAGCTTAGAGACCATAGGATTTTCCAAGATGAGTTATTCAGTGGAGCTCGATGAGGCGACTGTGATATTACTATTGTCTTTCTGTAGGTTGCTACTCAATGCTAGATGATACCTAGATTTTACTAAGTAGATGCCATTGGTGGTGTAGTGCCACATGAGTTGGTCTCTGCATGGATTTGAAGCAAGTGAGATACTTCTTATATGGTCTGCCTCCTCCGACTAGAAGAAAGTGTCAATCAAGCTAGACTTCCAACATTTAGCAGGTCAATCAATGAGATCAGCTACAAGCATATTTGGTTGATTAACTGGTTTCGGTGAGATCACCTTAAACCTAGATGGTTTGGGTAGCCACCTATCTGACTAAACATGAATTGAATCCTCCGTGCCTACTCTTCATCTGGTACTTGTGATAATAAGATCTCGAGCCTAGAGGATACTTCACCACTTGAATGAAGGTCTTGGGCCATCAATGTTGCAAACAAAGATGAGTCAAGGAAATATTTGGCTTTGACAACTCAAGCTAACAGAGAATTCGGATTCGTCGAGATGGGTCATGCGCCAACATTGCTTACCTAACATTGCACAGTTAAAGGCCTTCAATTGTCTAAAGCCTAATCCAACTTAGTCCAAGTAAGCCAATGTATTTTCTTTTTCTCATCACTATCTCCCCACCAGAAGTTACTGATGAAGCTTTGAAGTTCTGATATTAAAGAGTCAGGCAATTGGAAGCATGACATGACATATGTGGGGATAGCTTGGAGAACAGATTTAATCATGACTTCTTTTCCTCCCACAGATAGTTGTTTCTCTTTCCAACCTTGAACGCGTCTCCAAACTCTATTCTTGATGAATTGGAAAACCTCTTTCTTGCATTTGCCGATCATAGTGGGCAATCCGAGATATTTGTCATGTGCTCTCTCCTCTTTGATCCTTAATATTTCCAAGATATCTTTTCTCGTTTGGAGAGGTGTATTAGAGCTGAAGACAACTTCATATTTGTCCACATTAATCTATTGCCCTATAGCTGCTTCATAGATATCCAGTATTGCCTTAATGGTTTCCTTGCTTCCTGAACGACGGTATTTCCAAAAAGTAGAGTGTCATCTGCAAATAGTAGATGAGAAATCACGGGTCCATCATTACCAACTTGAATGCCTTTGAGATTGCCACTCCTTACCGCTTCCTGTAATAAGCATGAAAAAACTTCGGCACAAATGAAAAACAAGAATTGTGATAAAGGGTCCCCTTGATGGATACCTTTTTCAGGATTTAAGTTACCAAAGGAGTATCCATTCATGTTAAAAGAGTATGAAATAGTAGTAATGCAAGTTTCAACAAGATGGACAATTTTATCATCGAACCCCAACTTTGAAAGCATTTTAAGAAGAAAAACCCACTCCACCATGTCAAAGCTTTGCTCATATCCAATTTAATTGACGTGAGTCCAATCTTTCCCGAAGTTTTAGCCTTAACCAAGTGATTTATTTCATAAGCGATGAGAATGTTATCAGTTATAAGACAACCAGGAATAAAAGCTGATTGGGAATCAAAAATAATGAGGGAAGAAATCTAGTTTTTTACGAAGTCTATTTGCTAAGCTTTTAGTGATCAGACGATAAACAACATTACAGAGAATAATGGGGCAAAAGTGAGATACTATTGTGGGGTCTTGACATTTACGGATAAGGACTATAGCTGTAGAATTTAATTATTTATCAAAAACACCAATATTTAAAAAATTAAGAATAGAGGAAGTAATATCCTTTCCTACTATATGCCAATATTTTTTAAAGAAAATGGGGTTCATACCATCTGGTCCTTGGGATTTGAACGGAAACATTTGGGAAAGGGCTTTGCTAACCTCTTTCTCGATAAAAGTTTTTCCCAAATCCACATTCATTCTAGTAGTGACCCTTGGCTATACTCTCTCAAGTACCTAATTTATGCTTGTTGATGCAAGTCGAGATAAGGTGAAAATGCTGGCAAAGTAGTGAAGAATTATTTCTTGAATCTCAATGTCCTTAGTGCACCAAAATCTCCCAGTGTTCTGCAACCTAGTAATTGTATTTATCATTCTCCGCTGTCCGATGCGCATGCATGAAAGTATGATGTATTTTGGTCTCCTTCACGCATCCAATGCATTTTACTTCTTTGCTTCCATTTGGTGTCCTCCGTCTCAAGCAATTCCTCAAGTTGGTGCTGGAGAAAAGCTAACTCAGCATTAATCGAATCATTTATTTGACCTTTTGAGATGAGCTCAATCCTCTTAGTAATCTCATCAATATGCTTTTACATATTTCTGAACATTTTGATACTCTATTGCTGCAATCCATTCCTGTAGGTATCAATCCTAGATTTCAAGTTTTCTTTATCTCTATGGTGCAGCCCAGCATCATTCCATGCATGTTGAATAATATTCTCACAACCTATATCCCCTGACCACATGGCTTCAAAGTGGAAAATTCTTCCTTTCATGCTTGTTTGCTCTTTATAGCAACTTAGAAACCATCATTGCTAGACTTTAGAATGACATGTATAGGACTGCAATCAGAGCTTTTGGCCCAGAGTTTATAAGTTACTACTATGGGAGGCTAAAAGATTGCACCAAATGAGTTCACCACTACCCTATCTAGTTTGGCCCTTGAAACTCCCAGACCATGCCTGTATCTCATTCACATGTACGGGAAGCCACGAAATAGTTATTCAAATAAACCACAAGATTTTAACATTGTTCTGAGGTCTCCAATTTGTCGACTTGGGCTAGGACAAGCACCAATAGCTTCATCAATTCTTAACGCTTCATTAAAATCACCAACACAGATCCAAGGTCTTTGAGAGCGCATCCCTAAATCTTGGAGATTCTGCCATAAGGCCCCTCATTTTGCAACATTGGGTTCTCCATAATAACTTGTAAGGCACCATATTGGTTCGATAGGTCCACTTGGATAGTTGAGTCAATATAGAGTTTCAAATAGCTCTGGATTGCCACATTGATATGTCTTTTCCAAAGTAGTGCCAATCTCCTCAAGTGACCTGTAGAGGAGACTCCTATACCATGCATCCCGAGTTGATTTTTTATTTTATTTACAACATTACTTTATAGAACACATTGTTTGCATCAGAAAAACCATAGAATGATCTTTGCTCTAAATTAGATCCTGGAGTTCTCGAACTGTCCGAGGGTTCCCAAGGCCCCGGCAGTTCCAACTTGGGATACTCATTGCTCTCGGTGGGATTGGATTCCAGCCTTCGCCGTTTGAGAAGAAGAATTAACTTCTTGATTTTCTGTCTGTTCATTACGGGGTTTCTTCATTAAAGGCTCTCATCCATGGTGGCATCTCTATCTTCACCTATCAACATTTTTTTTTTTCGCTCACAAGGTGTGGGGGTTACTTTCAATTGGCCTTTCATAGAAAAAGTTCTCTTAGTACAAATTCGTCTTCTAGATTAAGTTTGTATATTCTCATCTGTATTATTTGCTGTTTCAATAATTGGTTTATTAGCCAGGAAAATGTCTAGGTACACCATCTCTATTGTTGGTGGAGGATTATTAAGAGTATGGGGAACATTTCCCACTAATCCTATTGGATCACAACTAGTTGAGCCTGGACTAGAATAGAGTCTGCTACAGTCTTAGTTGAATTTTCCAGCTGTGTAGGCCCAATGACCGTATTTGTTGAGGCAGTCTTTGTTGTTTAGATTGGCCTTTTACCTCTTAAAATTCCATTTAGCTTACCCGTCCCATCTTCTACATTTTGCATTTCGGGCTTCACAGGGAGTGGTGTTTAACTTGGCCCAGCTTCATTTTGGATGGGTTAATGAGCCCATGCCAACTACACCATGATCTGTATGCTCATATGACATATTTCCTCCCAAATTTTGAATTGGAATGATATCTCCAAGATTTCTTCCCATATTTACGTTAAGTAATCCACCAATTTCTCTAGAGTTATTGGGATTTCCAGTATTCTTGTAAGTAGCGGATCTCATATCTTTCCCAAAATTAGCATTCCCGTTATTTCCTCCATGTAAAAAAGTAAATAAATAGATAACGAAACGGAATTTAAAATTTTTACTTTCCTATCACGGATCACCTTGACTAATTTATGCGTAATACAAGAACCAACAGTATAGAGATTATACCTTAAAATTGCAGTACAATCTCTAATATGTTTGGGACGTCGATCCACAAGTCGCACAAGTGCCCGGCCTCTAATGGTATCTACACAGATAATTAAATCAGGAATGTTCACAAGATTGATTGATCTAAACCACGGAGTGCTAGATCCTTTTTTTCAAAAACGTGACTATCACGTTTCTCAAAAAATTTGACGGCAAGTCGGGTTTTATTACTATAAAATCCTTAATTCAAGAAGGAAAGGTACCGAACCATCTCCTATTTCTAGCGTTATTGGGTCCCTCACTGAACACTTCCTAGACGAGGGCAAAAGTTCTGCTTTTGCTCTACCTCCTGGGGGATTGTAAAGGGGGCGTTAATCTTATTCTTGCTTCTTCTCCTTCAAGTTCGGCCCTTTGCCACTTAAAAAAGAAGGTATATAGCAGCGGAAAGACCGAGACAACAACGGATACTCCATCGGTTAATAGGTTCTCCCCCTACATTAGAGTAACTACTAATGTCCTTCATGGGTATTCCGTCAAGCACTAGTACTAGACATTTACATATATCTTACATATATTCTGTCTAGCCGTACTAGTACTAGTATATCCTTTATATATATCAACCATATATATAATATAATATATATTTATATAATAGTTTAGAATCCCAATCAAATTGAGTTTGGGAATTACAAATCCCAATCAGTTTGGGTATATGAATAATTATAAAACCATTAGGACTATTAATATATCTTACATATTAACTCCTAATATTTATAACTTATTACAATTAAACCCAAAAGTTAATTTATTTTATAAATTAATCCATAAGTATCTCATACTTATCAAATCATTTTAATCCTGAATTAATTATCCTTAAGTGTGTGACCCTTTAGGTTCCCAATCACGTTGGCAATAAGTATAAATTATAATCCTAAATTAATTAGGATTAGATAAATTAAACACCTTTAATTTATCATTAATTCTCCAATTAATTAATTTCCACTTATAGATCAATTGATTGGTTTCTAGCAAAGTATCATGACCCAAGTGTTGAGATATGTCAAGTGGTTCGACATCACCCATCCGTGACTAGTTCCCCTATAATTATTATCCTTTCACCAACCTATATCCCGATTAATTCAAGAGTACAGATATAATGCCAACTCTTATAAAATTAATCAAATTTACTTCTTTTCAAAATACAACTCACTTGAAATAGAATTTAAGACACTCTTAATTCTATTTCCACTTTGTGCAAAGATTTTCGAATCGTATTTCAAGAAGTGGCCATACTGGGATATACTCTCCTATTATAAGGAGTGGTGAATCCTCTATTAGTCATATCTTATCTTATCATGATTCATATTATACCCAAACTCTACAGTATGTGCGACTCACTAAGAGTAACGACTAATAGAGCCAAAGAATAATAATCCACAGTCAAGATAAACTCATGACCTCAAGTCAAAGGACCATTACACTACTATCATAAAGAGATTAATCCAATGGCATTTAAATACTTGGGAATAATCCGTGTGGAATACTCTTAGCGGGTCAATCCGATGCACTTATTCTTAATAATCATCCACATACACTTATGTGCTAATATATAAGTGTCATACACTACGATTAGGAATATACACGAATAAAATATAATTACATCATAACTCTTTATGATTTCACATATAAATATTTTATTCGTAAAATGCCATATTACAAAATATACATAAATATAAAAGTGTAATTTATCCCTAAAATAAATTGGCTTTAGGGCATACATAAACACTCCATCCCCATGATCACGCAACTTATCTATGCTACTTTCTTTTGGAGCATCATCTCTCTGCCTGTCCTCCTTTCTAACCCTCCATTGCTGTCTGGAATTTGAGTTCATTGATACCCGTCGCTCATACTGAAAGTCCTTCATGCAAGTATTATGTTCTCTAATATGGAATTCACTTTTTTGATCACCAAGTCCCAGTCTACCACAATAGTAGAAAAAGTTTTGAAGCCTCTCAAATTGAAAATAGAATATGCACCTCCATTGATAAACTGTCATGAAAAATAGCTTCATAAGGCATGGTAGAGGCTTAGAGACCTCCAAAACAACTCTAACCCTATGATATTCACCCTAATCCACTCCATCAATCCCTATATCCACAGCTATAGCTTTACCAATTTTATCTCCTAGAAGCAGGCCAGTGTCTAGATCTATCCGATTAGGAAGGAGATTGTAAATTCGAACCCAAAAGGGACAGGTATCGAAGAGGACCTTTGAATGTTGAACATTCCCATCAAATTCTTTTAATAACAATATATGCTTATCAAAGAACCATGGGGCACCCATCTAAACTTTGTGCTTATCAACTGCATCATAGAATTGGAATAGGATAAGATTTTCCCCCAAGGTGGTACACAAGACACCTTTTGTTGTCTTCCATATAGATTTCATCGTGTTTATTAGGGCATCATTGTTGATTGGCTTGGAGCATAATAATCTCCCAATGAGACACATGGACCGTCTCTCTGTCTATCTGTTTGTTTGATAACGATATGTTCAAGATCCTGCGATTTTGTGATTTTTAATTTATTACACAAAGTTTCCAACTCTTCAGCCATCGACAAGCGGTTGGGTAGTCAACAGAAAGCATTGCCAGTCTGAACTAGAGGGCAAGAAATGGGTAGGGCTCGAGAAGAGATCTGCAGGAATAGAAAGCTACAGGGAGATAGTTAATTACAATATAAGTATAATGCGGCAGAGATGGCAGATGGCAAAGAGTGACAAGATATAGAGAAAGAAAACATAAAAGAAATAAAGTAAACCAGATAGATATTGAAACCATTAAAATAGTAGAAAGAATAAAGAAAAATGAGAAAAACTCTCACTAGGATAACCTAAAGGAAAACTTAAAAGAAACTAGAACTTGCAAAGGCAAGAGAGAACCCATAGAAAGACATCTCATGGGACTGACCAATATTCTTTACACTTATATATGATGGAAAATACTTAGATAGACCTGATATTTGACATCACTTGTAGACCTTGTGGTCTCTTAAGATTTAATCTTATGCAATATTGCTTACATCAGCTGACGTCATATATTTCATAAGATTTAATCCATACTATAAAGTTTACAAGTGGGGTTAAAGATCAGGTGTACCTAAATATTTTCCATATATAATATATAGTTAGATGAGATGTACAATGATATTGCCACACAATTTAACTTATTGCCACAACTGTATTTAACAAAATGTCAAAATCATCATTTTCAAGTCAACATAAAATTGTTGTCTCATTCTTAGGACTGTAGATGAAGTAAGGTGGATCCAAGAAATAATGGGCCAAGCCTAAATTAAAAGCGGGTTGGGTTGAATTTAGGCCTAAAATATTTTTCAATCTTAATGTAAGCTTGTTTGGGTCGCACTTGGCGCAATCGAACCTAATAACAATACACATATTAATGAAATTTATAATATATATAATTTATTTACTCTTACCATATCTATATTTATAGTAATAGATAAAAGTGTTGATGGTGAGGCTAATGCACTCCTAACATGTATATCATTCTCTCGCATGTCTAACTTTTATGTAAAGACAAATAAATTCATCCACAGAGCATCGCATTCCCTTGCATGCCTAAATTTAATGTAAAACAAATAAATTCATCTAAACTTGTAATGGAATAAATAAGAAGAGACAACAAGAGGTTTGGTGGCAAGTTTTCTTGTTACCCATTGTTCAACTTTTATAGTTAACTACTTTGTTGGATTTAAAGCAGGTTTCATTAGGCAAACTTACATTTTTTTAACGTCTCTTATGCAACATAGGCATTTCCATGTATTTGTAAGTGGGCAAACTCACATGCCATCACTAAGAATGACCAATGAAATTTGCATGGTTCTATAGACCCTTACTGCTTATGAAATTCACATGAATTAAGGGATTCAGCATCTGACACACTCGTTCCATTTTGTTCATCCCAACCGAAATTGCAGTCATAAATTTTTATCCCTATTGTGTCTCTAGAAAAGAAGTCAAAGCATATTAACCCTATACTATTATAAACAAAGCATTGATAACTAACTTTACACTAGCATCGTTCACAATCTACATCTGTTGATAAAAACAAGTGAGACACATCGGATACTTGTCAATTTTTCTGCCTGTTAAGGAAATTCTTTAAACTTAGTAACTCACGATTCAATACGTAAAACAACTTACAAAAATATTGGCACAACCTTATTGCTTGACATTATTATGATACGAACAATTTAATAAATGGTTAACCCTTTTGAAGCTGACCCTTACACATAATATATAGGACTCTTTTTTTGAGTAAGGAATAAATAATACTTTTTTTCCCAATTGGAAGTTCATATTATCCTCTATGAACTTATAAGATGTTATGTGTTCAAATCTATTTAGTTAACCATGCGTAACTTTGTGCATGAAAATGGATAATTACTCTAAAACAAAGAACACAAAGAAGTCAAAAGCGGATAAAAAAAATTGAATGCAAATTATAATTATTTCTTAAGGAGTCTTTGTTTTTATCCTTGTAAATTCGTTTATTTTAGAAATAGCAAGTTAAATATATGGTATCTTTTGCAAAATTATTAACTTCTCTTCTAGGACAATATGTATTGGTTTCCACATATAGTTGCAATCAAGTATTTGTTGTTTCTTTTCACTTATATCATATATCAACTTGAAAAATTAGTAAACTTGATACACGAATTAAACCAAAAAAAAATTCTTAAAGTTCCATGTTCAATTAATTCAAATAATTGAATCAAATAGACTAAAGCAAATACAGTTTAGCTTTTTCAGGAGCTAAGCCAAATCTATTGGGATAAAATCCATTAATCCAACTAAACTATAAAATTTAGTTACTTTCAAATTTTACTCTTAATTTTGGAAAATATAGTTAAACATAGTTTTGTAACTCCATTGTCCCCAAAACCGGTAGCCATCCTCCGTAGCTACATACCTATTCCCCATCTCTCATTTCCTTCCCTACTACCCATCCCCACCCTACCCCCTTGCTACTATCCTTCCTTGAATCTTGTTTCCTTGTCAGTAGAATACCCTAACTACTGACACCCCCTTCAGGAGTTCCACTGTGCATATTATGCACACTTCAAGTCCACATGTGAATTTTTTAAAAATTTAAATAAGTACCGCGAACTCTACCAAATGTATATACTTCCATATTAAATTTATATTAATGAAGATTTTCATCTTTTGTAGGAAGAAAAGGAAAGCAATTGACGTAGTAGTGGAAAAATTCAACATTTGGTTACAGTACAAAATCAACAAATAGACTAAAATGATTTTTCTTATGCAATCTAGCAATCCCTAATATGTTTTGTCTAATCACAATTTCAAAAATTACAAAGAATATTAGGTACTTTTTTCCCATAGTTATTGAACCCGGCCCGGCCCGTCGGTTCAACCGGTGAACCGGCCTGGTGACCGGGCTGGGTTCCTTTAGTGACCAGATAAGCAAGGAACCCATCGGGTTTCGTGCAACCCGGTTCAACCAGTAAACCTGGGAACCCGGTCGGGTTTGGAGAAACCTGGCGGGTTTGATTCTCCCGATTGAGAAAAAAATCAAATTGTAATTGTCAAGTTTTGAACCAAAGACATTTTAAATAATAATAAAAGGTCTTACCACCTAACCATATAAGTTTTTGGTTATCATATGCTTCTTTTTTATTTATATACTCTCCAAACTCCATTTTATGCATTAAATCCTTTTTAACTCTTCATGTAAAAAGGCAATGTAAATATTGAAAGTTACATTTATAGTTAAATTTTTTTAATAAAATATGTTTTTATCAAATTTTTCACTATATATCTTGTATTTAATAATTTATAGATATTATATATTAATAAAAATATATTTAAGTGACCCACCGGTTGAACCAGTAACCCGTTGATCCACCTCCCTCGCCGGGTTCCTCCCCGGGCTGGATTTAATAACTATGTTTTTTCCTTAGTTTCCTTACAATCACTGAAGAACAAACAATGAGTTTAAAAATATATAATTGATATTATTTTCTTTGACTCATAATAGCAAAAATATACATGTGAGAAATGATTGCATATTTACCACACTCAATATTCATTGTTGATTTGATATGACACGATTAAGAGGACCTAGTAATATGCTCACGGGCGAACTCATATTTTTTACATCTCTTATGCAATGGATATAGAACAAAATAGGCGGTTCGGCCCAGAAAGAAAAAGTTAGGCATTTGCGTGTATTTGTAGGTCGACAAACTCACATGCCACCGCTAAGAATGACCAATGAGAATTTGCATGGTTCTGTGGATCGTTGCTGATCATGAAATTCACATTACTTAAGGGCTTTAGCATTTGACACACTTGTTCCATTTTGTTAATCCAAACCGAAATTGCAGTCATAAATTTTTATTCCTATTTCATCTCTAAAATGGATTAGGAGCATATTAACCCCACATATAAATAAACAGTTGTAACCAACTTCACACTAGCACCGTCCATAATCTACATCCGTTGCAAGAAAACAAGTGGGATGCATCAACATGCTTGCTAGTGTTTCTGCCCATTAATGTAACTTTTTAAAAATAGAGTCTATTTTTCATTCATTTGATGACATATTAAATTTGGCTGGCGAGAAGGATTGCCAGATTAAAAAATTATAGTACAAAGGAGAATCGACCGTCTTTTTACTAAGCATGAAGTTTAAGAACTTTCTAAGCCTTTGCAACTTGCTCTTGTAGGAAAGTTTTTTAGGGGGAAGCTAAGTATGGAGATTTTACATAAAATTTTTCACATAATTGGTTTCAAGGGTGGATTTTCTTTGGGATTGCTTGACTTCAAGCATATTCTTATTAATTTCAATCTCAAAGAGGATTATTTAAAATTCTAGCTCAAAGGAATTTGGTTTATTCATGGATTTCATATGAAAGTCTTCTAATGGACTCTAAGTTTTAGTTCAGATATTGAACCCTTTATAATTCCAATCTGAATTTTATTGGAATCTTACTATTGTATTTTTTAACAAGGCATTGTTGTTTTCATTGGCTCAAATAGTGGGCAAACCTTTGAAGGTTGAATTGGCTACTATATATGCAAGGTTTTGGCCAAGCTTGGCAAGGGTAAGTATTGAGGTAGATTTGCTTTCATATCTCTCTTCCAAAATTTAGCTTAGATTAGAAAATGGAGCATGTTGGCAAAAAATCACATATGAAGACATGATATTTTATTGTACACAATTCATAAACAAGCCACAAACGTAATGATTGCAAGATGGGAAAACAAAGTTCAGATGATCATGCACCAAATAATAATATTCAGAAGCCTGATAAAAATAGAAGAACGTGGTATTGATGATCAGCCTGTTGCTAAAGTTGATCATGATGGTGGTGATGTTAAAGGTGGTCAGGTTGGTGGTGCTGCCCGGCAAGGAAACGAAGAGCTACGGCGAAAAAGAACTCAAAATTCAAATATTGGATAAACTCCAAAAAAATTAGCAACAAAATCTGGAAGTAATATTTCAACAAAATCCCTAATAAACAATAGTTGAAAATCCTGACCCTAATCTTGGTTTGAACCTAGAAAAAAAGGGAGATTCAAATCATCAACTATTTAATTCGATTATGGATGTTCTAGAATCATTGAAATCCAAGGAAGTTTTGTTAGAGATTTTGGACTAGTTAGGGTTAGGGTTTTTCCTTGACATTAATTCGTTGGCAAAGAAGATACTGGATCATCATGCATATGCTTTACTTTCAAAGGAAAATAATTTGTAAGATGAATACTCTTCCCATTCAGACCTTGATCCAGTGGATTTGGAAGGTGATAGGGCTACGCAGATGCATGCATAGAGAAGTTCTGCAGAAAAACATTCTAAGAAGATAATTCCATATGATGAGGGTGAAATATTGGTTGGCAAAAAAGAGATTGAGGAAGAGAAAAGTGTTCATAGCTGGCCCGTCATTTGTTACACGAAATGCTTCCGAATCTCTCTTACAGCTTTCTTCATTTCAATCATCCCAATGAATATACTTCTTTGGAATGTAAGAAGAATTGGCAATAAATCCTCCATCATATGGTTAAAGAAGTTGGTTCGTATGCATAATGTCTAGCTTTGGCCTCTCTTTGATCCAATACTTGAAATAAATTAAATTAGGGATTTGCATTAAAGATTAGGGTTTGTGTCATGATAACTCTAGTAAATTAGAGTTATTTTATCTTTAAACTATAGCTTTTGAGTAGTTTAACCCGTATTTTTGGTATTTAATTGAGTGTTTTGATCTAATTGTGTTTATTTTATTTTTGCATTAACTTTACTTTTAAATATTTAGTTATTAGTATGAACTTTTGTTAATTTTGGGTTTAATTAGAAAAACTCATCTTGCTAAGATATTGCAAGAGAAGAATTAAGGGGATGAAAAGCAAGAGTACAAGAAGCCAAGGTGCAAAGTGCAATTTAATGAAGACTGAAGACATGAGCTGAAAAGAGCTTGATGTCGCGACACCGAATAATTGATGTCACGACATCAAGGCAAAAATTTGAAATTCAATTTTTAGCTCGATGTCCGACACCAACTATTTGGTGTCATGACATCGAAGCATGTTTACATAATGTATAGGGCAAGTCTTGTAATTTGATTGACAGCTCTTCGAATACTCTCTTGTAGGACAAGGATGTACACATAGTGGTAGCGTAGTTAGTTTCTAGATAGTTTTAGTTGTAGTTTTAACTTAGAACTCAAGTTTCTTTTTAATCAAAGTTCTCTTTTAATTTCTCTTAAATCTTGATTTAAATTCCTTGCAAGCTTTAATTTTGATTAGATAATCTTAGTGAGTTAATCATTAGCTATAAGTAGATAAAATTTTTACTTTCTTTCTAGTTAAATTTCTTGAAAATCTAGTTATTTCTATTCCAAACTTTCTTAGGATTCTTGATAATTTAGTGATTTCTAATTTAGAATTCCATTTCCTTGTTTTAAATTCAAGTAATTTTCTTAGTGGGCTTTCTTTAATTAAATAAAAAAATTTAAAAAAATTTAGTTTAAAAATTAGGTCTCTATGCAAATTTCATTAGTTTTAATTTAGTAAAGGCTAGAAATTGCTTTGTTTTCATCTTTCTTATTACTAATTTTCATAAGGATTACTAGCTTTTTAATTCGTGTTTTACTTTAGCCAATTTAGTTGATTTTGATATAATTTAATTGCTTTTATAAGAATAGATTAGTTAGTCCCTTAATTAGTTGTTTGCTTGCTTAATTTGAGTAGAAATTACTTGCTTAATTTTCTTGTTCTTGGTAGTTAAAATAGTTATTTAGTTTACTTGTTTGCTTGAGTTTGTTTAGGTTAGATTATCTCAATTTATAGGTTCGTCTAACTATGCAATGACTCTTGAATCTCAATACTTGCTAACAAGCAATGCTCGAGGAAACGATCCTGCTCATCCTCTACTATTATCTACCCGTATACTTGCGGGTATGAGGATAGAGTTTAAAGGATTTGTATGGATTTTTTATAACTTGTTTTTGTATTGATTGATATATATCCATAGCACGAAATAGTTTTTGGCACCATTGTCAGGGATTGTCCTTAGTATTTTGGCAATATTGAGAGCTTTAAGGGTCGTATAGATTAGACAGCACTTTTTCTTGTTCAGTAGTTAATTTTAGTTCTTAGTAGTAGTTTGTAATTGTTTATGTTGTTAGTTCTTGTTGTGAATTGAAGTGGCACTTGTGACTAATTGGTTGTATTTACTTTTTATAGTGAATGGTAAGAAGAGAAAAAGAGCCTTTGATTTGTTTAGAGAGAGAATTAAGGGAAATTCAAAAGGCAAAAAGAGTGTAACAAGAGTTGAAAAGACTTTAAATGGAGAATTCTCAACAAAATCCTAGAATGTTGAATGAGAATTTGGGTAATAATGTTAATGATGATCAACTAGAGGAGATGGGAAATCATGGATATGAGCTAACTTTAATGGAGGACTTGGAAATAATGGTAGTGATTTTCATGATAATGGTTGTCCTCTTAGAGACTATTCAATGCCTAATTTCGATGGGACTACTTCTAGCATTGCGAGCGAACAATTCTGAAATCAAGCTTACCCTTGTACAAATGTTGCAAGCTCATGTGATGTTCAGTGTAGAGACCCTAACAAGGATCTCTACACGCACTTGATGAACATTGAAGAAGTTTTAGATACATTTAAATTCAATAGAGTTCATCCGGATTGTGTGCGCATGAGAGTTTTTCCTTTCTCATTGAGGGATAGAGCAAAAACTTGGTTACAATCACATGCTCCAGGAATGTTTACGACCTGGAATCAATTAGTCCAAGAATTTTTGGCCAAACATTTTTCTCCCTTAAGGACCGCCAAACTTCAAAATGAGATGACATCATTCAAACAAAATATTAGTGAAAGTATTAGTGAGGCTTGGGAGAGATTCAAGAAATTATAAAGAAAATGCCCACATCACACTATTCCTCTTTGGTTGTAAATCCAAACATTTTATAATGGCATGATTCAAGAGACCAAATCAATTGTTGATGCATACGTGGATGGTTCAATATCCTTTAAAATGCCGGATGAGGCTCAAGCACTATTTAATAGGATGGTGTTTAACTATTATTCTCATGGTCCTATTGCTGCAACTGGTGGCTTAGCAACATGTCAATCAATACTTAACATAGAGGTGTTTTGAATTTGAATGTAAATGACACATTACTCACTCAACCAGATATGTTTATGAATGTCATTAATAAATTCACAAGAGTTTTGAAGAATTTTGGGAGATCAAATATCATGAATGCCATGGCATCATCATCTCAATTACCTCTTGTGTGTGACTTTTGTCTCTGATAGGCATTTAAATAGCGAATGTGAAGCTTCGTTTGGGCCAAATGAACAAGTGAGTTATATTTCTAATCAATTATCATCTTCAAGGAGTCCTCCCAGAGTTCATGGAAATACTTATAATCCATCATGGAGGAATCATCCAAACTTTTCTTGGAGCAATACCAGCAACCAACAAAATCCTTCTTATCAACACAATCCTCAACCACAAAACTTTCAAACCCAAGCCTCAACTTCTTCCTCTAGGCCTTGTCAACCCCCTCACCAAAGAAATTTCCAAGTCAACTCCTATCCATCTATCAACTAAATCCTCCTTGTCCTAACAATCCAAGACCTCAAGTCCCACAAATAATCCTCCTCTACCTTTGAATTACAATCAAAATTTCTTAGAGAAGGTGATGAATTTCAAATGCAATGGGATAACTTGAGAAGGTGAGAGTCAAAGAAGAGAAATTGAAAATCAAAAGAGAGGGTTAGAGAATCAATGGAGAGAAATAGAGAATCAAAGAAGGAAAAACGAACACCAAATGAGGGAGTATGAGAACTTAAGAGCCATGAAAAGGAATTTGGAGGTCCAATCGGAGCAATTGGCTAAACAACAAAATGAAAGGCTTTTGGGAGCTTTTCCTAGTGATACAATTCCCAATCCAAGAGAGCAAAATAGTAGGGAACAAGTGCAAGATATCACACTTAGAAGTGGCAAAGCATTGGAAGGGAAAGTTGGAGAAGGATTATTGTCAAGAGCCAAGAGAAGAAGAAAATTGAGGATAGTGATGGAAGTAATGGGGAGTCTTCAGTGGGCTTGTTTCAAGGTAAAATGATCAAAGAACATACCAAGACCAATGAAAAATATAATGTAGACAAAGATCCCACATACCAATTGTCAAAGCAAGTTAGAATTCTATTTCTACAAAGGTTGAAAGAAGAGGAAAGGAAAAGAAATTCAAGAAGTTTCTTAAGATGTATAAGAAGATTAAATCAATATACCATTCATATAGGCACTTGAAAATATGCTCTCATATGCCAAATTTATAAAACAAGTTCTCACGTCAAAAAAGAAATTACATGGACATGAAATATTATGCTTGATGTAGAATTGTAGTGCATTTTTCACAAAGAAGTTGTCTCCCAAACTTAAAGATCCCGGTTCTTTTTCCATTCCTTGCGAAATTGGTGGGGTTTAATTTGGGAAGGCCTTGTGTGATTTGGGGGTCTCATGCCTTATTCGGTCTACAAAAGGCTTAGTAGAGGAGATTTGAAGCCCACAAGTATTTCCTTGCAACTTGCAGATCGAAGTATTAAATGTCTAAGACTAGAATTGTTGAAGATGTAACCATAAAGATAGGCAAGCTTTATCTCCGGGCGGATTTCATAATTTTGGACATGGAGGAAAATGAGGAGATGCCCATTATCCTAGGAAAGCCCTTCCTTGCAATTGGGTGTGCACTCACGAATGTACAAAAATGAAAATTGGCATTTCAAATTAATGATGAAATTGTTACTTTCAATCTTTTGAATTCATTAAAATTTACTTCTATTTATGAAAATGTTAAGAGCATAAATTTAGTTGATGACCATTGTAGGTACAAATTGCAGAAATTTCTATTAGAAAGAGTTTTGTTGAATCCAAGTGATGTAGTCCAAGAAGATGAAGAAATAGTGGAATGTTTGCATCAATAGGAGAACAATGTTCCAATGCAAGAGAATGAGGAGGGAAATAATGATAAAGGTAAAGGGGGTCTCTGAACAACGAACCCCCTAAGGTGGAATTTAAACCTTTTCCTACTCACTTGATGTATGTTTATCTTGGTAATAATGACCGGGCTTATTCGGAATTGTGAATGCTTCTTTGACTAGTGAACAATTAGATAAGTTGGTTATGGTGCTCAAAATGTATAGAAATGCTATTGTTTGGTCTATTGATAACATTAAAGGAATTAACCCTTCAGTGTGCATGCATAAGATTTTATTGAATGAAGGGAATAAACCGGTAAGATAACCTCAAAGGAGGTTAAATCCAAATTTGAAAGAGGTTAATTATGAGGAAGGAGGTAATAAAACTATTGGACACCGGAATAATCTACCCTATTAGTGATAGCTAGTAAGTTAGTCTTATTCAATTTGTTCCTAGAAAGGGTGATATCACTGTTATACTTATTGAAATCAATGAACTTCTCCCATCTAGTTGGTCATGGAATGGCAGATGTGCACTGATTTTTGAAAGTTGAATGAAGCTACCTATAAAGACCATTTTTCTCTTCCCTTTATAGGTCAAATGCTTGAAAAATTGGCCGATTTTGTATACTATTGCTTCTTAGATGATACTATATCCAGATAGCTTCAAATTGTCATTTGCCCAGAGAATCAAGAAAAGATAACGTTCACATGTCCATATGGAACTTTTGCATATAAGAGAATGCCCTTTAGGTTTTGTAATGCTCCTAGCACATTTCAACGTTACATGTTTGCCATTTTTCATGACATGGTGGAAAAATGTATAGAGATCTTCATGGATGATTTTAGTGCTTTGGTAAATCTTTTAATAATTGTTTGTTGAACTTGTCTCATGTTTTGAAAAGATGTGTAGAAACCAATTTGGCTCTCAATTGGAAAAAATATCATTTTATGGTGCAAGAGGGAATTATTTTGGGACATTGAGTCTCATTTAAGGGTATAGAGGTTGATAAAGCCAAGGTAGAAATAATTGAAAAGTTACCTCCACCTATTAATGTTAGAGGGATGAGAAGTTTTCTTGGACATGCAGGATTTTATAGGAGATTCATAAGAAACTTTTCACAAATTGCTAGACCTAAATGTTCTCTGCTATAAAATCAACATTGTGTTTTTAACTTTGATAATTATTACTTGCATGCCTTTAATGAGTTGAAACACACACTTGTTAATGCACCGATTATTTTGGTATCAAATTGATCTCTATTTGAACTTATATGTGATCCAAGTGACTATGCAATAGGTGTTGTTTTATGTCGAAAGATTGATAAAATATTGCATGTCATTTATTATGCAAGTAGAACTTTGAATGATGCACAAGTAAATTATTCCACCATAGAAAATGGATTACTTGCTATCATTTTCGCATTTGACAAGTTTAGATTTTATCTTATTGGTTCAAGACCATTCTACACACGGATCACTCCATATTATAGTATTTATTTTCTAAACAAGATGCAAAACCACACTTACTAAGATGGATATTTCTCTTGCAGAAGTTTGATTGGGAGGTTATGGACAAAAAAGGAGTTTAGCGTATCATCTTTCAAGATTTTGAAAAATCTAGGCTTGTGAATCAGGATGAAAAGGCCATTGTAGAAGAATGTATCAATTGAAAAGTTATTTGAAGTTAAAGAGTCAATTCCTTGGCATGTGGACATTGCAAATTATCTTGCAGCAAAGGTAGCGCCAAGCAAGTTGAATGCAAATACAAGAAAGAAGTTCCTTGCGGAGATCAAATACTATTTTTGGAATGACCCTTATCTTTTTCGAAGGTGCAATGATCAAATTTGAGGAGATGTGTCCCGAAATAGGAAGTGAAGGATATGTTGCGTCATTGTCATGCGTCACCTATAGGAGGTCACCAACAAGCACAAAGAACTGCATTTAAAGTGCTATAAAGTGTTGTGTGTAGGCTGAGCATTTTCAAGGATGCAAGGAATTTTGTACTTGAATGTGATGAATGTTAAAAGGTCGGCAACATTTTAAGAAGACAAGAGATGCCATTCAATGGGATTGTGGAATTGGAAATTTTTGATGCATAAGGTATCGACTTTGTGGGACCCTTTCAACATCATATTCCAATAAATATATTTTGGTTATGGTGGATTAAACCTTATGTATTAAAGTGGGTTAAAGTAATTGCCATTCCAACCAATGATGCAAGAGTTGTGACCAAATTCCTTAGAAGAAATCTTCTCCCAGTTTAGAGTGCCAAAAACCATTATTAGTGATGGGAGAATACACTTCAAGAATTCTCACTTTGAAGCTTTGATGACGAAGTATGGGGTGAAGCAGAAAATAGCTCTAGCATATCATCCTCAAAATTCAGGTCAAATTGAAGTATCAAAGAGGGAATTAAATAGAATCTTAGAGAAAATGGTCAATAATTCCAGAAGAGATTAGGCAGTCAAGTTGGATGATGCTTTATGGGCCTACTGTTCGGCATTTAAAACTTCAATTAGAATGTCTTCCTACCAAATGATCTATGGTAAGACATGTCATTTACCGGTGAAGTTGGAGCACAAAAACTATTGGGAGGTAAAAAATCTAAATTTTAACCTTGAGCAAGCATGTGAAAATAAACTCTTAGATTGAATGAGTTGGATGAGTTCCGGATGGGGAAGCATTTGAAAATTCCTTGATTTATAAAGAAAGACCAAAATATGGCATGATAAGTCCATTTTAAGGAAGGAATTCAAAGCAGGTGACTTGGTCTTGCTCTATAATTCAAGGTTGAAACTCTTTCTAGTGAAGCTTAAGTCAAGATGGAATGGACTGTTAAAGGTTCAAGTTTTTCCCTGTGGAGTAGTGGAGCATGAATGAAAGGAATCTAATTTTAAGGTCAATGGGCATCGGTTCAAACATTATTTTGGAGGATCCATTAAAGAAGGGCATGAAATCATCCAATTTGCTTCATACCATAACCTAGTGACTATAAAGGAGTTCTTCTTGGGGGCAACCGCAGCTTTAAATTTCATATTTTGATTTGTTTTTGTGTTATTTCTTATTTAATTTTGATTTGGTGTGATTTGGTTTGTTTTTAGTTTAACTTCGGTTTGAAAATTTTGCTTTTGATTTGACTAAATTATGCTAAGAAATGAAGTAAAATGGTCTTCTAACACATTGTGTTTTTAATGTTTGTAGGTGGTGAGAAGACTTGAGGTGAAGTGAGAAAAAAGTTGAAAAAATTGGCTAAGTGTTGGAAATCAACTGTACAGAAATTCAATTTGATATCACGATACCAAACTCAAACGTTCGAGAAGGAATATTTTTGGTTTCGTCTCTATGTCGCAACACTGAGCATGTGAAAGGCACATGTACCAGTTCATATAGTGACATCAAAAACTAGATATTGCAACATCGAGGCGCGCATGGGAGGCATGTGATTTCCCATGTTGCGACATCAAAAACTTGATGTCGCAACACCAAAACGAATAGAATGGATTCTAATCATTCTATTCTTCTTCATTTCACCTTCAATTCTCAAACCCTAACCATAAATCACCATTATCATCTTCGTCAAATCTCTTTCTTCTTCCACTAATCCTCCACAAATTCCACATAATTCACCCCAACAACTTATCCTCATCATCATTCATCTTCAAGAGGGTTTCTCAAGGATGAATTTTCCAAGTTTTTAAAGGGTTTTCATCTATAATCCAAGTGGGTTTTCTTTAATTAAATGGGTAATATCCTCCAATTCTCTTGTGCTTAGGCCCGTAAGTTTATTGTTTTGGATGGTTTTGGTTAGAATGTTTTGGTAAATTTGTGTACATTGATAAATTGGGAAGTCAAGAAATTGTTTTGATGTATTTTGGAAATTTTATTGGGATGCATTTCTGTGAATTTGTTCTGGCAATTTGACTGTGAATTACTTAAGTCTATTTGTGGTGGTGGACGGTTCATTATTTGATTTAGTAATTTCTTATTTGGTAAAATTTCGGTGAAATTTTGTTGTAGATTGGTTGTCCTTGGCTTGATTGTGGAATTGAGCATCTTGTGAGAAAAATTTTGTTGTTTTTGACTCAAATTGCTTGAAAAGATGACAAGGGGAATTTATGGTAGTAGAGGTAGAGGAAAAGGTCGAGGTAGAGGTGAGACTTCCAAGAAGAGAAAAATTGGGGAACCTGGAACGAGTAGAGAAGGAGCAAGTGATGAACCAATGGAGCAAATAAACTCGTTGTGGAACCCCAATTTGATAGTGACTGAGCTCATAATCTATTTCGTGCAAATGAAAAGCACGAAGTCATTAAAGAAAAGGGGCTTGATTTATCTATGCACTGGGGAGAAGGAGTAAGAAAAGAATTGGAAACACAACTTAGGGCTAGGAATTGGTAGAGTTTTGATTGAGAGGTCACTATGGGGTATATAGATTTGATTAAAGAGTTCCATTGTAATGTATGTGAGCTTGAGAAAGGGAAGGTAGGAGTTACAGGTGTATTGATGGATTTCAGCATTGAAAAGATTAACAAGTATTTAACCACACCCTCTATTGATAGTGTGAAATATTGGGAGTTCCTAAATGACAAAAAGAAGGATATGGTGATTGTTAAAAATGCTTTGTGCTCTTCTAATGTTGATTGGAATAAGCTTAAATTTCCTCGCAATGGTTTATCTTTGATTGCTAAATTGTTGGCTTTATTTTATTAGTTGTAGAATTTGGGGGGCAAATTCAATAAGCTGCATTTCGATAGACAAAGCATGCCTTGTTTATGCTATTCTTATAGGGATACCTTCGGATGTTAGAAGATAGATTAGATAGGGGTGCCTAGACAGTGGGAGATCTGGGAAACCCATTTTTTATGCACCTAGTTTAATAACCAATTTATGTGTTAGTGTAGGAGTTCCCATCACTCTTGGAGAGCCACAGACCCAACCAAGAGGGCAAATCAACAAATTGTATATTTACAAGACGGTCTAAGAATTTGAAAGACATCATCATCCCGAAGGAGCTGATATGCCACCACCACTGCCTCCACAAGCAGTATAGATTCCTATGCTAATAGAATATGTTTTTAATGCACCAAGCACTGAGGAATAACCCAATGAGTTTCAAGGATATTGGACAAACAACCAGTTTATCCCCTCAACAACAATTTGGTGGTCATTTATGAAGTTCTCAGGGTCACATCGCTCCCTATTGAGATTTGTTTAAGAGAGGATACTACAATACTTGGACTCAACTAAATGTGTCCCCAGCTTTATATTACGTTCCACCGCGCGGTCATACCAACTAAACACCACCGAGGGACCAACGCATCAAGGGGATTCACAACAAGTATGTGACATTGGTAAAGCTCAAAAAGAAGATTTTTAGGAAAGCCAAAACAGTGGTGCTGAGGATGGGCAAGAAGAGAGGGAACGAATAGAAATGAAGTAGAAGATAAAGAGTGATGATTCGAGTGTCATGGAGAAGATCACCTAATTCCCAATTCCTTATATTTTACTTTAATTTATGCACTTTGAAGGATTTGAAGACTATTTTTATTTTCATTTCTTTAGTTACTTTAGTACTTTATTATGTTGGATTTGAAGACTATTTTTATTTTCATTTCTTTAGTTACTTTAGTACTTTATTATGTTGCTTTATACTTTTGGATATTTTGGTTCGAAAACTTTCTTTTGAGTAGATTGGCTAAAGCCTTAAGGTGATGCCAAGTGACTTATTGTTAGTTCAGATGCTTGAATTGGAATTGATCACTTTGAACTTTAATGATGAATGCTTGGTTTTGGAAATTTTGTACTTCTAGTGGTTTTCTTGATTGAATAGTGATAGTAGCCAAGGGGCTTAGACTGATGCCAAGTATTTTATTTGTGATGTTTAAGTGATTAGATTAACTTTTGTTAACCTACATGGATATCTACTTGGCTTTTAGCTTAATTTTGCTCTTAGTGACTTTTTTTCGTTAGATTTTATTTTAGATTATGTTATTATGGTTTTGAGTTTAATCGTAGGTCAGTTTTTGTTTGTTGACTTTTGGATGAGTGGATGGATTAATTTTATTAATTAAGTGAATAATTGTGTCAAGTTTGGGGGTGTTCATTACTTGTGTTGGGAATGGTCCTTTTTGCTTGCATGTGTGTGTTTGATGGCATTTGGATGAAAATTTGATCAATTTGGTCCTCGATAATGATAGTTGACTTGCAATAACACATGATTGAACTATTTGAATTGGACAAGATTCTACAAACTTAAGTGTGTGTGAGTAGTTGTTTTGCAACTCTAGACTTAAAAAACTTGATATTATCATTTTTAAAAAGAGGGACTAATATTTTGGGTGAAATTCATTTGAAATATTATTTTTGATCAAATTATAAATATTACTTTGTTGATCGATTTGTCTTTTGAAAAAATTGGTTAAAATGGAATAGAAAGAATTTTGGATATTTTGTATGTTGTATAGGGAATATTATTCAAATTTGTGAATGATTGGTATTAGATATTAATTTTAGGTACGTTTTACTCGTCTTTCTTGGTTTAGGGCCATGAAAAAAAATTCTGCATTTAGGAATAAGGCGAATATGGGATTCCAGTATGTACCCATATTGTTTCTCCGAATTAAGTCATTAGGAATTACGTTTTAGAATACCAACAAGTCAAAGGGGAATATTTATAATACTTATCATTGATATCATACTACTCATTCCTTGATAGATTAATATTCCCAAATTGTGTAACCTGTACATTCTGTAGGTAGATTCTTAATGAAATTCTATTTTCATGCAACCTTGTTGAGATAGTTGAACAACTTTGTAATACTTGTGATTTGAGAAAATGTGATGTTTTCAATGAATAGAATTTACTTTTGGGAACATTTTTGAGAATTCTATGTTTCGTAATTTGAAATATTGTATAGCATTTGAACTTGTAATTTTAAGAAATTTGAAAATTTGGAATGACTAGTTGAAGTGGTCCAATTGTCTTATGGCATTTGAGGTTACTTGAAAGATTTCCTTATTGTTCATAAGTACATTCATTATTTTCTTTTTGTGTGTCAACTTTGGTGGTGTGTTTGTTTGGTTATTTATTAATGTCCTTTTTATTTCTTATTTTGCTCAGACTAACAAAATACTAAATTTGGGGGCGTGATAACTCTAGTAATCTAGAATCATTTTATCTTTAAACTATAGTTTTTGAGTAGTTTAACCAGTATTTTGGATATTTAATTGAGTGTTTTGATTTAATGTGTTTATTTTATTTTTGTATTAGCTTTACTTTTAAATATTTAGTTATTAGTATGAACTTTTGTTAATTTTGGGTTTAATTAGAATAACTTATTTTGCTAAGTGTTTAACAAGAGAAGAATTTAGGGAATGAAAATAATGAATACAAGTAGCTGAGGAGCAAAGTTCAATTTGATGAAGATTGAAGACATGAGCTAACTTGATATATTCATTCTTTACATTTTAATCATATTTATTTATTTTTTAATTTTTTGAAATTATAATTAATTTTTGTAATTATTATCCATATATCATTTGATTTCATATAAATATTTTCGATAATCAAAGAATATCAATAATTCGTTTATAAAATAATATTTGGTACTTGATAGTGATTTTGTCTTCTAGTAATGATAAAGCATATCAAGTAATTAATGGTGCCACTAGAAGAAATCATTATCTAATCGTATGGAAGAAAAATAGAAATAAAATACAAATAGTGTCTTGTAAAAATGAATGATATTAAACAAATACAGAACAAATAATAATAAAAAAACTAAAAAAGAAAGATAAAAATAATTATGAAAAAAAGAACAAAAATATTAAATATATATTTTAAAAAATATATTTTTTTGTATAAAAAAATTCAACAAATAAAATATTTACATGTTATACTCTATGTACCCGCTTAGCCGTTGAGAAAGGCGTTTAGGGGAAGAATCGGCAACATAGCAAAATAAATTAAATAATATATTTTTTTGTATAAAAAAATTCAACAAATAAAATATTTACATGTTAAACTCTATATTATTTTTTTTGTATAAAAAAATTCAACAAATAAAATATTTACATGTTATACTCTATATTATCCTCCACTATTATATATTATATTTTTAAAAATAAAATTATCTAACAAATTAAAAATATGATATATATTAAATATATTAAATATATTCTTTATAATTTTATAAATTCAACAAATTAAAATTTCAATACTTAATTTTTAACGTAGAATGTTCAGATTTCGTATTTAACTTTTATCACAAAACACAAAAACTCCCAAGTATGCCACTGTCCCGATCGGCTTCTCTCGTAATTTCAACTTTTCCATTCAGAGTTCCAAAATTCCCTATTTTGAGTTATCTGCACCCCTGGTCTTTTACTCTCGCTCTCAATTCTTTTTCTTAAACCGCACCCCTCCCTTTAAAGTTCTCATTCCCTCTATATGTTTCTACAGATAATGGCATGTATAAATTAACAACGTTTTCAAATTGATTCCTTTTTTATACTGAAAATTTGTTCATTTTCGTTGGGGCTTTTATTTTCTTCTTCTGGTATTGAATTTTGCAAGTACTTTTAACCGTATTTTTTATAAAAATAAGAAACTACATTCATGTTTCCTCAACAAACCTGTCTCTTGAAAAGGTGTGCACTTCATGTAAGTTATTAGGTGTCGCTTGATTGTCCCTTTCTTTCTTCTGAAGTTTATTTCATGCTAGGAATTCATGGTCTGCATGTGGGAAGTATTCGATTTAAGAATTTTAATTCTTCAAAAGTTAAGAATACTAATTTTTTAAGTGTTAAAGGGATTCTTTGGTACCTCTGAAAAAGAGAGAAAAGAAAACCCTTTTTTTGGGGGTTCATTTTGCCGAGAATGAACATCCTTTAACTCTTGAATTGATTATTTCAACCTAATTTTTTTCCATATTAAAAAAAGTAAAATAAAAAATAAAATTTTCTTTTTGTGAAGAATGTGACTTTCTATTAAGGTTTTATATTTGCACGAGTATGTTCTTGAAGGAAGCATGAAGGAGGAGTATAACTGTTTTTTTGTAGTTTATATATATATATATATACACACACACACACGTCTTTTGTTGCTCACCCAGGAAGGTCAATTATGACATACCCGTTAGTTGTGAATGTGTGTGTGTCCTGAATAGGTCTTCGGTTTTAGTAGCACAAACATTTGTTTATTGATTGGGCTTTGAATGAAGTTACTTACGGTCAGTTCATTCCACAGCTCCTTCTGTTGAAAGGCTCTGTGATGGATTAATTGTTGTTGCCAATTGCTTTAGGATTTATATGACTTACCGGTAATTTGTTGAAATGGTATATGTATACTCTCAACATTTGAAATCTCAGATGCATATTGTCATGGTTGAGGACTCCTTAGTAGCTTGTTGAATAATGTCACGGTTGAGGCCTTCAAAAGGGTGCTCTTGTAATAAGGTGACAACTGTGTTGATGTAGGACAAGATAGGGTGATCTATGCTACAAAATTTATGTGGAGTTGGGGCTGTGAACAGTAATGGTAATAGCAACAGCTAACAAGTGGAGATGGGTGAAGAAGAACGGAATTTAGGGGAATTTGATGAAGATAAATAAGAAAGACAATAAAATATAAAATGATATCTTCGTAGATCAAATCTGCATACAAGATAAACTAGCTTCAAAGGTAGTTTATAAGCCTTAAACTTACCCAAAGATAGAATGTTACTGTGATTTAGGATATCTATATCCTATCCTAAACACTTACCGAAAATAATTCTAGAACTTTAATAATTCATCTGTATCTCCAGTTAACTTCCTAAGACAATTAGATACCTAATTAGGACTCCAAGAAGATAATTACAGAATTTCTTGCGAATAATAAGAAGTCTAATTTATTCTTGACTTCTAAAATCCAAATAAACTGCTCCAATAAATCCAGCAGCAAACTGTCATAATTGAACAATCATAAGACCATAGGAATCAGTGTGGACACCTCTCTACGGACCAAAACCTTCCTTTCTTGCAAGTACACCCATAACTGTTACTCTCAGCCTTCCAGCGATGATAATTTTTATCTAGCCAGCTTATAGCTCCATCATCGTAAAAGAATTGCCACTTATTAAAGAATTACTAATAATTTGAAAGTTCTCATGCTTCTTGGAAAGCTTTGAATTTTCCTTGAGTTAGCCCTTAAATCCTTTAGAGTCATGTAAAAGTGCATGAAATTTTAATAGATGGAACTTGATATAGGTGATTAGTTGCTAGATCACAATTTTCCCCCGTATATGCCTTTGTAATGGATGTGATGAAAAGAGGCTTCTATGTTTAACCACGTAGAAAAATTTATGTTTTCCCACATATTCTTTTATCAGGCTGTGTTGTTAATGTTTTGCTAACCATCTTTGTCTTTCTCCAGGAATTTTAAAAATAAATAATTTTGTACTACATGATGACCGATGATGACGTCAATGGGCAGATTTTGGCTGAGAAGTTGGTTAAACTTAACAGTTCACAACAAAGCATTGAGTGTATCCTTCTTCAGTGTGTATATCTATATCCTTATATATGTAGTTATATACACGTATACGAATAGTAACCACATTTATTTCCTAGCAATTTTCTTGTGAAATCCCTTTGATGAGCTGCTTGAAAGTATAAATATACACGTAGTTCAATGATATCGGTTCAATCTAATTTTTGTTGGAGAAGTTTATGCCTATTGTTAATATAATCTATTTTGTTTGTTGAGCCTTGGAGAATGTATGGAATAGAGTTTTATCTATTCTTAAGTGTACTAACTCATCTACTAGAAATTCACCAGAGTATATTTAAACATTAGGGAGATTCAAAGTGTAGGGTATAGGGTTTAGGATTTATGGATCAAATATTGGCAAGGATAGCTGATGTACGTAAACTCAATGCACAAAAGTTTACAAAAAAAATACGGATATAATCACTTCTTTAACTTTTATTATACAATACCAATTTTTGAATACTATTAAAAGTTCGTTTTCGTTCATGAGATGACTTAGGATTGGATAACTAATCCCATGTCATCCTATGTTTGATTGGATTTTAGACACGGGATTAATCATCCTCCTTAACTAACCTAATCCCCTCCCCATGACCATATGGGGTATTCTCAAACCAAACACAGGATACTTAACTTAGTATCTTAGGGATTATAATTCGAGGATGAAGCATCAAGACTATTCATCCAGAGATAAGTTATCTTAGGATGACGAATCTGTGAACCAAACAGACTTTTCACCGTAAAGGGATTAAGTACTTAATTGACTAATTGATGGATCAAATATTGGCAGGCCAATGAAGAAAAAACAATGCACAAAAGTTTAACAAAAAATTATTGATATGTTTCACCTTTTTAACTTTTATTGTACAATTGCTATTGTTGCGCATTAAAAAATTACACAATTGCAAATTTTTGTGGGAGAAGAACTAAAAAGTCCTTTCTGTTTATTTATCCCCACTAAAGATATGGTTGTGAGGTGATACATATGACATGTCTTGTGTTCATCGTTAATTGCTTCTTCGCCTACTAACACCTTGTTACATTAATCCTTAGTGCACTTGACTTGAGTTAAATTCTTTGTCCTATGTGCTCTAGCTCTAGCTCTAGCATAAACTTAAGGGTAAATTTTATAGAGTGGCCAGTAAATCTAAGCGATGCATTATAGGTTTGAATGTTAGGCAGTGGATTATGCACATGAACAAAAGATGAGAGCAGCAGAAGTGTGAATGTTAACATGGATGTGTGGATATGCTAGAATGGACAAAGTACGAAATCAGTATATGAGATCGGAGTAGCACCTATCGATGAGAAGAGGAGAGAGAAACTTGCTTTAGGTGGTTTGGTCATGTGCTAAGATAGCTAGTAGAGTTGCCTCCTATTAAGGGAGTTAGATTTTAGAGAGGGTAGTCATTGTAAAAGGGGTTGAGGAAAAACAATGGTGTCTCTTACATGGTAGGTGACCTGTAAGAAAGATACGGCTAATTTAGAAATAAATGATATGGTTCATGATAGAGGGCAATGGTGTAGAAGAAGTATTCATGCAGCAGACCCCACTTAGTGGGAATAAGGCTTGGTTTGTTTTTTGTTTAAATTTATCATATAAGTGTGTAATTTTGAGGTTTATATTGTATAAGTGCATCATTGGTTTTAAAATGGACTTATTAAATAAAATTTTGATTTAAGAAGAACAAGAAAGGCCTGACTAGCACTTTGCAAAACTTTTTTGGCTAATAACTGTTTTCTAAAACTCAAGGAGGCTTAGACTTAAAGAATATGATCTATTCATTATGTGATTTATTAGCTAGCCATTTCACGTTATAATTTCAATTAGAAGTATAGGTTTCTGAGGCAGAATCCACAGGGATATCTCATATATTGGTTTGAGTACCTTTTTAGTAGATGGAGAATATGATTTCTTCCCTTTTGGTCCTCCTTATTTATTTGCATTTGTTTGATATGTCCATACATTAGTAGTCTTCGCTACGATAAGCATCTAATGTATTTATTGCATGAAATATCCTAGGAAGTGAGTGTTGGACATTTTTTTTGAACTTAGTAGTTCTCTTTCAGGATGAAATATCCTAGGAAGTGAGTGTTGGACATATTTTTTGAACTTAGTATTTGTCTTGAATAAAGGGTACCTGTGATTCATGTATCTTTCCGGCTGAAAGTTAACTGACACAATTTGTAAGGAGCCAAGGAATTGCATTTGACAATTTCATAATTCATTGTCTATGTACAGGTTTATTTGAAAAACTTGGTCATTTCATCTTTCCTTTTTTTTTTCCCCCTTTTTTATGTATTGATTGTAGTTCTGAAGTACGTGAAACTCTACATTTAGTTGAACATTTATTTTTGACTGCCAAATGTTTTCTATTGCAAAAAACCAAATATAGGCTTCCTGGTGTTTTTGTTTCTTTCTACATTCTTGTTCATACTGCATTGTAATTTTCTCTTAACATATGCTCAGCATTGTCTCGTTGGTGCATTACTCACCGGAAGAAAGCTAAACAAATTGTGGAGACATGGGAAAAAGTTTTCAAATCTGCACCCCGCGAGCAGCACGTTTCATTTCTTTATTTGGCCAATGATATTCTGCAAAATAGTAGGCGCAAGGGCAGTGAGTTTGTAAATGAATTTTGGAAGTTTCTTCCTGCAGCTCTTAAAGCATGTATTTGACAGTGGTGATGAGAATGGAAAGAAAGCGGCCTCCAGGCTGGTAAATTTTCCTCCACATGGAAGATCATTTTTGAGTACTTTTCTTTAGGACATGGTTTTACTAGAAAATTTTAAATAGTAAGCTACAATTGGTAGAATCTTCCACTTCCTCCTTTTCCTCAAGCTGTGACCTTTTGAGAGAAAAAAAAAAAAGGGAAGTACTACAGCGGTGATTCCTGCATCTGTAGAGCATTGGACAAGAAAACTCTGCATACTGTTAGTTGCCAGTCTTTATTTGTGTGCCTGAAACTAGGTTGCCTAGTGTCTTCTTTATTATTTTTGCTGAGTATGTCAGCCAATGTGCTGCAGAATGTCTGGAGTTGCATTTAGGCTATATAAAGATTATTGAGTGAACTTATGGAAAAAATTGCATATTATGTTCCTCCTTTGAAATTCTCTATTTTGGCAGTTACTTTAGTTCTAATGTGAATATCTGTTCTAGAATGTTATTTTTCATTCAGTAGTGCTAATTTTCTTTATTTGCCTATTACCTTATTATTATTTTCTGTTGAATGGTTACTTTAGTTCCAACTCTGAAGTGATGTTTGGGATGTCTTTTGTGGTAGAGCTAATTTTCTTTATTCCTTGTGTCTTTTCTTTTTTGAATTGTTTCAATGAACAACTCAATTATCATCCGAGTCTGCAAGTAAAACGAATTTGTTTGCTCATATCATTTGCAAAAGATGTACATTTTTGGCATCTTTAAGCCCATTTGTAAGAGATAATTTCTCTTGCCTACCTGGTAATTGGGAGCAAAATGAAAGAACAATCAATTAAAAGTCGATCCTCTGCATCCTTCTCACATGATAGTTTACTTTGTTTAGACAACCATTTATTTCACTCATCTCTTTTTGGCCCCTCATTTTCCATTGTATTGTTCTCTCCTGATATGGGGATTGAAGTTACAAGTTACTAGTTTTTAGCTTCCTGTGCTTGTGAATAGCTAGTCATGTTTGGTTAACATATACCATTTATTTCACTCATATATTTTCCTTCATTTTCTATTGTATTGTTCTCTCTTGATATGGGGATTGAAGGTATAAGTTACTAGTATTTAGATTGTTGTGCTTGTTAATAGCTCAAGTCATGCTTGGTTATCAATGTTTCCACTTCCCACTGTTTTATGTCTCTGGAAACAGGAAGGGAGCCTCACGACTGGGGGTTCCATGGTGGGTTTGCTTGAATTGTGTTTTTTATTTTGGTTGTACTTGTGATTTCTTTGTCTATTCAATGTGGTAATGGTGATGTCAGAACTGTATTACCCATAATCTTGTTCACCTTATGGCATTTTCAATATATTGCTTTATTTTGGAAACTGCTTCCTGATTAAGGCTTTAT
Organism: Cinchona pubescens; assembly: GCA_025175665.1. NCBI lineage: Eukaryota > Viridiplantae > Streptophyta > Magnoliopsida > Gentianales > Rubiaceae > Cinchona > Cinchona pubescens. Next base: position 709,645 of record JANKKI010000223.1, read on the forward strand.
GCTTTTGTGGGATGATTGTCTTGTGAGACTTTCTGCGATTTGAATGAAGCTCTACGTCTCAATTCTGATTGTCATCTGTCATGTAAGCTTCAAGTAGATGGCTCAAGTGTGTGACTGATGTATTATTATAACTTGTCATGTCCCATATAAGTGTGTTTTGTACTGAAATGACAGTTGAGAAAAAAGTTAGTACTTTAATTGATTTTGTAACTTATGCTGGCAGAAGCGCAAAAAATGGGAAAATTACTTTGATGCATGATCAAATGTCGGCCAAAACCAGAAAACCTTGATTAGAGGGCTAATTCAGCACACACCCTTAATAGTTCTAGTAGAAGAACTAAAAGAAACCATATGTTCAATAAAATGTCAACTGAATTACCATACGTGCTAAACAATGGTATTTGTAAGAGCCTAATACTTATCTAAATACCAAATCTAACTAACCCTATCTTTTATTCCAATCGTTAGAGCCTGATCCTTCTTAAATTCTAACTAATGATTACCCTATCTTTTATACTTATCTTTATCCTATTCTAGTAGAATTTGTCCTGTAGCAGTTTTCCTTGGGTTGGAGAAAACTTAGTCTCAAGTTTTATTTTCTAGTAGAATTTGTCCTGTAGCAGTTTTCCTTGGGTTGGAGGTTGGAGAAAACTTGTTCTCAAGTTCTATTTTCTAGTAGAATTTGTCCTATTGGAGTTTTCCTTGGGTTGGAGAAAACTTGCCCTAACGCTTTATTTAGCTTTCATGATCAAATGGATTTCTAGTCAAACCTCTCAATTTTTTCTTTATTCTTCTCTTCCGGCGGTAAGGATATAGAATCAAGTAAGGATATAGAATCTAGCATTTATAAATAACTTGCTAACTAAGACAATCTTTTACTTGCGAATCCGCATAAAGACAAGGATACTGGTATTGAATTTGAACAACATAACTGAGAAGAGATTTTTCCAGCAGCATTCCGGTTTGCATTTCACCACAGCTCTTTGCATCAGCTGCTGCCAAAGATATGATTCATTGTAGATAAAATGGGTAGGGATAGAAAGAGTTTACAATAAAATGGGTAGGGATAGAAAGAGTCAATTTTGCCTTTAATTTTAGTGATGTAGTCAATAAAAGGCTCGAGGAAGAGTAAACAAACAAATCACAAACAAACAAACAAAACAAGCCTTTTCCTACTAAGTAGGGTCGGATACATGAACCCAGCTATACCATTGCGTTGTCATGAATCATATCCTCCTTAATTCTAGATGGGCTATATCTTTCTTACAAGTTACCCACTAGGTTTTTTCGGCCTTTCCCTACCCTGCTTACGTTGACTACTCTCTCTAAAATCTACTTGCCTGATAGGCGCATCTACTATCCATCTTAGCACATAACCTAACCACCTTAAGCGTATCTTTTCATTGACAGGTGCTACTCCAATCTTATCCTGAATATGGTCATTGCATATCTTGTCCATCCTAGTATACTCACACATCCATCTTAACATTCGCATTTCTGTTACTCTCATATTTTGCTGGTGCATAATTCACTGCCCAACATTCAGGCCTATAGAGCATTGGGCCTAATGGCCGTTCTTTATAAATTTACCCTTAAGTTTTAATGGAATTTTGTGGTCACATAATATTTCTCCATTTCGTCCAACCCAGACTTGTATCTGATGTGTAACATCTCGGTCCATACCACCATCACTCTGAAGGAATGAACCTAAATATTTAAAATTTTCACTTATGGTATCTCTTTGATTTCTGATTCTAACCCCTATTCTATTCCTACGTGCATTCTTGCTAAACTTAAATTCCATATGTTCTGTTTTTGATCTACTATGTCTAAAACCTTGTGACTCAAGTGCCTCTCTCCAGACCTTGGATTTAGCATTAACCCCTTTTGTCTTGTCTACTAAAACAATATTATTTGCAAACAACATACACCATGGTATTTCCTCCTGTATGTATCTGGTAAGTTTATCCATGACTAATGCAAACAGATAAGGACTTAAAGTTGGACCTTGGTGTAAGCCTATATTTGCAGGGAACTCTTGCGTCCACCCTCCTGGTATCCTCACACTTGTAACCACATCCTTATACATCTTTTTTATTGATTCTACATATGCTACCCTGACTTCTCTTTTTTCTAAAACTCTCCACATAACTTCTCTAAGGACTCTATCATATGCCTTTCCAAGATCAATAAAAATCATGTACAAATCCTTTTTCTTATCACGGTGTCTTTTAGTAAGTCTCCTTAAAAGATGTATGGCTTCAGTAGTTGATCTCCCTAGCATGAAATCAAACTGGTTATCGGACACCTTAGTCTCGTTTCGTAACCTTCTTTATATTACCCTCTCCCACAATTTCATCATGTGGCTCATTAACTTAATACCTCTGTAATTCATACAATTTTGTATATCTTCTTTGTTTTTGAATATGGGTATGAGAGTACGCTTCTTTCATTAATCGGGCATTTTTCTACTCTTCACTATTTTATTGAAAAGATTGGTACCTCAATCTGAATATCATCGGGACCAATTGTTTTTCCTTTCTTCATCTTCTTCCAAGCTGCCTCCACTTCTGATTCCTGAATCTTTCAATAATACATTACGTTTCTATACTCTTCAGACTTATCTAACTCTCCCAAAATGATTTTGTATTCATTGCCTTCATTGAATAGTTAATGGAATATACCTCTCTCACCTTTCCCTATTTTCCTCATCTCTTACTAGCACCTTATTATTTTAATCCTTAATGCACTTGGGTTAAGTCCTTCGTCCTATGTGTTCGTGTTTTAGCAATTTTATAAGTATCTCGCTCCCCGCCTTAGAATCTAATTTTTTGTAAAATTCTTCAAAAGTCCTATCCCTCACTTCACTTACCGCATTTTTTGCCTAATTTTTAGCAAGCTTATATTTCTCTATGTTTTCTTCACTTTTACAACCATATAATGCCTTATATTATAGTTGGCCCTCTTAACTTTGATTATCTTATACACCTTCATCCTACTACCAAGATTTGTGTTCATGGGGCATAGCCTCTTGACTCTCCAAGTATCTTTTTAGCCACTATTCTCACTCTAGTTGCCATGTTATTCCGTAAAGTGTCAGATTCTCTTTGTAAGTCCTAAATACTTTGCCCTAACAAATCTTTTCTAAAAATTTCTTTTTTTTTTTCACCTTGATCTTTAAATTCCTCCATTTAATTCTAGGTAATCTAGGTAGGTTCCTTCTCTTGATGTGATGTTTATGCCTTAAGTTCACCACCAAAAGCCTATATTGTGAGGTTAAACTTTCTACTGGTATGGTTTTACAATTTCTACAAATCCTTCTATCTCTCTTTCTCGTAAGGAGAACGTCAATCTGTGATCTTCTTGATTCACTTTTAAAGGTAACTAAAAGTTCCTCCCTCTTCTTGAAAGAAGTATTGACAATGTAAAGCTTGAATGCTATTCCAAACTCCAAAATTGATTTTCCTTCTTCATTTCTTCTCCCATAACCATATCCACCACGCACTTCTTCATAATCCTCATTATCTCTTCCCACATGTCCATTTAGGTCACCTCCTATAAAAATTTGCTCACCTTGGGGGACACTACCTATCATCTCATCTAAATCCTCCTAAAACCTAGCCTTAAGGGACTCATCTAGACTTACTTGAGGTGCATAGATACTAAAAATATTAATACTATTTCATGTCCTAGAATTTGTTTGAGGGACATAATCAAAGGAAGAGTAAAATCAAAGATTTTCATAATTGCATTCAAGCATTCTTTATGGACTTATTAGAAGGCAAGAAGCCTCTTTGGGAATTGGAATAAGAGTTCTAATAGAGTTTATTTAGGTAGGAATCAGTTTTTGGTTTTAAGGTTTTTTTTATGGTTTTTAGTAGTTAGGGGTACTTTAGAAATTTAGGTATCTTGCTGGAATTTTCTGGTTGTAGTATTTTATTAATTTTGTCTTAGAGTCTGGTATGGACTTGGTTTCCATTTGGGTTTAGTTATAGAGTTAAGTTAGGATTGTTATTCCTATAGGGAATAAGAGTTGAATGCTAATCAAATTAGGAGTTGTCTTTGTTCTCTATAAATAATATACTTCTCCATAAAGAGAAGATATAGTTTCAGTTGAATAAAAATTCCCTCAGACATATTTGCCTTCTTAAGTGATACAATCTAGCCCTGGGTGTGATGCTTTTCTAAAGGTGCCTAGGAGTGATTCCTAGTTTCCCTGATTCGTTCTTCATTTAATTTTCAAGATTCCAGCAGTGTTACTATAATTTTCTGGTTCAGAATTTTACTTTTTTCTGCAATCTTCTGCAATATAAATCTTGAGTTTTGAGTCTTAAACTCTACAAGTTTATTGGCCTAGCCTACAGCTTGTGCTGCGTCATTTAGTCCCTCGTAGCAGATTGTAAGACAATCAAGTTGCTTGGTAGTTTTTAAACCTCTTTATCTCCTTGAAGTTCTAGAGATGTGGGATAGAGAACTAAGATGAACATCATCTTCAGCAGGGTAGATATCATAGATTGGCGGTGAGTTCCAATCCTAGAGATCAACCTCTTATTCCTCTTGAGATAATTTCTCCATGACTACCTTCTGGTACGTCTAAAGATTTGTGGCTTGTGGCTGACCTCTTGAATCTCCTCATGAACTACCATATTTTCTTGGTCATGACTTCATGAGTTTATCATGCCGTTATACAGGACAACAACCACTAACAATAACTGAAGTTGTTCCTCGACTTCTTTTACTTCTCACTGCCATGTCGTGGGTGCATTTGGTAGGGTAGATATTGTAGGTCAGGATTGAGTTTCATTATGGGTTGTTATCCGTGAGATCAACCTCCGATTCCTCTCAAAACAATCTCTCTCCTTGACTACCTGCTTGTACGAATGAAGACTTCTGACTGATATCTTGAATCTCCTCATGAATTTACATATTTTATTGGTTCATGTGTTTATCAAGCCTTTGGGACAACCGTTGAAGTTGTTCCTTGATCCATGATCAAAGTCACTTTTTGGGAAAACCAAAAGACCTTGATTGGGTAGGGGCTAATTCAGCACAGACCTTTCAGTAGTTCTACTTGAAGAACTAAAAGATACAACAATATTCAATAGATGTCAAAAACTAAATCACAGTACACGCTAAATTAGACAATTTATGTTGAGTCTAATTTCTATCTAGAATCCTAATGAGCTAAAGCTTAATTTGTCCTAATCTTTCTCCAAAATCCTATCTAAAAATTGAGGTCCTTATCGGTTTGGCTTATCCACCCTATCTCAAGAGAACTTGTCCTGCAATAATTCTCCTTGCATTGGAGAAAACTAGTCATTGAGTTCTGTTTTGTTTTAACACTATCAAAAGGATTTTCAATCAAACCTTCTCATGTCTTCCCATGTACGTTCTTTAGAATCAACAAATAATGAACTAGATCAATATAATAGATAACATTTTCTCCCAGAGATCAATACCGGAGTCATTGGCAAAAAATCTTTCCTGTACCAAATGACGCCCGTGGAGGTGCAAGAAATAAGAAAATTACTTTGATCCATGATCAAAGGTTAGTTTTTGTAAAACCATGAAAAACTTTGATTAGGGTCTAGTTCAGCACACCCTTAACAGTTATACTAGAGGAACTAAAAAGAAATGATAGTTTCAATAAAATATCAAGACTGAACTAGAATGGATGCTAAACAATAGTATTTAACATAATAAGTCTAGCACTTACTAAAGTCCATATCTAACTAACCTTATTTTTCATATTGTTATTATTAGAGTCTGATCCTTCTTAAATTCTATTCCTATCCTTTGGACTTAACCTTATCCTATTCTAATAGAATTTTGTCCGGCATCAGTACCAATGACATATTTACAAACAAAGATTCCTTGATCATGAACACTGGACATGAAATGCCTTTTTGTATTATTACTTTGAACATATTAAGAGATTTGATAACTTACATTTTTCTGACTATTATTTAATGAATGTTTGTTGCAATTAATCCAATAGAATCATAGCACGTGTAACTTTTTCCCTTGCTGCTAAGTGAATAATTAATGAGGAAGTACTTTCAAGTCATATTGTGGCCAATAATCCATCTAGGTACTCGAGACTTTTGGTTTACTTGGGGCAATCTAAGTGAAATAATTAATGAGGAAGTATTTTCAAGTCATGTTGTGGCCAATAATGCATCTGGGTACTCAAGACTACTAGAAAGTTGGGTTTACTTCGGGCAAACGTTTGCTTAGCAAATCCTCTTTTCGCTGCAATCCTTAAGTAAGAATGTTCTATGCTTTCAAATATTGCCGAGTGATGCATGAATTTGATGCAGCCTGCTCTGTCTCTGTTCATTTTTTCCATTTACCTTCTGGCATTTCATGTGGTAAAACTGCATGAGGTTAATATTGGTACCGCTAGATCTGGAGTCAACTATATTTATCATGCATGATTTACTGATGCTGCTTTTGGACTTTTGCTGCTGAAATTTATCCATTCCACAGTTCTTGTTCCTTGTGGACATGTGATGTCTTTTGTATCTTTTGCTCTCTTTGAGGTTTGATTGGATATGCTGTTTACATTAGGTTGACATTTGGGAAGAAAGGAAAGTTTTTGGATCTAGGGGTCAAAATCTTAAAGATGAAATGCTGGGAAAGAACCCTCCTACTTCAACAGTAAGCAACGGGAAGAGCTCAAATCCTATCAAAGTTGTGAAGAGAGAGCATGCTCAGTCATTAAGAATTGTAAGTCTTGACTAAGTCTCTATGGTTGCTTTAGTTTTGCTTTTATTGCATATGCTCTGATGACTGTTACTTATTTGGATAATTTTCATCTCTGTTCCTGTGAACATCAGAAACTGGTTGTTGGGGGTATGCCAGAAAAAATTATATCTGCATTCCAATTGGTGCATGAAGAAAATGTCAATGAAGAAGCTGCTTTTCACAAGTGCACAAGTGCTATGTCTTGGGTTAAAGAGATTGGAAAAGACATTGAAAGCTCTTCTGCTCTGGGTAAGATGTTAAACCAGTTTCCATAAATTTTAACAAATTAGTCGTAGCTTTGAGGCCATTGCTTGAAATATCCATTTCAGTGTTATTTGTGTGTTTCTCTACATTTGACCTTGGTGGATGCATCTCAAAAGCTATTGAAGAAGAAAGAGTTTAGCATATAGAATTCATAGTTATTGTTGATTACTTTAGTAGCGTAAACCATTAATCTGATCAGTCACAAAATGAGTTGATAGTTCTTCTACAGATAAATAATCTGTTTCATTGATTAGGTAGTTGTGTCTTTTTTATTGCCCCCCATTTCTTTTTACCAATGTTCTTTTTGTTTAGTGGTTGTATTTGCGACCAGAATCCTTATATGGAGAAATTGATTCCTTAGGAATCATTTGCCTAATATTAGTTGACGGTGAAATGGATTCGTATGGACTTCTTACACAATGGTTAAAGTTTGGGGCGATATCATGCTATTGGAATTATTCTTTCCACTGGGCTTTTGTGTCTATATCTAGTGATGGTAGTGCTTTGGCACATTATTTTTAATGTAATTTAATCCTGCTTCTTAAGATAATCCTTGAGTTTTGTCATCTTTTCTTTTGACAAACAGATATAATGTATTCTTTTGAAATTTTGTTTCTTAATCTTCTCGTGAAGTAGCTAATCCAATTTATTAATAAAATTGCCAATTGCCTATTCTATTGTAAGCATCATCATTTTCTTCTGCTTTTTTTATTGCCTCAATGAAGAAATTTTGTGGCGGAACCTGGTTTGAATTGTGTTTTTATTAGATTTTAGTGTTGACGTGTGTCTTTGCAACTTGCTAATGTAGAAAGATTGTGGCTGTAAGCACAAGGGATCCAAATTTAAGTTTTCAAGTCCAACTAAAATTTCTTCTTTGGTGTTTCCTACAACTGCAGATGCATGTCAAATTTGGCACTACCTGTTTTAGCTTTTAGTTTTATTAGCTACGAAGTTTACTTATTCCTTGAGAAACCTTGGTGTCCGCTTGTTTGTAATATGTGCATGTAATTTTGTGTTTATATATGTACAATAGTTGTAATATAATCCTCGAGTTTCATCCTGCTTTTTAAGATTATCCTCGAGTTTTGTCATCTTTTCTTTTGACAAACAGATATAATGTATTCTTTTGAAATTTTGTTTCATAATCTTCTCATGGCTGTAGCTAATCCAATTTATTAATAGAATTGCCAATTGCCTATTCTATTGTAAGTACATCATCATTTTCTTCCGCTTTTTATTGCCTCAATGAAGAAATTTTGTGGCGGAACCTGGCTTGAATTGTGTTTTTATTAGATTTTAGTGTTGACGTGTGGAAAGATTGTGGCTGTAAGCACAGGGGATCCAAATTTAAGTTTTCAAGTCCAACTAAAATTTCTGCTTTGGTGTTTCCTACAACTGCAGATGCATGTCAAATTTGGCACTACCTGTTTTAGCTTTTAGTTTTATTAGCTACGAAGTTTACTTATTCCTTGAGAAACCTTGCTGTCTGTTGGTTTGCAATATATGCACGCAATTTTGTGTTTATATATGTACAGTAGTTGTAATAGTTATATGAATATGTTGATCTGAGTTAACGATGATTGTGTTTTTTTTTGGGTTGAAAGCTTGCCTTGCGAGATCTTTCTTGTTGAAATCTAGGTGGGATTCCTCGAATTTCTATATTCTCCTCTACTTTTCCTTCTTCATCACTGTTGTGTGTTTTATAGCACCAAAAACCGCACCTAAATTCCTTAATCTTCTGATGCTAATTGGAAGACATTTTTTTCCCCAAAAAATTAAATTCTTCCACATCAATCAGTCTCCTGAGCAGGTAATTTTATTGACAAGTTTATTCTAAGTCAGCCAGGGAAAGTAACCAGTTTATACTTGCATAAAAAGCAGACATAGATGGAGGTAGGGAAAGGAGACATTTATTTGTCAGGGACTGTGTTAATGTGTTTGTAATGTTAATTTTATGTGATGATTTCATTTAATCTATATTAAAGAATGGTATTTCTTTCTCCTCCAGAGGTCAGGTTTTATGCCCCTCCATCTTTGTGCTCGACTTGTTTTTATTATACGGCACTTGGAAGCGAGTGTGGATGAGATTTGATTTTAGAACTTAGTTGTAGAAACTTTAGGAATCAGAAGATAGAAGAGGGCAGTATAAATGTAGAAGGAGAAAGCAAGAAAGGAAGAAGTGGATACGGAGGTATGAAAGTAATTCCATCTCTAATTCTTCTTAATGCCTTCCCAAATTAAGGTAGCTTTCAATACTCGAAGCACAGCAAAAGGTTACAAACTTGACATAGTTTCATTCCATGTGCAATAAATCTGCTACAAACTTGACATAGAATAAAACTTAATGGGTAAGTGTTTACTAGGACTCAAGAAAACTTTATAGTCTAGGAAACTTAAACATCTAAGAAAGCTAATGATAAAAGTAAGGATGTGGGAAATTATCTGAAAAAACTGATATTCGTTGAATCTGGTCTGCTTTTTTTTTTTTCTTTCCCCCCCTCCAGAAATTTGATCTAGTCGAGCATACAGATTCTGTTCTGGATCTTATAAGCATAGCAAATTGTATACGGATCACAACTTCTGTAATTCTTGGGTATTCCATCTACATGACACAAATTTTCTGCCTCTTCGGTAGCTCCGTCCCTCTAACCCATGGCATAGCCCTAAGTCAATCTTTCCTTCCATTGCCTCTTCAGTACCTCCCTGTCCTCCTCACCCATGGCGTAACACTTCGGTTTTGTACTTTGCACTCTAGTGCACTTTGCGCTTTTAACTACTATGGAAAAGAGTATAAAGATCTTCACTCTTTGATGCAGTGCCTCTCTATATAATGGCGATACTAGTTGAAAAGAGATTGTAGAGCTTTCTGAGGGAAGGAGATAGCAACCAAGCCTTTGAATGCATTTTATCTAGGGACCTATCTTACGTTTATGGATGAACTGAGTCCTTGAAATGGTCATGCGCTGCAGTTCCTCGCAGCTTATTCAATATAAACCGTTTTACTTATGGAATGAGCTAGACAATTCTATAAGCTGGAGTTTTCTGACTAGTCTCTACCCCTTAGGGCCTTCTGTCTTTTAACTTTTCCAAAGCACAAATATGGAACATAATCTATTTCCCCTTGGAATTTTATTTCAGCTGTTTTATTGTTTTCACTCCGTTTTTGTAGGGGAGGTGGGAGTTTGAAGATTCACTTATGGTAGATCTTGATTTGACAATTAGTGATTGATCTATTGAGGATTGCAGATTCTTCATTTAAAGTTGGCACGGGAAGCAAAGCAGCCACCAACTCTCCGAGGAAAATGTTACTGATTCTCCTATCGCTTGGCTGGTGCAAAACAAATATACAACTATATAAGCTGAGAATTGATACTAATAGTGTTTGTCCTGGTTTTAGCCTAGTGATAGGGTTGAAACATAAAAGAATGACCTTTAGCAAAGCACATATTGTTAGTAGTTGTGGAAAACTAGAAGATGTCTGCAATACTAATCCTAATAATTCTTGGACCCTTAATAAACAAGAAATTTATCAATTGATTGTGATATTTTTGAAGAATTTGTTTTTCCAGAGAAAACTGTTTTAGTATATAGAAGTTGTTAAAGAACATGGGCTTCCATCTCAAAACCAATTGGCAAAGAATGGTGTGGCCCATGAACCTTATTAATTAGTTCAGGATCTTTAGGCTAACCAGTGTGTATTTTTGATATTTAACACCCCACACGTGACTTGGATTGTTGGTTGTGCGCCCGAGGCTAGAGAGAAACTATGACTTGGGTTGGTTGAACTCCCGGGGAATTGAGTGCCCGAGCCTAGAGAGAACCGAAGGCACGTGGAATGGAAGGGGGAAAACCAAAGGCTAGCTCTGATACCATGTTAAAGAACATGGGCTTCCATCTCAAAATCAATTGGCAGTGAGTGGTGTGGCTCACGAACTTTATTAATTAGTCCAGGATCTTTAGGCTAACCAATGTGGGATATTTTATATTTAACAGAAGTCACACAAAAAATCCCAAGTAAATTTCCTAATATTCTCAAGCAGCATTAAGTTTTAGTATTTGACCAGATTGGAATTTTCTATTGCTGCTGATTTAAAATATCCAAAATACCATGTACTCAAACATACAAAACTTAAATAACCATTGTATATTCTTTTAATTACCAAGGTCAAACCGTTTAGACAAAAGGAGTTCCATGCTTGTAATTGAAACTACAAGCGTCTGGTTTAGGCTTCGAATCACTGTTTGTAAGTTGAGGTTGAGCGTATTGATAGTTATTGCATCAGGGGAAGTTTGAAATCTAATCTAGTTTTGGATGAAAAATGCTGAAGATCTTTTTCGCTTGTTGAATATTGTAGCTCGACTATTATAGCTCTAATCTATATTTATTTGTCAGCTTATCAATGGGGATTAGGAAAAACATATCGAGTAGATGGCAACTTGTTCGCTCTTGCTGAAATTTTACTGTCTTCTTCTGCTTTTCTGTGTTGATCAGGAAATCTGCAGGGTTCAAACTTGCTAGATAAGATACAAGAACAGGAGCACACACTTAGGCATTGTGTTACTCAACTAGAAAATTTTGAAACAACCAGGCTTGCTTTGGTTTCACAGCTTAAGGAAGCACTTTGTGATCAAGTATGGCTGTTATTGCTGTCATGTCATCTCTAGAGTCATATTTTTTATATTTCCTGACTTCTTGCATGATTGCTTTTCAGGAATCAAAACTGGAGCAGATACACAGTGAATTGGTGAGGTAAGGCTCTCTGTTTCTGCTTCTCTCTATCTATCTATCTATCTAAAGTTGTACAGGATTGGAAAAAATGAGATGGAAAAAAATATGAGACGGAAAAAATGAGATGGAAAAAAATATGAGACGGAAAAAATTCTGGAATCCTTGTATTTACAATTGATACTACACAGTATTATATAGGAGATTACAAGAGGAAAAAATAGGAAACTAAATCATCTCTAAATCTGAAAAATATCCTAATCAAATCCCTCAATTCAAGGGATATCAAATCCCTCAATTAAAGGGTTTTCATTCTAAATCAACTAAGCTATTTACAGCTCACCTTACAACTCATTTACACCTTGACACTCCTCCTCAAGCTGAGGAATAGATGTCTTCCATTCCTAGCTTGGATATAAGATCATGGAAACTTGAACTATTCAGCCCCTTTGTTAGGACATCAGCTAATTGAAACTTTGATGGAACATAGGACATACATACTAACCCATCATCTAATTTTTCTGATGTTGATTGATGAAATGTCTATCGATTTCAATATGTTTTGTCCTATCATGTTGTACAGGATTGTGAGCAATATTGATGGCTGATTTGTTGTCACTATAGAGCTTCATAGGACCTTCCAATTTGACTCCCAGATCATCTAGAATAATTTTCAGCCAGAGTAGTTCACACAATCCTTGAGCAGCAGCCCTGAATTCGGATTCTGCAGATGATCTTGCCACCTCATTTTGTTTCTTGCTCTTCCATGTTACTAGATTACCTCCAAGGAAAGTACAATACCCTGTAGTTGATCTTCTATCCACTAGGGAGCCTGCATAGTCGGCATCGGTGTAACCTTCCAGAGCAAGAGTATTACTCTTTTTGAACAAAATCCCTTTTCCCGAATTCCCTTTAAAGTAATGTAGCACTCTGTAGGCGGCTTGAAGATGAGGTTCTCTTGGATCATGCATAAATTGAGTGATTACACTTACTGAGTAAGCTATGTCTGGCCGAGTGTGAGCGAGGTATATGAGTGTCTGTCTAACTAACTGCTGGTACATCCTCTTATCAACAAATGGTTCTTCTTTAGCTTCTCCCAACTTATGGTTTGGATCCATTGGAGTAGAGATTGGTTTACACCCAATCTTCTCTGTTTCTGCCAATAAATCAGTCACATACTTTTGCTGAGATATAAAGATCCCTTTTGTCGAATATGCCACCTCAATACCGAGGAAGTACTTCAGTTTCCCCAATTCCTTTATCTCAAACTCTTTTTTTTAGTCTCTGCTTCAATTCATACTTCTCTCTATCATTATTTCCAGTTCCTATGATGTCGTCCACATAGACTAACAGAGCAGTAACTCCTCCTGCAACCGAATGCTTAATAAAGAGAGTGTGATCACCTTGGCTTTGTTTATACCCAGCCTCCTTCATAACTTTCGAAAATCTCCCAAACCATGCTCTAAGAGATTGTTTTAACCCATAAAGGGCTTTTTTTAGCTTGCACACCTTGTTACCTGTATTCCTTGCAAACCCCTGTTGGATGTTCATGTAGATTTCTTGATCTAAGTCACCATGGAGAAACGCATTTTTAACATCGTATTGTAGGAGATGCCCGTCAAAATGAGCAGCTAATGATAACAGAATTCTTACAGTATTCATTTTTGCAACAGGAGCAAAAGTCTCCTGATAATCAACCCCATAAGTCTGGGTGTACCCTTTGGCCACCAATCTTGCTTTATATCTCTCAAGAGATCCATCCGCGTTGTATTTCGATGTGAAAATTTGCTTGCAATCAACAATGTTCTTCCCTTTTGGTTTATCAACAATCTCCCAAGTTTTATTATTTTCTAATGCACTCATCTCCTCTCTCATAGCATCTCTCCATTCCCTTTTTGACAATGCCTCAGAAACAGTGTTAGGAATAGTGATGGTGTTTAGACTCACAATGAACTTTTTGTGGGCAGGTGATAGGTGCTTAAGGGAAACATAGTGAGCTAGTGGATAGAGTGGTCGTTTAGTGCATTCTCTGCTACCTTCTCTGTTTTCTAACAGCCACTGGAAGGTCAAGATCGTTTGTTGGTTCATTAGATGTTTCAACAATTTGTGTGTGTAAAGGTGGGTTAGGTCTTACCGTGATCTCATTTCCAGAGTCTGAGTTGGATTCTTGAACTTGTGTCAGGTCTGGAACAGTCTTTCTCCTTGAATATACCTGAGAGAACTTTGGAAAACTGTGAGTGACACTGGCGGGACGTAACTTAGAATTAGGCGACATGGGTTCAGAGGCAGAGTTAGGTGACTCAGACGTGATTGGTATAGAGGGCTTGGGTTCAACAATACGAGCTGGAATATGGGGAAGGTCAAGTGTTTTAAATGGTTCAAAGGACTCACAAGTGCCATCTTCCATCATTGAAATCTCCCCCTGAAGAGAGGACTTGGAGAAAAAAGGTGTATTTTCAGCAAATGTAACATCAGAAGAGATATAAAATTTTCTAGATGAAGGATTGTAACATTTGTTTCCCTTTTGGGTGGATGAGTAACCCAGGAAGACACATTTTATGGCTCGGGGATCTAGCTTGCCTTTATGTTGGCTGTGGATATGGGCAAAGGTAGTACACCCAAATACCCGAGGTGTGAGACCATTTGAGATTCGGAAGTGAGGGTAGAAACTATTAAGAAGCTCCATGGGGCTTTAATTGTCTAATGCACGTGAAGGAAGTCTATTTATCATGTATGTGGCATTAAGAACAGCTTCCCCCCAGTAGGACTTAGGAACATTCCCTTGAAAGAGTAAAGTTCGTGTAGTGTTTGTGTAAATGCCCATTTTTTCTTTCAGCTACCCCATTTTGCTGAGGTGTATTGACACATGACGACTCTTGTATGATGCCTTGTGATTGAAAATATGATGACAGAATGTGGTTGAAGTAATCTCTAGCATTGTCTGTCCTAAAGCTTTTTATTTTAACCCCAAATTGGTTTTGAACCATTGAGTGGAAATTAGGTATAACAATGCTAACATCAGATTTTTGTTTAAGGAGAAAGAGCCATGTAACACCTAGTGCAATCATCAATTAAGGATACAAACCAATGAGACCCAGAAACATTTGGTATAGTAGAAGTACCCCATATGTCACTATGTATCAATTGAAAAGGCTGAGAACTCCTTTATAGCTAATAGGAAAAGATACACGAAGTGTGTTTTGCCAATTCACAAATATCACAATGAAACTCACCAATATCTAATCCTTGGAACAACTGAGGAAACATGTCCTTTAAAACGTTAAAAGATGGATGACCTAGGCGTAGATGGTACAGTCAAATGGCATCTTTATTTGAAGAACTGAGAAAAGATAGAGACACATTATTTCTAATTTTTTTGAGATGATTCAAGGAGGTAAAGACCGTTCCTTTCCGTAGCAAGTCCAATCTTCCTCCTCGTGTCTTGATTCTGAAAAACACAATAAGAAGGGGAAAAAATAGCTTAACATTTAAGATCATGAGTAAGTCTTTTAATGGAGACAAGTTTAGCCGACAATTTTGGTACATGGAGGACATTGTTTTAAGGATAAAAGTAGGCGTGATATGTATGTCTCCAATTCCTGCAACAGTAGCTAAAGACCATTGGCTACTACAATTTTTTTGCTACTCGGACATGGAGTATAGGTGTTGAAAAATTGAGATGTGGGGGTCATATGGTCTGTGGCACCGGAGTCTATTATCCAAGAGTTGTTATACAGTTTGTTTGAGGCATTCATGCAAAAAGGGAAAGAAGATTTACCTGAAAGAGCCAAAGAACAAGTTGCTACTCCAGAAGGCTTCTCAAGAGACCCCAGTAGGCTTCTTAGCTTCTCAATTTCTTCATTGTTGAACCCCTCTACTATTGAATTTTCCTCAGGTTTGGACTGCTGTGCCATATGTGTTTGAGACCTCTGTTGCCCCCCATGGTTTCCCCATTCTTGGCTTGGTGGCTTACCATGCAACTTCCAACACTTCTCTTTTGTGTGCCTCGGTTTCTTGCAATGGGTGCACCAAAGATTGTCCTTGTTCTCCTTGCGCTAGATTTTCTCTACCCATGTGTTTAGGTAGATCATTTTTTCCTTTCTCTTGATGATCTGTTTTTGCTACTAGGGCTGACCCATCCATGGTTTGTGGTTCCAGCATAACACTCCTTCGACTTTCTTCTGCTCGAATCAACGAAATTGTCTCTTCTAGAGACTCTGTGTCCTCCTTGCTAAGAATTTGAATCCTAATTTGATCAAATTCAGGATTCAATCCAGCCAAAAAATCATAGACCCGGTCTTTTTCAATGATTCAAGCATCATCAGGACATTTCATCTCGAAACTCAGTAATGATCAAGTTCTTGCCACAGATTTTGCAGCAAGTTTGCATACTCCGTGACAGATTTATCTCCTTGCTTTGTGGCTGCAGTCTTGTTCTTGATTTCGTACACGTGCAGTATCACGAGCCCTCGAGTAGGTGTGGCGAATAAAGTCCCAAATCTCTTTTGCTGTTGTCAAAAACATACATGTATCACTAAGCGTGGGATCCATGGTATCCCATAGACCAGGACATTATCATAGAATCCTCCTCATCCCATGCTTTAAACGTCATATCATTCTTTGTCGGTCCAGTTCCGAGAAGGTGGTCAAGCCTCCCTTTGCCCTTAAGATATGTGCGGACCACTTGGGACCATTTGAGGTAGTTCTTTCCATTGAGCCTATAGGACACCCGAATATTCTGCAAATCTCCAATTCTCTGGGCAGAATTTAATTCTTCGGATGTTGTTTCGGATTTGGTACTAGTGGTTGACATGGTAAAGGAATGAAATTCACAGCAATAAAGGCTGAAATATGCAGGAGGAAAAACCAGAAAAGAAACACGAATATGCAGCAATGAAGGTTGCTCGAGAAAAAGAATAAATCCCAGATAAATATCCCTAAAGCTCTGATACCATGACAGAAAATATGAGATGGAAAAAATTCTGGAATCCTTCTTGTATTTACAATTGATACTACACAGTATTATATAGGAGATTGCAAGAGGAAAAAATAGGAAACTAAATCATCTCTAATCTCTAAATCTGGAAAGTATCCTAATCAAATCCCTCAATTCAAGGGATATCAAATCCCTCAATTAAAGGGATTTCAAGCTAAATCAACTAAGCTATTTGCAGCTCACCTTACAACTCATTTACGCCTTGACGGTATCTGTTTGATAATCAACTGAACTTAAGCACTGAATTGAAATATTTTACCCCGTGTATATTATAGTTTGATGATAATATTATATTTTATTTTATAGTAGGTTAAATTTTTTAAATATTTTATTTTTAATACAAATAATAGTTTATTAATATAGAGTATGTGAGATACTTTGTACAAGTGTGCGTTTATATGTGAGAGAGAAGGAATATAATGTGTGTAAGTGTGTGTTTATGTGTGGAAGTAGGAATATAGTTTGTGCAAGTGTTCTGTTAATAGGACTGTTGTTTATTTGCTGCCTGAGGAAGCATGAGGTTAGTCATGTTCTGTTATCAAACTATTGACTTTGTTGCCGTTGATACATCAATTATCCCAATTTCCACTTGTGAAAAAAATATAGTTCCATTTACTTGAGTTTCAAAACTGGCAGTCACTGTAATCTATTCTAGTTCTCAACTTGTTTTTCTCCCATCTTGACCTCTATCTGTTTTGAAAGGGAATTCAGGGAAATTCAGATAATATCCAAACAGTTTACTGGTGAACTTTAATTTTAGGTAGGTCTTGTAAATTTCGCATGATTTTCCTTCCTGCACAACGTTTATACAACTGGACTTCTTGATTAGTTTTGGCTTGCTGAACTCTTTCATTTTCTGACACTTATTTCTCAGACTTATTTTCTGTATTTCTCTGTCGTTTATTCTTTGTGAATTATTGAAATGTAGTATGGAGTTATATCATTTTACCCAACTATCTTCCTCTTTCCAATGGAAAAGTGTTGGCTTGGTTTTGATTAGTGTTTTTGTAAGTTCCCAATAACTTTTGGTCCTAAACTACTGGGTTAATATGCTCAAGTCAAGTTGTTGGTAGCCATGACAGATCATGATAGAATTACCCTTATGATGCTTTATTCGCAATTGATGTGGGTCGGTACGGGGTCTCACATTTGATCCCCTTGGGGCCTTGTGTCCTCGCTATGCTCACAAATCACTAGAGGTGGATTGTAATAGCGGTCCAATACCACCGGCTTAGTTTCACTCTATGCAGAGACCATACGAGATTTGCTCTGATACCACTTGTAACACCCCAAGCCTGGTGATGTAGCACATTGGACGATCCAGTAAAATAGAGGTTTTGGGACTGCTCAAGGACTGTGAACAGTACCCGTGAAACAGTAATCTGGAGAAATCAACAGGAAGAAGATGGAATCTCAGAAATCTTAAAGAAGAAAACAAGATAACTAAAATAGCAAATAACTCAAATTTTAATTCATCAAATTTCCATCCAAAATACATATTAACAGGGCTGTTTATAAGCTGTAAAACTGTCTAAACATAGAATCTTGTCATGAATATACTTCCTACCTCCTATCCTATCCTAACTTATTATTAGAGCTGTATAGATAAGCAAAAAGCCTCTACGACTCTTCATATAACAACAATAACTCTAGTATAATCGGGTAACTAAATAGGACACAATTTCCTCCGACAATATAAAAGACCAAATTACCCCTAAGACCTAAATTCATAACAAACTACTCATAAAACATATTCCAGCTCTAAAATATGCATTTAATTTTCAATGGACGCCTAATTGAAGCTTGAGAAAAGGCACAAAAATCTTTAATCTTAAACTCCCTTGTTGGCTGCACCACCTGGGCTGCCCAATAACCTTTGGCCCTAAACCACTAGCTCAAAATGCTCAAGGCAAATTATTAGTAGCCCATGACCCAGTATATTGTTTACATACAATGCTTTATTTGCTGCCGACGGAATGGTCTCACCGTTTTCCTTTTCTTTCTTTTCGCCCCCTTTGTTGGTGCCTCTTTTACTTTTTCTTTAGCACCTCTTTTACTGTTGCATATTGTATTACGCTCTTTTAAGTGCAAGCATTGTAATATTCTCCAGTGAATTATCTCCTTTGTCCTGATAGACTTGTATGGTCGAGATTAAACGTAACTAGGACCGTATTTTATTTTGTTGACCAAAGTTGCAGACAAATATAAAGCCAGAGTCTAGGATAACATTGTGGATTCTTTCATTCAAGAATTCAAATGTGGTTTGAGTCATTTCTGTCATGTTTTCTGGTGCTATCCCTTCTGATTCTCTCTTCTAATTCTCTTGCTTTGTGGACTTGAATAGTACAAAATGTTTAGAATCATCTGTACTTTAGATCGAAGTTGAAGATTGTCCTTCATGTGACTTGAGGAAAAATGGGCACCAATGTATTGTCAATAATACTTGAATATAAAGATGCAAAGATGTAGGTGTTCTTCTCATGTCTGTTTTGCATTCAAAAGGATATGAGAATGTGAGACACTTATTATTTTTCTCTGTCAACTATAAAGGTGTAAAGTCATGATGACAATTGCTAAATTTAAAAATATCCCACATTAGTTTGCCTACAAAGATCCTGGATTGATTAATAAGATTCATGGGCCACACCACTCATCGCCAATTAGCTTTGAGATGGAAGCCCATGTTCTTTAACATGGTTATTAGAGCTAGCCTCAAGTTTTCTCTCATTCACACGTGCCTTGGGTTCTCTTTAGTCCAGTCCAACGGGCTCACTCTATCCCTGGGAGCCAACCCAAGTCATGGGTTATCTCTCTAGCCTTGGGCACTCAATTCCCCGGGAGTTCAACCAACCCAAGTCATGGGTTCTCTCTCTAGTCTCGAGCGCTCAACCAATCCAAGTCACGTGTGAGAGGGGATGTTAAATATAAAATTATCCCACATTGGTTAGCCTAAAGATCTTGGGCTAATTAATAAGATTCATGGCCACACCACTCATTACCAATTGGTTTTGAGATAGAAGCTCATATTCTTTAACAACTATATTATTTGATGATCAGTATCAAACACAATATATTTCAGCGTTCGTGTTTTCACCTGTCTATTGGCTTCATCTGTCTCTTTGTGCTCTCTGGTCACTAATTCATCATACCAGTTCTCAGTCTTAGGTTCTGTACCGATTTTGCCATCATCGTTCAGGATCTATTTTCTTATTTGCATTTTTACATGTTTCTCAATTTAGGAGACCTTATGGACAAATGGTCAAATTATTTTGGATAAAAAATAGCAGACATTGTTAAATTGGCTCCATCATTGTTGTTTTCTGGTGGGGCATGACATTTTTTGTTATGGATTCTTATGTGAAAAGAAAGCTTCTGCACTTACACTGGTGACCTTACTTGTCTGCCAAACCTTAACCTTACCTTTGATTACTCAATTGCTTGCAGTGAGAAGATTTACAGTATTCTCTAAAGGCTCCTTATGCCTAGTCTATAGCTTAGATTTTGACCTGTTTAACAGTGGAGTGGGATAAGCTAGGCAAAACTCGAGTGTTTAATAGATCAGTTAGTACTGTTTGATCTTATTTTGCAGAACTGTGGAGTTATTTTCTTTTTAATCTTACGTAATATGTTCAAAGTGCTGACAATGGGAGTGCAGAAAAGGAAGAAGCTAAACACTCAACTTTACTCGGAAGATATGCGAAAAGAATGTAAAATTGGTTCTCTAATGTCAGTCATCTAAAGTGATGCAGAATCCGGATATCTTGTTTCTCTGAGCCAAAGGCTGTACTAAGGCCTAAGCCAAGTAGTTATTCGAATGTGCTTCTTCTAGTTAGGCTAACTTTTTCAGTTACTTGAACAATTTGTCCACTTCTAGCTTTGTTTTTATTGGTTCCTTGTGACACTATAACTCTTCTAGCCAAAACTTAGGGCTGAAAGCTCTTTTTGTTAATTGCCAAGATGATTTAGCCTAGGAAGTTACTTCATAGCGTAGTAAGATCAACTAGTGGTCATATAAAATGTACACCTCCTCTATAATTGGAAATGCAGAACATTGTGGAGAAAAACTTTGGCAGACGTAACATTTCAGATTTGCAGGCGATACCAATCTCTAACGACTTGGTGTTATTCCTCAGTTTCCTCTATCATACTTTCTGAAAATCAGTTGTTGTTGTTGTTTGAATTGTACTCTTGCAAATCAATTTCTACTCCGTCAATCTTCAATCAGTTTTCAGCTTAAATCGAAGAACTACCATATCATGTAAAATGCGTGTTAGTTATGGGCTCTTATTATGGTGTTTCTAATAGGAGGGTTCATAATCTTTTGGATCGTGCAGAAGTGCTTTCCTCCATCTTTGTGTTGATAATCAAACATGTCTTCTGAATTGTTAAAGAACATGAGTATCCATCTAAAAACCAATTGATTATGAGTGGAGTGACCTATGAACTTTATTAATTTGTTCAACATCTTTTGGCTACCAATGTGAGATTTTTATACTTAATACCTCTCACACACGTGACTTTGGTTAATTGAGAACCGTGAGTTGGGTTGGTTGATTGCCAGGGGCATGAGAGCCTGTTGGAAGGGGCTCGAAGGGAGCTAGAGAGAACCAAGACGTGTAATTCGCAATGAGAGAAAACCTGAGACTAGCTCGGATACCATGTTAAATTAGAGAATAAGAGAGGAAGACCCTTTGGGAAAAACTAAAGAATCTCATTGTAGCACCTATACATACAAGAGGATATGGGTCTTTGGGCCTTGGTACAATTACCGTGCAGTACAATTATACAAACTATATACTAATTCTAACATGAATGATCATGACCCGGTTGAATGAGAGATTGGACTCAACTCTAAATGATATAAGAAAGACAAGGTGAACGATTGTGCAGTCAATTGATCAAAAGTTTTTAGCAGGGTTGAACTGGATTTAGCCATCCTTTGTAACCCAAAAAAAGACAAATAAAAAGAAGGTAGATACTTGGATGAATTAAATTCATGTACCACAATGGCTTAGTATTTATGAAGAGATTGGTTTAAACTTAAAATGATATTAGAAAGACAGGTAAATTTATTCAATAGAAAGATTGTGCAGTTAATGGATCAAAAGTTTTTAGCTGGGTTGAACTGTATACACATCTAGATGATTTAAACACCCTTTGTAACCTAAAAAAAGATAAATAAAAAGAAGGTAGATACTTGGATGAACTAAATTCCTGTTCCACAATAGCTTTGTATTTATATTATGCTGTTCAAGTTATCCATGAATTGCAGAAACAGGTATTTAAAACGGTTTTCTTTTGTTACTTATATACACAAGCTTCACTAGTTGCTGTGAGTATGTTACACGGACTCTCTTCTACCAAGCCTGAAAAAAAAAAACAATGATGTTGAGGCTTGAACTTACATCGCAAACATGGAAAGAGACATGAGATAGAGAGGAAGATGAGATGAGAATGAGAGGAAAATTGAGAAGCCAAGGAGGCAGTAAATAAGAGAAGAATATAGTAGATAAAAACAGGTGAGAATAATTTATCAGATTACCTCACCTTATTTATCCAAAATATATCACCGACCTTGGATTGCTGTTGCATATTCAGCTCCTGTTGCAGCTGCTACCGCTGTTTTCTTGATCTATCCAATTGGTCAGTAAGGAAGTTTTTCTTCTGCCCCCGATCCTGGCTCCTTTTTATAGAAAGGGAAAGATGAATTGATTACTGTATTTATTGGATCCTTCGGGACTGACGACCAAATTGATTATCTTCATGCATAAGGATACTAGATTACCTAGTAGAAAAGATTGAAAAATCATCACACACCTCCCTTATTTCTTTTCTGTTGCAATTTCTGGATTATTATATGATGATTTTTTAGACTCCTCAATTCATGAAAGTCTGACACCTATGACACATGGAATTAGGTCCAGGTTGGTAGCTCTTCTATCTATTGGTGGGTAGTTATCCGTTTCTTACCTACTATTCTTGCTATACAGATTTATTGTTAATAAATTTACTTTGTACGTCAAAATCATGTATTTGTTTTCCATTTATTTTAACCTATTCAAGGTTTTAGACAGATTTTACCACACTATTTGCTAGTCAATCATGGGAAGAATTGGATTCACTTATCCATGTTCATGTGTTGTGATTGTTCATTATTTGTCTTATGGCAGCTTGTAAATATCTTCTTACAACGAATTTTCAAACCTAAAGTGACCTCTTGAAATATGAAACCTTTAAGAGAATATATATTTTGATTCCATTTGGTTATTCCCAATTCATAATCTTGTCTGCATTATTGTTCTCGTGTTTAGTACCGTGTAATAGAAAAGCCACTGAAAAAACTCTCCTTACCATAAAATAAACCTAATCATGCTGTTCTGCTGATTGCCTGTATCTACGAGTATTCCTTTGTTAATCTTGATGTACACCTTCAGGAGTGGTCAATACTTGCTCAGCTGAGTTTATGATAATTATTTTTTGAATGGAGGTAACGTGCTGTCAAGTGGTCTATTTATTTTTGGTGTTTCTAGTAACAGTTGTATTTGACATACAGGTTACCCGCGGTCAGATAGAGCAAATCTTATATTTCAAGCAGAAGCTGATATCATCATCTTATCATGCTCCCCAACCTACAGCTGGTAACCTACATATGGAGGCTACAAGCGAGCGTTGCTGAAGGGAACTTGTCTTGTACCCAGTTAGTAAGCACTCCTGTCCTTCCACCACCGCATCCTATGACTTTTACTTCTTCAAAACTCAATGAAGAGGAGAATAAGAAGGCAGCAGCAGCTGCTGTCGTGGCAAAACTTGCTGCTTCCACATCCTCTGCACAGATGCTTACCTCCGTTCTCTCATCCCTAGTTGCAGAAGAGGTTGCCTCTAGGAGTAGTGGTTTAAATTCAACTGGATTCTCTTCTAGTTTGCCTTTTGGCTCCCCAGAGAAAAGGCCCAAATTAGAGAAACCTGCGTCTTTTTCTGACGTGAACCATTCTGAGGGCGGTCATTTTGCGTTTTATGCTTCTGCTCAACAGACAGTAAGTAACATGCCAGTTGGTGCATCCAATGGGATGCAGCTTTCGTCACAGGGAAACCAAATTCAGGCATCATTCCCACAGCCGCCACCTCCACCACCACCACCACCACCACCACTTACTCCAGTCTATACCTCCTACAAATTCACCTGCAACTCAGTTAGGACAATCTGCTGCTGTGATGATGGGGGTACCTTATGGATATGGTTCAAGCAACCTTCCACCTCCACCTCTACCTCCACATGTGTCCATTGGATTTGCTAGGCCAGCCCCTTTACCAACTCAGCAACCACCACCTCAGCAGCTTCAGAACCAGCAATCTCAGCAGCAGCCGCCATCCGCTGGTGCTGGTGGATATTATCGGCCTCCAGGTATTGGATTCTATGGTCAAAGTAATCAGTCAACAACACCGCCTGTACCTCGGCAATGAGCAGTCACTTCGGAACATTAGGTTTTGTATATTAATAGGACAGTTATGTGAAACATAGGAACAACTATCTTTACAATTTTTAAATTTACCAGCGTACCCAGAAATGTTAACGTTTTGCTTTTTATTTGCTAGCGCTCCATCAATATGGACCAAAATGTTATTGGGTACTTTGTGTAATATTAGATTACATGTAAAAGTGACATTTCGTATCCAATGTGAATTGCGTGTTGCTTTGAAGCTTTAGTCTTTTAATTAGGTTAGATGTTGTGTTTTAATGGATTAATGAGCTCAGATAAGCAAGTCTGTGATTGGGTGGAATGATTTAGATTAAGACGAATTTCAAAGGAATTTGAAATCCTCCTTAATAGCATGGAGTAGGCCCTCGAAGGAGACTTTTCCATTCAGCTTAAGAAATAAAAATTGAAAATTATTTTTAAAACCCAAATTGTTCATGGTTCCCCCAAAAAAAAAAAAAAAAAAAAAATCACGTTTACGTGAATGTCACGAATGCCTTGATAAAAAATCAAGAGGATAATAATATTTCATTGTTTTACTTGAGCAATTTCATATTTTACCAACGCTTGAAAATTTGTGCATTGAACAAATTTATAATCTATCTATATATAAATACGAATTGTTTCTCTCATTTTTTTTATTTGTCTTAAATTGTTTGTCTCCTTAAAAGTGTTTCCTTTCTTGTTATAGCTAAAATATCTATTCTCAAATGAAATATAATTCATACGAAAATATTACTTCTCTTATAATCTAACTACTTATTTTTTTAGAATATCACCACATATTTTTCTTTTTTTGTCGTACAATCCTATTTGAGATATATAATTTATTATTTCCCTTTCTTTTTTCTCGCTTAATACAACCTTAATTAAATAGTTATGCTTAATATGCCCTTTGTGAAGTATAATTGATCTATTTAAAATACTCTCTATTTAATATAAATAAGATTATTTATCTTTTATAATGCCACTATTATTTATTATATATTTCAAACTGCTATAATAAAATTCTTTAGATTTAAATGAAATTTTGGGCATAAATGCATAATAATATAGTAAAAATTCTGCAGGAATGCAGAGGAAGGAAAAGGTGGAAACTTGGAGACAGGAAAAGGTGGAAACTTGGAGACAGAGGTGGCGGAAGGGTGACGGGAAAATAAAGGGAGGGGATGAGGATGGGTGACAGGAAAAGAGAGGGAAGAGGAGGGAGGGAACAGGAGAAGGGGCTGCATGGGGGATGGTGATGGGTGACTGGAAAAGATGGAGATTCACTCTCCTACCCATCCGCATCTCCCCTTCCTTCAAATCCTCTCTCCTGCTGCGAGGGGGATAGGAGGTGGGTGACGGGAAAAGAGATGGAGGAGGAAGGAGGGAAGAGAAAAGAGAGGGAGTGTGAGGAGAGGAGGAGGAAGAGGGGAAGGAGGAAGGGATTGTCGGCTATGAGAGGACGTGACGTTACGCTTGGGGATTAGAGAAGAAGAAAGAGGGAAGCCAATGTTCTTGCTGGTGAGATTTTCAGATCGGACCCCATTTCAAACCTTGACGACGCATATTCAAAGTTTATCACTAAGTATCATAGCTCAGATGGGTACTGGAGGATGGTGGACGGTGGTGGTGTTGATGGTGGGAGGTTGAAGGTGGTTTTTGTTGAAAGATGGTATGTCTAAGGGGTATTTTTGTCATAAAAATTAAAAAATTTAGAGGAAAAACGATAAACACTCTCATAGGCCACGAGTAGTATATTTCAAATTTCGTTAAATTGGATGGTTTTCGTTACTTTACTTTTTAATCCAAACTATATGTGAGTTTAAGATATATTTTTGAAACACGTAGGAGTTTTTTGTCATATAGACATAACACATGGGGGTTTACGGTAATTTACTCTAAAATAAAAGTAGTTTTATAACTATAATGTATGTTCAAATTGTTTCTTTCTTAAGTTATTACGAAAATTTGACATAAATACATAGTAAGAAGGTATAAATTTTTAAGTACTTGAGTAAAGAATAAATAAGAATATTATTTTATAACTGTTATTTATTTGGCATAAACACATAGTAAGAAGGTATAAAATTTTAAGTACTTGAGTAAAGAATAAATAAGAATATTATTTAATAATTGTTATGTATATTAAGTGTAATTACATAGTAGTTATAAAAAAAAAATACTAGAAAAAATGTTCCCTCTCTCATCTTCTTCCTCAAGTCGTGACTCTTTCTTAGGGTTTCATGGTGGCTAAGGTAGCCCCTTCAATCTTCGACAGGAAGGCAACCCATTCTGCATGCCCCTAAATCATTTGCAGACATTGTTTCCAGGAAAAAAGGCAAATCTTCACAAGGAAATCATGACCTACAAGGGTGAGCCTGCCCTTGTTTTCACCGTGACAAGTTCGTAAATGTCATATATTTTATGTATCGTTTACCTCATTTTTTGTGATAAATGAGCAAGAATTGATTAATTATGAGATAAAATGTTTTATTTTGAGTTTTGTAGGGTTTAAGTGAAGAAAGAGTCCAAATTGATTGCAAAAGTAGAAGAAAACTGCAAAATTGGAATTTTGTGCAACGGCGAGGAGCGATTCTGGCACAGTTTGGTAGATTGAGCATAACTTTCTTATTTGAACTTTAATTGGGTGATTCAAAATATTTTGAAAAGCTAATACATAGAGTTACAACTTTTATGTTTTGAATTTTTTCAAATTCATCTTGAATCATGGTCAAAATCGAGGAGGAAGTTGAAGTTGGTGCTGCCATCCCTTCTGTGGCGCCCAAAAATGTAGCGCCTAGGTGTCAAAACTAGTTTGGTTTTGGAAGCAGCGCCTAAGTGTGACATTTATGTAGTTCCCAGGCACCGATCAATGGATAGGTCTTATAAGTTTGCTTATTTTGCAAGAAAGTCCTCCCGTGGGCCCGGTTACGTGGAAAGTCGTGTACTTATCATCCCGAAATTCTAAAACCCTAAAAATATCTATAAATATACCAAGAGACAGGGAGGAAATGATCATAATCATCAACCGTCATTAGTTTCTTAGTTTTCAATACTTAGAGCGATAATTTAGCCACAGAGTAGATTTTCTTAATTATTCGAGTTAGAATTTTGTTCTCTTGTCAAGAACTCAAGATTTGATGATCATCAATATTCGTTTTCGCTGCAATTATAGAGTTTGATATATTTTTACGCAATTTACTTTTTGTTCTTATTCCATTCTTGTTCTTTAGTTATCGTTTTTGTTTTATTACCTTTAAATTCTTAATTGCTTCCGTACGTTTAGCAGTTAGAGTTTTATTTCATTGTTTTTGATTCATTTTGTAGGGTAGATTAATTTAATTTCTCATTCTTGATTAAATTCTTACAAGTAGGGTAGATTTAAATTAGGGTTTTAGTCAATTAATTTTAATTACTTTCCGCAGGATTAGAATTTTACATTCTTGTCTTTGTTTTAATTTCTTGTGATTAAATTTAGTTTAAGTTTAGTCAAAAATCCCTGATTATTTCATTTAACTAGTAAATAGACTTGTGAAACTAAAAATTGTTCCAATAGTTCCTCGTGGGAACGATCCTTACTCATCCTATGTACAAACTTACCTCGCATACTTGCGAGTGTGTGGGAGTTGATTAGGATAATTATGATTTTTTACTACTTGTTCATTGTTTTCAAAGAACCTAATCAATATTCCACTGAACAAGTTTTTGGCGCCGTTGCCGGGAATTATTTTTGTTTAGTAACAATATTAGGTGTAGTGAGTCTTACTAGATTAGACTTTTTTTTTATTTTCTTTTGTTATTTATTTATTTACAATCATTTCTTGTTCTCTCGAGTTTGTTTGGAATTGGTTTTCGATATTTGATCTTTGGTTTTCTTTTCTTGTAGTTTATGGTAGATACTCGTTCGTCCAATCAATCACTTCGTCCGATTGACTTGGAAATTGAACGGATGATAAGTAGAAATATAGATGACAAGATTCAAACTGAGGTGATAATCTAATGGAGAATTCAAACCGTGTTGTTAATGAACAAGAGGAGGTTGCAGGAAACAATAGCAACCTGGTTAATGCTAATGCTAATCCCTGACATCTTAGAGATTATGCAATACCTAATTTCGAAGAGGTAAGTTCTAGCATTGCTTGGCTTCCCGTGCAAGCAAATAACTTTGAAATCAAGTCTACACTGATACAAATGCTCGAAACACATGCTATGTTTGGAGGAGGACAAAATGAAGATCCCTATGAGCACTTAATTAGATTTGAGGAGGTCATTGAAATATTCCGGTACAATGCCGAGTCCATGCCGATTGTATCTGAATGAGAGCATTCCCTTTTTCTTTACGTGATAGAGCAAGTCTTAGTTGCAGTCATATCGACAACGTACTTTCACAACATGGGACCAACCTGCTCAAGAATTTCTAGCCAAACACTTTCCACCAGTTAGGACTGCTAAACTCCAAAACGAGATCACATCATTTAGGTAAATCACTGGAGAGAGTTTAGGTGAGACGTGGGACCGCTTCAAGGATCTATTGAGGAAGTGCCCGCATCATGCTATACCTCTATGGCTGCAAGTCCAAACCTTCTATGATGGACTATTTCTAAAGACGAGACTGATAGTTGATGCTAGTGCGAGAGGTTCTTTCCCCTATAAAACTCGAGAGGAAGCGCAAGAGTTGTTAGAGAGAGTGGCATCTACTCATTATTATCATAGAGCAATAACTCCCATTTTTGGACAACAACAACAAGTGAATCAATCCAACGTCTAACAAGGAGGTAAGCCTAATTATAATATGTTTGTTTCATATCTCAGCAGAATATGATGATGAGTGCCATTACAAACTTGACCAAGGCTGCAGAGAATATGGGAAGAAACTCAGTGAACTCTATTGGTTCGACATCCCAAGGGATCTTGATTTGTGATTTCTGTGGAGGAAATCACCAAAATGGCATCTATGATACTTCAGTGATGCAAGGTGAGCAGATTCAATTCGTTTCCAATCAAAATCCCACCACAAAAAATTAGCCCTCCAATTGTGGAAACACAAATAACCCGTCTTGGAGGAACCATCCTAACTTTTCCTGGACAAATCAAAATAATGTTAAAAATCCATCCTTCCAACCATCACAGCCACAATCTAATTTTTCCAATCAAGATTCATCTTCCTGACCATATCAACCACCATAGTAGAGAAATTTCCAAAACGTTCTATTTCAACAAAATACCTTATACCAACCTCCACCACTAAGAACCCTACCTCAAAATCCTAGTTAACCTCCATATGTAAACCATGATCAATCCCCTTGGAGGATAATTTGAGAAGGGACTTTGAAGCTTTGAGAAGGGAGTATGAGAATTTGCGAGCTTCTACAAGGAATATAGAACTTCAATTGAGAAAGTTAGCACGCCAAAATAATGAACGACCTATTGGAGCGTTGCCAAGCGACATAATTTCAAATCCAAAAGAGCAATGCAATGCTATTTCACTGAGGAGTGGAAAGGAATTGGTTATACAAAATGACAAGACAAAGGTTGATATTGAAGCCGCAAAGTCAAACTCCAAGACAATTGAAGAAAAACTTGAAATTGAAGATAACAATGAGAAGATGACCAAGGAGAATGCAATGAAGGAGTCGAGGAAGAAGAAAGTGGATGATTCTTTTAAATTGGATCCTACAATAAAAGTGCCATTTCCTTAACAACTCATTGATCTAAAGAAGGATGAAAAAGAGAAACAATTCCACAAGTTCCTCGAGATGCTTGAAAAGGTGAATGTAAACATCCCTTTGGTTGATGTTCTCAACAATGATACCCATTTATGCGCAATTTATGTAGGGTCTATTGGCTAAGAAGCAGCGATGGGATGATGATGAGACAGTTTGTCTTGATGCCAAGTGCAGTGCCATTGTTCAACGGAGGTTACCCCCCAAGCTCAAGGATCTAGGTAGTTTCTTTATACCGGTGAACATTGGAGGACACATGTTGCATCGTTTACTTTGTGATTCGGGAGCAAACATCAATATTATGCCCAAGGCCATATATGATAATCTAGGGATCACCAATGTAAAACCAACCAGCATTACACTCCAATTGGCAGATTTGTCTGAGATAAAACCATAGGGCTTGTTGGAGGATGTGCTTGTTCAAGTGAAAAAGTTGGTGTTTCCTGTGGATTTCTTTGTGTTAGACATCGGCGAATGAAATTTTATTGAATCTAGGAAGGCCGTTTTTATCAACCGTACTTTCTTTAATAGACATTAATAAAGGAAAGTTGATTTTTCTAGTTGATAATGAATCTGTCGAAATGATGTTTTTAATTATGATGATAATATTCCAATATTTAAAAAAAATGTGCTAATTATTCCCGTGGTTCATTCGTTGATAGGTTTGAAGACGAGATACCCAAGGTAGGTCAAGGTAATGCACTCAAAAAGGATGTTGAAATAAATGAAGACTCCGAAATGACTTGGAAACAAACCACCGGATGATGAAAGTAAGATGGGAAGGATTCATGGATAAGTTTCACAAGCGCGGAAAGGTGAAGGATTGGGTAAAAGGACCATGATCAAGAAGAAGAAAAAACAATGCAAAGAGCTACTTGAGGCTATCATTTGTGCACTGTCTCTGGTAAATGCTTGGAAACGAGGGCAAGTTCAAGTTCATGTCGGAAATCAGGCATCAAGAATGATGAAAAATGGTGTTAAACTTTTCCGTGGAAGCCAAAAAGAAAAGGCTGGCCGACCATCCTTAAGTGCTTGAATTGACCTCAAGTGCAAAAGTCGAGCTTAGGACTATAAACAAGGGCGCTACATGGGAGGAGTTAAGAAACCCATGTTTTTTCTTAATTTTATTTCTTGTGTTTTTGTTTAGTTTCTTGGTTTTATTATTTTTTAATATCTTAAGGGTTTTTATGTTTTTTTTTTCATTTTAGTGGATGATGTTTTTGACTTCGATTCAAGGGTATTTAGTTTTACATAAACGACACCAAATGTTCTTCATTGACAGAGAAGCTTCATTTTTTCCCAAATAGCTAGGGTTAGGGTTTTGTCCTAATTTTGTGATCAATTGGACATGCTACTGAGGACATTGGCTTTGGTGACTACAAGGAAATGTGGATTTTTTCAAGGAAAAGTCGAGAATCAAGAAATGACAGTTAAGAAGAGTGGGATTAAACTTTTCCCGTGGAGGCCTGAAGGAAGAGAACGGCCAACCACCCCAACATGTGTCACATAAGTGGGAGTGCAATAGTCGAACCTAAGACTATAAACAAGGGCACTACATGGGAGGCAACCCATGTTTTTTCTTAATTTTGTTTCTTATATTTTTGTTTATTTTTCTTGGTTTATTATTTTTCTTAATGTCTTAAGGGCTTTTATGTTTTTCTTTTCTTTTAGTGGTTGATGCTTTTGACTTCGACTCAAGGGTATTTAGTTCAACATAAATGGCACCAAACGTTCTTCATTGATAGAGAAGTTTCCCTTTTTCCCATTTTACTCTTCATTTTTTTTTTTTTTTGCATTAGGGACAATGCTATACTCTAAGCGTGAGGTGGGGAGTTTTCTTAATTTCTATTTATTTGGTGGTTTGTTTGTTCATTTTGTTCAATTTTTGCTTGCATATTTGTATTTTAGATTTTGAATTGAGAGCTTTTTAAATTTTTGAAAATTTTGTTTACAAATTGCTTAGCATGTTTCTTTGATTTTCTATTTGATAATTTTTGAGCTAAGTTGTCATGAGTAGGGTAGTCGGTGTTAATATTTTCCTAGCATGATTCCTAATTTTTGAGCACTAATAGCCCTACAATGTTGTAGGTTTTTGGCACTAAGAGATAATTATGCCTCAGATTCACTTATATTGCACTCCAAACATTTGCTTTATTATATTTTTGAGGCAAAATTTTAGATAATTTGATTTGATTGAAAGATGAGGGTAGGCATTTTTTTTTGGACATTTTAGCATTTATAAGTCAATCATTACTGTAAAATTAATCCTTAGAACCCTACTTGAGCCTTAGTTTGTTTTGAATGGACAAAAACACCATTCATTTTTTTTATACTCATTTTTTATCTACCTTTGTAGCTCTCCTAAATGTCCCTTAAGAGTTTTAATGACACATTAATTGTTAAGGGGATATAAGGACGGAAGGTAGTGGTATGAGAGTGTTAGAATGAATGGTGTACAATTTAAGGTGTAGGGGTGTTAAAAAAAAAAAAACTTTTTTGTTGACCATTGCAGGTGGTGCCCATCACTGGCACTTGCGTTGGACCATTGCAGGTGGTGACTATCATTGGCACCTACGTTGGAGTGTTAGTAGGTAGTGCCTACCATTGGTACCTATGTAGATATATATACTATTTGTGAGAAGTGTCTACCCCTGATACCCATTTTGGGGAATCGAAAAAAAAGATGGAAAATGAAGTAGCATTCTGATTCAAAGGAAGAAAAAGGAGATATTTTTACAAGGTGTTGACGAGTAGGGTTGAAATTTAAAGCTCTTTTTCTTATTTGTTTATCCTTTTCCCCTTCTTTGTTAGCCAAGACCCTAGCCTTAAGTTACAAGCTAGAAGTCCTACCTAATTTAAGTTGAGTTAGTTTTCTACATTAGTGGAGAAATGTAAGAAGAGTAAGCTATGGAGTGTTTAGAAAAAATCAAAGGGTTTGCATGATTTGGTCTAAGTTTCTTAAAACTTATTTTTGTATGGCTATGCACACACCTATACTAGAATTCACGTATAGGGGTTTATTATCATTTGACTATTTTTCTTATGATGGTTTGGTTCTTGGTTATTTATATCGATAATTAATTAGATGTGATGAGTATGTTTGTGATTTATTTCTATGTTTTGCTCCAGGATGATGAATCAAAAACTAAGTGTGGGATAGTTGATAAGCTCATAAATACCTTACATTTTATGTATCGTTTACCCCTTTTTAGTGATGTATGAGAAATAATTGAGTAATTATGAGCTAAAATGGGTTATTTTGAGTTTGTAGGGTTTGAGTGAAGAAAGAGTTAAAATTGATCACAAAATTGGAAGAAAATTACAAAATTGGAATTTACGTGGACCGACGAGGAGTGATGTAGACGGAGTTTGGTGGAAATGGCATAACTTTCTTGTCCAAGCTCCAATTGAAGTGATTTTAGATGCATTAGAAAGCTAAGACAAAGATCTACAACTTTCATGTTTTGAGTTTTAGAGATTTGAATAGCATCAGGATCAAAATTGTAAAAGAAATAGAGGTCTCTTTACTGGAAGTCGCTCCTGGTTGTAGAGCCTAGGTGCAACTCTAGTAGTTCCAATCTTTGTTTCTGGAAGTGGCGCCCAGGTGTGACATTTATGCAGTGCCCAGGAGCGTGTTGTCGGACTAGATTTCACGGGCTTACTTATTTTGCAAGAAAATGTCCTCCCATGGACCTGTTTACAGGAAAATTCGTGTACTTATCATTCTAGAGCCCCAAAATCCTAATTTTACTTATAAATACACCAAGAGAAGGGAAGAAAACAAGAATCCATCATCCGCCATCGTTAGTTTTTAGTTTTCAATAGTTAGAACAATAATTTAGATGTAGGGTAGATTTTCTCAAGTGTTCAAGCTAGAATTTTGTTCTCTTGTAAAGAATTCAAGATTCGACGATAATCAACGTTGGTTTTCACTGCAATTACTGAGTTTGATTTATTTTTACGCAATTCAATTTTTGTTTTATTCCGTTCTTGTCCTTTAATTATCGTTCTTATCGTTATCGCATTTAGATTCTTAATTACTTCCATAGTTGAGTTATTAGGGTTTTATTTCATCGTTCTTATTCACTTTTGTAGGAGTAGATTAATTTAAATTCTTGTTCTTGATTGAATTCATGCAAGTAGAGTAGATTGATTAGATTTTTAGTCAATTATATTTAATTGCTTTCAGTAGGATTAGTATTTTACATTCTTGTCTTTATTTTAATTTCTCGTGATTAAATTTAGTTTAAATTTAGTCAAAAACTCTTGATTATTTTGTCTAACTAGTAAATAGGTTTGTGAATCTAATACTTGTTCCAATAGTTCTCGTGGGAATGATCCTTACTCGTCCTAAGTACAAACTCATCTCGGTTACTTGCGAATGTGTAGGAGTTGATTAGAATAATTAAGGTTTTTTTATTATTACTTGTTCATTGTTTTCAAAACCTAATCAACATTTCACTGAACATATATTGAAGAGGAGTTGCATGGTTTTGGCTCATGCTGGAAGGGGACGAGTGGCATGCCATGCAAAAATGCAAATCCACCAATTGTTCAAGACCTTCAGAAATTTCTCAGGTTTGTGAATCTAATACTTGTTCCAATAGTTCTTGTGGGAACGATCCTTACTCGTCCTGTGTACAAACACACTTTCATCTCGGTTACTTGCGAATGTGTAGGAGTTGATTAGAATAATTAAGGTTTTTTTATTATTACTTGTTCATGTTTTCAAAACCTAATCAACATTTCACTGAACATATATTGAAGAGGAGTTGCATGGTTTTGGCTCATGCTGGAAGGGGACGAGTGGCATGCCATGAAAAAATGCAAATCCACCAATTGTTCAAGACCTTCAGAAATTTCTCAGACTATTAGCTCTCGGCTAGGTAATGCAATTAAATCCGCTGACCAGGATGAAGTGCAGTGGGAGCCATTCGTAGAAAACGGAAGGATTACATGAGTACTAGAACAATTCAAACACTGTTCAATGCTAGGTCTAACACAAATGAACCCGGGCTGGTCCTCATGAATAACATCATCCTTTGGAATATTAGAGGAATAAGGGGTAAATCCTCGCAGAGACATATCAAAAAAAATTTTCAAATTCACAATGTATCTTTTTTTTCAATAATTGAGTCACTTTTATTGATTCTTTTTCTTTTTGGGTGGTTGAGATTTGTAAGTGATTAGGGTTCTCTTGTTATTTGGTTAATGTTTCCACTAAAATTTGGCTAATTTTCAAGGAGGTTTTTTGAGTTCTTGTTCTGAAAACTGAAGATCAATTCATGCATGCAATGATTACCAACACTGCTTGGAGTAGGGGTTTTTATGCCATCTTTATATATGCAAAGTGTACTCGGCAAGCGAGATTTTCATTATGGAGAGAACTGCATGATATTGTAGCAGAAATGCAGGGTCCATGGCTTTGGGGTGGAGATTTTAATGTCATAACCAGATTGGATGAATACATTGGCAGGAGGAGTTTTGATACCCGGCTACAGATGACTTCAACTCTTGTATTCATGATTGTCATAAGCTCAAGTTACCTTTTTCAGGTAATATTCATACATGGACATATATGAGGCATGGGTGTCCTGTCTAGAAGCTTCTTGATACAATATTGATTAATGAAGAATGGCTCGGTCTTTTTCTGGTGACGTCAGATGCGTTCAGTACTTAAACCGTACATCATCAGACCATGCCCTTCTTTTGCTAAATTGGAATCTCAACTCAATCCATTGGAGACCAACTTCCTTTAAATTTTAGCACATGCAGGTGTGTTATCACACCTTCCAAGAGACATCATGGCACTCGTGGTAGCTCCCAATGCATGGTAATGGTATGCGTGTTTTGTCTGAAAAACTTAAGTGACTTAAACTTTCTCTCAAAACCTGGATTAAAGACACTTTTGGCAATGTATATGATAATATTTTGTGCTGAAAAATTTGTTGGCTTGAAAGAACAATAGTATCAAGATGATCCCTCAATGAAGAACAAGGAATCTCTTCATTGGGCGCAGGAAAATTTGAGTTGGCACCTTTGCTCTGAAGAGGAGTTTATACACCAGAAGGCTAGAATAAAGTGGCTTGAAGAAGGAGACTCAAATTCAAAATCCTTTTGTTCAAATTTACGTGAAAAGCATGCAAAGTTGGCCATCCACCATATAAATGACTCAGGAGGTCAATGGATTGAAGATGAATAAGTTATCAAAGGGAAGGCCATATCATTCTTTTAGCAACTATTGATTGTCAAATCCCATGATCAGCTGGCTATGGATCGCCTCTTACAAAACATCCCTTGCCTAGTGACTGACGAGCACAATGCCGAATTGTTAAAGCCAGTATCTATGGAGGAGGTGAAAGAGGCACTGCTCCAGCTGGACAAGGATAGTGCATCTGGCCCAAACAATTTTTTGGGTTAGTTTTTTGTCTCATGTTGGGACACAATAGCCACAGATGTGCATCAAGCAGTGTAGGATTTCTTCTTGGGGATACCTATTCCGAAAAGTATGGCTAGTACTTTAATTGTTTTACTAACCAAGGAGCAAAATCTGACCACTTTTGCTAATTTCAAACCCATGTTCCTTTGTAATTTTGTCAATAAAATTTTTACAAAGGTTTTGTCTGACAAATTATTGCCTTTGCTACAAGGTTTGATGTCACTAGAGGAAGGATTTGCATATGTAGGTGGCAGGGGCAATGCGAACAACGTGCTTTTGGCGTAAGAATTGGCACACTCTTTGGACAGGAAGGCGAGAGGTTACGATTTGATCTTCAAAATGGATATGATGAAGGCTTTTGACAGAATGCCTTGGCTTCAAATCTAGCTTTACATCTCATTTTACGTCCTTAATTCTAGCAAATTTGGGACATGCATGGTTTTTTGTCCTTGTTAACGGTAACATGGCTAGTTTTTTCTAGGCGTCAAGGGTATCAAGCAGGGGGACCCACTCTCACCTTATTTATTTATTTTGTGCTCAGAAGAGTGAAGCAAAAGCATGCGTCAACTTCAATCAAAAAGTTCGTTGTTGCCTTATTCTTTGCCGAAGGAAAGCATAAAGATTAATCATCTTTCTTTTGCAAATGACCTTCTAATTTTCACGCGCGGAGAGAAGCAAAATATAAAGGTGTTGCTAGACTTCTTGGAGGTATATCAAGCTGATTCTAGACAAAAACTGTCTAACAAAACAAAATGCTTCTTTGCTGCAGGGAAGCATTATCGCTCAATCCAGGGACTGGAAATGTTGACGGGGATTCATTCCAAGGCTCTTTCCTTTCAATACCTTACCTGTCCGTTATATGCAAGAAGAAGGAAATTAGCCTAATTTCAAGGAATTAAAGATTCATTCACATCAAAGTTGGCGAGGTAGAAAACAAAAACTGCTTTCTTCAGGTGGCTGTTTGGTTTTGATCAAACATGTCTTGTTTTCTATCCCTACGCATATATTGTGTATTGTTGATCCTCCCAAGTTTTGTATGACCTAGAAAAACTAATGGCGAACTTCTTTTGGGGCGACGAGGATGCAAGTCCTAAGCGGCACTAGAAATATTGGCACTCACTATGTGGTCCAACTGAAGAAAATGGCTTAGGCATTTGCCGCTTGGAGGATGTGGTTTGCTCTTTTTCCATTAAACTTTGGTGAAGATTTTTGACCTCTAATCCTCTTTGGGCACAGTTCACGAGGCAGCGATATTCAAGGAGGGATAATCCAGCACATCCAAGTCCGGTATGGAGGAAAATGCAAAGTGTTAAACATATTGCAATGGAAAACATTCAAACCCTAGATCGAAATGGTGATGCCTCATTTTGGGACGCAAATTAGAGGGGTCTGGGAGCCCTTTCTGAAGGTTAAACCATTATAGACCAGCTACACATTAAAATTAATTAAGTTTTCACCAATTAAGTGGGTTGGAACTTAGGTGAGTTTCTCAATAAACTCTCGACTAAGAAGGTTAGAATGGTGAAGCAGCAAAAATTCTTCCTTTCGGCTGAACGAGATTCTTATATATATGGCAACCTTCATCCACCGATGTGTTTTCCTTGTCATTGGCCTACAATGTCATCCGGAATCCTCATGCCTTATTTTTGTCAAGGTCATACATATGGAGCAAAATAATTCCAATAAAAATATCCATCTTCAAGTGGCGACTACTCAATGGCACTCTTCCCTTTCCGAATATCAATTCTAATAAAGATGGGTTTTTGCATGGTTTCTAATGCCCTTTCTGGCTGTTCTTTGGAGACCATGGAACATGTATTTTCATCATATCCATTCACCTTAGTAGTTTGGGAGTATATTCTCAACTTTTTGGGCAGCCACGAATCCAAGGGGAGTCCATACTATCACACTTTCAATCTTGGTGGTTTGCTTGTGCTCCTACTCAAACACAAAAAGATTCATTGGACTCTATGCCTTCAATTATCACTGGGAAATTTGGAAGGCATGCAACCTTGTTTTCTTCCAAGGTGTTTCAACGTCGCATGAGCAGATTATATATCGGATCAATCAAGGTTTGTGTGGCTTATCTACAGCCTTTCCAGTTTACCCTTCTTTTGCACTCACTCTCGGGTTGGAAGTTGACCGTGTGGTTAGTCGCACAATTTTCAAGTCAATAACATGGGTTCCCCCTCCTTTGAACTCTTACAAATTAAACGTGGATGGATCATCCTTGGGTAATCTCAGACCCCGGTCTAGAAAAGGAGTAGTACATGACCATCATGGCAGATATTGTTTCGGCTTCTCTGAATTTTATGGCCATTGCTCTTCGATTGAAGCAGAATTCCATGCACTTATATCAAGAGTCAGATGAAGCATTACCAAAGGTTACCTTCCACTTATCATTGATTCGGATTCCCAAGTTCTAGTGGATACAATGCTCAAACGTTCAAAGCTGCCCTGGCATCAGGAAGCTTGGTTTAGACAATTTCTTGCATTCAGGAATCATCACTCCATTACAATTAAACATCAATATCGGCAAACAAATTTATTACAATTCAACATCAATATCGGTAAACAAATTCAATCACGGATACTTTGGCAAAGCTAGCTA
This sequence comes from Cinchona pubescens, assembly GCA_025175665.1. Classification (NCBI taxonomy): domain Eukaryota; kingdom Viridiplantae; phylum Streptophyta; class Magnoliopsida; order Gentianales; family Rubiaceae; genus Cinchona; species Cinchona pubescens. The sequence continues at coordinate 748,611 of JANKKI010000223.1, forward strand.
GCTAGCTATTCAAACTTTTCTAAAATCTTTGTTCTTAGCTCTTTACCCTTAAATGTTAAAGGGCTGATTGCATTAGATTCCATAACTTTTGCAAACAGTCGTATATGTAAAAAGGCTCCTATGTAACTCATTTACTTATCAATAAAGCTCCTCTGTTCTCGGCAAAAAAAAAAAAAAAAATATATATATATATATATATATTTAAATAATTCTAGTTTTTTTATTCCTAATAAAAATAATCTTTTATAACTATTTTATACAATATAAATTCACAAATAATTATTTTCTTTTCTCTAACTGTTTATTCAAGTATGTTCTTATATGTTAGTTAATTAGACTAAATTTATATTTTTTCATATGCCAATAATATCTATAACTATCTTGTGTAAAAGTATAAAACTTTTGGCTTTATTATAATGTGATTAATCATGTATTTGTTTTGGTTACAACGTGAAGTTATTGTGGTTGCAGATCAATGTACAATAACTAATTAGCTGTTCATCGTAGTAATTATGTTAAATTGTTGGATCAACTTTCAAATTTATTAGTGTAAATAGATTCTTTCATTTAAGCTTACCTTTGCCATTTCAATGCCAAAGTTTTCCTCCAAATTAAAAATTACAAAATTAATAATCATGCAAATAGTAAGCCAAAATTTAATATTTATAAGTGAAAAAAATAATGTATTATATAATATTATTTTTGTTTCTTATTAAATTTTTATTATGATTAATTGATTTTTTTCCCCTTCCTTATATGAAGAAAGAAAATTAACCAAGTAGCGAAACTAAAACTCAGTGCGCAATAGAAAACTCACAATAATTGAAATAAAAATATTTGTTAATTTCATATATCTTTAATAGTGATATTTGATTACAAAATCCTTATCTTTAATAATATCATTTTGTGAAATAATGGTTTACAATAACTATTGATGAGATAGAAAATGAATTCAATCCATGATATAATGCAATGGCCAAAATATACCAAAATAATCAGTGTAATACATACAAGAATTCTACGCATAATTTGTGATGCTAATATGGAAAAATACTTAAATAGGTAATTAATATAGAAACAACACATATTATGCAAATAAATCATAGTATTGAGTACTCTAAATATTTACTGGTATATGTTGAGTTTAAATGTTACTGAATATTGGAAAATACAATGCCAAGTATTATAGTGTTTAATAAAAAAACATTGATTTATTTTTAGTTAGATAACAACCAGAACCTTGGTGGGAGGGGCGCTACTCCCAAATTTTATTAAACAGTAAAACTAAGGGTACAAAGAAGGGAACTAGGCCAAAACTTCCCATAAATAGCATATGAAACCACAAATTAAAGACAAAGGCTCCAAAAAAAAACTATCTAATAAATGTAAGCAATGGATAATTTGAAGCATCTATCCGTAGGACTCCCTTGAGAGACTGTGGAGCCGTAGATGCATGAAAGATTTCATGGATGTGAGAAGAGCTATTACCTAACTTGGTGAGAAAGTTTGTAGATGAATTAGCTTCTCAGTAAACATGAGTGAGGAAGAAATGGCTGTGAGACATGAGGAAATGAATCTTATGAATCAAAGGATCCAACGACCAAGCAATTGAGTAGTTATCCGAAGCCATTTGACAAAGAATCTTGGAGTCAAATTCAACCAACATCTTGGAGAAGTCCAACAAATTATTGTTAAGACAAATCTCCAAACCTTCAATCAATGCTAAAACTTCGAGCTCCAGGTTGGATTTGTGCTAGAATGATAAACAATATTGGTTTAAATTAACTATTGATGATGTAAAAAAAGTTCAACCAATGGTATAATGCATGCAAAAAATAGTCTAGAATAATGATTGCAAGACCTATAAGAATATTACACATAAATTGTTGGAATGACATATATAAAAAATAAGTACGTAAGTAATGTAAAAGACAACATAGTCCAGATTTGAGTAAGATTGTTCCATTTGATGTTTGGTAAATTCCTTGGGTTTTGGTTGGTGAATTTTGCCTTGTGATCATTTCATTAGTATGGTAGATATACTGTGGATTATTTGTTGATTGAATTTGGTTAGTTTGGTGAGATAATTTGTTGTGGATTTTTTTGATTAAGTTGGGATGGAATTTAATTTATTGGTTGTTTTACTGTGTTGATATATTTATTCTAATGGGGAAAAGGCTAGAAAGCAAGCTGATAGCAACACTTATGATGACAATATTTTTGTTTCTTTAGAGGCTAAGCAATTGCATGACAAACTTCAAAACAAGGTAAATCCTTTATATGAGTTGGGTTTTGATGTGAGTCATGTGAGGATTGAAAACAATAAAGAAGAAGATGAGTTGCGTCGTAAGATCTTTAATAACACTCAATGAAGGGGTGGACAGGTTTTTGTAAAACTCCTACCGTCGAGGCAAATAAAAACATAGTCTGCAAATTTATTGGTAATAGTTTAGATATTTCGGGCCATGTAGTCTAGGTTAGGGGTACACTGGTGAGTTTTACAGAATAGATCATTAATGAACTCTACCATTTACCCACTAATGCCAATAACTAATTCAACGAATTTTGGAGGGTAAAGTTGATTAGGATTAGGTAGCTAGTGTGAAACCCAGTATTTTAATAGCCTTGTTCTTTGATTTTAACTGGTTTAAAATATTTTTCATATTATTTTTAGTCATAAATGTACTTCAACTTATTCGTTTTTCAATTCGGCAAATTTTTCGGTTTACGCGATTTCGGTTCCGGCGGGTAAACGGGTCAAAAATTGGACTAAGTGTAATTAGTGCATTGTGGTGTGTGAGTGTTTTATGATGGCTGAATTATTCAGAAAAAAATGATAATTTAGTAGCAAAAAAATTAGTTTTTGGGTTAAATAGTCAACTTGGAGACTATTTGGTCAATGGGGAACTATTTGGGTCAACTTTGGAAGTTCTTTTTAGTCTTCTTCTTGTTGTTTCTTCTTCATTTCTTCCTAGCAGCAGCTGGACTCTCTCTTTCCTCACATTTTCCCCAAAAATTTTCTTGGATTTCAAGTAGAAATCACTTGGAAGGTAAGATTTTATGTCTCTTTTAGCATTTATGGCTTATGGGCTTTATGATTCAAGCTTTAATTTCAAGTTTTGTAGGATTCTTTATGGCTGAAATAAACCCTCTTTGCAGCCTTATATGTGTTGATTTATGTATGTTATGGGTAGTGTTTTTAGTGTTTTGGAGGTTGGGAAGTGATTGGGGTTGATTTTTAACAACTTTCCACGGTTAGATTACAAATTTTAAGATTATGAGTTAGGGTTTTGTCTTCCATATGTGCCCTAGAATGTTATGCTATGAATGCTTATGTCTATGCACATAATGATGTTTTAAGAGTGGTTTAAGGTTAGTTTGGATAGGAATTGAGACTTGAAACCAAGTGGAATTGATTTCCCTTCATTTTGTAAGTAAGCGGAAGTTTGGCGCAACTAGGATAATTTGGATAATTGGTTATGTTTGAAGGATCTTTAATGATCTTTTGATGGTTTTAGGTATTTTCCATTGTTGTGGAATGCTATTGATATAGTCCCGGCTATTGCTCCGGTGAATCTTTCCGTTTATGAATTTTGTTGGTTGAATATGTTGTTTTGAGTTGGGTTGTAACCAAGGTCCCTTGAATACCTTGGAAATGGATTTTGTTGGTTGGTTGAATATGTTGTTTTGAGTTGCCACTGAGCTTATTATCTCCTAATCTAGCTGTAATACGAATTTGAGGGGTTAACTAAGTGTTTTGACTGGGGTTTTAGCTTGTCGAAGTTGGTCAGAAATTGTGAAAAGGTCATTTTTGACCAAAGAGCTGTTGGTGTCGTTTTCTATCGTTTCGCGTCGTTTTCGCTTCCCTAGTCATTCTTTAACTTCTACATCTCTTCTAAGAGTCCTCTTATATTTGTTTTAGGTACCACGCCACCTACCGCCGGCGATCGCGTTCTGTGATCATTGTGCAGTTTTGCTTTGATAGGTAAGGACTGTCTCTTATACACATCTAGATGTGTATAAGAGACAGGTATGTTATGGATTAAAAATTTATGAAATGTGTAATATGTTTGGAACTGCACTTTTACCAAGTTGGATCATTACCAGATTGGAACTATTACATATGAAATCGGGACCAAGCTATTTTATGTTAATCAAATGATATGTTTGCAAACTCTTTTGATATGAAAGCATTTTATAACTGTTTTGGCTCATAGGTGACCTAGGTATATAATTTTGGATGTGTTTGGAAATGTTTGATTTGTGGAGAACCGGTTCTATAGTCATCCATGGGACGCCATGGTGACTGCTGTGACTTCCAAATTTATAATCTGCCTTCTTGTGACTTGAATTTCTTGTAAAAAAGATGAAATCGGACTAGTAGGTGTGGTAGATTACTAGATCTGACTAGTACTGTAGGTCATACCTTCGACAAGCTAAAACCCCAGGTCAACAAAGATTACATAAGCAAGGATTCAAAACTGTATTTGGGTTTGTTCGCTATGCTTTAGCATGCTATGTTTTGAAATGAGTGGATTTTTTTTGGCTATCCCTTGGACATACCTGACGTTTAAATGGCATGAGACATTTAAACTAGGTTTTGATCCATGAATGGATCTTTTGACCCTCGCCTGAGATAATCTGCCAAGCTTCTCTTTTGTTTGGAGAGGGGTAGTGTATTAGATAGGTTTTGTATTGATGAACTTTGTTTTTGTTGTAGCATCTTTTGTACTAAGAAGGAATTTTGTAATTCGTATTTTTGTGTAAAATGAAATATTCGGTTTTATAGTTAAGTAATGGTTTGATGGTTCTATTACATTGCGGTTAAGTTTGTTGCTTTGTTCGTTTGTGCCTTGCGCTTTGGTTAATAATCCGGTGTACCATTAGCGCGGCGTGTTACGGTCCCGTTTTTGGGGCGTGACATTTAGTGGTATCAGAGCATAGGTTTGAATCCTAAGTCCAAGAATAGGCATAACACTTAAGGCCAATCGAGTTTAAATCATGTCACGGGCATATGTGGCCTAAGATTCTGTTTTGTTCGCGACACTACGGGATCTGTGGAATTCTTTGACTGGACAGGTTATTGATTGACTTGTTTTGGGGTTTTGAGACAATAGAGGTACAACAAAGATTCAACAAAAGCAGGTACAACAAAGATATACATAAGCAAGGACCTGTCTCTTATACACATCTTCAAAACATAGTCACTAGATGTTTTCTTAGATGTCTGTCCGAGAAACCTAGATGGTTAGAGGATCCTTATAGAGTGGGCACCCCGGACGGGAAGGTTTTGGAGTCTAGGTTTGTTTTGGAAGGTTGTCGGTTAGAGTTTTGTGATAGGAAGTTTGAGGCTGACCTTATTCAGTTACCGATGACCGACTTTGATTTGATTTTGGGTATGGATTGGTTGGCGGCTAATGGTGCGACGATTGATTGTAAAGAGAGGTATGTGATGTTTCAGATGCCTGGTTTAGATACGGTGATTTTTCGTGGGAATGAAAAGAAGCCCAAGAGTAGGATTCTGATTATATCAGTAGTGAAGGCGTTTAAGGTCTTAGATAGGGGTTGTGAAAGCTATTGGCTTATGTGATAGACTCTGATAAAGTAGAGCCAGGCATTGAGGATATCCTAGTGGTTAGGGAGAGGATCTTGGATCGACAAGATAAGACATTGAGGAATAAAGTTATCTCCTACGTGAAGGTTTTATGGTCTAATCATTCTGAGCGAGAAGCTACCTGGGAGCTTGAGAGCCTCATGAGATCGAAGTATCCAGCTTTGTTTGCTTCGTGATTTCGTAAGTTTCGAGGACGAAACTTTGTTTAAGGGGGGTAGAATGTGAAACCCAGTATTTTAATAGCCTTGTTCTTTGATTTTAACTGGTTTAAAATGCTTATTTTTCATATTATTTTTAGTCATAAAGTACTTCAACTTATTCGTTTTTCAATTCGGCAAATTTTTCGGTATACGCGATTTCGGTTCCGGCGGGTAAACGGGTCAAAAATTGGACTAAGTGTAATTAGTGCATTGTGGTGTGTGAGTGTTTTATGATGGCTGAATTATTCAGAAAAAAATGATAATTTAGTAGCAAAAAAATTAGTTTTTGGGTTAAATAGTCAACTTGGAGACTATTTGGTCAATGGGGAACTATTTGGGTCAACTTTGGAAGTTCTTTTTAGTCTTCTTCTTGTTGTTTCTTCTTCATTTCTTCCTAGCAGCAGCTGGACTCCTCTTCCTCCATTTTCCCCAAAAATTTTCTTGGATTTCAAGTAGAAATCACTTGGAAGGTAAGATTTTATGTATTTTAGCATTTATGGCTTATGGGCTTTATGATTCAAGCTTTAATTTCAAGTTTTGTAGGATTCTTTATGGCTGAAATAAACCCTCTTTGCAGCCTTATATAGATGTGTTGATTTATGTATGTTATGGGTTGTTTTTAGTGTTTTGGAGGTTGGGAAGTGATTGGGGTTGATTTTTAACAACTTTCCACGGTTAGATTACAAATTTTAAGATTATGAGTTAGGGTTTTGTCTTCCATATGTGCCCTAGAATGTTATGCTATGAATGCTTATGTCTATGCACATAATGATGTTTTAAGAGTGGTTTAAGGTTAGTTTGGATAGGAATTGAGACTTGAAACCAAGTGGAATTGATTTCCCTTCATTTTGTAAGTAAGCGGAAGTTTGGCGCAACTAGGATAATTTGGATAATTGGTTATGTTTGAAGGATCTTTAATGATCTTTTGATGGTTTTAGGTATTTTCCATTGTTGTGGAATGCTATTGATATAGTCCCGGCTATTGCTCCGGTGAATCTTTCCGTTTATGAATTTTGTTGGTTGAATATGTTGTTTTGAGTTGGGTTGTAACCAAGGTCCCTTGAATACCTTGGAAATGGATTTTGTTGGCAATAAATTAGTTGGTTGAATATGTTGTTTTGAGTTGGGTTGTAACCAAGGTCTCTTGAATACCTTGGAATTGGATTTTGTTGGCAGGGAGGATAGCCTACTTATAGCCTAGGGAGGGGCGAAGTTTTTCGGTTTTTCTGGAAAACTGAGCTTATTATCTCCTAATCTAGCTGTAATACGAATTTGAGGGGTTAACTAAGTGTTTTGACTGGGGTTTTAGCTTGTCGAAGTTGGTCAGAAATTGTGAAAAGGTCATTTTTGACCAAAGAGCTGTTGGTGTCGTTTTCTATCGTTTCGCGTCGTTTTCGCTTCCCTAGTCATTCTTTAACTTCTACATCTCTTCTAAGAGTCCTCTTATATTTGTTTTAGGTACCACGCCACCTACCGCCGGCGATCGCGTTCAGTGATCATTGTGCAGTTTTTGCTTTGATAGGTGGGTAACATAGACCCTCTTCCACTTGTATTTTGTTTAACGACTTTCGAAATATGTTTGGATGGGTTTTAAAATGTGTATAAAGATGTTTGGAACTGCACTTTTACCAAGTTTTGGAACTATTACATATGAAATCGGGACCAAGCTATTTTATGTTAATCAAATGATATGTTTGCAAACTCTTTTGATATGAAAGCATTTTATAACTGTTTTGGCTCATAGGTGACCTAGGTATATAATTTTGGATGTGTTTGGAAATGTTTGATTTGTGGAGAACCGGTTCTATAGTCATCCATGGGACGCCATGGTGATGCTGTGAATGTTTTGAACTAATTGATGCGGGGTCTTGTGATGGGATAACTTGACCTCCCGGTCGGATGTGTATAAGAGACAGATTACTAGATCTGACTAGTACTGTAGGTCATACCTTCGAGCCTAAAAGATACTCATGCTATTTTATTATATTCTGGATTTGAAACTGTACTTGGGTTTGTTCGCTATGCTTTAGCATGCTATGTTTTGAAATGAGTGGATTTTTTTTGGCTATGTTTTGGACATACCTGACGTTTAAATGGCATGAGACATTTAAACAAACTGGTAGGACTCTGCGGATAATCTGCCAAGCTTCTCTTTTGTTTGGAGAGGGGTAGTGTATTAGATAGGTTTTGTATTGATGAACTTTGTTTTTGTTGTAGCATCTTTTGTACTAAGAAGGAATTTTGTAATTCGTATTTTTGTGTAAAATGAAATATTCGGTTTTATAGTTAAGTAATGGTTTGATGGTTCTATTACATTGCGGTTAAGTTTTAGTTGCTTTGTTCGTTTGTGCCTTGCGCTTTGGTCCGGTGTACCATTAGCGCGGCGTGTTACGGTCCCGTTTTTGGGGCGTGACAGCTAGCGTGTTGACGAACGGTTGAGGTAAATAGGACATGGATGATGGTCAGGGTAAGTGGATTAGGCTAAGGTTCTTGAATGCAAAGGCTAGGGAAAGGATGCAATTAATTTGTTTTCCCATGTTGCCTACTTCACACATCACTGATGTTAACCCTGAGGGGGCTTGCCTAATTTTTCCCATTATAGAGGGTTTGTAATTGATATTAGACGGGAGATCCAACAAGAAATTTTGAGGAATGGAAATCGGAAGCACAAGGCACTATTTTTTCCAAATTTGATAACTCAATTGTACCAGCTTACAGGTTTGCAGATTGCGACTACAAAGAAATGGGACATATCGACGCCAATTGATAATAAGGCTATCCAAGTCTTCTTGACCCAATACAAATCCGCTATGGTCATAGTGCAAGCTGTGGCAAGAGTACCTGATGTTGAGAACGGGCAACTGATGAAGGGTTAGGGTGCTCAAAGAGAGAGACCTCAGCAACTACTACTAGTTCCACTGCCTAGACCTACAATTGATTCCATCTTCCATCCACTGCTCAACAATGAGATATAACGGGAGCTCCTAGTCTACTTTAGCCAACGCTTTGAAGAGATGAGGCAAAAGATGGACTTTCTGGTATGGCATCTTAGCCATCTCGGGAACTTCAACATGTCCCACTGGCCTCAAATGACTCCACCACCGAAATGGCACTATAGACTCCCAGATGATGTCGAGAGGCAAGGGCTGCAGACCAGAAAAGGGGGAAATAAACCAGGACCGTAGGTGACAGTAGGGGATTGACCATTTTTTTATCTGCACAGTTATCAGGGGAGTTGTATTTTAATTTTTATTTTAATTTATTCCTTTAGTTAATTTTTGTTTACAGCTTGTCATAGTCTTGTGTTATGTAGGCAAGTTGTGGTTAAGTTTAAATTTGTTTTTTTTTAGTTGTGATCCTTGATGTATAGTGTTGTTAGGTCGGTGATGTAAATTTGTTGTGATATGTATTAAGTGGAATGGCATATTAATAGTAAGATTGGTTTTAGTTGCCAATGATATTAAAACTTAGGATTATTGATCCACATGATGCATGTTCCACAATTTTGATCAAAAGGGTATAAATTCAAATTTTTGTCAAATATGCTTTCTTGGGTATGAATTCTTGAACTTGTTGCTATTAGAGAGGAGTCACTACTTTATTTTAGTGTCCATACTTATTTGGAGTTGTTTAAATTGTTTCCTCTTTGATTGTTGAGTAGGATAGAGTAGGATATGACATAGACCTTTGTATTTCTATTTGTGTGTTTATGCATGGCAAGATATTAGGTTCTATTATGGTAGCGTTAATATACCCGTTTTTCCGTTTCTAGTTCCTTATATGCTCTAAGTGCTCCAATAAGCTTGAAAAGTAAAAAACAAAATGAAAAATGGCTTACTTTACGTAAAATATGTAAGCACTGTAACCATTGGTGAGAAACAAGAATTATAAGGCGGCTTGCGTAAAAATACGTCTTGCGAAGCTCGGAAAAAAAGTAATAAAGAGAAAAATAAAATGTGGTCATAAAGGAATTATGAATGGTTATATTGACATTTTTGCGTTAAACGATTATAATAGTAATATAATACTTTGTTTTTGTTTTACATTTGTGTGCTTTTATCGTAAGATCTATTGATCCTCCTTTACCTTCTGATGATTACAAAGGCTCAATTTTGTATATCTTTTGAATTGGTTGTGGATAATGGAATTTATTATGTGATGTGGCCCATATTGATAAGTGTACGTTCTTGCATTTATATTTGAGAAAGTTTATTTGACGTTTATTCCAAAAAACCTTTTGTGTATGTAAAGGTGGAATGTGATTTCTTATAGTTGGTCAAATGCGAACTAGGTGATAAGTCAATTAGATCAATCTGAATTGGCATAACCATTCGTACTTTGTTTTGTGTGAGTTGTGTCTAGTTAATTTTGTAACGCATTAGTCATTCGGACTAGCAAAATGCTAAGTTGGAGGAGTTGATAACTCTATATATTGAGTTATTTTTTGTACCTCTTTTGTTAAGTGTTTATGTGTGTTTAGTTCTATTTGTTATGTTTTGGTAAGTAAATTTATTTTTAGAATGTTTATAGTTGATTGTGATGTTTTGAGTCGTTTATGTGTTTAGTTGTGTGTTTAAATAGTATATTTGTCTATTCATTTTGTTTTGTGTCTTGTGCAGGCGTAGCAAGGGGCAAAATAATCAATTGGCAATGAAGAATAGAAGCTTGAAGTGAAAGAGGCAAGAACAGAGTTTGGTATGAAGGACCAGACAAAAATTGCGGCCGGACAAAAGAGAAAGAGCTGCAGACTGCAACTGAAACAGAACCATACTTGAGTCTGTGGCTGAACAAAGTGATCCACTAGCAATTGCAAGTAAGAAACAGACTGAGGCTAAACAAGGAGAAACCACCTGCAGTCTACGAGTGGTCCAGTTGAGCCTGGGCTCATTACCGTCATATTAAAAATTTGGACACCTTATAACAATTAAAAAGAGGACACCAAGAACTTCTTTTCTATTTTTGTTTAGGGTTTTTAGAGCCATTATTTTCTCACTTTATAATTTAATTTTCCTTTAATTTGCTCGTTTGATTTTCAAATTTGGGATCATTCAAGTCATTCAATACAAGTTAGATTGCGACAAATTTAATTTTGGCAACTTGTTCTTTAATTTATTTAATTATAATTGCACTTTAGTTTTCGTTATTATTTTATCATGACTTTTGGAAAATCAATCAATTTACATTTTTCTTCACAAAGTATGAACTGCTAAATTAATTAGGGTTTGGGTATGTGTGATGCAATGATATAAGAATTAATAAAATTAAAGGTCGATCACTAAATTATATTAATCTGCTAATAATTAACACAAATAGACAAACCTAACGAGTAGCTAACTTTAGTTTTGGTTAGGTTGGCCGAGAGGATAAGGTTTTTGAACCTCTATCATAGACTAGAATGTTAATTCATTAGACTAATTGATCTGAGACAATGGTGGCGAGATTGACTAGTTAATTCACTGAGTATTCCCAGCCAGAAACTCAAATTCCATATAGATAAGACTTGAATTATTTAATTAGGCAAGAAAAGGCCTCAAACCCTAGTTAATTAATTTAATAATATTCAATCACTGAATGTTTCGGGGTTGGGTTGAATTTTGAGAATTGAATCTCCATCAATTATAATTGAATTGATTGACCCGAGATTTGTTAAATCTAGGGTAATTGCTAGGGTAATTGCTTGTGTAGCACTCGACCACTTTTATCTACTGATTTAAACTCTATTTTCATTTATTCGTTCTTTAATTTTAGTCATTTATTTATTTTAATAATTTAAGTATAAAAATCCAAATTCTTAACAAATCAACTGTTACAAATAGAAATTGGACTAAAATCTTGGTGCTTATTTACTAGTCCTCGTAGGATTGACTCTTACTCACCTTACTACATTAATAGTCGTGCACGTTGCAAATATTAGTGGGAAAGTGTGATAAGAAAATTTAACTTTTCAAATGTGGATCACTACTATATATCTAAACTAAGAAAATCCGCTCCAAATGGAGATGAAAAGGAAGAATTGGCCTCGTTTACGACTACACTTAATAACACACCCTAACTGTTGGACCCCATTTATGATAATCATGTTTTGATAATGACCAAATTATACTAATGACTTGAAAACAAGTGTGCAGAAAAATAAGGAGTTTCGGACGTAAATGATCGTCCGAACACAATCAAGAAAAATAGCCAAAAGACTCCATGGACGCAAATGATTGTCCGAAAGACAGAGTTTTGGACGATGGGAATCGTTCGACACAAAGAACCTGAAGCAGTCTCGGACGAAGAATAGCATCCAATCATAATTCCAGAAGACATTGCATCGATCGGACACAGGTTCGGACGCATCCTCGAACGTCCGAACGATACCCTCAGAGAACGGACGCAGCGTCAGATGTAGAGTTTAGCAACTATATGCCGTCCAAAAGGTCCAACGACTAGTTCGTTCGGATGCACACCCACTGTATCGGCTTCCAAAAGGTGCAACAGCTAGTTTTTCAGTAAATAGAAAATAGCCGTTGGAATGTTATCGGAAGTAGATTTTGGTCAACTATAAATACCCCTATGCCTGAATTAAATAAGAAAGACTTCTACATTGATTACAAGTAATTCTTGAGCTATTTGGGAGAAAAATAGTGAGTACAAGTGTTGTAATAGTGTAGGTAGTTTTGTGAAAAGAGCTTAGAAGTGTAAGAGTGGAGAGATAACAATTGTGACAAAGGGAGGTTGTGAGTGTAAAACTCTTGGCTCAACTAAAGGAAATTAGTGTGAGCAAGAGTGATCCTCACTTGTGTACAAGAGGTTATTGTCTCACCTACTTTGAAGAGACGTGGCTAAACTTCAAGTTGAGAACTTGGTAGTTGCCTTGAGAGAAGCTCTTTGTGGATGTAAGCTCCAAGCTTGAGAAGCTTGGGAGTAAGCTTCTATTTGGTTTGATATTCTTAATCTCAATCATCTTATGTGTTCTTTGAGCTTCAATTTTTGAATATCTATTGTATTCATTTGTGCTTATTTATGCTTAAGTATTTATTTGGTGCATAAAGTTTGTATTTCTATTAAGAACAATTAAAAGGTTTGTTTTTTGAAACAACCTAATTCACCCCCCCCTCTTAGGGTGCATTTAGGGCCAACACTAACTATATATACTTAGCCTCCAAAGAGGTTTAAGAGTATATTTATAGTGCTAGGGTTGAAGGAAATGGCTATAGCAACAATTTGCATCGATTTGGACATTTTTACCCCTTAGAATTCTCAGACCATATCACTGCAATGCAATGTTGAACGTGACTTCATCCGCAGTGACCAATTTTCATACTTTGTTTTTGTCACCGTGGTATTGGGTGTTTGGTTTAACCTCCCTTCGTGATTGTGGTGACCAATTTCCTTCTTTGTTTTGTCACAATGGTGACGAAAACTTTTTGTTGGTAATCGCATTCAACATTCAGTCAAGGTTCCAGTAACTGTCTTGAATTTGCTAACCACGGTCATGAAATTGATCACTGTGGTGACCAATACTTCGCTATTTTTTAGAATTTGGCTTTGTTCCATCATTCAATTATGGCTTGATTTGATCTTCTTCTCATCTGATTATCGCACAATTTTCTCCAATAAAATCCTACATATAAGTACACTCTATTAATTATAATAGAAATACAAAAATAACATAAAAATGCCAAATTAACACAAATAAACACACTCTAATACATAAAAGTAAATTATAAAAAAAAATACACATTAAATTACTAAGAATGCTCAAAACTAGAGGCAAAATACTCAAATTTAGAGTATATATAACTCTAGTTTTTTAGAGTTACCACATCCCCAAAATTAAACTTTTGCTCGTCCTAAGAAAAATAAGAAAAGAAAAGGAACTAGAAACACCACCAAAAGAAAAGACGGGAAATTAGAAATGTTGAACTCCAGAACATTAGTCATAAGTGAAAGATGGGGTTTTAACTCAACATTTTCATCATCTATTCTTTCATTTACAAAAGTCCACACTAGTTTTGGTTACAAATATTACTTTGACTAATGAAGAGTCAATGCAATGCCAATTCAAATGCAAGTTGATTTAGAGCAAACAAGTTGAGTTCCTCAAAAAATTTGCTTCAAGTGTAGAAAGATCTTCAAGACTTATTTTGAGAAGCACAAAGGATGCAAATGACCATGCAAGGATATTTGTTAGCACCGCAAGGTCTAACAAAGAACATCGATCAAAGCAATGCTTTACCCCCAACTCTTTAATATTGAATAGCCTAGATTAAGGATTATTTAGGACTTTTAAAGGTTGTAATGCAGACCAATGTAATAGGGTAGTGTAAATATGAATATGAGTGACTCAATTCATCTTAATCATTCCAATACAAGCCCTCAGCCACTATCCCGTACATCAAAGTCCCAAAAACCAATACTTATCAACCAACCAACCAACACTTGAAAGACAAAAAAATTACATTATTTCTAATTAAATTAACTTTTGAAGGTAAGATGAACCTTCTTTATTCAATAAGGGATCACACACTTTCAAATTTCTTTTCTTTTCTTTCTTTTCTATCTTCTTCTTCTTCTTTTTTTTTTTTGGTCTGAATTCTAAATGTGCAAAAAATAATAATGGCATACATCAATTAATTACAACAAGGGGAATATAATTAATATTAAACATCTTGACTTCAATCCCCAAAGCAATTACAAAAAAAAATTCTTCAAAACATCATATAAGTTCTAACTATTACATTTGAGAATTAGGATAATTCTACAATGACTAAGGTGATGGGGTGAAGATAGGATAAATAAAAAATAAAATAAAAAAAAAAGTAGAAAGGTTAAGCTATGTGGTTGACAAAGAAATTAAATTATAAGGTTCAACAGGGACACTACAAAGGCAAAATTAATGTAAGGTAGGATCTTTAGCTCAAATGGTCTAAATAAATGCCTAGATCATTTCCAAAATCAAACTATTTAGTGTTTACTAAAACGGGGAATTCTAGATCATTTCCAAAATCCAACTATTTAAATAAAACGGGAGATTCACGCTACCCCAATCAATGTCCCAAGCCAAACTTCACAAAACTACAAAATATCCAAAAATACAAGTCCATGCAATATGACCAGGTGATGCTTAATTCATTTCTTCCTCACTCAAAACCAATTTTCGAAAATCTTGAAATGTTTAAACCATATCAACAATCAATTGAACTTAGCATTGGAAAAACACTCACAGAAAACGTAGAGTTTGAGGTCAAAACTAGTTTAAGTTATACATTTTATGAAGTAGTTAAAAACATAGTTTTCAAGGGTTAAATTCTATTTTTCACATGAAATGCAACCTATGGTCAACATCCAATTCCAACTTTCACAAATAACAAAAACCACACCATCCAGATGAACAAGACAATAGACATCACCACACTTTTTATATTATTCCATGATGAGTAAAACTCATCTTACCACTCACTCATATCACAAGACATGTAAAATGCTACTAGAAAGCATAAAGCATAAAACTAGCTAAACATAATATAAGGCAATGATTTTGAATTATACTTGGATAATCAAAAAGCTCACATAAAATATAACAACATATTAATGAAGTGAATGCGAGAGCATCCAATTAAGCTCAAATTGAACTTAGAAACAAAAGTTCTACCCTTTATCATGTACTTCATGAACATTAACCACAACACTAATAAGGCAATGCAATGAGCAAATTCAAGTAGATCATGCAAATCAATTAAGCTCATGAGTCTTAAAAATTGATTTTCCTTCTACCAATCAAAGTCATTAGGACTTCACGGGATCCAAACAATTAAAAGAAAAAGAAAAACATACATAAGTATATGTCCAACTCATCCCCCCTAAACTTAGTTTCACACATAATTGGATTCAAAAATACATTTAACAACAAAGATTACTCCCAAAACATATCAAGCATTCACATGAATTTCTCAAAATAAGATCAAACACTTAACAAATACTATAGTTAAGTGAATCAACAACTAGAATATCCAAAAAATCATACGCTAGATTCTAACTCCAAGTTCAACCAATAAATCATATGTAAATCACAAATCACAAATCCTACATTTGCATCAATCATTATCATCAATAGCCAAATTTGACCAAGTATATCACAAATCATTTACCAATCAACAAATCATAAACTAAGCTAATCACAAAGTACAAAACTTTATTACCCACCAGGAACTTAAACTAAAGTATGTAAACTAAAGAAAGCATAATAAATAAAAAAGAAAGAAATACTCCTTCAATAACACCAAGTAGGCTTTCCACCAATGTGATAGTCCTTGTAAACTTGCTCCATGGCTTAGTATATCCAAAATTTCCAAGGACTTGTTGAATTTGGGCTTGAGTGGTTGTCATATCCTCGGTCCCCTCAAAAAAGTATCCTTCTTCTTCTCCCACTTCTTGAGCCGGCTCTTTCTCCACTAACACTCCATATAGTACGTCCTTAGTTGAAACCGGAACTTTTAAACTCACACTCATCCACATGTTGTATTGGTGATGCTTCTTCATAAGTATTGAGTGATCCGGTTGTCGAGAATTCAAGCTTGAGAGGTTCTTGGTACCTGGTTTCTTCCAAGACATATTCATCCTTTTTGTCTTCTTGGACTGGTTCACTCTCATCTTCATTTGTTGGAAGTGTTGGAGTCCATCATTTCTTGAACCTCGGCAAGTTGATATTGTAACCTCTTTGTGGATTTGTCTTGGTCTTCATAGAATCTAACTTGGTTTGCTCAGAGCTGAGCTTGTTCCTTAAGGATTTGAGCGTATTCTTCATGGATTTTCCTCGTTCTTCTTGGAGTTGGGCTACTTCTTCTTGAATTTCTTGAAGTTGCATCTACATGTCCATTAATCTTGTCTTCTCAACTTCTTGGTTTTGTTGGTGAAGGAATTGGAGCTCTATTGGTTCATATGAGAACTTTTGTAGTGGAAGGAAATAATAGGAATTTTCTTGATAGCTATCATATGGTTACATATGGATGGTTAGATTTTCCCATTTGATAGTCTAATGGGTAAGGAGAGTGATCATTGAAAGAATCATGGTCATTGGACATTCCTCCATTATCATAAAAATGATAATCTCCTTGTTGTGAATCATTCCAATTAGATCCTTATGTGTTCTTGATCAACAAACAACACAAAGAAAAACAAGAAAAAAGAACTAAAGTATCACAAACAAGAAAATTAGGAAAGCTTAGACTACTAGCTAGTTTAAACCATCCATCACAAAGAAAATATTTTTGGATTTTTCAAAATAAGAACACAACTATAAAATTAAAATCTTTTTGGTTTTTCAATCGATAAAACAACTACACAAGAAAACAAAGATTTTCAATCTAGTATCCCGGCCAAATTATATCACTATCACTGGAAACTAATCCTCGGCAATTTCATCAAAAACTTGATGCTAATCACATCTAGTTCTACATTTATAAACACTCAAATCCTACTACTAGCTAGATGGCACACAGCTAGTATACGGGGTCAAATAGTAACAAGAGGAAGTAGGGATCGAATCCACAAAGATTGGTCGGTAATTACCAATTGTTTAGTTGGATTACTATTTGAAGAGTTTAATTAAAAGAACAAATTAGATTTAAAGAGACTAAAAAATAATTTAAAGACTAGAAAAAGAACTTAAAGCAGGTTAGAGTTCGATTAGCCAATTTCCAAGACTCAATCAATTGGTTGGGTCAAATAGCTTAAAGGATCTAATTAAGGATTCTCTCCCAACTATAAATCAATCCCTTGATCCGGCTTATGATTCTAGTCTAATATACTCATGGAGTTCTAGGAATCAACTAGAAAAGATAGCATCTTGGCCCAACTACTAACCATCCTAATCAAGTAATAAAGTTGTCTAAGAATTAATACTCAAGGCTCGTATGTTGTATTAACCTTAGGAATAATGTTTAAGAGTGGTACCTTTCCTTTTCACCAAACAATGCAAAACATTTACTACTACCCAATTATCTACATGTATGCTTTTTACCCATCCAACTCACCAATCAATCCAGACCCAATTCAAATTATCATCATTAAACCTTAACTCATGCTAATTAGTGCATAAAAATAAACATAAACACTAAGGGAAGCATTTTAAAGAAAGCATGTAAAAAGAGAGCATTTAAAGAAGGCATTTAAATCTACTAACTACAAATTACTGGAATGAAACTATATCTAAAGAAGACAACAAGCTAATCTACCAATTAATCTAAGAAAGCAAATAAAAGAAATCATTTAAACTAAACTACATTAATTTAAGACAAAAAAATAAAATTAAACATAAACTAAAGAGGTCTTACACAAAGAGTCTTCAACTCGTCAACTAAGAAATTAGAAACTGCAACTACACTACGCTATACTATATATAAACTAAGAAAATCCTCTCCAAATGGGATGGAAAAGGAAGAACTAATCTAGACTACAATTACACCTACTAACACACTCTAACTATGTCTACTTTGCCTTCAAATAGGCTTAAAAGGTGTATTTATAGTGTTAGGTTGGAGGAAATAGGTGCAGCAATAATTTCCCTTGATATGGACCTTTTTGCCCCTAGAATTCTTGAACTACGCTTTGTCACCGTGGTGTTGAACACGGCATCATCACCACAATGACCAATTTTCCTTCATTTTTTCATTACCGCGGTGTTGGATGTTTGGGTTTGTCACGCCCCAAAAACGGGACCGTAACACGCCGCGCTAATGGTACACCGGCCCAAAGCGCAAGGCACAAACGAACAGAGAAACAAACTTAACCGCAATGTAATAGAACCATCAAACCATTACTTAACTATAAAACCGAATATTTCATTTTACACAAAAATACGAATAAAAAATTTCGATTTTGTAAAAAGATGCTACAGTGACAAACAAAGTTCATCAATACAAAACCTATCTAATACACTACCCCTCTAGAAACAAAAGAGAAGCTTGGAAGATTATCCGCAGAGTCCTACCAGTAATGTGTATAAGAGACTCAATACCTGAAGTCTCTTTTACACATCTAGATGTGTATAATGTGTCTCTTATACATTTTAGAAAAATTATAAATCACGTGGGGTGAGCATAACTAGCTCAGTGGATATCATAAAAGCTCTTCAAATGGGGCCACGCATTTCGATAAAAAGAAAACATAAAGATAATAACATTTGCGAAAACCATAGTCATGAAACAGTTTCTAAAATGTCTCATGCCATTTAAACGTCAATAAACCATAATCATAAGTAGTTTCTAAAATGTATCATGCCATTTAAACGTCAAGTTCTTTTAAACCACCATGGCGTCCCATGGATGACTATAGAACCGGTTCTCCCCAAATCAAACATTTCCAAACACATACAAAATTATATACCTAGGTCACCTATGAGCCAAAACAGTTATAAAATGCTTTCATATCAAAAGAGTTTGCAAACATATCAATTGATTAACATAAAATAGCTTGGTCCCGATTTCATATGTAATAGTTCCAAAACTTGGTAAAAGTGCAGTTTCAAACATCATACACATTCTAAAATCCATCCAAACATATTTCGAAAGTCGTTAAACAAAATACAAGTGGAAGAGGGTCTATGTTACCCACCTATCAAAGCAAAAACTGCACAAATGATCACAGAACGCGATCGCCGGCGGTAGGTGGCGTGGTACCTAAAACAGATATAAGAGGACTCTTAGAAGAGATGTAGAAGTTAAAGAATGACTAGGGAAGCGAAAACGACGCGAAACGATAGAAAACGACACCAACAGCTCTTTGGTCAAAAATGACCTTATTTCTATCGTTTCGTGTCGTTTTCGTTTCCCTAGTCATTCTTTAACTTCTACATCTCTTCTAAAAATCCAATTCCAAGGTATTCAAGGGACCTTGGTTACAACCCAACTCAAAACAACATATTCAACCAACCAACAAAATCCAATTCCAAGGTATTCAAGGGACCTTGGTTACAACCCAACTCAAAACAACATATTCAACCAACCAACAAAATCCATAAACGGAAAGATTCACCGGAGCAATAGCCGGGACTATATCAATAGCATTCCACAACAATCCATACCCCATAACCACTACAATTAACTCTATTACAACATTAGAGCAACAACCTATGGGTGGAATTCCTCTTTACTACCAAACTGAAATTTTTACCGATTAGCCACACGCATGATTCAAACACCAAATGCTTCCTATCCAACCCACTACCAAGGAAACACTTAAAATCATCAAAAGATCATTAAAGATCCTTCAAACATAACCAATTATCCAAATTATCCTAGTTGCGCCAAACTTCCGCTTACTTACAAAATGAAGGGAAATCAATTCCACTTGGTTTCAAGTCTCAATTCCTATCCAAACTAACCTTAAACCACTCTTAAAACATCATTATGTGCATAGACATAAGCATTCATAGCATAACACTCTAGGCCACATATGGAAGACAAAACCCCAACTCATAATCTTAAAATTTGTAATCTAACCATGGAAAGTTGTTAAAAATCAATCCCAATCACTTCCCAACCTCCAAAACACTAAAAACAACCCATAACATACATAAATCAACACATATAAGGCTGCAAAGAGGGTTTTCTCAGCCATAAAGAATCCTACAAAACTTGAAATTAAAGCTTGGATCATAAAGCCCATAAGCCATAAATGCTAAAATACAAAAATCTTACCTTCCTTTAAGGTAAGTGATTTCTACTTGAAATCCAAGAAAATTTTTTGGGGAAAATGGAGGAAGAGGAGTTCGGCTGCTGCTAGGAAGAAATGAGGAAGAAACAACAAGAAGAAGACTTAAAAAGCTTCCAAAGTTGACCCAAATAGTACCCAAGTTGACTAAATAGTCTCCAAGTTGACTATTTGACCCAAAAACTAATTTTTTTTCTACTAAATTAACATTATAAATCAGCCATCAAACAACACTCACACACCACAATGCACTAATTACACTTAGTCCAACTTTTGACCCATTTACCCGCCGGTACCGAAATCGCGTAAATCGAAAAATTTGCCGAATTGAAAAACGAATAAGTTGAAGTACTTTATGACTAAAAATAATATGAAAAACATTTTAAACCAGTTAAAATCAAAGAACAAGGCTATTAAAATACTGGGTTTCACAGGGTTGACCTCCCTTCGTCACCATGGTGACCAAATTTTCTTCTTTGTTTTCGTCACCATGGTGACCAATATTCTTTTTGTTGGTAACGACGGTTACGAAACTCGGTCGAGCTTCCAGCAACCATTTTGAATTTGGTAAACGCGGTCATGAAATTGGAAACAACGATGGCCATATATTTTCTTTTTCAAAATTTAGCTTGGTTTTGTCATCTAGTTATTTCTTGATTTGATTCTTTTCTCATCCAATTATCGCACCGTTTTCTCTGATCAAACTCTACACATAAGTACACTTTATTAATTACAATAAAAATACTAAAGTAACATAGAACACCCTATTAACACAAACTAACACATTCAAACACATAAAAGTAAAATATACAAAAATACACACTAAATCACTAAGAATGCTCGATACTAGAGGCAAAATACTCAAATTTAGGGTATATACAATTATTGTTTTCTAGAGTTATCAAAAACCTCTCGAATTTACTTTCCTTCTCTTTGGCTTTCAACCGGTTAGGAAAAGGGATTCTAACTAATGGATCTAAGGGCGGACTATCAGGCTTCCTTTTGGCTAAGACACTAAAACTAAGTACTTCTTTTCCTCTTGTACTTTCTCATACTACTTTCCCACACTTTTATTAGTCACTTTAGTTCCAACTACTGGCCCATTCTAGAGTGTAACAACTTTTGCTTCTTCGAGTGGATTGAAAATTGTGTCACTGGGTAGTGTCACCATTGGTTTCTCTGTTAAATTCTTTGTAATTTGCTCTGTCTGATTTTCCATATTTTTAGTTGAAGCATCTTGACTGTTCATCCTATCAAAAGTAGAATGCACAAAGTGATTTGTTAAATCGTGAAACTACTAAAACTCCAATTATAATGATTGGATTTGATTGAACTAGTGCTGAGACTGATACTGTTGTTGCTAAAATGGGGGTCTAGGATTTGAGTTTTTTGGTTGAACATGAGTTTCATTTTGCTGATTTCCCCAGGAGAGATTTGGGTAGAGGGTTCAAGTGTTACCAAACTAGTTGTTCTGTGGCCTGTTTTGATTTGTTCACTAACTACCCATATAATTAACCTGCTCGATAACCTGAGAAGAAGAAGAAGAATTGTTTGGTGTACTACAATGACCATTAGGATGATCACTTGCACAGAAATCACAAAAAAAAAAATGAATGTGTAGTAGTCATAGTAATTGTTGTCATCCCATCCATCCTTTTTGTTAGCTATTCCAGTTGATTTGCTATGAACTTGTTTTGGGCAATTAAAGTATCCATGGTGTTCAATTCAAGTACCTCTCTCCTTTAGTCCCTTTCTTGAGAACTTGATAATTGGTAATAGTTGTTTGACATTTTATCAAGAATTTCTTGGATTTCTTTTGGTATCTTATTCTTTTATCATTTTCCAAGTTCTAGGTTTCTTGGTTAGGGTTTTGAGATATAGCCCTTTGTGATTACATGAACTCATATTTTATTAATATTCACGATAGATTTCCATTAAAGATTGATATTTTTGTTATGTTCTTAATACTTTCAAATCTTTGGCCAATTCTTGAATAATTTTGTGAATATGTGATGAAACAGATTAATCTAGGTAATTTGCATATTTATGATCAAGTAGCAAAAACTATCAATTTAGTGAATGTCAGACCAAGGATTTACACAATTCATGTAGTCACTTTATGAATTCCTTGTTCCAAATTAATGTCCTTGTACTTCTAATTGGACCAAAGACAAATAAATTAGTAAAAAAAGGGTTATTATTGCATGACCATTGGATAATAACTAGAATAGGGAATTCGACCGGCAATCTTAGAAGTCAATCTAGAATAACTTGAACAGAGTTTATGGTTGAACAATTGGTGAAATCAAAATAGCCTAATGCTTGTTAATTCTTGAATTTGATTTACTTATTTTTGTGCCCTAGTTTAATTTCTTGATATTTAGTTAATTTAGTTATTTTCAATCTCTCAAAATCAGTTGTCCAAATAATGATAGAATTAGTAATTTTGGTGCTTATTCACAGTTCTCATGAGAATGATGCTTAACTCACTTCTATATTACTTGCGAGTATAGGAAATTGTCCATCACTCTTCGAATTTCATCTATTGATTTTAAATGGTTTACTTCAATTTGGCCAAACTTGAAGGTTTAATTCGCAAATATAATTAACCCTAATATTGAGCTTGATTCAATAAAAAGTATACCAACTACCAAGCCTCCTTTTCTTTTCTTTTTTTTCTATTCTAAATAAAGAGCATCGGTTGTCCACCTGCCCCTAGTGAAAAATTCTTACATGTATTTGGTCCATGGCATGAGTGCCATGAACCCCTTGAGTCTTTAAAACTCCACAACACCCACCTTAAATGATGTGTGGTTATGTAGAATGATTTAGAACTTTAACGGCCAAGGAATTCCTGACACCTATGTCATGAACCCGATCCATGTAAAAGTTTTTTTGAGAATACGACGAACACAAGAAAAGTAAAAGGTAAAAACTTCTCCAATGATCCCATGCTAAATCTAAACGTTGCAGCAATACATTGAGGAATATGCAGACATAAATATAAAATTCCAATATGACGAGTATGAAGTATAATCAGACATTACCATTAGACAAGGTAGCACGTACGATTCCAATATGACGAGTATGAAGTATAATCAGAAATTATTAGACAAGGTATCAAGTGGTGATGAAGCAACACCCTTTGTGATTGAAATTCAGTTCAGAACACAAGTAGCTATTTAACGTTAACAGCGTGTGTCTCTCTCTCTATATATATACTATTATATATATGCGAGTTATTTCTCCTAATTTTTGTGTTTCTCCCTTCAAAGTATTTCTCCCCTTTTTTATGATACCCAAAATACCCGTCTTTAATTAAATATAATTCCTAGAAAAAACATAATAATATATTTAAGTGTTTCTCCCTTTTTTTGTGATGTTTAAAATATTCGCCCTTAATAAAATATAATTTTCAATTCTCAATAGATAAACATAATTAAATTACTCATTATGTATTCACTTATTTTCAAGATATGCCTAATATATCATTAATCATTAATTAAATAGTTTCATTCCTAACATATTTTTAATGAAGAATAATTGACATTAGTGTTAATACGAGTACTTTGCCTACAATCCAATTCAAGATAATATATTATTTATTTCCTTTTTTGTCCTAGTTAATATACCCTTAATTAAATGGTTATGTCTAACATACTCTTCAAGGAGTATAATTAGCCTATCTAAAATACTATATCTATTTAATATAATAAGATTGTTTATCTTTTATAATAGCACTATTATTAATTATATATACTTCAACCTAC
The DNA here is from genome assembly GCA_025175665.1 of Cinchona pubescens. NCBI lineage: Eukaryota > Viridiplantae > Streptophyta > Magnoliopsida > Gentianales > Rubiaceae > Cinchona > Cinchona pubescens. Next base: position 772,892 of record JANKKI010000223.1, read on the forward strand.
CACAACATAATTCTTTTAGATTACATGAAAAATTGGGCATCAATACATAATAAGATAGTAAAAAATGTATTTGTATAAAAACAATTTATATTCGAGGAAAAAATATAATAAAAGTACTTTTTATAAGCTATTATAATTTTCAAATTATTTTTTTCCTAAATTATTATGAAATTTGGCATAAATACGTAATAAGAATGTATAAATTTTTAAGAGTATAAAATTAATTATACTTGAGCAAAGAATAAATAAAAATATTATTTTAATTGTTTTTATTTTTTTATTCCTAATAAAAATAGTCTTTATAGTTATAATTATTTTATATATATCATAAATTCACAAATAATTATTTTTCTCTAACTGTTTATTCAATGACACTCTTGTTAATTAGACTCATTTTTATTGTTTTATATATTTTCATATGTCAATAATATTAATAACTATCTATTATAATTAATGTGATTAATCAGGTATTTATTTTGGTTATGATATGAACTTATTGTGGATTAGAATCAATGTAAATAAATAATTAGTTGTTCGTCATAGCAGACAAGTTAAATTGTTAGATTTTCAAATTTATTAGTATTAATAGCTTCTTTCAATTATGGAATTAAGCTTATTTTAGTCAAAAAAAGTTCAATCTCACTAACATTTAACAAAAAATAAACAAAAGAATAGAAAATGCCTCTGACAAACTTTATGCATTGTATTTGCTTCATTGGATTTGAATTCAATAACATATCTTTTTAATATCAAAATTTTCCTCTAACTTAAAAATCACAAAATTAATAATCATATAAATAAAAAATTTTAATAAAAAATTTATAAAAGTGAAAAAAATAGTGGAGTATATAATCCTATCTTCTTATCTCATTTAATTTTTTTTACGATGAATTTAGTTTTGTTTTTCCCTTCAATACACGAAGAAAAGAAAATTAACCAATCAATTTTTTAATTTTATATTTCTTCAATAGTAATAATTGATTACAAAATCCTTATCTTTAATAAATTATTTTGAAAAATATTGGGGTTTACAGTAATTGTTGATGAGGTAGAAAATAAATTCAACCCATGATGCAATGCAATGCCTAAAATATTTCAAAATAATCATTGTAACACATACAAAAATTTTATGCATAATTTATGATGCTAATATCAAAAAAATACTTAGGTAAGTAATTAATAAAAGAAATAACACAGATTATGCAAATAAATCATGCTATTAAATACTCTATATAGTTGTTGGTATATATTGAGTTTAAATGTCAATTTTGAAAACTATAATGCCAGTTGTTATAGTATTTGACAAAAAAAAAAATATTGGTTCAATAGAATAACTATTAATGAATTAGAAAAATTTCAATCAAAGGTACGATACATGTCCAAAATAATTTAGAATAATCATTATAAGACCTATAAGAATATTATGCATAAATTGTGAAAATGACATATAGAAAAAATAAGCAGTTAAGTAATGTAAAAGATAACATAAATAATGCAAATAAAATCATACTATTAAATGTTCTAAAATAATTGTAGATATAAATTGTGTTACATGTTAACTTTGCAAACTATAACGTAATTTTACACTATTTAACAAAACAATAAAAACGTGAATTAAATATCTTGATAAACAATATATGGAATCAATCTAAAAAGTACGCAAAAAAAAAAAAAAAAAAAATTCACACACTTTTATTAGTTTCAATTTTGTTTATATATTTAATAAATATAAATTTTACTTTCGTAGTAAAATACTATATCAAAATACAATTTTGAAGTTAACCACGTTTGATACCATTTAGGATGAAGAAAGTATTTAGAACGTCAATAAAGTTTTGAAGTAAATTTTATCATAAGGTCAAAAAATATGAAAAAATAACAATATATTATCTATTTGATACATGATTACATAATATATTAAAAATTAGTTGTCATAGAAATTATATAAAAATCATGTGTTATTTTGTATTTTAGAGTAAGATAGAAGATTTTTTTTTCAATTAATGTTCCATACAATTTAGAGCATGATAAAAGAACAGCTTTTTATTTTCATCTTTTGATAATGATTTTAATATACTGTGTATTACCTATCCATATTCTAAAGAATATATTTGTTTAATCTATTTACTTTGATGTTTTTATTCTTTACACTTCACTTAGGTTTATTTTTCTTATTTTTAGAATTTTTAATTAATCATTTCATATTTATTACCATATATTATTTGAAGTCATGTAAATATTTTTCCCTAATAAAAGAATTTTAACACGCTTCATCTCTAAATGATATTTGATACTTGATAGTAATTTTATCTTTTAGTATTGATAAAGAATATACAAATCTTAAAACAACTAAAAAGTTCAATATTATGGGAGAAATTTTTAGTTTTAAATGATCAAGTCATTGGTGATTTCGTTATAACAAATTTTAACCTGCGAATTTAAAAGAGAAACAAAAACTATTTTAAATTGAAATTAACCACATTTTGTGCCATCAATATGAATGAAGAGTTCAAAATTCAAAGTTACAATAGAATGCTGAAACTAATGTTGTCATAAGTTTAAGACACGAAGTGTAGCTCAACTGCTAAGATTACACTTTACCTACGATCTAGATCATAGGTTTGGGTCACCAAAATAGTAGGTAGAAATCCACTGTAAATCATCTTTAAAAAAAAAAAAAAAAAATTTAAAAAAATACCAATATATTCTCTATGTGTATACACATTTACACAATATGTTAATGAAATTTAATTGTGTTAAAAATTTATATTAAATCTCACTTAAAGTAACATGCAATTTTTGATATGATTAGAATTACATGTTTTCTCATTACCACTGTGTCTATTTTATAAGCAAATAAGATAAATGATTGTTTTGATTAACATTAAGTACATTTTAAAATAACATAACAGATTAATTTATTATTTTAATTTTTTTATTGATTTTAATACTATATGATACTTAACAATAATATGGAGAATATATTAATTTAATTAGTTTTTAATTTTTATAATATTTTTTTATATATTTGTTCTTTACATTTTAATTAATTTATTTTTTTCTTATTTTTTGAAATTATAATTAATTAATTTTGTAATTATTATCCATATATTATTTGATTTTCTGTAAATATTTTTGCTAATAAAAAAAATTATATACTTCATCTGTAAAATAATGTTTCATATTTGATGTGTATTTATTTTTTAGTAATAATAAAGAATATATAAATATACAAGGTGTATCAATATTATGAAATTGATGAATATAAAAAATCATAATCTAAGCTCCTAAAAGAGAAATAAAAATAAGATACAAATATCATATGTTATTTTCATAAAAAAAAAATTTTTGTTTATATTTGAGAACGAAATGAAATTTATATATAATGCAGTAACAAACAAAAAACAATAGTGAAAAAAATTTTAAAACAAGAAGGCAAAAATAATTACAAAGAAAAGAATAAAGATACTAAATATATATTTTAAATATATAATTTTTGCATAAAAATACTCAACAGATAAAATATTTATAGTTTGTATTCTATGTTATCATTCATTGATTATTTATTTATTTTAAAAAATTAAAAATTTTCATTGGATCCGGAGTGTTACACGTACTTTCGTACGTACTTTTTGGTAATATATATAGAGAGAGACTGCAGGACCTGCAAATTCATACTGACACGGGCAAATATGATGCAAAAAATATTTTACATGTCCGCAAATAATTGTCTATCGAACATCTTATTGGGCAGAGACTATAAACATGAAAAAACACAGAAAAATATAGCCCAAGACTACAGCATTTTACTCCTAATCGTATTAAAGGAAAGCAATCACTAAAAAATAATAGAAACAAATGATTACACATATGTGAAGTCTACTATGTAAAAGGATTCCCTCCAACAGACGCAACTGGCCCATGAGATGGTACATTCCTGTCAAAAAAGTAGTTTAGCATGTCACTATTGGATGGTAAGGGCAATACATCTGAATTCTGAAATATAGTACAAACATCATGACATTCAAATATTCTGAAGCTAACCATTTCTTGAAAACACTATCTGAGGACTAAACACAACCAAAATAAAATGGTTATAATACTAAATTTCAAAGGACACAAAACATCTCAAATCCGAATATTACCCCACATAAATCCCCTCCTATCCACACCCCACACCACTTCTGATTTCACTTAGCATGTCATAAGCCTAGAAGTTAAATTTCTCCAATTATATTCAGATACTTGAGCTATTGCATTGACCCAAGAATAATTAACAATGCAAGAACCAAGTAAATGCAGGCCTTGAAACATTTTGTTGTAATGTGATGAAAAACAAATTGAGAATTTCAATATAAAGCCAATGGAATTCATATATAACTTTTACCTTTCCTCCCTTAAGAAAGAGAGAGAGAGAGACCGAGGGAGAGAGAAAGTGCGAGAGAGAGAGAGAGCCTTTCCCAAGGAAAATCAAATACAAAAGGCACATAAGACAATTATAATTCTACAGGCGATAAACTTTACCCCTCAAAAACACAAGGCAAAAAAAGTAACAGAACTATTCTGGTGCTTTAATATCACAAATGGAGCTCCAACATCATGAACTAGGCAGTTCCTTTTCAGGTTTTCAGTACATATATTATTCCTTGTCATTCATGAACATTGATGTACAGAAATTTACAGCATAGATAAAGGTAGAAAAAACACTTACGATATTTGTGTACTTGGTGCTTGCCCTACCAAGAATCCCAAGGCACCTGGAAATCACATCAGAGCAAATGGAGCTGAGAATATGTCAACTGCAGAGTGAAGTTGACTTTCCAATTAGAATTTTTTTTTTTTTTCCAAAGGTGAAATTTTACAGACCTTCTGAACGAGCAGGAACTTGTAGGGAGTTATTGGCTCTTGAGGAAACCAGTCCTGAGTTGCATCAGCATTGAAGGGATTTAACATCTGGCCATTTGGCATTGCAGCTTGCAAAGAGCTCATGTCCCAGAATTGAGACTAAGCACAAAGGATCTTCAAATTAGAAAGCCCAGAAAAAAGTTTCATAGAGGAATATGCCACTAACCATGAATAGGAAACAGTATTGTGGCATTCACAGCTCCCCAAGAGAACAATGAGAAATAGACAAAATTCCACTAAATTTGTTTAAATTATCAGCATTTGTAGGACAAAATTTGACATAAAAACTTGCGACATGTAAAATGGCCAAGGAAGAAGGAAGCAATAGCAAATATAAAACAACAACCTTAAGCTGCACAATAACAGAAAGCAATTAATAAAAGAACCACTTTATGCACTATTCTCAAATTATTATTAATCAAGTAACACATTTAAGATTTGCTGGAAAAATTCCATCTGCTCCAATGAAAAATAGTGCATTGCTAAGGCATCAAGTAAATTCCAAGAAATCGAAGAGTTGAATCCTTTCGAAATAAGAGAGGACTCATTGTCCCCTATCTTAACAGGCAACTGGCCATCAGCAGTGTTCACAGAAAGGCAAGAGTAGAGGTGGCAATTCTAAACCAAAATCATTTATCCATCCAAATCCAAACACTTTAAACGGATTTGGATGGGTCAAAAGTATATAATGGATGTACATGGTTTATCCATTCCATCAATATAAGTTGTTGGTTTTAAATAGATAACATGGCCCCAAGCTCAAAGAAACCAACATAAATTCTACTAGTCCTCTTTCTTTGTTTCTCCTCCTCCGCCCCTTCTACAGGTGCCAAAATGGATAAATGATTGGTAAATGGTTTTAGTTTCATGGATAGTGGATGAAATTCATCCAAACCATTTAAAACTAATTAGTTGATGGATCTAAATGGATGGAATTTAATGGTTAACACATCAAACATTATCCATATAAAAACCATTCAAGTGTTTTTTGCTTAGTAAAATTTCCCCACCACCCATTCTCCCTCCCCACGCACAATTACACACACACCCACTTGCACAGAGTCGCACAGCATTTACGCGCACACACACAATCACACACTTAGACAGAAAATTCTTGTATGGACCAAGGTGTACGGTGGGGCCATACACCTTGTGGTCCATATTATTCCACATCCACCAATTTGTTAATTTTTTAAAAGAAGTTGATGGATGTGGAACAATATGGACCACAAGGTGTACGGTGGTCCATACAAGAATTTTCCTACTTAGACACACTTACACATTTTACACAATTACACGCACAGACACTTACATTTAGAAACACACTTACCACAAGTCACACACAGTTACAGTAGTGCCGAATGTGAAATTGATTTCAGTTGTAGAGAAATTGCAGCCATTTTAGTATATCCACTTACAGTTTTCTTGGCTGCTTAAAACTAGCACGTTTTATCAAAATGGACATTGGATTTAAATGTGTGATGGTGCTAAGATTAGTAGGCCTCGCACAAAGAAAGATACCGAAAGAAAGTGATGCAATTAATGAGTTAAATGTTACATAATAATGAAATGAACTTATATTTGTAATGCTTCCAGCTGTTTAGAGAATTGTTAATAGCCGTCTAAAACAACTGCTAATTTAACCAAACTCTCAAGGCTGAAGTCAAGTCCAATTCATGAAGAAATTATCTAAACTATAACTTCAGCTGACGTCCATTGCCAGTCTTTTATCATTCTTTTGCAGGGAAGCAAAATTAACAGCAAACTAGGCTCATTTTTGTAGGTCTGAATTGTCTGATTACCTTTAAATTGAAGTCTTTTTCGAACTCTAGACACATTACCATTCCCTTGCAAAACAAAAGTCCCTAACTTCTCATTTAGATTTGTTTCATCAACCACACAAACACTAAGCACAAGTCAAACTTGAAAAGGGCAAGTGGGATACACATCTTTTCATTCACTAATCTAAGTGTCTAACTCCACATCAACACTTCAACCAGAAATTTTTTCAGGGGCCTTGGTTATAAATTTTTTGTTAAATGGGTCCACGTGGATCACGTGGATTATCCATTTAAAACCAGCAAATTATACAAGATGGAATGGATAAAACATTTACAGCCATTATATTTTTTAACCCATCCAAATCCTTTTGAATGTGTGGATTTGGATGGATAAATGGTTTTGGGTTCGAATTGCCACCTCCATCCCTTCTATTTCTGACGAGTTACGATGAGGTTCAGGTTAGCAGGAGATGGGTACTCTGTAGTTGAGTTTCAGGTTACTCCTATGCAGGGTTGGCAATTTCTGACTCGACACGGTAACACTACACAAAATTAACAGGTTATGACACGACCCGAAAACTATGAGATCATTAATGGGTCAACCCATTTATGACACAAAAGTAAACGACTTGAGTTGGATCAACCCGTGGGTTGACACGATATAACGTGTTAAGTTGCTGAATGAATAGATTTTACTAAAACATTACCTCGATAATACCAATTTAATATAACATACTTTAAGATTGTGAATAATAATTTTGATGTAATACTATTAAATCAAACATAATAATAATTTTAAATACTACTAAAAAATTTCAAAAATTTTAAAAATGTGTTTTAAGTTGATATAAAAACAAGGTTAGTATTAAAAATTGTATAAATTATTAAAGAATTAAAATTTGAGATTTTAACAAAAATTGGTTGCATGTTATTTAACTCATCAGATAGGTTGATATATCTCTGGAGAAGTAAACGGGTGACACGAGACGCAACACGAAAATAAACAGGTCAAACACGAATACGACACAATAAGAAGCAGACCCCACATTACACGACACAATAAAAAATGGGTCTCACCTGACACGACACTACCCATTGACACCCCTACTCCTATGAGTACTGAGATCAACGTCAGGGCTACTCGCACCCAAAATCTTCTTGTATTATTTATTCAATATTGAATATTTTATCCCCACCCCTCTCCTCGATGTTTCTTCTGCATGTTCATGTTTTTTTTGGAACTTCTTATCAGTAATTTTGTACTCTTCCTCCAAACAAATAAAATTAGATCTGCTACTCTTCTATGTCCTACTTCATTCTAAGGGAAGATAATTTATTTCTTCTTTATGGAATTACATTTAGGTAAGAAGTGGACAAGTGTATGGAAGTTTATAAAACTGAAATATGAATGATGCCTAATGTGAATCATACCTCTAAAATGTTCAAAACTAGAGGTATTTGTGTGTGTGTGTGTGTGTGTGAACGTGTGAAAGAGTAAGAGTGTGTGCATGTGTAAATGAGTGTAAGAGTGCATGTGTAAGTGTGGGATGTGGGAAAATTTTACTAAGCAAAAGTTAAATGGTTTTTATATCGATAATGATTTACGTATTATCCATTTAAATCCATCTACTAAATGGTTTTAAATGGATTGGATGAATTTCATCCACTATCCATTTAACTAAAATCATTTACCAACCATTAATCCATTTTGCCATTTCTAGGCAAGAGATCAAATATGCATGAAGAGAAGGCATTCCAAAAAGATGATACGAACTACAGTATAGATATGAATGTTATGGGTTGGTAAGAAAGTTTTTATTCTGTAATTAAAAAGAGAGCAGCCTTCCATAATAGTTTCAGATTAGAAGAAAAACTGCAGGTGACTATAAGCAACAAATTAGTGCGGATTAGAGTGTACTGGTTTTGAGGAGTCAACCTTGATACAACTATTATTGAAGTTGCATGTGCCAGAGACAGGATAAAACAACTATATTTTCATACAGTTTTATGATCTAAATGCTTTAGATTCCAATATATTTTTGCTACTAAAGCCCTGTATCTGGTTCTTTCTCGATTCAGTGTGCCCTTTCATTACTTAGATTTGCTTATGCATGCTGATCAAATTCTAGCTTACCAAGGTCCCTTTCTCCTTTGCTAAAAATCAGCTGATTGTAGTTTTTCGAAAACTAAGAGCTGCTTCGAGGTGTTCTCCTTTGAGTTTGATTTCTGCTATTAGCTTATTTTAAACAGGAAAAAGCTAATTATGAGAAGCAGCTTTTAGGTGCTTCCAAAAACAGCTTTTGGCTTATTGAAGTTTCAATAAGAAATACACGCTTTCAATTATTGAAATACATTCTTCAGAATTACTGGTCCAAAATATGCTTTAGAAAAGGCTTAACCAAACAAGAACAGCTCAAAGAGTTCGATAACCATTAATCCCAATTTGCGTCAAGAAGTCAAACAATGTGCTAAGGATATAATGAAGCAGACAGTTTCCAACATAATTAAATGAAAACAGTTTGAAGGAGTCGACCAAAGCGCAAAGGGTGAATCATAGCATAATATTGTAACAGTTAATGTCCCTCCAACTCTCATAATAATACAAGTTGTTATCATAAAAACTTCTTAATCCAACAAAATAAGGCTGTTGGACTGCAGTAGTCCAACAGATTCGTAGCTTATGTAAGCATTGGACCATTTATTTCCAGCACACATTCAGAGAGGCAAACCAGTCTATTAATTGCTGATTTTCTAGCCAATAAGGGTCTTAAGGACAGACATTTGGTTTTGTATGAAAGTTCTTTTCCAGCTAGGGTAAGCCAGCTTGCTCTTCTAGAGAAGCAAGGTTGTCAAAAAATCCTTCAAAAGCCAACCAGACATTCCTTGCTAAAGGGCATAGAAGAAATGTTTGGCTGATACCTCCTGCTCATCCAAAAAACTGTATTTAGAGGCCAATGGTTGGTTGGAGGTGACTTCTACTGTATTTCTGATTCTTTTGAGTACATGGGGTAGCCACTCCTGAACCTGGTGCAATGGAAGAGTTTATTTAACAGTTGCCTTGATGATTGTGAGCTCTTTAACATGCCTTTTGTAGGACATAAATTCATTTGGCTGGGCTATAGATTTGGTTCCCCAGTCTGGAAATGTTTGGATAGAGTTGTTTGTAACCTTCCTTTCCAGAATTGCCATAAAAAAATATCTATTCAGCACCTTTCCAAGACCTGCTCTGATCATTCTCCAATGATTGGTTATCCTGCTCAAATTCCATCTTCGTTGGCCTTAAGCCTTTCAGGTTTTTAAACATGCGGACTGGTTACCCAAATTTTTTAAGGTTGGCAGAAGACAATTGGAACTTGCAATGTACTGCAGAACCTTTATTTAAGCTGGCATGCAAGCTAAAAAGACTGAAAGGAGCTAGAGCTTCAGTACTTTTGGGAATATATTTTCCAACCTGAGCAATTCTGAGAAGGAGGTTGAAGATAAGGAAATTCTGTTGCAATCACATAACTCTCTGGATGCTAAGGTGGAGCTGGCTCAAGCTAAGGCTCATCTCCTTAAATGTCTAGCTGATAAGGAAGTTTACTCGCAGCAGAAATCAGGTATTAAATGGCTAAAGGAAGGGGAACATAATTTTAAATACTTTCATTCCAAGATGGTTGCAAAATGACATAACTGGCTATAACAAAAATGAAGATTGTTGGTCAATGGATTGATGACATTAGTAGAATTGCATGAAGCTATCAAGTTTATTTTTCAGCATGAGGACACACACAAATCCTTTTTTCTTATCTGCCATACCTAAGATGGTTAATGAGAGGGATAATAGTAATCTCCTTAAAGAGCTCACCTGTGAGGAATTAAAGAACCTGTTTTCTCTCTTATTAAGGATGGTTGTGCTGGTTGTGATAGATACAATGGAGTCTTCTTTATGGCATGTTGGGACATGACTAAATATGATCTGTTTAATGGAGTGAAGGGTTTTCTTAATGGTGACAAACTGCCTAGAATGTTTTCCAGCACCTTAATTGCTCTTATTCCAAAAAATGACAACCCAGCTTCTTTTGGAGACTTTTGGCCTATTAGCCTTTGTACTTTTGTAAATAAAATTTGCACAAAAGTATTGGCATTGAGACGGCGCTCAATTCTGCCCTCTATTATCTCTCATGAGCAAGCAGCATTTACAAAGGGGAGGATTATTTCTGACAACATTTTGATTGCACAAGAGATGGAGTTCATTGATAAGAAAACTAGATTTAGGGTGGCAATGTCATCATCAAATTGGACCTAGCAAAAGCATTTAACAGGGTTTCTTGGGCTGTCCTTTGTAAGGTATTGGCCTCATTTGGATATCAAGCTGAATGGATCTCTCTTGTTCATAATGCAATTAGTGATTGCTGGTTTTCTATCCTTCTTAATGGAGCCTCAAAAGGTTTCTTCCAATCATTTAGGGGTCTCAGATAAGGTGATCCTTTGTTACCTTTGCTGTTCATTGTCTTGATGGAAGCTTTCAGCAGGAGTTTGAAGACGGAATTCACTACTAGCAAGATTGCTCACTATGCTGTACCCAGAACTTGCTCGAGTATTACTCACTTGATGTTTGCTGATGCTATTATAATTTTCACTAAAGGGGACACTAAATCTCTGAAGAACTTGAAGAAATTCATTGCCAGTTTTGAAGCAGCTTCTGGTCAATTGGTTAATGTGGCTAAAAGTTCCTTTTATGTGGCTGATAAAGCTCCTGTTAGTAGGGGAGAATGCTCTCTATATACAGCAAGTGACGAGCTTTATGAGAAAGCAATTTCCAATGAATTGGGTTGTCCTATCATAAAAGGCAGGAAGAAGGAGATTTTCAACCAATGGTGGATACAATAATAGCAAAGATTTCCTCTTGGTACTCAGTACTTATCCATTGGAGGGAGAATGATTCTGATAAAGCATGTTCTAAGCTGTATACTAATATATTTACTTTCAGTTCTGCAACCACCAAAAGCAGTTCTAAAAGTGATAGAAAGAGCATTTGCAAATTTCTTTTGGGGTAGTTCAACTCATGGAGGTAGAAGACACTGGAGTACATGGAAGTCCATTTGTCAATCTGAATGTGCCAATGGATTCCGGTTTACTGCCTTCGAGAATACTGCTGTTACTCTTATTCAGAAGCTTTGGTGGAAATTCAGATGCAGTAACTCCCTATGGGCACATTTTTTAAGAGCAAGATGTCTCTCTCATGGTGATCATCCAGCTTCTGTGCAAATCCCTAGAGTTGCTAAGGCCAGTTTCTCCTTTATAGAGGAAAACGCTGCTGTATAGAGATTTTACTGAAGAGCATATTGGTTTCAGATTCAGGAAGGATGAAGTTTCATTCTGGCATGATAACTAGAGTGGTGAAGGAGCTCTCAATTCTTTGGTGCATCAAGTATATGAGTCACAATTGTCAGTTAATTGGGTTTGGAGAGGATCCAATTGGGATTTCAATGTATTATCCATGCCCTATTCTAGGACAAGAAAGGAGATGATTATTCAGAAGATTGGTGATAAACAGTTATTCCTAAATGATGATAGTGATGATCCAGTGTGGACCTTTAACTTGCAATGTAAGTTTCTCAATAAAGTGTATTGTCCTTCAGCAGAATCCAGCAATTTCTTTCTCAAATACTATCATATGGGATAAGAGAATCCCTAGTTGAGTCTCCATCTTCATGTGGAAACTGCTAAACACAGAAAACTACCTACTGATGATGTACTTAAAACTCTTGGTTTTTCATGGGCCTCTAAATGAGACAGTTTTTGTGATGAGCAGGAGAGTATCAGCCACACATTTCTTCCGTGCCCTTTAGCAAGGAATGTCTAGTTGGGTTTTGAAGGATTTTTTTATGTTAAATATGTAGTTACCCAAGAGCTTAAGATCTACCTAATGTCCTGGTGTGGATTAATTCTTCCGGATCCTCAATGGCTGGAGTAATGCATAAAATCCTTCCTTCATCTGCCGGACTATCTGGAAGGCAAGGAACACCTACCAGCATGAGGCTAAAAGTTGCACTGCACACCAAAATTGTTGCAGAAGTATTTGCACAAATAAGGCTCAACTTTAAAGCTTTTTCCTTTGCCTGATTCTTCTGGTACAGTGAGAAGCTTCTTCTCGGCAGGTTTGCTAGATTCTATGATAGTAGAAAAGCTGGTGAAATTGATTCCAATCAGATGGAGTCCTCCCCCTTTGGATGTTTACAAACTCAACTGTGATGGAGCTTCAAAAGGAAATCCTGGATTGGCTTCTGGAGGAGCTTAATTAGGAACAATGAAGACGATATCATTGCAGGTTTTTCTAACATCTATGATACTCAATCCAACATGCAGGCTGAAGCACCAGCTTTACTAGATGGGATAAAATTTTGCAACCAGTACAACATTCACTCAGTCCAAGTTGAGCTTGATTCTCAAGTTCTGGTAAATGTTCTTAAAGGATGCATCCAACCTCCATGGTCAATTGATGGAGTAGTCCAACAGATTCGTAGTTTATGCAGGCATTGGACCATTTCTTTCCAGCACACATTTAGAGAGGCAAATCGGATTGCTGATTTTCTAGCCAATAAGGGTCTTTAGGATAGACATTTAGTTTTGTATGATAGTTCTTTTCCAGCTAGGGTTAGCCAGCTTGCTCTTCTAGAGAAGCAAGGTTGTCCTTACATTCGTGTTTGTTAAGTTTCAAGCAAATCTTGTAACTCCCAGGAGGTATTGGCCTAGTCCCCTCCTTGTAATTTTTTTTGCACATTAATAAAATTGAGAATGAGCCCCCTACACACCACCAAGGTACTAGTAGTTACCCCCAAAAAAAAATAAAGGCTGTTGGACTGCAAATGATCCTCATTAGGACAAGTGTATGAAGATCCCTAGAGAGCTTCTACCTTATCTAATAAACACATTATACCTAGTTAGAAGTGATGTGCAATGCCTCTTTTAGGGTTAGGGTAAAAAACCTAATTGCCCTTGAACTTTCAATAAAATTCCACATTAGCCCTGAAACTATCTTTTGTACCACTTTGGCCCTTTTCCTTCTACAAGAAAACAAAGTTTGGCCCCTTCTCCAATTCCACACGTTAAGCCTAATAGATCAAGGGCCTAATTTGTCATTTAATCATTTTATTTTAAGTTTAATTTTTTCCTAGTTTTATAAATATAGGTTTACACCAAGGTTCAGATTTAAATCCTTATCTTTTTGCATTAATCATAGATGAATTACTAGGCACGTTCAGGATGAAATATCATGGTGTATGCTGTTTGCAGATGACATTGTGATAAAAATCATACCATGCTGTATGTTGTTTGCAGATGACATTGTTTAGTAGATGAAACAAAAGGAGTTAATGCTAAACTTGAGGTTTGAAGAGACACGAAAGTCAAAAGGCTTTAGACTTGGTAAGTCAAAAACAGAATACATGGAATTTAAGTTTAACAAGAATACACGTAAGAACACACGTAGAAATACAATAAATGTTAGAATTAGAGATCAAGAGATACCTATAAATGACTGTTAAGTATTTAGGTTCAATTCTTTAGAATGATGGTGGTATAGATAGTAATGTTACACATCGGATACAAGTAGGTTGGATGCAATGGAGATTGGCATCGAGAATATTATGCAATCGCAAAATTACTTGCACCTTAAAAGGGTTAATTTTATAGAACTGCCATTAAACTAGTGATGCTTTATGGACCTGAATGTGAATTATGCACATGAGCAAAAGACGAGGTAGCAGAAATGAATGTTAAAATGGATGTGTGGGTATATTAGGATGGATAAGATATGCCAGTCCATACTAGGATGGATAAGATATGCGATGAACATATTATGGATAAGATTGGAGTAGCACCTATCGATGAAAAGTTGAGAGAAATGCACTAAGGTAGTTAGGTTAATTGCTAAGATGGCCAGTAGAGGCGCCGCTTGTCATGCAAGTTAATTTTAGAGAGAGTAGTCAACGCAAAAGGATTCCCAGCACCTGTTAGGCAAGTTGATTTTAGAGAGGTAGTCAACGTAAGAGTAGGGGAAGACCGAAAAACACTTGGTTTGTAAGAAAGATATGGCTCATCAAGAATTAGTGAAAATATGGTTCATGACAGAGCACAATGGCATAAAGGAATTCATGCAACCGACCCCACTTAGTGCAAATAAGGCTTGGTTTATTTGTTTGTTTATTAAGACTCTTTTGAGTATCAATGTGCAATTGGTTGAGCTTAAGATTTCAACTTAATAAAATTCACCTAATTTCCCTTTCCCTTAATTCCCCCTTCCCCTTCCCGAATCTGGCACCTTCCACCCTCATACCCCACAGTCTCATCCCCTGTCAACCCTTCAGAGACCCATTTCCCCTCCTACCTTCCCCTTGTGGCAGTAGGCCCCTTCTCCACTCCAGCCCCCCCAGGGTTTGTAACTCCTCCATCCTCCTGCTCATCGCAGCAGCCCCTCTTCTACACCCCTAGCCCCTCCCTCATCCCCACTCACGTCCAATTCTTTTGTTGCTACCCAATAATTTTTCCAACAATCAATTAATCAAAAAAACCTAAAACCTTCACGGGAGAATCTCATCAGCTTTCTTCACTATGTCTCGCTCCTAACAGTG
Source organism: Cinchona pubescens (assembly GCA_025175665.1). Taxonomy (NCBI): domain Eukaryota; kingdom Viridiplantae; phylum Streptophyta; class Magnoliopsida; order Gentianales; family Rubiaceae; genus Cinchona; species Cinchona pubescens. The sequence goes on from JANKKI010000223.1 coordinate 788,193, forward strand.
GTTAAGGAATATATTTCTTCATCTCCTGAGATTACATTTTTAACCTCCATTAATAATTAACGGGGAGGGGACTGCGCAAGTGAGGGGAGAGAAGGATAGAGTGGCACCAGGGGTGACAGGGCAGGGGAAGGGCTGTGGAGAATTTCATCTCTCCCAATGGTGGTCCACGTATATATTTTCTACATCTCACAAGATTACATTTTCGTCCTCCCATGTCATTCATAATTGACGGGGAGGAGACTACGAGGGTGCCGAGGGGAGGAGCAGATATGAGGGTGAACGGAGAGGCTATTATGGGATTAATGGGCTAATGTAGCACAAGACTGGGATACCTTGTCTACAAGCATGAGTGGAAAAATAGATGGGATTTGGGGCTATTTCAGGACTGTGAACAGTTCCCGTGAATAATAACCAAGGCGAAAATCAAGAAAGAAGAAGCGAATCAGAACAAAATAAAAATAAGAAAAATAAAAAAACTAGCTCTAATCTTTAATTCATCATTCTCTGTCAAAAAACTCCTTGTAACACATATTTATAGACAACAAACTAACTAAAACATAGAATTCTAATCCTGCCATGAATATAATTACTACTTCTATGCTAATCAGATAAGTAAAACACTCCTAAACTATTCCTATCACAATAACAATTTAATATAATAGGATAACTAAATAAGACTCAACAATTGAAAATTCCTGTGAATACTAAAAAGACCAAAAGTGTACCCTTTAAGGCCTAAAATCTGACATTATAGCAAACTCATAGAAACACAACTATTACCAATGGAAGGCAGAGCAAAATCCTGAAAATCATTAAATTTAGCTTTTCTTGAACTCATTATCGACTGCATTAGTGAGGGGTTGAAAGGTGAAGGGTGAATGAAGTGGGGAGGAGGGGGGATGTACAGTGGCAGTGAGGCACTGTTGGGAAATGAATAGGTTAATTAGGTAATTTTTATTAAGTTTACCTTTAAGCTCCTAGTTAGGTCATGTGCTAAGACGGCCAATAGTTGCGCCTATCAGACGAGTAGATTTTAGAGAGAGTAGTCAACGTAAGAGGGGTAGGGGAAGACTGAAAAAGACTTGGTGGGTAACTTATAAGAAAGATATAACTCATCTAGGAATTAAGGAGGATATGATTCATGACAGAGCGCAATAGCATAACAGGATTCATACAACCGACCCTACTTAGTGGAAATAACGCTTGGTTTGTTATTTTGTTTACCTTCGCACTTAAGCTCCTATTACAAAGTCTTAATAAAACTATGTAGTCCATTCGGCAAAGAAAAAATTATATAAAAAAAATTGTGAAATGACAAATTTTTCCCTCCCATCTGTGATGGCTAAAATTTATGAAGGTGCCAAATTTATGCACTTTTTAAAGCTGAGGACCAAAGTGCTACAAAAGTTAATTCAAAAATGGAACTTTATGCAAAATTTCTGGGGTCGTTTAGGTTTTTACTCTAAAATTTTCAGAGAGCAACATGAGACATAACTTTGTTGAAGGTAAAAGAAAAGATGGCTTATGGTTTAGGAGGCACTATGTAATATCCCTTCAACGAGTCATGACCTTGTCAATTTTAAAAGACAAGAAAATATGGAAATTTTACTTCCTACGGAAAAAATGTCTTCTAAACACCAGTTAGTGGCACCAAATAAGCTCTCAAGTATCACGCATATAAGAAGGAAAACACCAGGATAGGAGGGGAGGATACAGATTCTGGAAATCTGCGCATCTATTTATATCTATTATATTTAAATATTTGCCAAATGAAAAGCAGACAACAGATAACCATAAAAGAAAAAACACACAAACAACAAGACGCACTATGCACATCTAAGATGAAACATTTTTTTTTTAAACTTGATTTTTTCCCAACTGTATTTTAAGACCAAAAATATGTTTCAAAACAGCCAATAGAAAACGTGACATACATGTCCTATTAACATTTTCATAAAAAGTAAGATTTCAATTCTTTAAGACAAGTTTCTCACGTTCTCTTCTTCAAACCTATTTAGTTATTGAAGTATACTTTCCGATAACCCCAACCCTCTTCCCATTAGAAAGTACAGATGAAGGGAACTCCTCGACCCAGAGGTCCATAAAATTGAAAAAATTAGTATTATCAACAATATATACTACAAGAGGGTTCATACCATATTTTCACTTTCTATTTTTGCATCGCAAGGAAAATCAAATGGGTTGGTGGACTTTGGGCTCAATGAATGTGAATGTCCTCCCTGTACTAGGATAGAAAACTTACTATGTGAAAAGAAAGTGTCCAATGGTAGGGAGAAAATAATGGACTAATATTGTAAACCAGGACGAAACAGGGAAAAGGACAAACCACTAGGATTGGCAAATCAGGTGGTGACGTACTGATTTCTGACAATACACTAGCCATTGGAGGTAAACTATTCCTTCCAGCAGTAGGAATTCCAACCATATCGAAGCCCTGCCAAGTTTAGACAATACAATGAGAGGAAGAAAAGCACCAGAACCAATACACGAGGAAAAATATGTAGTGACCTCTGATTCTCTAGATAAATACTGTTCTGCAAATGAAGATTGATGCAGTACAACTTGTTCACTACTTCTCTTTACTAGTTGCCCACATGAATCTTCAAAGGCTTTCCATGGCTGCAGATATTAGTAACCAAAAATTAGATTTCTTCAACATGCAGTCTCAAATAATTAAACCAAAATGGAAAAAAGTGTCCAGTGAACACCTAATGGCCCTACATCGTGGACATCTAAGTTGGAAGCGTTTACCTCAATGCTTGCTGTATTTGGCACGGCTTCAATATTATGCAGACCTGCATTCCACAGAGTTGGCATTGACGAAGAAGAACCATGACCAGAATAATCTTCAAAAGAAGGCCACTGAACTAGGGATAGTTGTGGTTTGAAGTTCCCCACAAAATTATTATCAGAAGAACGTATTTCCACAGCCACAGAATTCACCGTGCCCCCTGGTGCTGATTGGTGAGGAGTGTCAAATGTTGCCCACCCTTCATTTTGAGGTACCACTTCTGGAGATTTATCATTGAGGAGGGTTGCAGCTGGCTGCTGCTGAGGCATCTCTGAGAACAAGTCCAAATATGATGAAACAATAGGTTTGAGTGGTTGATTCGTACCACTAGTTGGAGCAGTTGGCATAGGAGAAGGCTGAAATAGATCAATGGTTTGGCTGGATGAAAATCCTGGCAAATGAGCCGCATTAAAAGCTAAAGCTGTAGAAGTAACATTTTTTGAATCAATGATGTGCAAACAGTGCATTGAAGAGGTCCAAGCCATCATGATTCTGTGAAATTGATCGTTGTGGTAAAAAGGATAATGTTGATTAGATTTATTGCAACAAGCCTCCATTGATTGTTCAGGTTCAGAGCCAGCATTCGCTAAACCAACCAAATTTATAGGCTTGAAAGACAAGGACTTGTTATCAAATGACCCAATGCTTCCAGAAGAAGCAGTTCTCTGAATGTAAAGGTATTCTACAGTTAGTTGATCAGCTTAAACATGATACAATCAAATTCATAGTACTTGAAGTAACAACGCATGTGGGCGTGTATCTCCACGTGGGAACATGCATGTTTGTGCACATACAAACGTCTATGTGAAAGACAAACTCACCAACTTTCCGTCAGTGGCAGAATTATCATTTTAGAGATCTACATGAATCCTATAATAAGTTTAATGTTCAACATCAAAGTTTGAAATTTTGTCACAAGCTACTAGCACCAAACCCCTCTTCAAGGAAATTACTGATATGTATGTTCATCTGTCCAAAGTTGTGTGGTAATAAAGGAGTAAGCACTGTGGTCTAATGTTGAACATGGCAAAGAAAGAACAGCCACATACAACTTGACATGGAACTCATGAAAAATTTCCTACCAAGCCTAAAACTTTCTACTCTCCCTTGAGCATTGCATGCCTCCATTTTAGAAGTTTTTGACCCTGCAAACTATCATCTTTATCCCTTTTCTTCAGTTCATTTGCAATGAACTTATGAGGTAATTCTTTAAGTATCAAATTAACAGCCTAAAAATTTAGGCCGCATTTGGTCTTAGATTATAGTTTCTGATTTCAATTATTACCGTAAATAATCATAAGAACAATTGCCTGGAATAGGGACTTGATGCATGGGACCATATTACTAGTAAACAAAAGATTTTAGTCCCTTAATCTTTTGCTTAAGAATTAAATTTCCACTAATGTTTCACAAAAATCAGCTTGTTTTGAGTATAATGAATTTATTTTCTAGCTGAAAAACAGATGTCTAAGAAAACACAAAGCGGCTTTAAAAACTTGATTTAATCAAATTATTGAATTGAATCAGAGAAAAAATATAACCCAAAGCAAACTTAACTAATATGGCGGTTGGCTAATTCTAGTCTCACTAAAATTAGAAAGGCAAAGAAGTAACAATGAATAGGAGTAATGCCAGAAAAAGAGGGGGAAAAAAGGAAAAAAAAAAATCAATGGAGACACATTGTCCAAACAATCTATGTGACAATCTAAGGACACATAAAATGTTGCACGAACTCATAAAACTTTATAGGATGACAAATGACAAATTTAGTTTTTCAAATTTGGGACGAGATGATTGAACTCTATACTTAAATTCTTTTCAGACGATAAAGTAGAAAATCTAACACTACTAACCCTTAAGGAAAACCTCACAAAAAGAGATGCAGTATCACTCAGCACCAAGACAAACCACGTAACCTATAGTTTTGCTAGCAGCACAGACAATCAAGAAAGAATAACCTGTGGAGGTAACATTCGTCCAGAATCTGTCCTGGCATATGAATCTGGATATTGATTCACTGCATGATGCACAATATCTTCACTACAAAATTCTCTTGATGTTTCACTGGATGGGCTTCCAATGTCTTTCTGGAAATCAGGCAATTGTACATTAGACGTAAACGGGTCTCCTCCACTAGACACAGAGTTGTCTGAAACTCTGGAGTTAGATCGTTCATGTGTGAACCTGTCCTCGTATATATGATCACTTAAATTGCCAGGACTACAATCACCTAGTCGACTAGGACTCAGGAAACTAGAGATTTTTCCATCGTAAAGACCTCGATCTGACCCTGGCTTTCTAGTAAGAACTGGTGCATGTCTCCCATATCGTCTTTCTTCATACTGGAAATCATATGGCGGACTCTGAGAATAAGAATGATAAGAACTTGCTCGCCTTGTTTCATCTTCAAGGCTTCTAGCATTCTGACAAGTGACAAATGAAAGGATGATGACCACTATGTTAGTAGTCAGAGACTGTACTCAGACTCACAATGAGATAATACTTATGGTTGCTTTACCAAATTTACTATTTTATCTTAGTACTGTGGGTATAGATTAGCAGGATAATTACCTGCGTATCTCTGGGAGGCCTGTCAAATGACCCTCCCCCAACATATTTTTTTTCTACATATACGTTCCTTATGAATTCCCGAACTTTTTCAGCATTACTGCAAGATGAAGACAGGAATACAATAAAATTTCTGCAATATCAAGTTTTTTTTTTACTGTAGTTATAATTTAAAGGCATACATTATTTGGAAAAAGCAAAAGTGAATAGCATAAGAGGTTCAGATCTCACACCTATTATCAGGGAGTCTCTGCCTTTGTGAATCCCAGTGTTTCAAATAAATCTCCCTAGCACGCTGAAAGAGTATTATATCATAAGAAAGTATGAGAACAAAAAACTAATAACAGAATAACAAACCATGCTTACTTGATTACCACCCGTTTGAAGAGCTTCCACTTCTTGGGAAGTGAGGACTTAGCCATCGATACAGATTTCACACGGTGAGTGAATTCACGGCTGCAACATGTTTAAACGTGATTAAAAATTTCTTTGGAACAATTAATATAAAAGTCAGCCAGCAAAAGAGATTCTAATCTCCCCTTCCATCTACAGAAGGCTTGGAAATTTTAAACACATTTAACAAAATTAAAAGATTATGAAATTTAGTCATCTGTACAAAGGTATAAGCCATTTTTTAAAAACAAAGAAATCTAAATGATGAAGGCATCAGGTTTAATTGGTAGACTTCATATCATACAAGATTTAACACCACTTCTTTTAAAATGTCAAAGAATCACAGATTAAAGAGTTCAGAGGCAAAAGAAAAGAGAAAAGCATCTATAAAGAATTAGACAAAGACAAAATTTGAATAATCAAGTAAATTGCAGCTGATTCCCAAATATGAACTTAAAGCCTACACATATTCCAGAAAATACTACCATGAAATTAAATATTTAGTTCTAGATGCACGGAAACGCTAATTTTAAATTAAGATTAGATTTAACGGCCCCAGTTCATTACCAACAACATAAAAACTCTGGAAGGTGCAAATCCACCAATTTGTCTAGATACACATCATTAGTTGTCAACATGTCATAGTTGTCAGCATGAGTAAAATCAAGACAAAAAGGTTATCATCAATCCTCTTGCAAGTGACATCGTACTCAAGTATGGACCAGAGATAACAGGAAAAAACCACATAACAAGTAAAACAACTTCAATTATGGTTTGATCTATTCCCTTGCCCATAATATTACTAAAGATGTTAGTCATGATAAGGGAAGAAAATGAAGTTCAGTAATAAAATGAAACAAGCCCGCAATTCCTTCTGAAAATACTTGAATAATGCTTCGAAATGTTCAGCATACGCAATCATACGCATCACAATTTCCACATTGATTTTGCTTTTGGAAATCCTAAAAAAGGGTTAATAATTTCTGCCTCCCATTTAGTTCAGCCAAATCAAGAATCAATCCCAGTGAGGTTCAGCAAAATTACCCCACTAGTGAGTAAGGACACCTGACACATTCTTTCATATGCATAATAAATATACATACAAAGTTACATACATATATACAGGTACATACATACATAATAAACACATCAATATATGTGTATCCGCTGGCTGGATTTTCTGCCAACTTCAGTTTTTTACTCAATAGTCAAGTATGCAACTGAAAACAAAGAAGATGTTTATAACCATGTCCTCAGCTCATTTGAGATTTTGAAGAAGACAAAAGATGCAAATTATTTTTCTCCACAAACCTTGCAGTTTTTTAAGGAAGATGGTTGCCTACCCCACCTTTAAGCACAATGAACAAGTGGTTAAGGCACCTTTTGGACCCATATAGAGCTCAACAACCATTTAGATATTCAAAAGCATTCTGGATTTGTCGTCATTTAATATAAAGTTAAATTAAAACAAACAAAAGAAACATATTATCAACAATATATTTATCACCCTTTTATAAGGATATGAATAATGAAAACTAATAATTTCTTCCATATTGCAATAATTTTTTAAGTTGTTAAATCTCTGCATTCGTAACTAAGACTTAACTCATATCACCATTTTCGACAAAGAAAACAACAGTCAATGAGTTTGTTTACCAATGAAAAACAATGTTCATCAAAGACAACTACATTTTACCCAAAAAAAAAAAAAACTACAACAACAACAACAACTCTCAATTGAAAAAATACCCACTGTATTCCACTGCAAGTCATGCAAACAAATGTCCAGAAATTCGTACACACATACTGAGGAGCCTGCAAAACGAGCATGAGCACACAGATTAAAAGCTAAATTCCAAATATCAAAGCCATTACTATTATAAACTATCAACCCATAAGCCCCAAAATCAGAAAATAATCCGAATAGTAACTTTTCATTGCAATCCCAATTTTCTCAGCCACCTAAAACGTACATTTTTTCCCTGATATATCCACTGAGACTTCCCATCATGAGCAAAACCCAAGCCAAATAGTAACTAATTTAAAACTTTAACCCAAAAAAAGAAAAACCAATTGTTTGCTGGAGAAAGCCATGGAATTACATAATAGTATTGTTTCTATAGTATAGAAATTGAAGTCCTTCATAAACTGAATATTTACAGACAAATATAAAAAAGAAAATGAACGGATAAAATGTGTAATTACATAAATAAAATATACCAAGCTGTTGCAGTTAATACATCGGCGATTTGGTGGGAGTTTCATGAGGCCTCTTATTATCTTCTCATTTCGCTCTTCTTCTTTTCTGCTGCTCATTTTGTCTTTTCTCTTTTTGTTCTTTTAAGTAAATGCAAATTAATTGGTTCTCTGAAGAGATTAAAGCTTGAATGATCTATGGTTCCAGCTTCAAAGAAGCAATTGTTTTCAGGAATTTTTTTGATCCAGAGAAGGAGAGAAAAGAATAGTCTAGGGTATTAGGTTTATTTCTGGATGGGGTTTTGAATTTCTGATTTCTGATTATAAAATGGGTTAATTTCACTCTTGTCATTATTAGTTTAGTCTCTATTATTATTTTTTTTATATACTTAATTGTTCCGTTGAATCAAATTCAACAACGTTGCTCATTTTAATAAAAATCCTTTACAACTTTATTTAAATAAAAAGTTATTTTTTCACAAATCTCATTCTCTCATTTTATTTGATTCATTTTTTTCAGTCTCTCTTTTTTTTTCTTTTTTTTTGAGTCAATTTCTCTTATTTTATTAACTTGATTCAACAATCACCATATTTCAAAATTCCTCAAATCCTATTTATGAAAAAATATATATTTTGAATTTCATGAAGAATGTGTCCACACATGTCAATAATTTGAAGGTAAAAATATCATTTTAACCACAAAAAAAAACACCACTGTATTTGGTCGTTAATCCAAGACTTTAATGCCAAAAAAATAATTTTAAAGACTAAAATAATAATTACCCTAAATGTTAAGAAGGTAAAGTAAGTAAAATTAACTTTATTTTATATAGGGTAAATTGCAAGCACACTTACTGCCCGATCATTTGCCCGTCATCATCAAACATGCAACAAATATATGTGCACTTGTATTTCAATTTTTTGTTTGCAAAATGGATAAAAATATCAAAATTAAAACCGACTTGTGAATTAATTGTTATTGAATTATTTGGATTGATCGAGGACAATGGGTTTAATTGTAATGCCCAAGATAGAAAAGTAAAGCTGAGTGGCAAATTTGTTGATTTTAGCCCTGAAGCTATAAATGTAGGAAAATTCAATTCTATGCCTAGGTGGTACTTCCTCAATTATAAATTTTCTAAAACCAGATGAGTTTACTACCTCATTATGGGTATCTCTACTTTCTTTAAGAAAATCTGTAATTGAGGAAGTGCCACTAAGTAGTGCACTCCTTAAGATAGAACTTCTTATAAATGGATATTACAGTCTACCTGACATTTTGATCGTGAATATGCTAGATATATGAACCAAAACAAGGATTACGAGACCATAAAGGAGTTAGTCAAACTAGTGTAGATTGCGGTTTTGAATAAAGGAGAAGTTCCCTAGGTGTGCCTTAAAACTTGTAACAAATTGATACCAAAAATTTGGTCCTATTTTATGAGATGATAACTTTCCCAAATGTGAATTATTTGTATATGTATTGATTATATTTTTATGCTAATGCTGGGCATTTTCCATGTTATTTTAAGGTTTTCGTGTATTTTAGGACTTTTAGATGGGAATGTGATTTATGTGTTTTATTCCATTTATTAATGTGTTCTATAAGTTTGAATAAATTGGGTTCAATTAGATGATTAGCATGCGATTGAGAAGATCAGACGAATAATAAGTTGGCCAGAAAGTGGAGGCGGCCAGACCCAAGTAGAGATGCCAAGACCCAGTTGGAGGCACCGAGTCACTGACAATGTAAGCGCTATAGCGCCCAACACTCCAGTTGGCTGCTCTCAAGTTCTACAACCAACGCTATTTTAGGGTTTGCCTGGGGTCCATTTTGGGCCCGGTTTGTTCCATTTTATAGTTTGTGATTTTAACCCTAAATTTTTCTACCACTTAAAACCTATAAATAGGACTCTTTTAGATATAGTTTTACATCATATCTTTATGATTGCGTTTGGATGGGTGAATTTGATTTGTAGGAAGGATTTGTAATGAATGGATTGGAAATGGGTGGATTTGAAATGACTTAAAATTTTGATAGATTTGAAATTTACTTATTTAACCATTAAATCACACTCTCACTTATTAATGAATTTCAAATGTTCATCTAAATCAATTAACTTGTTTGGATAACTTATGATAAATTTGGATTTTAAATCCAAATCCACTAAATCCCTTCATCCAAATAGAACACATTATCTTTTAAAGTAGCCGCCATTGCTTTATAATTTTATGCACAAGTTTAGAAGCCAAAGATTGAAGATTCAGGGGGGGAACAACCTTAGTTCACACTGTGACTTCTTGTGGTTTAATTGTTCTTTAGTATTAGTATTCATATTTTATAGCATACTTTATGACTTTAATGGATTGCTCTTTGGCTGCACTTATATTATAAGCTTTCTAAGTTAGGGTTTTCAAAATGTAACAATTGCAATGGATTAAACACTTGCTAGTTTATTCATGGTTAATTTTTGTTTAAGTTGAGTACTTAGTATGATTTTAATGCTTTAAAATATTGTATCAAAATTTGAATCATTTCATAAATATGTGATGATACCGACCTAATTGCATATTTAGGACCAACAAGTAATTACAATGAATTAAGTGAATACTTGACCACAGATTACTGATGCATATCATATATAGTTCTACATTTATAACATGCCTAAATCTTATTATTAACTAGATGGCGCACCACAAGTATACTGGGTCAAATAGGAGTAAGTGGAAGTAAGAATCAAACCCATAAGGATTGGTTAGTAATTACAAATTATTTAGTTAGAACGCTATTTGAAGATTTTAATTAAGAGAAGGATTTGACTAAAATGCACTAAAAATATTTAAGAAAGCAATTTAAAATGTGTTAGGGTTTGATTTAGCCGATTCTCGAGCTTTGGTCAATTGGTTATTTCAAGTGGCTAAATCAAAGGTTAGTTTTTATGGTGAATTAATTCTTTGGTCGAACTCATGATTCTAAAACATAAATAAAACCTAGGAGTTTCTAACCAACTAGGTAAATAATATCTTGGTTTGACTACTATCTAACCTATTCTAATTGTTGTATGATCTAAATTTAGGATTTAATTTCCATATTTTACCCAAAATACAAAGTGGATTAAAGAGTTAATCAAGCCCTCATCAATTATCCAATATTATACCACTTTCATCATTCAACTCAACAATCAATCAACACTCATTGGAAATCGGCATTATCAAACCTTAATCTAAGGCTAATTAAAGACCAGAAAATAAAAGAAAGTATTTTTAAGAAAGTATTTGAAGAAAGCAAGTAAAGCGAAAACATTTTAAGAAAACAATTAACTAACCTAAAGTAGAAATTTTCATTAAAAAAGCATGATTAAAGAAACCTCATAAACTTAATCTACACATTGGACTAAAAAAACAAGTAAAGAAAGAAATTAAATAGAAGAAATATAACTAATTAAAGAAACGTGAAATTGAAAACTAACTAAAGTAGTTAGACACAAGTAAAGCACTTATAGATGAAACGTTTCAATTTTCAACAAGGAAATTAAACTAAACTAATGGAAGAAAAGAAAATAAAAACCTGAGCTAAAATGTTCCTCCCTAAATGGGAAGGAGATAACTCTATAAACTACACCTACTAACTCACTACTAACAATGAAAAAAAGAGGCCTGAGTATGCCTATTTATGGTTCTAGGGTTGGGGACTTTTGGATTCGAATTGGACCATTTTGGACCTTAGAAAACTCGAACCACAGTATGGATTTTCTTAGCATAAAATTCCGTACCGCAATATGCTCACTTTTTCTGTACTACTTCACTATTCTGTGTCAAAAATCTTCATCCAACATCCGATTAATGCATCATTTTCACCTACCAAACCCTAGAATATAAATATCACATTAATACTATAACAAACACTTAAAATAACTTCTAAACAATTAAACAAAACACTCACAAAAACTAAAAACAATGACAAACAAAGAAGAATGAAAATACTAACTCCCGACAGAATTGGGTTAAAGACAACTTGAATGGACAATATAAACCAAGTGAATGTGAAAGTAATCAAGTAAGCATAATTTGAACTTAAGACAGTAGTTCCACCTTAAATCATGGAATTCACCAATAACAAACACAACATTAAACAAAGTTAAGCATTGAGCAATTCCAAGTTCAACATATAAATGTAAATTCCCTTTAAGCACATGAGTCCTATAATTTGTCTATTCTTTTTCAACCAATCAAAGTTACATTGGAGGGGTCATTGGAACTTCGTGGGGTTCACACATTTAAATAAAAAGAAAATCATACACATAAGGGTAACGAAGTTTAATACACAGGTTATCTAAATTTCCAACTCATCCTCCCAAACTTAGTTTTAAATATAATTGGCCTAAAAAAGCACATTCAAAAATAAAAGCTACTCCCAATCCATGTCAAGTATTCACATGAATTAATCACAATAAGTTCAAACACTTAGCAAATAAAGTATATCATCAACTCAAATTTTCACAACCAAATGATAAAAACTGAGTCCAAGTTCATCCAATAAAGCGTATATATCAATCACAAATTACAACAAATCCTACATTGCTATCAATATTGCCATAAACAACCGAAAATTTTCAAATATATAAAAAAATATTTTCCAACAGCAAAACATAAACCATACTAAGCACAAGACTATAAGCCTTTATTGCCCACCAGGTTCTTAAACTAAAGCACATAAATTAAAAGAAAGCATAGTAAACAAAAAGAAATAAATACTCTCTTAACAACAGCAAGGAGGTTTGCCACAAATGTGATAGTCCTTGGCGAACTTGCTCCATTGTCTAGCACGTTTGAAATTGCCAAGAACTTTTTGAACTTCATTATTAGTGTTGTCACCTCCCCGATCCTTTCTAGAATGTACACAAATCCATCTTCTTTTTCTTCTTCCAACCTTTGAGTCAGCTATTTCTCCCTGAATACTCCATATGATACCTCATTTCTGGTTGCTGGGACAAATTCACATTAATTCATAGGATAAGTCGATGATGTTTGTAAACAAATGTTGAGTTACTCAGTGATTAGAAATTTAAGCTCAAGAGGTTCTTCACAACCTATTTCTATTAAAGTGTGTCCTTGCTTGTATTCTTCTTGAACCGGTTCTTTGTCAATAGATATTTCAATGGCACTTCCTTGTATATGGTGGTCAAGAGAGGTGAGTAAGTTATTGATTCTTCTTGGGTGCACATGCTCTTTCACTCTATCATTTTATATTGATACTCAAAGTGTCCACTATCTTTTTCATTTGTTTGGAGTGTTGGAGTTCTTTGGTCTTTACCACCCACCATTTTTTAGAGCTCGACAAATTGGTCTTACAACCGCTTGATGGATTTGTCTTGGTCCTCTTAAAATTTTGCTTGCTCCTTCCCAAAGCTTATATGATTTAGTTTTTTCCTCAAAGAGTTTGACTCGTTCTTCTCAAAATTTGACTTGGTTATCTTAAAGTATTATCAACATTTCCATCAATTTTGCATCTTCAAGTACTTGGGTTAGTTGATGAAGGACCCCACCATTATTCATATGAAGGCTCTTGAAGTGGAAGGAATGAATATAGAGATTCTTGATAGCTCTCGTACGAATACGGATGGGTAGGCCATCCAATTTGATAGTCCATGGGGAGGGAGAATAACTATAAGAAACATGCTCATTGGTCATACCTCCATTACCATAAGGATGATAATTTCCTTGTTATGAAATATTCCAATTCATTCATTGTATGTTCTTGGAAAACACATTAAAACAACAAAAAGAAGTAAAACAAACAAACAAGGAAAATAGGACAATTTAGACTATTAGCTAGTCTAAACTATTCATCAAACGAAAATCTATTTGGTTTTATTTCAAAATAAGAGCACAAGTACTAAAATGAACTCTTTTTGATTTTTTCAAATAGGTGAAACAACTATAAAAAAAACAAAGAAATTCAAAATAGTACTCCAACAAAATTATATCGGTAGTAACGAAAACAATCCCTAGCAACGGCACCAAAAACTTGATGCATATCACATCTAGGTCTACATTTATAATATAACTAAATTCTACATTTAACTACATCGTGAATTGCAAGTATACAGGGTCTAATAGTAGCAAGTGGAAGTAGGAATCGAATCCATAGGGATTGGTAATGCTATTTGAAGATTTAAATTAAGAGAAGGATTTGACTAAAACACACTAAAAATATTTAAGAAAGCAATTTAAAATGGATTAGGATTTGATTAGCCAATTTTCAGATTTTGGTCAATTGATTAGGTCAAGTGGCAACAGATTTAATTGAAGGTTACTCTCTGTGATGAATCAATTCCTTGGTCCGGCTCTTGATTCTAAAACATAAATGAAACGTAGGAGTTTCTAACTAACTAGGTGGATAATATCTTGGTTCAACTACTCAAATCTAAACTAATCTAATTGTTGTATGGTCTAAATTTGGGATTCAACTTCCATATTTTACCCCAATTACCAAGTGGATTAAAGAGTTGATCAAGCCCTCAACAATTATCTAATTTTACACTACTTTCACCATTCAACCTATCAATCAATCAATAGCAATTAGAAATTGGCATTGTAAAACCTTAACCCAAGGCTAATTATTGCATAATTAAGGGCAAGAAATTAAAAAAAAAAGAATATTTAAGAAAGCATTTGAAGAAAGCAAGAGAAAACATTTTAAGAAAGCAATTAACTGAACTAAAATAGAATTACCACTAAAAAAGTACAATTAAAGAAAGCCCATAAACTAATCTATACATTAAACTAAGAAAGTAAGTAAAGAAAGAAATTAAAGAGAAGCAATAAAACTAATAAACTAAAGAAACATGAAACTGAAAACTAACTAAAGTAGTTTAGACACAAGTAAAGCACTTGCATATAAAAAGCTTCAATTTTCAACAAGGAAATGGTTAAAGTAAACTAAGTGGAAGACATGAAAATAAAAACATAAGCTAAAAAGTTTCTCCCCAAGTAGGGAGAGAAAACTCTAAAAACTACACCTACTAATTTACTATAACTATGAGAAGAAGCACTTAAGTATGGTATTTATAGTGCCAGGGTTAGGGAAGAAGTTTCAGCCACTTTTTGGCTCGATTAGGACCATTTTTCCCCTAAGAAAATTCGGACTATAGTATGAATTTTCTAGGCATAAAATTACATACCACGATATGCTCACTTCTCTTGCACCACTTTGTTATTGTGCATCGAAAATCTCCGTCTAACATTCGATTGATGTGTCATTTTTTCTTACCAAAATCTAGCAAATAAAAACTCATTCATAACTATAATAAACACTTACAATAACTTTTAAACAATTAAAAAAGCACTCACAAAAATTAAAAACCAACGACAAACAAAAAGGAATGAAAATCCTAACTTTGACAAAATGGGGTTAAAGAATAGATACGAACTCGTAAAAACAAAAACGTAATAAAATAAGATAATTAACACCTAAATAAGTACTAAAATTCCAAATAAACACATATTAATGCTTACTATAAAAGTAAAAATAGACAAAAACACATACTTAAACACTATGAATGCTCGAAACTAGCGCCAAAATCGATAAATTTAGGTTACATATAACTCTAATTTTTTAGAGCTATCAATTACCATGGTTTCTATGGTCATCATAGGAATTCCAAGTTCTAAATTTAAGCCCATCTGTCTAATTATTTGCACTTGGAAATGGTTAAATAAATTAGTAAATACAGAGTTATTATTGCATAACCATAGTGTAATAACTAAAAGAGGAAAATCGATTGGCAATTTTGGAAATTAACCTAGAATAACTTGAATGGTTTTTAATCCTAACAATTGGTGCATTCAAGAAACCCTAACACTTGTCAAATCTTGGATTCATTTCATTTGATTATTTTCCTTACTTTAATCTTTAATTTGTTACTTTAATTAATTCAATCTCTCGAGAATCAATTTTTTCAAATAGTTATAGAACTATAAATTTCAGTGCTTATTTCCTAGCCCTCATGGGTACGACAACCTTACTTTTTACTATATTACTTGATATGATCTCGTGCACTTGTGAGTGTAGGAAATTATTCTGATCATGAGCTTTAGATTGTTGGCTTTGAGCAATATTAGTCATGTGTAGGGATCAAGACTACCTTGTTTATGCTGTCATAAGAGGCAAATCTATTGATGGGGTAGGGTTACTCAAAGGGACATTATTGCAAATGTGAAATGTAGGTGTCCTGACTATATTCTTCCTAACATAATTTCTCATCATTGCATTGAAGCAGGGTGTTCCACAACAGAAATGTGCCAAAAACATATGAAAGAGGGCATATTGATGGAAATTATGTCAAGAATATGGTGGAGTGTAAAAGACACCAAAGATGGGTTGCACAACAAGTTCAAACACCGCATGCATCCTTTTCCAACATATCCATAGGATGTGTCCTCAACCGCCCAATCACCAATGATGAAAAAGTGTAACTGGCAGGGTAATTAACACATAGACAAATGGCTCTTCACCATAACTTGTTTCTCTTGGCTCATGACATGCAAGTCAATATGACCACATGAATGTCAGCTCCTTAACCTCCAACATGGCACTATAGACCTTCGAGAGTACAAGAGCTTCTTTACCAACAAGAAGATCCTATGGATAAGAGCAATGATTGCAGGAACGAGGATGATAACTTCTAACAGAGCCAAGAGGGGTCGAGCATCATGACAATGATGATGATGAGGATGAGGAGTAATGACATGCTCACATGAGAAGCCATTTGTACCCCTACTTCTTTACTATCCCAATCCCTTTATGATGCATGCTAGAGAGTTTTATGACATTTCCATTCATATTTCACACATCTACTTTTATTTTTAGATTTGAAGTACTTTAGGTATTTTATTTTATGTTGATGACACTTTAGCTAAGGACAAGTAGTGTTTAATTCCATGGAGTTTTGAGGACAGTAGAACTTATCTATTTTGATGCCTTTAATTGATAAATGCTACCTAGTGTTTGGCTATTTTGTTATGTTTGATAGTTTGCTAGTGTCTGCGGTCTAATATAGCCTCAAAGTGCATCCACAAGTATATGAATCAAACAAGTAATATAATGAAAATAGAGATCGTTCCTATGAAGACAATGCTTAACACAGTTTACAATTATTAGAATGACATATATAAACTCTATCTAAACAATAAAACAATAGAATGATAATGAAAATAAGAAATAATTGGCTAAATAAATAAATGAAAAACCGTTGGATATTAAGCCTAGGATTTATTCTTCATTTACGAATCCAATTAATTGCTTTGATTTATTGTTCCTTCAATTTCACAATTCATTTACTGATCTAGGATTTCTATGGTAATTGCAAATTCTTGTCGAAATTATTACAAGTCTAACTAACCTTGACCAATCTATTACAAACTATGTGGATTAAAGCCCCGACTAATCTTAGCATAAACGTACCCTAATTGATTACCTAAGATGAGTAGGTAAATTTCTATCTGTACCCATAAAATGGTTCAACCTATTGGTGATTGTTCTAAATAAAGGCTATTTGAACTCGTCCTAACCTTAAGTATCCTCTGCCGATTCAAAATAGGGTTACAATTCACTTTAGATGGTGGCCAATTATCTTAAGGCATTAATTTAAATAAGCAAATATACATATGAAATTAAAAGGAACATATAAAATCTCATTAATTAATTATCATGGTAAAATCTGAACAAACCCTAGTTATGAGTTTAGTGCATAATCATAGGATTAAATACATCGCAAGATTGATTCTCAGCCATGAAAGAGTATGAAATAACAAAGGAAATAATAAGGAAGAAAACGTGGGCTTAGTCTTGATCCTTACTCCTTTGCCTTGATAAATCTTCTTTCAGAAGGATGATTTTTGCTCTTCTGATGATTTTCTCCCAATTGTTTACTCTACATTATATCTAACCTATATCTATACTGCGTTCTACTATTCTTTCCCTAAGACACATATTTATAGTTCTCATTAGGGTTTTACACATTTGGAGGTCAAAACACACCTAAGAAGCCGCAAACAATTAAAACTCATTTTTTCCCGTTCCAGCCACAGCCCCAAAACGGCTAAGGTCTCTGAGGCACACTTACACTTGGACTCTAGAGGCTGGGCATGGCTAAGGGCTCCCAAGCACACTTACGCCTGGCCCTAGCATTGGGCTTTGTCGTTTTGCTACGTTTTCATCCTGTTTGATAAAAAAAACACTTCAAACCTATAAAAAAAACCAATAAACACATAAATAAGAGTATTTAAACATTACAAACAAAAAGTAATATTTTGACTCTAAAATGCTAAAATGACCAAAAACCCCCCAGTTATTAAACACAAATTCTCGAAAACCAATTAACACCCAATCTAAAGTACATGTAAATAATTTTCTTTTAGAGAGTTAACAGCTAGTTTATTAGTTTTCTTTGCTTCTTGGAGTGTAATTCTTTGTGGTTAAGAACAAGCTTTGGGGTTATTTGGCAAGGTTATACTTAAAAATTGTTAATATATATTTGTGTGATAGTTTGCTATGAATAAAGGCTCTAGGCTCATTTGCAAGACTTCATTCGCTTGGTGGTGCATGCATGTTGTTTATCTTAGAAGTTGGAGTAGTGTATTGCGTGCAATTTGGATTAGAAAAAGGTCAAATGGCACTCAATGATGACATTAACCTAAAAAGATGGTAATAGTAGTTCAATTTTATTCTAGATTAAAAAGATGGTAATATTAGTTCAATTTTATTCTAGATTAAAAAGATGGTAATATTAGTTCAATTTTATTCTAGATTGTCATTCATATTTTTGGAGTAAGAAATGTGATTAGTTTTTATTGCACATAAATCTTTTAACACTAATTATTCCCAATTTCGAGAAGAACTGCTAAATGTTTCAAAATTAAATTTTTTAAAATCTTTTCTCAACTAAATTGATATTTGTCAAAACCATATCTTTTGGAAAAATTGTTGAAAATGGTTGGAAATGAGTTATTCCCTCATTTGGACACACTTCTGTGTTTTGCATTTTAAAAATTTTAGATCTATTTTATGAGTGTTTAATTATAGATATAGTTTTAGGCACGTTCCATTTCTCTCCCTTGGCTTATGGTGTTTTTTGTATGAGAAAGGAAAATAAAAGAAAAACAAAAAACAAAAGAAAAGGAAAAAATATATTTTTGTAGAATCTTAGGAATAAAGCAAGTAGAAAGCTCGGTGTGACCAATATTGTGACATCATTGATGCCATTAGAATTGGATAGAGGAAAGTAGAAGCAAAGTTTCAAAATAAGCTACTAGGACTAGAATGACAATAAGAAGGGGTGTAATATACGTTGTGTAATACCTGCCATCATGTCAAACTAAATTCTCTTAACTAGATTAATGCTTTTTTTTAATATCTGTACCTTTGTTTATTTCAAGTCCTAATGATCCGCCCATTCAAATTGGCTTAAGTTAGGAATCTATAAGCTCGGTTGAACTTTGGTTGAGTTGAGTTGAGTGAGTTCAAATTTTTATTGCTTGAACAAAAACATTTTTGCTCAAAACCTTTTTTATTGAGGAATATAGTTGGTTGCTTTGGAATTTTATTTGTGATGGAAACTTTGTTTAGTGAAAGGAATAATTGGAATGACAATCTTGAATGACTTAAGCTCATATGCGTTTTATGGTTTAAGAGATGTTACCGAATAAACCAATGTGTCTGGATCCGATTTCACATTGCTTGTGAATTTGGTGGTGTCGTTGTTATATTTCTAGTGTTTTAATTCTTTTCTTTACTTGCTTTGTTTGGGACAAGAAAAATGCTAGATTTGGGGGGTTTCATAACTCTATTATAAAGACTTATTTTACCTACTAAAATTACGATATTTTGATTGGTTTATCTCGATTCTTTATTGTTTTTATCTGATTTTATGCTTAAACATGTTTTTATGAGTGTTCGATTTTTTCTATTAGCTAACCATCGGAACCATGATGGGGGTACTACTCCTAAATTTTATTAAAAATATTGAAATGAAGTACAAAGAGGGGGACTAGGCCAAAACCTCTCGGAAATGACACTTAAAGAATGAAAAGAAAGTACAAATCATTTCATTTTACAAATACTACGATAGCTTATTTCATTTAATTGAAGTATTCCTAACAATTCATTGGGAGTATTAGAAGATGAAAAGGAACAATATGCATTAGCCAATCTACTACCCATCTTTGACAATTTGTCAGCTACTCCATTAGCTTCCCTATAGGTCTGAGATAGATGAATTTTTTCGTGCACTAGAAGCTGTTAGATATTGCGAACCATATGATCCATCTCCAAGAGCTATGATCAATTCCCGTCACCATCTAAAACAAGAGCAATGAGTCTATTTCAACTTCTACTTCTTCATCAAAGAAGATTACCAATTCCAAACCGCATAGTAATGCTTTAGCTTCTGCCTCAAGGCTTGTTGCCGAAAGTAGAGAGAAATAAAATCACAATGCCGTCAAAATCTTACCCATTGTGGTCCCGAATAACACCACCATAGCTGGCTTGTCCTAAATTTTCTAATAAAGAACCATCCATATTAAGTTTGAGCCTCCCAAGTCTCGACTTTACCCATGTCACTGTAAATCTTGGTGTTGGCTTCGGCAGTATACGAATTGGAAGGGCTGCAATAGTTACCAAAAAACCTTTGGTAACACTTGAATCAATTAATGCCATCATAATACACTGAATCGTGGAAGAGATGGGCCGCATAATCCCCTCGGCCAAAAAATTGCAGAGCACTACCCATAAGTTCCAACATATCACAGATGGTATGAATAAAGCTCTCTTTCATCTTTTGAGGATGGGGACAACCACCATGAAAAGGGAACGTGAAGTAAGGAACTTTCATGGAGCCAAGGAATTCCAAGTTTGCTACCAAAATACTGCCAGATTGAAAGAGCATACAGGAACCAACAAACTAGTGATCCAGTTCATCCAAATTGTCATAACTCGCATCTACTGGAAAAACAGACTTTAGTGACCAATTTTTTGACAAAAAAATCCGTTGAATATTTCTCGTTGGTAAAATTTAACAACCGATTTACCAATGGAAATTTACCAAAAGATATTTTCATTGGAAAATTTGTCTCTAAATTTGGTACAAGAATACTAACTTGGAAACAGTTTAGCGATGAATTTTTTGATCGCTTTTTATACCGAACAAAAAATCCGTCGCTAAATGCAGAATTAGCGACAGAAATATTCACTGGAAATGTACATTTTAAAAATTAAAAAAAAAATCTTAGCGACGGAAAAATTCATTGCTAATTTAAAAATATTAAAATATTAAAAATTAATACCATTAAATTTCAAACCTGCCAACAACAACTAAACATAAACAAAATACTATCCAAATATTCCAGTAACTAAATATGCATTCAAATATGTCTTCAACCACCATAAATCAACTACATTAATAACAAATGTGCCAAAAAAACAAAATCTCTACAACCAAAGTAAAAGTAGCAATAAATATAAGTAAATAAGTATAAAGCTTTTCAACTAGTATCTAATGATAATGTGTAGAAGTCACTCATCCTCACTCTCTTCCTTCTCATTATCCCCACCACCAACTTCATCTTCATCTTCATGTTTATCTTCGTCTATGGGACGTACTAGCTTTTTTAGGTTTTTCACACCATTCCCACCATCATAAGGTACTTTAGGCCAGTCATATACAGAACATAACTAAAAAATGCTTCTCAATATTCTTATTGGAATGAGCTAGTCAAATGTCTTGAGTTTCAACATAACGTGACTGCACAACTTTTATTTCTTCAACTGGTCAAATTACGTAAAAGAAACTTTTTATTTTTTAAAAATGAGAAACTTCAAACAAGAAAGATATAAAGAAATAACACTAACAATAAAACTATTTTTGTTGTTATAAAAAAATAACGGTCTGCTTAGTTGATTCCTTATATGAGACAAGAATGACCTCGAAATCGTGATAGAAGTCTTCCAGGGACTTGAAGATATTAAGACTGAATCTTTTCTCCAATGCCTTACAAGTAGAAAGATGAATTAGCAATGATAAACATATAGCAAGAACTCCCAAAGCTAAGAAGCCACAAAAAGAAAAATATCTCAACTGATTCAGCATATTAATTTCATATGCATGTAAGGATATATTTTATCTTGAGTATAGTCCATAGTTCAACATTGATTCCATTCACACACACACACACACACACACACAGAGGCACTACAGTTTACTAGATACTTCCCTGTTTTGAATAAAGACAAGCTAGACACATGTTGCATATGCTCTGTCGTATCTAAATTTAGCATTTATGTTAACTTTCTTATATTAGGTTATCGGTTATATACAGCTCTTTTTCTCAATTCTTAAAAGCTTCAAAATTTTTGTATGGTTACAGTCACTATTCATATTCCACCAAGTATTTATCATCTAAAAATTTAGAACTATATAATAGATTGCTCTAGAAAAGGTCCATTTAAAAGAAAAAGAAACTAAGTTATAAGTAAAGTAAAAGATCAAGTTTAAGATTAAAAAGCAAGTTACATAACTAGTGCTCATAGGACAGTTTACTTCTTGATATATAATACTGAAATAAACAACTTCTGCCAAAACAATTAAATGTTACACAAAACTACCAAAGATTGTCTTTTAGAAAAAATACTAACAATCAACGGTGAGATTTTTTAATATTTTATCAATAGCTTTCCTATTCACAAATATCAATTTATATTAGTGTGTAAAATTTTAAAACGTTTCTAGACTTTTACACTACTTAAGATAGAGCTTTTACTAAAGCCTACATCAGCCAAAACACTAAGAAAATTAGTGTATGGTCTGAGATTACTAATATTTAATTTGTCATCTGACAATAAATATACGCTTATAAAGGTGAAACGGTAATTGATGTTCAATTTCATCATAGATACATGGCCAATAGATTGTTTTAGATGGGTAAGTGAAGCTGTTGACTCCAAGGAAATGGAAAGACAAATGAATGCTAAGTATGCACAAGCTTACAAAGGAAGAAATAGACATTTATTGTGATATTTTATTGAATAGGAAATAGGCATAAAAAAACTTTCTTTTACACATAAATTTATACAAGTTTGAACTCAAAATATTTTCAACCATAAACCATTACAATCAATTCATTAAAATAGTTCAAATCATAAACCTCCACAACAGAAAACAAGAAACAAATCTAATACTCACCAAACTGTTTCAAATGAAAATGGGGAAGAAAACTTACAATAATTTTGGAAACTTTTTTTTTTTTTCTGAATTTTGACTGCTATAATGTGGTATGTAGTGGTGCTCCAGTTGTTGAGAGAGGTAATGCAGCAGTCGTAACACTGCTTGCTTGGAAATCAACAAAGAGAGAAGCATAATTTCATTACTGATTTCATAACAAAATTTATTTTCAAATGCTTAGAATGGTCAATTCATAAATCAATGAAAAATTATTTCCAAACATCTAAAAATTATCAAATAAATATTTAGGATTCAATGTATACACTTAATCGCTTCGCTTACTAACTTATTCTTATTTCCATAGCCATAATTAAGATAACTCCAGTTATGATGTTTTGTTTTTTTGTTTTTTTTGTAGTGTGGCATGTTTGTGTCATGTATGTCCTAATCTCCCAGTGGACAATTCCTACAATCTTGCTTCTTAAATGCATAATGCAAATTTTGCAAAATACATAAAACAAACTCATAATCTGTTAGGGTGCATTTCCTATTTTATGCAGCCAAACACCAAAACTAACATGTACAGAACACATATGAGCAGAAAAAACTGTATAAAGAAAAATAGAGAGAGAATTTTAATGTAGTTTCTTAGTTGACAGATTCTATGCATTTAGCTGACAAATTCTTTTGAACATTTTAATGTAGTTTCTTAGTCCGTATTTTGGTCTAATGTCTTTACAAAAAATAAAAGAGAGCTGAGCAAAGGAAGAGTAGAACTATTATGTAACTTGAATAATAGCCACCATCAGTCAAATGATAAGTTCGGTTGACTTTTAATGGAAGTTAGATCATCTCATTTTAGTTTTTCATGTTATTTTCCTCTAAGGTTACATTCATTCAGCTACCACTGATTATATTAGTCTGTTGAATTTAAGTTCACAAAAACAGAAATACTCGTACTAGACTTCTAGTATTTGTATTAGTTAGTTCTTGCTTTTCTTTGTTTCTTCAACCTTTCAACCAAATTTACTCTTTCCCAACCCACACTCAGAATAGCCTATAATGATCAACTATCTGATAAACTCCAAAACAAGGGCTATAATGCCATGGGTGTTTTCGGTTTTGAACAATATCTGGATAATCTATTAACTTTGACTCTTTCAAAGCGGACCCACAATATCAACAACAATATCACATCCATCACATTCTTTACCCTAACATACAAAGTCTTTATTTCACAAAATCAAATTAGCATTCCAACCACATTATTAATTTTTGACCATAAATGCCAAAAAATTTTGATCCCAGCAGTGATGACACATATTAATAGTGAATATAATTATGTTATTTTATTTTATGACATACTGAATTTGGTGGAACAAAATAATAAACCAATCAATTATTAGCAGAATAATAAAGCAATAAAAATGCCAAAAAATAAAAAGATTAAATATTTTGTAAATAAATAAGAAAATCTTAAAAATTAAATGTTTTGTAAATAAATCAGAAAATTAAACATTTTGTAAATAAATCAGAAAATTAGAAAATATTTGTAAATAAATATGAAAAAAAAATTGAAAAAGCTCTACGAATTAATGTAAGTTATGAAACACAATAAAAACAAATAAAATCCAAAATTTTAGCTAACAAACAAAGCCTTTTGTGGTGGAGGTTATTGGTGGCGAACGATGGTGGCGAATGGTGGTAGCAGACGATGTTGGTGCCTTTCCTTGATGTTGGTGTGTATTGGCTAGATTGAGGGGGGGAAAAGAAAATGGGGAAAGAAATGGATAAATGGATAGAGGGAAGGAGATGGTCAGTGAAGGTAAAGGTGGAAGGAGGTTGGAAGGTAGATGGATGGTGAAGGTGAAAGGAGAGGCTTTGGTGGGAAAGAAAGAAGGAGAAAGGGTTTTCTAATTTTTAGAAAAAAGGGATTAATTGAATCGATTCCTCTTCTTTTAGGCCTCTTAGCAACAGATATTTCCATCGCTAAGTGGTAGCTTTTATTTTTTTTAAAATAGTAGCAATGGATTTTATCGTTGCAAAAATCAATACCGATCTACTTTTCTAACCAATTTTTTCGTCTATAAATAATCTCTATTTTTTTAATTTAATTACTTTACTAATGTATTTATCCATAGTATATTATTAAAAAAATAATTTTTTTTAAAAAAATATTGCAACGGATAAATCTGTTGGTAATAGAATCGGTCTGTAATTTCGGTTTCTATTTCAGGTTTTCCTAGTAGTGTCAGACATTTGGATGGGAGATAAAAACCAAATTTAACCAGCACATCTAGGAAAGGAACATACCTATTAAGAAGTTTACATAGAAAAATAAACACCTTCAAGGGAACATGTAAACCATTCCATATATGTTTTCATGATAAATCCGTGCCTTTTTGTCTTCTAATTTGTTCAAATGCTTACTTAGTGGTGAAGAGTCCCGAGGCTGCCAAAGTCCATACCACTTGATCTTTACCCTCATCAAGAAAAAGAGAAGTGTTCAAAAACCCCTGCCAAAGCTCACTAGGTATTGTGAATTGATAAACTCCTCATTCCAACCATGAAGTTTTGAAAAAACCTCATTGATCTGAACATCTTTAATATGCCCTTTCTCTTCATCGTCAAAAATTGACCTATCTCCTAGCCAATTATCAAACCACATGGAGGAATCACCCTTCCTAATCAAGACATGTGAAGAGGTGTGAAATAAATCTTTAACAGTCATCATCCGCTGCCAAATAGATGAACCATTTCTCATGTTTCCATTGCCATACCGAGCCCTCATGAAAGATGACCATAACGATACAGAATTGTTATCCCTACCATAGCTTGAGTGAGAAAAAAGTGATTATATCTTGGACGATTACAAAGTCCCAATACATCTTCTGCGATAGGAAAACATAACACCTTTCAATTTCTCCAATGTCGCCTATCACAATATTCAGACTCACCCAAAAGAAATCAGCCATCAATCGCTCCAAAGTAGTGAATATGGCTTTAGGAGGGTCTTGGATAACCAACACATGTATTGGAATGGATGTTAAAATATGCTTGATGATGAATTCGGCTATTAAGGCCTCTTGAAAAAGCCTCCGTACAAAGAATGAATAATAAAGGCGACAAAGGGTCACCTTGTTTAATACCCCGACATGACTTGAAAAATCCAGAGATGTATCCATTAATTAAAAGGGAAAACCAGTTGCTGCTAAGATTATTCAATAACATCTAAACAAAATAAGAATGACAACCAAACTTCAAAAGAAGTTTTCGCAGGAATATCCACTCTACTTGATCAAAAGCCTTCATCATATCAAGTTTGAGAATTATATTGTTGCCCCTAGTCTTTCTATTAAGACATTACAATACCTCTGCAATTCCTGTGCTAATAATATATTATCCGCCATAGTTCGCCTTTTAAGAAAATAGGATTGTTCTGGTGAGATAACCAATGGCAGACAATAGATAATCGGCTAGCCAATAACTTGGTAAAGATTTTATTAATAATGTTATACAAAGAAATTCACCAGAAATTTGCATAAGCATTCGGATTAGGCTTCTTCGGAATAGAACGATAAGAGCACTAGGAATTGCTCTTGGAAATGGTACCCTAGCTAAGAATTCACTAATTATAGCAAGAGTATCTTTTTCTATAATATTCCAACAATGAGTAAAGAAAATTCCCGAGAAAACATCCGAACTAGAGACATTGTCCTTATCCAGCTGAAAAACAACCTCTCTAACCTCCTCCATAATGGTTGGACGGATCAAGTCTTGATTATGTTGTGCCGAGATAAGGGATGGAATGGAAGAAAACAAGCATCCGAGGCACAGTCATTCACCCGTTCAGCTGAGAGAAGCTGTTCAAAGAAACAAATACCTTCCTACTTGATTGCTGTTGAATCAGTTAGCCAATTACCCCTATCATCTTTTCTGGCTTTAACAGATAGCGTAGGTCTTTTATCAATTAAGATGGCATGAAAAAAATTTTGTATTAGAATCCTCTTCAGTGAGCCATTTAACCCTTGCTTTCTACTTAAGAAAAATCTCCTCATTTCGAAGACAAGAAAATAGAGATGCTTGAGCCGTATATAGTTCTTGTATAGTCTTCTCCGTCTGAGTAGTCTCATAATGGGATTCACATAACAAAACCTTGTTTCAGCAGCCTTGATGGCTGCAAAGATATTGCCAAACACATTCTTTTCCATTCCCGCAAGCAAGGTTTAAGGCATCGCAATTTAATACTGAAAGCCAACATGCTCGACCCCATAACTGGTTAGGACCAACTATCTTCCACCGTCCAAAGGAAAGAGCGATGTCAAATCCACATAGCTTGGAATTTAAAGGATTTCAGACCTCTCTCCTCATTAGAATGACGTGTTCACAGTCTTAAATATAGAAGGGAATGTTCCGAAGTAGTGCGACTAAAATGAGTAACTACTGAGTCAAGAAAGAGACTTTCCCATTGTTGATTAACCAGAATATGATCAAGTCGTTTCCAGACAGCATGACCTTGTTAAACCCCTAACCAAGTATAGACACTCCCTATCACAGGGATGTTCTTGAGCCCACATTGAAAGATCATGTCACCAAAATCTGCCATTGATTATTCTAAACTGCACTACTGAGAGACTCCGAAACTGATGCAATAGCATTAAAATCACCATCAATTGCCCATGGACAGGAGCAACTAGCTGTGATATTAACCAAATCAATCTGTAAAATCTGTCTCTTAGCTTGTATACACTTAGCATAGACAAAAATGATAGCTACCAATTGAACCCAATCATCACGGGTAACCTTAACATGCAAAAACTAATTAGAGTTCCACAAGACTATGAGATGAAAAGGCCACTTCCAGAAAACCCAAATTTTATTAGACAAATTGAGAGAGAATAAATATTGAAACTAAAATGAGAGAAAAACTCCTCTACCCTATTACCTTCAACTATAGGTTCAATGATGACAAAAAGAGAAATATTATACAACTGAATGAATTTTTTATTCGCCTAACAGATGACTTCTTTGTAACACCGTGAAATTCTATATGATAGCATTAATGATTTTAATAAGATGGGGAATCCACATTGAAGGCTCGCAAAGCTTGCCTTGTTCTTATTTTTCTAGTAATCGGATAGGTATGTTTCTTACCCTTCGTTCGCCGAATGGATCACAAACCCGAGGAAACATTAGAACTTCAACCTTGGTCTCAACATTAAAAATCTCTATACATTGAGCCAAGCTGATCACTAGTCCGAGGCATATGATTAATCATAGCCGAGTTAGAGAGAGAATCCGAAATACCATTCTAGTCTATTTGGCACTTCTTACACTGCCATAACTTTCGATGATGATCATCTCAAATATGGACTAAAAATTTACGAGTATTTTGCATGTCAGAAGCAACTGCAATGTCCCCAAGCTCGCGTGTGATTCCACAAGGTCCTTCATCGTGGGATTTTGTATGGGTGATTCAACCTCATCGCATGCACGCGGTTGTCCTTCATTAATAGGATCCTTCACGTCGTTTGAAATAATTGTCATTGCTAATAGGATAATTTCAATGGACGGTATCACCATTCCAAAGCTTTTACCTGGCTCTGGAGGTGCTAGGGTTTGAAAATGCTTAGAAGAATGATCTATTGCGATAGGTATTTGATCATGAGATGCCACTTCAGCTGTTGGGGTCCGATCAGCCATAGGGACATCCTTCTTCTTTTCCATTGCTAGTTATGTAACCACATCAGATATCACTGTTAGAATGAGGGATTTTTCTTGAGGAGTCAATCCAGAGGTTCCTTCTCTCTTAGAGGATGGCATTTTTAGCTGCCATATTTTTACATCAACTGTCTTCTTAGGTTTTCGCTGGACCGATATTTGTGGTAGAATCTTCACTTTGTTTGATGCTTCATTTAGTTGACTACAATCCACCATGTCATGGCCTACTTTATTGCAAATCGAACAATAGGCAAAAAGATCATCAAATTCAATTTTCTACCAAAAGCCATCAGTCTCCTTCCCAACCCAAACCTCCCAACCCAAACCCTAGAGGGTCTAGGTTGTGTCAGATCACGTTCTACACATACTCGTGCTATATTGAGCCAATTAATGGTGGCTGTAAAAGTATCAATCTTTAATGGATTTCTGACCAGTTGCACTATGGAGGATAGAGCGATCTTGTCAAAATACACAACTAGCATCAACTAGCAAAATCCACATAGGAACAATCGGAGCCTCATATCAGGACAAAAATTGGGAGTCAATTTTAGCACATGCATCCCATATCCAAGGATTGTCCAAAAACCTTTGCACCGACAACGAAGAAAATTTTCCTCAAAATCAAACCGTATTAAAATGTGTCGATAATCCAGAAACCCTAGGAGGAAACCACTCTTAAAACCAATCTTCTAGAACTCTTTGCGTAGACATTCCATAGAGGGTTACCCTTGGAAAATTTTCCAATCAGAGCTTTATACTAAGTTTTTCTTGAACTGTGATTTGCTGAGGCTTGGCTGCAAGAACATCTGCAAATGAACTGTTTGAGGGGAAGGTTGCCCTTCAGTCAAAGACTGAAGAATGGCCATAGACGACAAAGATTCAAGAAAATCTACTTGAAGAAGGAGAGAGCGAATGAGAAGAAGAGAGTATTGTCACATACATATATATTATATGAGTGTCCGGTTAATTTTAAGGTTTTTATTAGTGTTTTTATGCTAATTTAGTATAATTTAGTACTTATGCTAGTTTTGTAGGTTAAAATAGAAGAAAAGTGGTATAAAAGAACAAGACTAGGAGCTTGGGGACTAAAAGAGAGAAAATGAATAAGTTGAACCAAGATACCAAGACTCGGACCGTGGTGCCAAAACTAATGAAGCAAAGAGATAAACCACGGTCCGAGAAGCTGAATTACAAAGAAAACTCAAGAATTCGTTTTAAACCACAGTTTGAGTCTAATTTTAAGTTGTAATTTACCTTGTTTTGCCTAATGTGTTGTATTAAGTTTTAGCTATTTTAGCTGCAAATAGTAAGGACAAGTGGAATAAGAATTAGATAGCATTAGCTAGTATTAGTTAATAAATAGAGAGAGAAACTCTTGTATTCCCGTTCTTTAATTTAAGCATTTTCTTTCACTAATTTCTTGTCTTTAATTTTTAGCAAGTTACAAGATTTCTTAAGCTTTTTACTAGTTTCAATTTGATATTAGAAATTGTTATTTTTCCTTTGAATTGCTTGGTTGTCATTATGGCTAGCTTTTATTGAATATTTTATGGTTGTTTGTTATTTCAGTAATTAAAACTAACTTATCTTGGATTGGGCAATGGTGATTTTAATCCTTTCTTGCTGATGGTTTATTTCTTTGGTTGAATGGTGAATTGGTAGGTAAATTGGGCATTTGTTGAGGACTTGAGTGTAGCTCTGGGAACTTAATCAATTCTTGGATCAATGAATCAACTTGGTAAATTGGGATAAAAGACGATAGTTGAACCCAAGTTTTAGACTCGATAACATTTGAATTACGGTAAATGCATGATCATGCCAGATTTTATTTAACCTAGTTTGTTTTTGATAGCTTCATGATTTGTTAATCAGTTTTAATTGGTCTAGTGTAAGAGGCATCCCAAACTAGATTAGTCAATTCAATAGAATTTGATACCCAACTGTTGCGTCTAAAGAGACACAAACATTAAGTTATAAATAAAACACCCAAATTAAGTAACCTTAAATAGATGACAAATTGCGAGTATACGGTGTCAAAGAGTAGTTAGTGGAAGTAGGGATCATTCCCATGAGAAATGGTATTAAACTAATGATTATTTGGTTAGAATGCTAATTGAAGAGTTTGAAATAAACAAAGGAATTAAACTAAACTAGGTCTAAAACTAAGAAATGATTAAAAAGAGGTTAGAGTTTATGCTATCTAATTTCTCAGGTTTTAGTTAATTAGTACCTTAATCAAGTGGCTTTATGTGCTAAATTCCAATTGTAACCTAATCTCAATCCCTTGATGATTAAGTCTATCAATTCAATTAACCTAAGTGCGGATCCTTCCTATTCCTCAAGCTAACCAAACTTGATTATTTACCCTTAAAATTCTAACAACCAACTATGTGAATTGGTTTGCCAATATCTAATTCTAACCCTAATCCAACACTAATCTAGGTCTATAATGGAGGTTCAGTTCTCATATCCCCTCAATTAACCCAAATTAACTAGTGCAACAATCAATTTCCCTAATTAATTCTAAAGCCACTTAGTATTGCCTAATTAGTACCTAATCAATCCATTAACCTCTATCCATTAGAAATTGGCTTAACACAACCTTAACCCATAACTAATTAATGATTTTATACTGAAAGAAAGAAATTATAAGCCTTGAAGAGTATTTAAACTAAAGAAAGGAATAAATCTTAAAGACATTAAAAGGTAGGCGAAGGAAAGAAAATAATGATGTTAAGGCAAATAACTTAAATGAACAATAACTAAATACATAAGAGAAGTAGATTTAACATAAACAAGGATTTACAAAGTTTGTAGAAGAGAGCTACACAACTGCGGAAGAAACTAACTCGAAAAGAAAAGAAGAAAAGCTAAAAATTTCCTCTCCACTTGGAGAGGAAGAAAAGAAGAAGAAAAAAAAGATGGGAAGAAAAAAAGAAGAAGAAAAACAAGATGGAGTATCCCAAATTTGAGCCCCAATAATACATTATTTATGATAGAGTTAGGGGTTTTTGGGGCTTTAGAACGAAATTACCCTTTATAAAGGACCCAAAAATGGCCAAAATTGCGTCCCTGGGAGTCCTTCATTGCCGATGGGCTTGGAGCTCACCATTGGTGAGGTCCCTACCATGTGCTGCTGTGAGGTCCCTAAAGCCTTGGAAGCTCGCCGGTGGCGAGGTACCCAGACTCGGCAGCCTTGGTCGTTTCGCCTCTAATTCCCCATCTGATGTTAGATTGAGACGCCCATTTTTTCCCGCTATCTTAGAATAAAAACACACATTAATATATATATATAAAAAACATGCAAACACTTAAACAAGACAGTCATAAAAATCTAAAATCCAAAGATGAATGAAGAGGACAAAACCCTAACTCCTGGCCAAATTAGGTTAAAAGTACGATACAAACTCTAAACACAAGAATATAGTAAAATAAGATAATTAACATCCAAATAAACACAAATTAACACATAAGCATAGGAAAAGACAAAAAGCACACACTGAACACTAAAAATGTTCAAAATTAGCACCAAAATTGATAAATTTATGATACATATAACCTTAGATTTCTAGAGTCATGACCAAGGCATTGGAGTTGAGTTATTTTTGGAAGTTAACCCCCAATTTGGAAAAATTACTAGGTTCACAAACATATTTACTAGTTAGACAAATTAATCAGGAGTTTTTGACTAAACTAAAACTAAATTTAATCGCAACAAATTAAAATAAAGACAAGAATGTAAAATTCTAACCCTACGAGAAAGAAATTCAATATAATTAATGAAAAAACTAATTTAAATCTACCCTGCTTGAGAGAATTTAATCAAGAACAAGAATTTAAATTAATCTACCCTACGAAAGCAATTAAAAGCGTTTAAATTAAACCCTAACTACTAAACTAATGACGCAATTAAGAATTTAAAGGCAATGAAACAAGAACAATAATTAAAGAAGAAGAAAGAAATAAGAACAAAAACTAAATTGCATAAAAATAAATCAAACTCAATAATTGCAGAAAAAACAAATGTTGATGATCGTCGAGTCTTGAATTCTTGACAAGAAAACAAAATTCTCGCTTGACTGCTCGAGAAAATCTAACCTATGGCTAAATTATCATTCTAACTATTGAAACCTAAGAAACTAATGATGGCTGATGATTATGATGATTTCCTCTCCTTCTCTTGGTGTATTTATAGATATTTTTAGGATTTTGGGGCTCCAGGATAATAAGTACACGATTTTCCATGCAACTAGGCCCACGGTAGAGAATGTTTTTTGCAAAATAAGTAAGTTTCGTAGCCCACCCATCAATTGGCACCTGTATGCTGCACTTTTACAGTGCCTGGGCACGATTGGCAGAATGCTACTGGAGTTGGCACCTAGGCGCTGCATTTTGGTAGCGCTTGGGAGCCATTGGCAGCACCAGTTTCAATTTCCTCCTCAATTTTGACCATGATACTTGCCAAATTTGGAACAACTCAAAAATGAAAGTTGTAGTTCTCTATCTTATATTTCCAAAACATCTTGAATCATCTCATTTGGAGCTTGGACAAGAAAGTTATGCTCAATATAGTAAACTGTGTCCGATCACTTCTCGCCGGTGCATGTAACTTCCAATTTTACAATTCTCGTCCAATTTCTTGATCAATTTTGACTGTTTCTTCACTCAAAACCTACAACACTCAAAACAAACTATTTTAGCTCATAATTACTCAATTTTTCTTATACATAACTAAAAATGAGGTAAACGACACATAAAATATACGACATTTAATAACGAGCTTATCAATGGTCCCATTCTCCAACCTTCTCAATTGGTATTCTTCATAAAATCCTCCTATGTATTATTTGCTGGTTTACTTGGAAGGCAAGATATCAATCTCACTTTGAAGGCATGAATATTCAGCCCCGTCAGGTTATCACTCAGATTTGCACTTACAAGAAATTTTGAGAATTCATCCATTCATAAGGACTTCATCAGCTGAAGATCTTCTCCTTGCTAATGGCTTTTGTCAACATTTAATTGCTACCAAACCTATGTGTGCTTTGGCAGTTCATTGGACAGCCCCTTCAGCTGGATTTCTAAAACAAAATGTGGATGGTGTATCCAAAGGAAATCCAGGCATGGCTGTTGGTGGAGGAGTTTTAAGAGAAAATAATGGGCAGTTTATCAAGACTTTTTGCAACTTCTATGGACAACAAACCAACTTTCAAGCTGAGGCTATGGCCCTTGTGGACAGTTTAAATCTTTGTGCGGCCATGAATATCCAACTGGTGGAGATCTATTAGGAATTGGACTATTTGATCTTGGTTAACATCCTCAACGACCAAATGACAGTCCCATGGAGTATTAATAATCATATCCAAATCATCAAACAACTTTCACAACATAGGAATTTAATTTTCAAACATGTTTTTAGAGAAGCAAATCGTGTTGCAGATTGATTTGCCAATGAGGACATTAGAACTTCTTTATCATGTTGAGTACCTCCAAAACACAATCCCTTCATCTATAAAAGGCATGCTATTTTTGGACTCACTAGGATGCCCATACATTAAGCATTGTAAAACTTGATGTACACCCAACTGCTTTTGATGAATAAATTTACTCCATTGGGGTTTTGGCAAAAAAAATAAAAAAGATTTTAGAAAAAAGAATTCCCAAAAGTGACCATATGAATCGCGTTAATCCATGGGCCAATATTTATTCAATTCATGGTTCTTGCTAAATGATCCTAAATATGCAAATTATTTGGTCTTTCTCATCACATATTTACATGAACATTCAAGAATTTTGACCAAATACTGTTGAAAGCATTGAGAATATAACAAAAACATCAATCTTTAATACAAATCTATAAAAAATGATATCAAATTGCAAGTCTACGCCAACACAATTGGCTATATCTCAAAACCCTAACTTAAAAGATCTAGAACATGATGAAATTAGAATTAAAGTGCATAAGAAAGAGCAAACAAAGTTTAGGAATCTTTTCTAAGCAAGGATTGCAAGATCTTGGTCCAAGGTTGTCAATTTTGAGCCTCCTCTTGAATTCTTTTCACAAAAGAGAAAAAACTCTATTCTAGGCTTATCGTCCCTAAGTGGAAGCTAAACCAATCTCAATATTTAGGTATTAAATATCCTTATTTAAAAGTTTTTCAAGGTTTACAAAGTGTTGGGCACAAAAAAAGTTTTGAAATGTACCTACCAAGCCCAAAACGGACACTAGAACCCTAAAAAACATTAAAAATTATGAATCAATTGCAATGCTAAAGCAGTGGTTGTGTTGTTCATGCCGACCGAGATGCCTACCACTATCTCTTGGTATCTTGGAGATGATGGTGGCTCGTTGGTTGACTAGGCTTCCTCTAGCTTTGCCGGTTTTGTTCTGTTTTTGCCGTTGTCTTACATTTCTGTACCCAAACAAACCTTCAAACATTTTAGAACCTACAGAACATATCCAACACGTGATAAAAATCAAATCACTGAAAAAAATAAGAAAAGAAAGAAAAAAACTTAAATTTTACTCAGATTGTTCACCAATTTAGACCAAAAGTGAATTGGATATAACTCTAATTGTTGGAGTTATCACTCCTGTTCTTCTTTCTATTCATTTTGATAGCTTTGAAGGTCCTAGACCTTTCAAATTTGCAAATATATTGACTCAGCATCGCAACTTTCATTCTAATGTGTCCAAAAGTTGGGTTCAATCTGTCCGAGCAATGTGTGTCAATAAAGCTTAAAAGATTCAAGTTTGTTTTGTCTAGTCAAAACAAAGTATAGTTCAAAAATATTTTTCAAGAACATCAGAAAAGCTATGCATGATGTCCTCTTATGGAATTGCTCATGCAGCATCTAGGCTTCTTGGGCATCAAGTTGATTATTCACAACCTAAAGCTAAGCTTTTTAAATGCTTGGATAACGAAGAAGTTTTTGGGAAGCAGAAAGCTAAAATGAAATGTCACAAGGAAGGAAATCACAACACTTGATTTTTTCACTCTACTATTAAAAGTAAGAGGAATAGGTTGACTATAAGGCGAATTATGGATGGAAATGGACTTTGGATTGAGGAACCGAAACGGATTGGTCATGTGATAGCACTTTGTCAAAATTTGGTCTCGCCTGAGCTAGTTGATGAGGCACCATCTGAAAACTCTATTGTTTAGAGTTATTTTACCATTCAAAACTCTAGTATTTTGGTTGATTTTTTTTCTTGATTTATAGGGTTTTTTAAGGTTTTTGTGTGCATTTTGTGTTTTGTGTTTGTTTTGCTGTTTTGGTGGTTTTTAGTTTTAAATTAAGTATGTTTGAAGTACTTATTATAGTACATGTGCTTTTTTTATAGGGTAAAAATTAATCAATGTTAGTGCAAAATAGTGGCTCAATACTTGGAATGAATTAGAAGATTATTGAAAAAGTTTTGCTAGAAATAGACTCATGGTCACGGCCCGTATTCCAAAATTCCAAGATTTTTGCTCATGAGCCATGACAAAGAAAATAAAGCCAAAAGCCCATGGCCACTGCCCTTACCCCTTAAAATTCAAAT
The DNA here is from genome assembly GCA_025175665.1 of Cinchona pubescens. NCBI lineage: Eukaryota > Viridiplantae > Streptophyta > Magnoliopsida > Gentianales > Rubiaceae > Cinchona > Cinchona pubescens. The sequence goes on from JANKKI010000223.1 coordinate 824,647, forward strand.
TTTTACTAGACTTTTGTGCTACCTATATTGCGTACAAAGTCTTGGACTATTAGCAAGGTTAGCCTAGTTAGAGAGAGAATGCTAGTAATAGTATAGAGTAGAGAGAGAAACTTGTTGGCTCATTTTCTTTCAATTTAATTTAGGTGCTTTCCTTTAATTTCTTGCTTTTAATTCTTGCAATTGCTTTCTCAATGTACTTTGATTGGACTTTCTTTGTTCTACATTTTATAGTTAAAGTTAGAATTTTTCATTTGGATTATAGCCTTTCCTAATCACTTATATCTTTATTATTCCAATTTTACCCTTGCACTTTATGAATTAATATAGCACGGGTTAGGGTTAGACAATGCTAATTTCCAATTGATAATGGTCAATTTAATTATTGCATGGAAAAATTGAACTTTTTGAGAAATTGCTAATGGAATTAAAGGTGGTTAGGGAATTTGTCAAACTTCCTAATTGTTTGGTTACTCGAGGTGAGACGGAATATAATCCTCCATTATGGACCTTAATAAGCGATTGGATTAGGTTAAAATTTGATTTTAACTTATTCGCCCAATTGGTTGCTTAAGAATTCCTTTATATTAATAATCAAGTTTATCCCTTTTTGAGTGATAGTAGAAATCCACACTTTGGATTGGGTAGGCGGTGTAGCCTAAATTATGCCAAATTAAAATGATAACTTAACTCCCTTTACTTTCAAGTACATGAGATTCGATAAATAGGGAACCCATCGGGAAGTGAAAGCTTTTGAAATAGAAGCCAAAAAACTTGAAATTTACTAAATAAGGAAGGGATTTAGAGATTATTGATTTAATACTATGAAAACAAGCAAAATAATCAAATCATATGGGTTATACAAAAAAAGAGTAAACAGCTTAGGGCTATGATTTCCTGACTAGTTCCGGTTAAATGTAATCAATCAAGCTTGATTCTAACTCAATTTGTATTAGGGTTTGAAAGCTACAAACTGAATTGTCATGATGAGATAATCTAATTGAACTGATGGTCATAATTTGTCTAACTAAAGTACGGTATGCTCATTCATGATTTTACTCAGTAATTACCAATATAAGATTCTCATATATGAGACTACAAGAACTATACATGGATCATTCCAAAAATCACAATCTAATCTCTGATAGGTACAAGCATAGTTGATGAAAGAATTATGATTAACAATAAATACATTTATACAGTAGATATGCAGAATAAACCATAATTCATACAAATTAAACCAAACCGTGAAGTCATGACTACATAAAAACCTTAACTAGGTACATTCCATCTAAACCCTAGATAGTAAAATTAACTACTTATATGTCACGCCCCAAAAACGGGACCGTAACACGCCGCGCTAATGGTACACCGGACCAAAGCGCAAGGCACAAACGAACAAAGCAACAAACTTAACCGCAATGTAATAGAACCATCAAACCATTACTTAACTATAAAACCGAATAAGTTCATTTTTACACAAAAATACGAATTCAAAATTCCTTATTAGTACAAAAGATGCTACAACAAAAACAAAGTTCATCAATACAAAACCTATCTAATACACTACCCCTCTCCAAACAAAAGAGAAGCTTGGAAGATTATCCGCAGAGTCCTACAAGTAATGTGGAATCTGGAGAAAATCTAAAAGCTGTGTAACGCGGAGGAGAGTAAAAAACGAGCACCTAATCTGAAAAATTATAAATCACGTGGGGTGAGCATAACTAGCTCAGTGGACATCATAAAAGCTCTTCAAATGGGGCCAAGCATTTCGATAAAACGAAAACATTAAAGATAATAACATTTGTGAAAACCATAGTCATGAAGCAGTTTCTAAAATGTCTCATGCCATTTAAACGTCAGGCATGTCCAAAACATAGCCAAAAAGATCCATTCATTTCAAAACATAGCTAAAATGTCTCATGCCATTTAAACGTCAGGCATGTCCAAAACATAGCCAAAAAGATCCATTCATTTCAAAACATAGCTAAAATGTCTCATGCCATTTAAACGTCAGGCATGTCCAAAACATAGCCAAAAAGATCCATTCATTTCAAAACATAGCTAAAATGTCTCATGCCATTTAAACGTCAATAAACCATAATCATAAGTAGTTTCTAAAATGTATCATGCCATTTAAACGTCAGGCATGTCCAAAACATAGCCAAAAAGATCCAATCATTTCAAAACATAGTATGCTAAAGCATAGCTAACAAATCCAAGTACGATTTCAAATCCGAATATAATAAAATAGCATGAGTATCTTTTAGGCTCGAAGGTATGACCTACGGTATTGTACGATTTGTCCCGGTTCTATGGTTCTCAATATCCATAAATCACCTGTTTCTTAAACACATCCAAATGTATATACCTAGGTCACCTATGAGCCAAAAACAGTCTTAAAATGCTTTCATATCAAAAGAGTTTGCAACATATCATTTGATTAACATAAAATAGCTTGGTCCCGATTTCATATGTAATAGTTCCAAAACTTGGTAAAAGTGCAGTTCCAAACATCATACACATTTTAAAATCCATCCAAACATACCATGAAAGTCTGTCTCTTATACACATCTAGATGTGTATAAGAGACAAATACTCTTAGAAAATGACTTGGTAAAAGTGCATTTCCAAACATCATAAGAGACATTTTAAAATCCATCCAAACATATTTCGAAAGTCGTTAAATAAAATACGCAGTCTAAAAATAAAATACAAGTGGAAGAGGGTCTATGTTACCCACCTATCAAAGCAAAAACTGCACAATGATCACAGAACGCGATCGCCGGCGGTAGGTGGCGTGGTACCTAAAACAGATATAAGAGGACTCTTAGAAGAGATGTAGAAGTTAAAGAATGACTAGGGAAGCGAAAACGACGCGAAACGATAGAAAACGACACCAACAGCTCTTTGGTCAAAAATGACCTTTTCACAATTTCTGACCAACTTCGACAAGCTAAAACCCCAGTCAAAACACTTAGTTAATCCCTCAAATTCGTATTACAGCTAGATTAGGAGATAATAAGCTCAGTTTTCTAGAAAAACTGAAAAACTTCGCCTCTCCCTAGGCTATAATTAGGCTATCCTCCCTGCCAATACTCTAAAATCCAATTCCAAGGTATTCAAGGGACCTTGGTTACAACCCAACTCAAAACAACATATTCAACCAACAAAATCCATAAACGGAAAGATTCACCGGAGCAATAGCCGGGACTATATCAATAGCATTCCACAACAATCCATACCCCATAACCACTACAATTAACTCTATTACAACATTAGAGCAACAACCTATGGGTGGAATTCCTCTTTACTACCAAACTGAAATTTTTACCGATTAGCCACACGCATGATTCAAACATGCTTCCTATCCAACCCACTACCAAGGAAACACTTAAAATCATCAAAAGATCATTAAAGATCCTTCAAACATAACCAATTATCCAAATTATCCTAGTTGCGCCAAACTTCCGCTTACTTACAAAATGAAGGGAAATCAATTCCACTTGGTTTCAAGTCTCAATTCCTATCCAAACTAACCTTAAACCACTCTTAAAACATCATTATGTGCATAGACATAAGCATTCATAGCATAACACTCTAGTAGGCCACATATGGAAGACAAAACCCCAACTCATAATCTTAAAATTTGTAATCTAACCATGGAAAGTTGTTAAAAATCAATCCCAATCACTTCCCAACCTCCAAAACACTAAAAACAACCCATAACATACATAAATCAACACATATAAGGCTGCAAAGAGGGTTTTCTCAGCCATAAAGAACCCTACAAAACTTGAAATTAAAGCTTGGATCATAAAGCCCATAAGCCATAAATGCTAAAATACATAAAATCTTACCTTCCAAGTGATTTCTACTTGAAATCCAAGAAAATTTTGGGGGAAAATGGAGGAGAGAATTTCGGCCAGCAGCTGGAGAAAATGAGGAAGAAACAAGCAAGAAGAAGACTAAAAAGAACTTCCAAAGTTGACCCAAATAGTTCCCCATTGACCAAATAGTCTCCAAGTTGACTATTTAACCCAAAAACTAATTTTTTGCTACTAAATTATCATTTGTTTCTGAATAATTCAGCCATCAAACAACACTCTTCTTTTTCACACACCACAATGCGCTAATTACACTTAGTCCAACTTTAGATGTGTTTACCTGCCGGTACCGAAATCGCGTAAATCGAAAAATTTGCCGAATTGAAAAACGAATAAGTTGAAGTACTTTATGACTAAAAAATAATATGAAAAACATTTTAAACCAGTTAAAATCAAAGAACAAGGCTATTAAAATACTGGGTTTCACATATAAGAAAAGAAAAATACAAACTGAGAAAGCAGATCCACCATAGATGAAGTGAAAATTCCTCTTTGATTGCAAAAATTATCAAAATATTGTATAAAATAATGTAAATCTAGCCTAATAATGGAAAGGAAATGTTTACGGAGTATAGCAATGCTCTAAAATCTACTTCTAACCCTAACCCAAAGTGTATGGATCAATATATGAAGTCTTGCATGCCTAAATTATATTTCTTGGCATTATTGGATTAGTCTCGTTGCTGGATTATTGTTACTATAGAAGTCTGGTTCAACACATCCATAGTAGTCTAGACAAATTTTGGTACCCTATGTTAGTGATTGCATCCATAGCTATTAAACCTAGCCCGTGATGCGAACCCTGTGAGCAATCGACTTGATGCCACGAAACCCAACAATTCAAGATGGCACCAAAATCCCAAGGATCAATTCCAAAGTTGGTCACAAGAATTTGGACAGCAAACACACATAAACAAGAACGAAAGAACACACAAGAATCAAGAAAGAATCCAACACGTTATCTACAGCGAGACAAGAACCAAACTCTTAAACAAGATTTAAAGTGAGAATTGACCCATTGCATATATGAATCAGGCAAGAACCAAATCTATAAGTCGGTTAGAACAATCATCGTTGCTCAAGTGATGATCCCAACAAAGTCTTAATCCAAAGACTAGAAGAAAGTACTTTTTCCTCACGAAAAAGACAAATTTTATTGACAAAAATGTGTTGTAATTTTCATCCATACGATGATGCCTATTTATAGGCTTAATAAAGTCCTAAAAACTAGCTAAAAAAGGCCTCCTAAAAAGGTAGTTCTAGAGTTCAGCCATAAGTAGCCCTAAGATTTGGGCTAAATGGGCTTTATAAGGCTAATTAATGAGGGTAAAAACTAAGAATTAAATCAACACCTAAACCCAACTTAAACCCGACTTAAAACCAGCCCAATTTACACAATACTTTAAATTATTATTGGACTTTATATAATAAAGACCAAACTAAAATAAACTTGAAATGAAATATGGCCTTCTTATACTTCAAGGATCTCCACTTATGCTTCTCTTTGAAGAATTGGACTTCATGCATTAATGAATTGAGGATAGTCCAATCCAACTTGATCAAAATACCATGAATGTGCTCCAATCTTGGTAAGCTCGAGTCCATGCTTGGTCTAGCTTTCATCTTCTTATCTTGACAGATTTTTAGGCTATTCGGATCCATATCATTCCTTCCCTCCTCAAAAGGATTCATCCTCGAATCTGAACCTACATAAGAAAAACTCGGATTAGTCGAATGGGACACAAGATTGGCAGAATATAGGCATTAAAGCCGTGCACTATTGCGAACACAACAAAGTTTTACAAAGTAATTGTCCAAACAGTTAAACAAATGTGCACGCCAAATAGAAAATCACTTAGTTTTGACAAGTTAAGCACAATTTTAGCAATTGCCGGAAAACACTGATTTTGATACAAATTGGAATTTTTTTACCGTAAACAAAAATCTTAGTCAAAGTCTTTTGAGGCAAAATTGACACGATTTCATTCTTACAGAGTATTTGACCTAAATCACACAACTTAGGTTGCTCAAAATCTAAGTAAGAAACTAAAATTTCGATGGCATGTCTAAGTAAAATCAAGTCAAACAAGTTATCACGCCATAACAAAAACTTAACTTGACTTGGACAAAATTTGAAAATTTTGAAGTTAACTTTACTTGAGATTCGAAATCATAAAAGAAGTTAACTAATCTAACAAAGTTATCCAAGTTATTTTGAACAAAAGTGAAATGTCAAAAATCATGATAGCCTACTAACACAACAATTCAAATTAGATTTTATGGCATGTAAATGATTATCAATAGAGGTTTGGATGGATTTATCCAAACAATGCTCCACAAATTGGTATTGAAGTCCAAGAATTTGGATGCCTTTTCTGTTCAAAACAACAACCAAGTCAAAAACCAAGTTAAAGGAATTAATTTTAAACTAGAAACAAACAAAATATACACTAAAAATAATTCTAAATTCAGAATTAAATTTGCACAATTTCTTAAGATGCTCAAATCTAAGAATTTCAACACAAAAAACAGAAATAAGTTCATACCTTTGAGATAGGGTACTGACTACCATATCTTCCTTACCTCGCTTTAGTTGGAATGATGAGGTACTCAATAAGGAGGTTAGTGCATCACAACTTACACATTTGAAGAACTACACATAAGAATGAAAACTAGACAAAGATAAATCAAGGTTAGGCATGACAAAATAAATTCTCTTGATCTCTTCCTCTTTTCTCTATTTTTCTCATATGGCCGATGGTTGAAGCCTTTACAATCTTTTTATCTTCACTTTTGGCCGCTATTTGGCTTTCCCCACTTTGCTTTTTACTTTTATTCCATTCAAGAAATTTTCTTTGAATTTCTAATCTTTCTTTATTTATTTGATGTTGTGGCAAAGGAATAAATTTAAACTTTTTACCCTTTTTACACAAGTGATACGCCTTACTATAGCTATCATAAAAACCATTTTCAAATAATTCCCATAGCTGACCAAGTTGTAAATGACATGTGAGCAAAGATGCTACATCACAAACTACCTTATCAGAATACTTACCAATAGTGAAGGATATAATAACTTGCTTAGTTACCTCAAACGCTTCACTTTCAGTTGACTATCAGAACTTATAAGGTTTCGAATGTGGCAAAGTAGGCAAATCAACTTTTCAACAAGATATATACTTGCCATATTAATCCATATGTCACTATCAATTATAGTACCACAAACCCTTTCATTCATGAGAACTTTGGTGAAGATACAAGTCTCTTCCCGCATGCAAGACATCACAAATAAAACTCACAAAATAAAGTGGTTAGTGTTAGAAAAATAATCAGAAGTTTCCCTCACCACTTGGCCTTACTCTTTGAGAGTAATTCACTCAAGTTGTATCACTCAATTCCTCGTGTATACCCTTGATTAAATGGCTTTTAACACTCAAATAATTTCACCACACTGCTTTTTTCCTCTTTTTAGTTCACACTAAAAGTCTTTGGAAGACTATGTGGACCAAATTGAGCTCCAATTATGTCTTAACTACTTAATTGGTTGGAAGTCAAAGAAAACAAATAATCACAGGCCAATGACAAATTAGGAACACCAAACTTTCGGATTTAAGGTTCAAAGAACAAGAGACAACAAAATATTTGAGACTACTTGTAGCAACAAAAGGTATAGAAAGTAAATAAGAATTTGGTAAGCAAATTTACCCAATAAAAAGGAAACTAAGCACACAAGAAGCACTTAAGACTAACAAAGAAATTATAAAAGAACCAATAAAATTAAGTGCTTTTGAAAAGAATTACAAATTTGGAAAGCGAACCTTGATTTAGAAAGTTTCCAAAAATAAAAAGTTTCCAAAAATAGGAAGTTTCCAAAAATGGAAGGGCCAAATTTGGTGGATTTCCTAATTGAATTAGGATTAGGATAAGTAATCCAAATCCTACTAGGATTAGGATTAGTTTTCCAAGTCCATCTAGGATTAGATAATTTTCCTAAGTAAACTTGGATTGGTTTTTTTTTCAAATTCGATTAGGATTAGGATTAGAAACCAATTCTAAATATGATTAGGACATGAAACCAATTCCAAATAGGATTAGAATACGGAAACCAAGTGCAATTAGAATTGGAATAAGGAATGCCAAACACAAGTAGGAAAAGGTAAGAAACCAAAGCCTTTTTAGATTAGGAAATAAAGAAATAATTGCCTATATTTATAAGCAACCAACTATGCAAACCCTAAAATTTTTTTGTCCTCCTTGTAAATAGCCGATTCTTCTTATTCCTTTTTTTATTCCCTTTTTTTTTTACTTTTCGGCCAAACAAATTTTTTCCTTCTTTTTTTAATTCGGCCAAGAACACTTCTTTTGTTTTGTTTTTTGTTTTTGTTTTTAATTCGGCTAAGAAAAGATTCTTTTTTGTAGCAGCAATAACAAAGAGAAGAATGAAGAACAATAACGAAGAAGCAACAATATGGCTAGAATTTTTTTTATCAATAAGAACGCGAAAGCAATAAACAACAAATATTGAATGATAATCAAGAATCAAGGTATGGCACAACAAGAACAAGGAACAAGCTGAAGAACAAGACAAGAATCAATAAGGAAAGTTTTTTTCTCCGAATGAACAGTAACAATGAATAGTATGTGAACAGTACGACGAATAGGAATTTTTCTTTTCTTTTTTGCAGAAACTAAGATATGATTTTCTTTGGAAGAAAATTTGGAAAAAATCAAAGAGCAAAAATAAACAGAAATGACCAGAATTGGACCACCTCTGATACCACAATCTGATGCAAACCCCATGCGCAACCGACTTGATGGCACGAAACCCAACAATTCAAGTTGGCACCAAAACCACAAGGATCAACTCCAAAGTTGGTAACAAGAATTTGGATAGCAAACACACATAAACAAGAATGAAAGAACACACAAGAATCAAGCAAGAATTCAACCTATTGTCTATAGCGAGATAAGATCCAAACTCTTAACAAGATTTAAAGCGAGAATTGACCTGTTGCCTATATGAATCAGGCAAGAACCAAATCTATAAGTCAGTTAGAACAATCACCGTTGATCAAGCGATGATCCCAACAAAGTCTTAATCCAAAGACTAAAAGAAAGAACTTTTTCCTCACGAAAAAGACAAATTTTGTTGACAAAAATGTGCTGTAATTTTCGTCCATATGATGATGCCTATTTATAGGCTTAATAAAGTTCTAAAAATTAGCTAAAAAAACTCCTAAAAAGGTAGTGCTAGGGTTCAACCATAAGTAGCCCTAAGATTTGGGCTATTACAATGGGCCTTATTAAGGCTAATTAATGAGGGTAAAAACTAAGAATTAAATCAACACCTAAACCCAACTTAAACCCGACTTAAAACCAGCCTAATTTACACGACACTTTAAATTATTATTGGGCTTTACATAATAAAGATCAAACTAAAATAAACTTGAAATGAGCCTTCTTGTACTTAAAGGATTCCACTTATGCTTCACATTGAAGAATTGGACTTCAGGCAATAATGAATTGAGGATAATCCAATCCAACTCGATCAAAATACCACGAATGTGCTCCAATCTTAGTAAGCTCGAGTCCACGCTTGGTCTAGTTTTCATCTCCTTATCTTGACACGTTTTTAGGCTATTTGGATCCATATCAGCCCGAAAAGGAACCGACGAGGGTAAGTGGATCAATGGGTTACTGGTACATATATAAATTTTTTATTAATATATATAATAATTTTAAAGTATTAAATACAAGATATATGCTAAAAAAAACAAAAACTGATTTATCAAAAGCAAATTTTATCTATGCTTAATGAATTAGAATTATTAATTTTTCTAAAACTATAACAAAATACACTAAGATGTTATGTTTAAATTTATGTAGTATAATGATGTATAACGAACTCATAGAAAATAATATATTTCATTATTTTATTAAATGGTTGTTTTGTCATAATAGTCTATCTATATAAAATTATGTATATTTGTTTAGATTTCTTGTGATATAACCAATTACAAAATGTTATTGATGACCTACAACCTTGGTTTTGATGATGACCAAAGAGATTTAACTATCTTAACTGGAGCTTTGCAGGATTGCTAGTATATTTGCTCTTAGCAGTGTTTTCAGACGAAGTATACCGTCCGAACAGCACTATATTTCTCGGACACACAAGCTCGTCCGAACTAGATAACCACGGACGTAATGCACTGTTCGAACGATCAGGCAAAAAGAAAAATTATGAAGCACCTATAACAGATGCAAAAGCTTGTCTGAATGAATTCTTCTTGGACGCAGCCATTGTCTGATTCATCTTCCGAAAGGTCAAGGCAGAGGCAAAGTTTTGAGGCACCTGCAATGGACACATCTAACTGTTCGAAGAAGATTACATCGGACGAGGCTGACTATCCCAAAGATAAGCATCTCTAGTTGAGCACCAAACCTTTCAGACACACTACACCGTTCGATGTCTGAAATCTTCAACATACCTGGTTTGGAAGAAGAAACGGATGCAAGCTCGGCCGTCCAAATGGCATATTCAACTCCCTGATATTTCAGTTCGAACGATTGATCGAACGCTCAAATATTACTTTGGACGTCCGAAACCTATAACAACTAGATTTTTCAGCATTTATTATCTAGTCGTTAGGAGGTAGTTGGGAGTTGATTTATTAAATGTAACTTACACATTGAATATAAGCAAATAGAAAGGCAATTTGAGTGCAAATGAGCTCTTTTAGTGATATTGTAGTTGTCTATACTCAAGAGTGCTATTCAAAAATATTGAGGAGTGATAATCTTGTATGCAAGTGACCAGGTTTGGTGTAAAATCCTTGGTTCAACTAAAGAGAAGTAGCACAGCAAGGGTGATTGTACTTTGTATACACTTGAGATTATTAGCTCACTAAATTGGAAGGAGCCTCTTAGTGGATTACTACTCCAAGCTAGCTAGCTTGGATGTGCTGTTTGTTTAATCTCTCTCCATACTTATTCTATACATTTTAAGCTTAATTGATTTTATCTCTATCAACTAAAAGATTTTATAAGTACAATTCTTGCAAAGTAATTTTTTAAGAAACCTAATTCACCCCCCTCTTAGGTTGTTTTGGGACCAACAATTGGTATTAGAGCATTGGTTTCTTTAGTTTGCTTAAATTGCATTTGAATAAAGATCTACTATGGCAACCAATGATGCTTTATTTTTTGAAGGTCAATCTATCACTAGACCTCTCATGTTTAATGGGGTGAACTTTATTAGTTGGAAAGATAGAATGAATATCTTTTTACAATCTACTGATAATGACTTATGGTATGTTGTCTAACAATGACGGTCCATTTGAAATCACCATTGTTCATGATCACACAAATAGAAGAAGAGAAAAAACAAGGGATGAGCTCACTCCTCAAGATAAAGCAAACTTGACTTTAAATGCTAAAGCCATGAATGTGTTATACAATGTCTTGGACACTAACGAATCTACTCGTGTCAAAGGATGCGTTTCGGCTAAGGAAAGTTGGGACAAATTGAGAGAAATTCTTGAAGGGAGCGATGATGTTCGAGAACAAAAGAAATCCTTATTCATTGCCAAATATGAGTCCTTCAATATGGAACCACCTGAAAATATTGATAAGATGTTTGTAGATTCAACGATGTCATTAAGGATTTTGAAGCATTGGGTAAGGAGTATTCTTTGCGAGAAAAGAATAGAAAAATCTTGAATGCTCTATCCAAAGAATGGGAGGCCAAAACTATCGCTATAGAGGAAGCAAAGAATCTAAACTCCATGCTTATTGAGTCCTTAATTAACTCTCTTACATCTCATTATCATTAGATTGAAACTTAAGGCGAAAGTGGTGGATGATGAAGAAGCAAGACCAAAAAGGAGCATTGCATTAAAGACTTCTGAAGAAGATGATGAAAATGGCTCCATCAATCTAGAAGATGAAGATCTTGATGAAGGAGATCTTGCACTCATTACCAAAGGATTCCTCAAACACTACATCAACAAATGGAGAATGAGAAAAGGAGGAGCAAGCAACTCAAACAACTTCAAAAGGAAGACCAAGCTGGAAATCAAGAAGCAAAATGAAAAATGCTTTGAATGTGGTCAACCCGAACACTTTGCAAATGAGTGTCCCTCCAAGAAGAAGAAGAAAGGTAGGAAATCTTGCTTTAACAACTTTGAAATCACTTGGGATGATTGCAACTCCGAAGGAGAAGTTGAGGAAGAGATGGAATCGGCACAAATGGCATTCATGGCCATTGTTGATGATGAGGTAAACTCCACTTATGATTCTAATGATGAAAATGATGATAATGATCTTGAAGCCTTCTTATAATTATAAAATTACATGATAGCTTAAAGGAATTATATGCTAGAAATAAGGAGTTAGTAAAAAAATCAAATGCTTTATTAAATGCTAACTCTAAACTTGTGAATGGAAACAATAGGCTATCACAAGAAAATGCTGAGTTGAAGAAAAGAATGCATGTGAAAACAAGGATCAAGGAAGAACAAGCCTCCTTGAAGAAAAGATTGGATGACTTGAATATTCTTTTGCACAGAAAAAAGGAGAATATTGTTGATATGAAAAGAAATGGAAATGTATTGATCAACAAGAATTTTGTCACCCTTAAAAGGGATAATTTTTGTTTTGTAAAATCAAAATCTTCTCTATATGAAAATAAAAATATTATTTGCAAATTGCCAATAATGTGGATGTGTGAAAAATAATTGCTATGTCAAGAGAAATGAAAAACTTGGAATGAATACCGTATGGATTTGTAGTAATTTCACTAACTCTTATGGACACAAGAAAATATGGGTACCAAAAGTTATCTTAACTTAATTTCTTGTGTAGGCAATGAATATCACCAAGAATGCCAAATGGTTCATAGATAGTGGGTTCTCAAGACACATGACGGGTGATCCATCTCTCTTCACAAAACTCATATTCAAAAACAATGGAAAAGTAACTTTTGGGGATAACATGAAGGCGGAATCAATTAGCATTGGTGATGTAGGTAAAAATGGTAAGACTTTAATTAAAAATGTGCTCCTAACTGACAATTTAAATTATAATCTCTTAAGTGTGAGCCAACTTTGTGATAAACATCTTTATGTATTCTTTACCAAGGATGAATGCTTAATTCTTGATAAGAGTTTTTCAGTTTTATTTAAAGGTTCTAGACACAATGACATTTATGTGATTTATCTTAACAACCTTGGTGATAGTAATGTAAAATGCCTAACTGTCTCCATAGATGATCCTTGGCTTTGGCATAGAAGGCTTTGTCATTTCAACATGGATTTAATTAAAAATCTTGCTCAAAAGGAGTTGGTGTTATTGAAGAGGATTGTCAAAACTAAAGTTTGTTAAAAACAAAATTTGTGATGCATATCAATTTGGTAAACAAGTCAAAGTTTCTTTTAAATCAAAAAATTGTGTGTCTGCTTCTAGACCTTTAGAATTATTGCATTTGGATTTATTTGGTCCAACTCAACATGCTAGTCTTGGTGGTAGTAAATATGCTTTTGTTATTGTTGATGATTATTCTAGGTATACTTGGGTACTATTTCTTGTTCACAAAAATGAAGCCTTCGAAAATTTCGTAAAGTTGAAAATACAAAATTTGTTGAATTTGAAAATCATTCGTTTGAGAAGTGATAATGGAGCCAAATTTAAATTTGGAGGTTTTCCCGAATTTTGTGATCACAACAGTATTTCATATGAATTTTCAGTTGTTAGAGTTCCTCAACAAAATGATGTTGTCGAAAGAAAAAATAGAACACTTCAAGAAGCCTCTAGAACTATGATTAGTGAATGTGGTTTACCAAAATATTTTTGGGCCGAAGTAAGCCGTCAATACGGCTTGTTATGTTATAAATCGAGTTCTTTTGAGACATATTTTAAACAAAACTTCTTATGAACTCTTAGTATGCAAAAAGCCCGTTGTGAGTTACTTCAAAGTTTTTGGTTGTAAATGCTTCATTTTAAAAATCAAAGAACATCTTGAAAATTTTGACAAGAAATCGGATGAAGGAATTTTCTTAGGGTATTCTGGTGACAAGAAAGCATACAATAGAAGAACTCTTTTAATTGAAGAAGTTGTGCATGTTACATTTGATGAGGCTAATGATATTATTTCAAAGAATGTTTGTAAGGATGAAGATGTAGGTATACAAAAGGAACTTGAGAAGCTCACCATACATGAAGAACATCAAGAGATAAAGACAAGCAATGAGAATGGCACTCATCACTTGGATGAAGAAGGAGAAAAGAACGAAGATTCTCCAAATGATCTTCCAAAAGTATGGAGATTTGTCTCATGTCATCCTCAAGAATTGAGCATAGGTGATCACCATGACAGACATCCGATGGGATAAAAACTCGTTCTCATAAATCTTTGAATAGTAATTGTGCCTTACTTTCTCACATTTAACCCAAACGTGTGGATGATGCATTGAATGGTGAAACTTGGCTCTTTTCTATGCAAGAGGAACTTAGCCAATTCGAGAAAAAACAATGTGTGAACCTTAGTCGAAAGACCATCAACTCATCCCGTTATAGGAGCAAAATGGGTCTTTAGAAATAAGTTAAATGATAAAGGTGAGATTATTAGAAATAAAGCTAGACTAGTCACAAAGGGATATGCTCAAGAAGAAGGTATTGACTTTGATGAGACCTTTGCACCCGTTGCTCGTTTAGAATTTATTCGCATGTTCCTTGCATATGCATGCTTTTACAATTTCAAATTATTTCAAATGGACATCAAAAGTGCATTTTTAAATGGCTTTATTGATCAAGAAGTTTTCGTTGAACAACCCCCCGGTTTTAAAAATAAAAATTTTCCAAATCATGTTTTCAAACTCTCCAAAAGCTTTATATGGATTGAAACAAGCTCCCAGAGCTTGGTATGAAAGGCTAAATGTTTTTTGATTGAAAATGGTTTCAAAAGAGGTGTCATTGATACCATTCTTTTCACCAAAACTAATCTTAATGTCTTGTTAATTGTTCAAATTTATGTTGATGATATTATTTTTGGAGCAACTAATGAAAGTTTGTGCAAGGAATTCTCGTGCATAATGCAAAAAGAATTTGAAATGAGTATGATGGGAGAATTACAATTCTTCCTTGGACTTCAATTCACCAAACAAAAGAAGGAACATTCATTACACAAAGGAGCTACTCAAGCACTTTGGAATGGAAGATTGCAAACAAGTCGGAATACCAATGTGCACTTCAATCAAACTTGACAAAAATGAAAAAGGTAATAGTGTTGATGAAAAGCACTATAGAGGTATGATCGGAAGCCTACTCTACTTGACAGCTAGTAGATCAGATATTATGTTTGTTGTTTGTCTATGTGCTAGATTTCAATCATGTCCTAAAGAATCACATTTAATTGCAGTAAAAAGATAGTTTAAATACTTGAAAAGAATGATAGATTTTGGCCTTTGGTATCCTAAATCCACTAAATTTGATTTGATTAGTTATTCTGATGCTGATTTTGCTGTTGTAAAATTGATAGAAAAAAGTACTAGTGGTATGTGTCACTTTTTGGATAATTTCTTGGTATACTGGTTTAGTAAAAAACAAAATTCTATTTCCCTATCTATGACAGAAGCCAAATATATTGCTACTAGAAATTGTTGTGCTCAACTCCTTTGGATGAAACATACCTTAAAAGATTTTGGTGCTATTTTTGATGGTGTGACTATAAGGTGTGATAATACCAGTGTAATTAATCTTACAAAAAATCCTGTCTTGCATTCTAGAACCAAACGTATTGATCTCAAGCACCACTTTGTTAGAGATCTTTATGGAAAAAGAAATTTTGAGTTGAATACGTGTGTACAAAAGATCAACTACCTGATATTTTTACTGATATAAACCCCTGGCTTTAGATCGCGTTGAATCTCTAAGAACTCGTTTGGGCATCATTGATTTCAAAACTGTCTGAATAACGCTTTCGGACGCATATGAGCATCTGAACTACTTACTCTATCGGACGTACATGAATGTTCGAACTTCTCTCTTTCATTTCGGATGCTTACAATCTTCCGAACTTTCTCCCTTATTTTCAAAACTCTCTGGAATTTCTTACGGACGATTATCACCGTCCGACACTCCTCCGGACGCACAGCATAGCCTTTTGGCCATCCAGTCATCTGCGATCGGACGCACGATCGGATGAATACGAATCGTTCGAACGTCCAAACGATTGCTCTACTAGTTCAAATCCCTCTTTTTTTTCTCATTTTGGACACTTCCCCCAACTAAACCCTAGCTCTGGCGCTCAAGTAACCCCTCAAAATTCTCTCAATCTCTCATTCTCTTTGAAATTGCTGAAGGATTCTCTCTTCCCAACTCCTCCCCCTTCTCAATTGAACCTCCATTTCATCATTATAACATCTCATTCCTTGAAATTTCCCACAAATTTACTCAGACTCACTTTTTTCCTGTTCATCTTTCCCCCCAAATTTACAATGGTACGATCACGTGGTGGATCTTCAACGGCTACTAGAGACAGAAAATCGAAAGGCAAGGCTCCGGTCCAGGGTCAAACATCCTCAAATCCTCAATAAAACCCCAACCCTCTCTACACAAATTCATTGATTTTAAGCATCCGATAGGTACACACCTCTCTTCTTAGCAAATCCATTATTGTTCAAAGGCCTATTTCCCAAAGCCTTTTCGATGAACTGAGTTTACCTCTTATTAAATCATGCTTTGAAAAAACAAAACTAGGGTAACTTAGTTCACTTGGATTTGCCTGTCTATCGTGATATGGTACTTCAATTTACTGCTAATCTTAGGAAGGGTTTTACTATTCGCACATTAATATCTCGTGTCAATAACAAAAATCTTGAGATTTCCTCAAATATCATTAATTCCACTTTTTTAATTGTGAAGTTACCTCTCCTAATAATTTTTCCTATTTTTTCTCCTTGGATAAATGGCCTGCTTTAGATACTTGTTTTGACATCGAAGAGGTCAAACATATCTTTAACATCAATTTTAAACAGGTTTCGGAAACCAAAACTACACTGCTTAGTCCTGAGCTCAATATTTTATACACCTTAGTCACTAATTTGCTTTTACCAACTGATGGGTATCGCACTGAGCTAGGCAAAATGCAGTTGTACTTATTTTACTGTGTTTTTAAAGGCATCCAACTTGACTTTGGTTGTCTCTTTTGCTCCCTATGGGAGCTCTTTTTGACTGATACTCGTCGAAACATTCCCTTTGGAAAATTCCTAACTCAAGTTTTTGATCATTTTGACATCCCCTTCTCTGGCCAAAAAAAATATCCTCCTTATTTTAACAAAGCCTATATTGAACATAAGGGTTTGAGGTTTTTTAATGATCATATGAACTTGAAAAATCTAAATATCATTCCTCTACCTTTCCGGCCTTGCACCTCCTCCATCTCCTTCTCCTCAACCCTCCTCTTCTACACCTCAACTATCCCATGAACCCCATATTTCTTTCTCAGAACCCTTACTCTCTCATCTATGCACCTTTCTTGCCTCCTTCAGCAACCAAATGAGTTCCTTCCAACACCGCACCCTTCGGAAGCTAAAAAGGCTTGAGACCAAACAAACTATTCTTCAAGAAGCACTTAGTCTAGGTATGTCTGCCTCACCTCAAGTTCAGTTTGCCAACATTCAATCCCAATACATTCTCGAGTCCTCTTTCGATAGCGATGACAACGATGATGGTGATCAATCCATTCCTGAGGCTGAAGATTGTGAGGATCCAATTGGTACCTCTAATCTTGACAAATCTATTGGTCCTGGTGCTGATGATGATGATGGTGATGACGAGGATGTTGATGACACATTTAACTACATCACGCAACACCGAGATCCTGACGAATTAAGTGGTCAGACAGCGAGCTACCGAGGGTGAAGAAGATGCATCGACCAAGAAGCGCAAACTTGAGGAACGCTCCAAGAAGAAGAATGACTCAACTTAGACTTGCTTTTACTTCCTTGCGATTTAATGGTCTTAGACATTTGTTGTGATTATTTGACTTTTGTTACTTCCTTGCAATTGACTACTCTAGTTGTAATTATTGACTGCTCTACTTAGCCTTGGTTATGATTATTCTGGTTTGATTATGTTATGATTATATTGCCTGTGTAAGGGGGAGCATCCTCTTAGGGAGAGCTTATTTTTCTTTGATGATGCCAAAAAGGGGAGCAAGATGGCCATTAGAATTTTTCTTACACTGATTGTTTGAATTATTTGATGCAATGATTGTGTGATCATGGTTATCGTAAGTTATTTTGCCTCGTACTTTGTCATCATAAAAAAGGAGGAGATTGATGACCTACAACCTTGGTCTTGATGATGACAAAAGAGATTTAACTATCTTAACTGGAGCTTTGCAGGATTTCTAGTATATTTGCTCTTAACGAGAGTTTTCGAACGAAGTACACTATCCATAGCACTATATTTTTTGGATGCACAAGCTAGTCCGAACTAGATAACCACGAACACAATGCATTGTCCAAACGATCAGGCAGAAAGCAAAATTATGAATCACCTACAACGGACGCACAATCTCGTTCGAATGAATTCTTCTCGGACACAATTCACCGTCCGAAAGGTCAAGACAGAGGCAAAGTTTTGAGGCACCTATAGCGGACGCATCTAACTATTCGAAGAAGATTATATCGGAAGAGGATGACTGTTCAAAAGATAAGCATATCTAGTTAAGCACCAAACCTTTCAGACACACTACATCGTCCGATGTCTGAACTCTTCAACATACCTAGTTCGAACAGAGGAATGGACGCAAGCTCGGTCGTCCGAACGGCATCTTCAACTCCCTGATATTTCAATTCAAACGATTGATCGGACACTCAAATATTACTTCGGACGTCCGAAACCTATAACAGCTAGTTTTTTCAGCATTTATTATCTAAATAGAGCCGTTAGGATGTGGTTGGGAGCTAATTTATTGCACCTATAAATACCAACCCTTCTATATTTTGTAAATGTAACTTACACATTGAATACAAGCAAATAGAAGGCAATTTGAGTGCAAATTAGCTCTTTTAGTGATATTGTATTAGTGCGTACTTAAGAGTGCTATTCAAAAATATTGAGTGGAGTGATAATCTTGTACAAAACTGAGGTTTGGTGTAAAATCCTTGGCTCAACTAAAGAGAAGTAATGTGAGCAAGGGTGATCCTACTTTGTGTACACTTGAGATTATTGGCTCACAAAATTTGAAAGAGCATCTTAGTGGATTACTACTCCAAGCTAGCTAGCTTGGATGTGTTGTTTGTTTAATCTCTCTTCATACTTATTTTATACATTTTAAGCTTAATTGTTTTTATCTCTATCAACTTACTTGTTAGTGCAAAAGATTTTACAAGTACAATTCTTGCAAAGTAATTTTTTAAGAAACCCAATTCACCCCCCTCTTTCACGTTGCTTTGGGACCAACAATTGTCAATAAGAATAATATTTTATTATTTGGTAATTTATGTTTTAAAATACAACTTTTTCTTACTATTTTTAAAATCTTTAAGTTTTATTTTGAAAATAAAGTTGTTAAAATATTTTGTATTGTGTATATATGTTAGATTTGATTTTTGAAAATGAAGGGAAAAAAAGTAAAGATGAACTTACAAAGAATAGTATAAATGAAAGGAAAACAATAGCACTAAAGAAGCAATTGTCCTGCTGGTAGAAGCTGTATTAGTCTCAATGGGAGGTTTTCAGTTCAAATCCTAGAAATAGGAAAACTTTTCCGTTTATTTTGAAACGCAATGGGTTTCTTGAAAACCCAATCAGATTACAGGTTGTCGTGCAACCCCAGCCAGATTACTGGTTGTCACTCCCCATTTTTTGAAGGGAAAAATGAAATAATAAGTATAAATAATAAATAATTACAAAAATAGTACAAAAAATGGGTCTAAAATGGGACTTTTAAAAGCATGCAACGTTAGAAGACCCTAAAGTAATCTAGAATAGGGGTTTTTTTTAAAAAAAGTAAATAAATAAATAATGGGGTAACCACTCGGTGTGTGAAGTGTATCTGGACACTAACTCAAACCTAAGGGAAAGGGAAATGGAAAGGGAAAACTCCTAAGGGTTGAGGGAAATGAATTTGAAACACAAAAAAGTAAAAGTAAAAAAGTAAAAAAGTAAAAAAAATATATATATATATAAAAAAAGAATAACTAAAAATAAGTTGAAATTCCTACACTAGATCACTCCTAGTTTACGAAAACAAAAGAAAAGGATTCAAGAATCCTACTGAGGAAAGGGAAGGCCAGACTATTCTCAGGTAACCTAGGCACCCTTTCTCCTTCCATAAAACTGATTGTAAAATTTAAGTTCATGTTCCCAAAAAATTAATTGAAGTTTATATTAATGTTGGATGGATGAAAATAAAACAAATAAAACGAGACAGAAAGAGAACATGTATGGAAAGCATGGGGAAAAAAGAATTACTCACTGTGTTAGTGTTAAACTAATACTAAAACATAATACTCTAACATCCAGGTTCTAACAAAAGTGGTAAACACATAGCACACAACCTTATCTATTGTAGTAGGCTTAACCCTTTTTACAAAAAAAGTTGCTCCATCTTTGGGGACAATGCCTATGCGCACCTACATAGGGCATAACCATATGTAGATACTCTAAGAAGATAGTCAATAACTAATATTAAATAAAGCCAATAAACAAATAGCAGATTAAAGTACATATTGCACATAATAAACTTTAGAAACGTACCTCTCGGAGCATAAAAATGAAATAGTGTCGAAGTTCTAATCCTAACTAAATATGAGCAAACGGGTTAAAAGTACCCTCTTCCCTTTATCCCGGGACTAATAATGTTAAGGTGACCAAAGGTATGTAATTATATAGTGTAAGCAAGGATAAAGAAATTTAACTAAAAAAATTTAAAAAACTAAAATTATGTCAATTCATCAAAATGGAATCCAAATGAGGTATGTCTTACGGTTCAAAACAACATGGCCTTAATTAAATCCAGTTGTAACATTAATAAATAAACTACAACATTTCCAAGCAATAAAGTATCAACAAATTTAGTAGCAAGAATAACAGTTAAGAAGAAAAGAAACACAATTAGCAATAATCTAAACTTCTAGAGGAATTGAATTTAGAATTAACAAAGTTGGTAATGTAAAAAATTACAATTTCAATTAAACTAAGGGGCAAACAAAAGTCATTTACAAAAGTTTAGGGACGAAAATATAATTTCAAGAAGTTCTAGGGACCAAATGTAATTTCAAAAAGTTTTAGAGACAAATGCAATTTTAGAAAGTTTCAAGGACAAAAATAAAATTTTAGAAAGTTTCAGGGACTAAAATGTAATTTTAGAATATTTCAAGGACAAAAATGTAATTTCAAAAAGCTTAGGAACCGAAATGCAATTTTAGAAATTTTTCAGGAACAAAATGCAATTTCAAAAAGTTTTAGAGACTAAAATATAATTTTAGATCAAGTTTTAGTGACTAAAATGTAATTTTAGAAAGTTTCAGGGACCAAAAAAGTAATTTTGAAAAAAGTGCAATAACAAATAAGTCTAAAAGATCTGATGACCCAAATAAATGGATCCAAAATATTTTTCTAGGTCTCTTAACTAATCTAGCTCATAATAAAAATAACCCCATTTACAAAATAATTAATAAAGTCCAATGAAAAGTCAACTAACCCATTAATAAAATATATAAAAAGCCCACACAAACTAAAACTGAACTAAACACTATAACCCAAAATCAAAAACCCATCTTCTTTACTTTTAAAAACCCTACTCCCTTAACTAATGGTTGGCTGCTCAAAGGTTGGTGGCTCGGTGGCGGCACCATCGCTGGCAACCACTGAAAAAAATGTTTAGGTCTCGGATCAAAGTGAAATTTACACCCTCTACTTGATTTTTGGTAATCGCAATTCTAGTCTTGGATTTGACCAAGAGTGGCCGAAAAGTGGTAAAAATATGATTGGACAGGCGGATCTCTTCCACAATCTTACACACCAAAACTCAACCAAACAAAAAATTAAACACAAAAATATTCCTTACAACACATTAGTTATAAATATACTATAAATTTATCAACACAACAATAGACATTCATTAATCGACCTGAATAGTAAAATTTATAACAATACAAATAACACTACTTTAAAATAATTAGGAAAATGAGAAAATACGCTTACTTAAACAAAATCAAGTTCAAACTAGTGACATATTTTCAATCCAAGCTTGAATCTCCATTCTCTATTTCTTTCTCTCTTTTTTCGGGGGGTTGTTGTAAGTAGAAGAGATGAAGTAGGTTGATGGTGGTGTGATAGTAGTTATTTTGTGTGTGTTTGTTTTATAGGAAAAGTAGTAGTAGGGAAAAAATCATAATAGTAGTAGTTATAGTCTTAGTTTTTTTTCTTTTTTTGCTGAGAGTGGGAATTAAATAAGCATGAGATTGTGTAAAGTAAATAGAATAAAGAGAGAGATGAATAGGGAAGGGGAGAAAAAGTTTTGGTTGATGATAGGGATAGATGTTGATAATGGTTATCTTGGTGAAGGAGTTGTGAAGAGAGTGAAAAGCGAAAAGGTGTGATGTTATGGCTGATGGAGTGGGTTTGCAGGAAAAAGGATTAGGTTAGGTGTAATTGGTCTATGTAGACTATGAGAGAATTTTGATGATTGATACTCAAGACCTAAAAGACCATCTTGCCCTAGACTTTCAAAAAAATGATGTAAAATGATTACTTTATCCAAAAAATGTGAATTTTTGTGAAATTGGGAGTCTGTCTCGAAAAGTCCAAAAAAATTGAAAATTTGTCCCAATTTGGCACTTTATGGTAAAACCGCATCAAATTTCAGTGTCTACAACTTAGCTTTCTTTGTTGGAAGCTCGAAGAGGTTCCAGACAAAGATTGTAAATACCATATTTTGACCAAACTAGCCTGCAACCATATTCAATTGACATTACTAAATAAGTATGCAGAACTATCGAGCTAATGCATCATCCTTGGTGGGTCTGAAGTGTAGAGGTAAGGGAAGAGAAAATTTGAGTGAAGAAGGATGTTGCCATTCATACAGGATTCTGTTGTTGCCATTGTCATTGTTAGCACTGCTGTCACTTCTTTCTCTCTATTACATGATTGAAAATACAAAACAAAATCTATGCTATGCTTCCATGCTTTTGATTTGGCCATTTCTGCATCCTTGCATCTTTTGAGTATCTTACATTCTTACTCCACCTTTGAGATGTGTAACAATTTTCATCATGGGTCCAACTGACTCTTTGAAATTCCAGCTTTTTGTCGTGAAAGTGCTTGTCACATCTTTGAATTTGACCATGTGGCATATTTTTGAGAATGTGATCTAATCCTTGCATTCCATATTATACCTACATGGAAAGATATAGCACAAACTTGCCTATGTTTCTTTAACAAAGATGTTAGAATGAAAATGCATGAAGATTTAAGCACAAGAATCTAAAACAAACATTGAATGACCGAGTCAATTTTTTTTCTATTCTAGCCTAGGAAACATAAACAATAATACCAAAAGATATAATATGGACTAACATAAGAATGAAATTGCTAAAAATTGTGACTGGGGCTATAGTCGAGCTACCTATGTATCCTACCTTAAGAATCAGTTCAAACATAGTTCGCACCACGAATAATTTTGAAAATCTAGTAATTACCAAAAATCTTCCAGAATTGAATAAAATGACTTAAAAAGTAAAAGGTTGAACGAGCCCTGATTGAGTTGCCTACATATCCCACCTTGGGAATCAGGTCAAACATAGTTCACATTGCGAAATGGGAATAATAATGCAGGCAACGAAATGATAATTTGGGATACTATTTTCCCGAAAGACGAAATAACAATTTAAGATACCATCCTCCTGACAGACAAAATAGAATTAAGGGATACTGTCTTTCCGATGGACGAAATGGCAACAAGGGATACTGTTCTCCCAATGAATAATTCAATTAAATGTTTAGGCTGCTAAACTAAAATTGGAATTATAATTGAAGTTTAAATGTTCAGGTTGCTGAACTTAAATGACTAAAATTTGAATTTTCAACCTACTGAACTGAAATTGAAACAACTTAGAAATTTAAATACCCAGGTCAATAGATTGAAATTGACAACTTGGAATACTGTTCTCCCAATGGACAATTCACTTAAATACTCAGGTTGCTAAATTGAAATTGAAATTATTAAAGTTTAAATGTTCAGGCTATTGAACTGAAATTGACAACTCGCGATACTGTCCTCCCGACAAACAATTCACATAAATGTTCAGTTTGTTGAAATTAAAACAACTTTGAATAAATGCCTATGCTGCTCGATTGAAATTGACAACTTGGGATACTGTCCTCTCAATGGACAATTCACTTAAAAGTTCAGGCTGTTGAACTGAAATTGAAATGACTAAAATTTGAATATACAGTTGCTGAACTAAACTGACAACTTGGTATACAGTCCTCCCGACAGACAATTCTCATAAATGCTCCAGTTTCTGAGTTGAATAATTGAAATGACTGAAATTTAAATATTCAGACTGCTAAACTGAAATTGAAACTACTGAAATATAAATGCCCGACCTGCTAGACTGAAACTGACATGACTTTGAAATTTAAACGTTTAAGCTGCTAAACTGATGATATGCAAAATATATAGTTATAAATTTATAATATCCTAATCCAACTATTAACTAGATTATGCACCACAAATGGACGAGAACAATAGTATATAGCAGGAGTAGGGGTCGAATCCACAGGGATTGGTTTAGTAATTGCCGGTTTTTTGACTCAAACGCTATTTGAATAAATCATTTTGGAAGAGATTTGACTAAATTAATCTAAGAATTAAAATTATAATTAATCTACGAAAGCAAGTAAACTAGTCTAACTATTAATCTATGAAAGCAAGTAAAGAAAACATTAAATTTGAAAGCAATGAAAAGTGTGTAACCTAGAAAGCATTAAACGATCAAAGAACTATAAAACAAGAACTAAATAATATAAGAAAACTTTATAAAGACGGTTTAAGAATGCTTCTCTAATGAAGAATTGCAAGTTATTGGTCCAAAGTTGTCAATCTCGAAACTCCTCTTCAATCCTTCTTAAAAATAAAGAAAACCCCAGTCTAATCAAATGAATTTTTATTCTAATGTCTAATTTAACTAATAGCTGCCATCTTCTGTTCAACTCCCTCCATAATGGGGTATATATAGGGGATACATTAGGGTTTTGGGGATCTGGGATGATAAGTACACAATTTTCCACGTAAACAGGTCCACAGAAGGACTTTTCTTGCAAAATAAGCAATTTTGTGTGACTTATCCGTCGATCGGGGCCTGGTGCAGTGCTTGAGCGCCAAAGGCAAAAATAGTTTTAATGTTATCCTCAATTTTCTCCACGCTGCAAGTCGAATTTGTAAAAACTCAAAACACAAAAGTTGTATCTCCATGTCTTAGATTTTCAAAACATCTTGAATCATCTCAATTAGAGCTCGAACAAGAAAGTTATGCTCAATCGACCATGTCATAACTGTGTTAGAATTGCTCCTCGCCGGTGGACGAAAATTCCAATTTTGCAATTTTCCTCCAATTTTGCAATCAATTTTGACTCTTTCTTCACTCAAGCCCTAAAAAACTCAAAACAAATTATTTTAACTCATAATTACTCAATTTTTGATTATACATCACTAAAAACGAGATAAACGACACATAAAATACACGACATTTACGAGCTTATCAACTGATTTTGAAACGACTTTGAAATTTAAATGCGCTAGCTACTGGACTAAAACTGGCACGACAAAAATTTAAGTACTTGCATGAAATACTAGAATTGAAATGATTTTGAAATTTAAATAACTCTGAAATTTAAACGTTCAAATTGAATGACTAGGATTGAAATGACATTAAAATTAAAATAATTTTAAATATAGCTCTGCCACGGTATAGTTCAGCACTTCCTTCAGTATGATGGAGATATTATCTTAGTAGAATTGGGTGATAGCCCTAAAAGAATCGGGCATTTTTCTCAGTAACCACAATCGAAGATACAAATATCACCTCGGTAGAATCGAGTGTATATACGACAAAATTGGGCATTTCTCATAGTAAAGTCAAGCCAGGCCAGGCTACGTCTGAGATTGGAGGGCGACCTTCTCTAACCGCGAAAAGATTCTTAATGGACAACCTGCAAACCAAGAAATTGGAAGACTACGACCTTGAGCCTTCCATAAGTGAAGTGGGCTCCCATCTCATGTGAAACCCAGTATTTTAATAGCCTTGTTCTTTGATTTTAACTGGTTAAAATGTTTTTCATATTATTTTTAGTCATAAAGACCTTCAACTTATTCGTTTTTCAATTCGGCAAATTTTTCGGTTTACGCGATTTCGGTTCCGGCGGGTAAACTGGTCAAAAGTTGGATTAAGTGTAATTAGTGCATTGTGGTGTGTGAGTGTTGTTTGATGGCTGATTTAAAATGTTAATTTAGTAGCAAAAATTAGTTTTTGTCACATTATAGTCAACTACTTCACTTATGGAAGGCTCAAGGTCTCTCAAGAGGAAGCCAGATCTAGTAATCTACCACAATCTAGAAGATGTGACCGAAGAGGTAAAGCTTTGAATTTATGGCTTATGGGCCAAATGATTTAAGCTTTAATTTCAAGTTTTGAAGGATTCTTTATGGCTGAAAATAAACCCTCTTTGCAGCCTTATAAGTTATGATTTATGTATGTTATGGGTTGTTTTTAGTGTTTTGGAGGTTGGGAAGTGATTGGGGTTGATTTTTAACAACTTTCCATGGTTAGATTACAAATTTTAAGATTATGAGTTAGGGTTTTGTCTTCCATATGTGACCTAGAGTGTTATGCTATGAATGCTTATGTCTATGCATATAATGATGTTCTAAGAGTGTTTTAAGGTTAGTTTGGATAGGAATTGAGACTTGAAACCAAGTTTGGAATTGATTTCCCTTCATTTTGTAAGTAAGCGGAAGTTTGGCGCAACTAGGATAATTTGGATAATTGGTTATGTTTGAAGGATCTTTAATGATCTTTTGATGGTTTTAAGTGTTTCCTTGGTAGTGGGATGGTTAGGAAGCATGTTTGAATCATGCGTGTGGCTAATAGGTAAAATTTTCAGTTTGGTAGTCCAGGAATTCCAACCATAGGTTGTATGCTCTAATGTTGTAATAGAGTTAATTGTA
Organism: Cinchona pubescens; assembly: GCA_025175665.1. NCBI lineage: Eukaryota > Viridiplantae > Streptophyta > Magnoliopsida > Gentianales > Rubiaceae > Cinchona > Cinchona pubescens. Next base: position 851,773 of record JANKKI010000223.1, read on the forward strand.
GTGGTTATGGAGTATGGATTGTTGTGGAATGCTATTGATATAGTCCCGGCTATTGCTCAGGTGAATCTTTCCGTTTATGGATTTTGTTGGTTGGTTGAATATGTTGTTTTGAGTTGGGTTGTAACCAAGGTCCCTTGAATACCTTGGAATTGGATTTTGTTGGTTGGTTGAATATGTTGTTTTGAGTTGGGTTGTAACCAAGGTCCCTTGAATACCTTGGAATTGGATTTTTATTGGCAGGGAGGATAGCCTAGCTATGCTCTGATATTCAAACCTATGCTCTGATACCACTAAATGTCACGAATTTGAGGGGTTAACTAAGTGTCTTGACTGTCAATAAACCTAATCGAAGTTGGTCAGAATTTGTGAAAAGGTCATTTTTGACCAAAGGGTTGTTGGTGTCGTTTTCTATCGTTTCGCATCGTTTTCGTTTCCCTAGTCATTCTTTAACTTCTACATCTCTTCTAAGAGTCTCTTATACCTGTTTTAGGTACCACGCCACCTACCGCCGATCGCTTTGCCTGATCTCTTATACACATCTAGATTTGATAAGTGGACAGCTATAGAACCCTCTTCCACTTGTATTTTGTTTATCACACTTTCGAAATATGTTTTGCCTGGATTTTAAAATGTGTATGATGTTTGGAACTGCACTTTTACCAAGTTTTGGAATTATTACATATGAAATCGGGACCAAGCTATTTTATGTTAATCAAATGATATGTTTGCAAACTCTGCTTTTGATATGAAAGCATTTTATGACTGTTTTGGCTCATAGGTGACCTAGGTATATAATTTTGGATGTGTTTGGAAATGATTGATTTGGGGAGCTCTGGTTCTATAGTCATCCATGGGACGCCATGGTGACTTCTGTGAATGTTATGAACTAATTGATACGGGGTCTTGTGATGGGATAACTTGACCTCCCGGTCAGACTAGTAGGTGTGGTAGATTACTAGATCTGGCTAGTACTGAAAGTCATACCATTGAGCCTAAAAGATACTCATGCTATTTTATTAAATTCCGGATTGAAACTATACTTGGATTTGTTAGCTATGCTTTAGCATACTATGTTTTGAAATGATTTGATCTGTTTGGCTATGTTTTGGACATACCTTTGAGCCTAAAAGATACTCATGCTATTTTATTAAATTCCGGATTGAAACTATACTTGGATTTGTTAGCTATGCTTTAGCATACTATGTTTTGAAATGATTTGATCTGTTTGGCTATGTTTTGGACATAGCTAAATCATATACCTTTGAGCCTAAAAGATACTCATGCTATTTTATTAAATTCCGGATTGAAACTATACTTGGATTTGTTAGCTATGCTTTAGCATACTATGTTTTGAAATGATTTGATCTGTTTGGCTATGTTTTGGACATACTTTTGAGCCTAAAAGATACTCATGCTATTTTATTAAATTTCGGATTGAAACTATACTTGGATTTGTTCGCTATGCTTTAGCATACTATGTTTTGAAATGATTGGATCTTTTTGACTATGTTTTGGACATGCCTGACGTTTAAATGGCATGAGACATTTTAGAAACTGCTTCATGACTATGGTTTTCGCAAATGTTATTATAATTATGTTTTCTTTTTATCGAAATGCTTGGCCCCATTTGAAGAACTTTTATGATATCCACTGAGCTAGTTATGCTCACCCCACGTGACTTATAATTTTTCATATTAGGTGCTCGTCTTTGACTCTCCACCGCGTTAGCAGCTTTTAGATTTTCTCCAGATTCCACATTAAGCTATACACATCTAGATGTGTATAAGAGACAGGTAGCTGTCGGCCTGAGATGTCACGCCCCAAAAACGCTACCGTAACATCAGTTTTGTATTGATGAACTTTGTTTTTGATGTAGCATCTTTTGTACTAAGAAGGAATTTTGTAATTCGTTTTTGTGTAAAATGAAATATTCGGTTTTATAGTTAAGAAATGGCTTGATGGTTCTATTACATTGCGGTTAGATTTTGTTGCTCTGTTCGTTTGTGCCTTGCGCTTTGGTCCGGTGTACCATTAGCGCGGTGTGTTACGGTCCCGTTTTTGGGGCGTGACATCTCAGGCCGACATATACAATTGCAAGATAGCAAGAAAGTTGGGTGGTTGCCACAGTAGAGTCGGGGAAATTTGATTCTTGCCTCAGTAAAGTCGGGCAATTCCCACAGTAAAGTCAGGAAAATTATCATGGTAGAATCAGACATAAGGACTCTCAACCACAATAAAATTGGGGAGATTGCCACAGTATAATTGGGCATGAAGATCCCGAGAATAGAATTGGAAAAATTTGATGTTTCACGTTGGAAAAATTGGGCAGCTCTTGCGGTAGAATTGGGAAAATCTATTTTTTTGCCTCGGTAACATCGTGCAGTTCCTAAAGTAGAGTTGGAGAAATCTGATACACTGGAGGAAAAAGAAATATAATTTTTTGAAATCAAAAGTTTGAAAACTTAATTGAACTCCCTTTTGAAATTTTGTCATTTTGGAGAAGTTAGGGATTTTGGAAGTAGACTTGAAATTTGATTTTGAAAATTTAATTGAACTTTGAAAATGAAATCAATTGAAACCTTGAAACTTGAGAATCAACTCGTGAGCTAAAATAAAAATCAATAGAGTGCTTACCTGACAAAAAAAATGAACACTTGACACTAATCATCTTGGAGAAATTTGAAATCTAATTACTTGACTTGACATGAGACTTTACGTGTTCTTTAATGAATCGTACTTGTACAAAATGGGGGAATGCAAAAATGTATTTTCGTATCAAAACCATGATAAGACAAACGAGTATGAAAGGATGCAAGAATCCAGTTTGTCGTAAAGAGTTAGAGGGTGCATCACTCGATTTTAAAGTATACCCCACAGATTCATCGCCTCATCTTAAAATGACTAAATGAGCATAGTTTTATGAACAGCTTCAAAAAATTTGCCCCAATTTATCTTTGAACATTTGATACTCAATTTCAAATAATTGCCCTGGTATTCAAATCTTACTTCAAATTTCTTCCCACTGAAATATTCTGGACTGAACTCAAAATATAGATCTAGATTTTGCCATTTGTATCAAATTTTGCCCCAATGTTGGCATTTATGAACTGTAAAATCTTAAGATGGTTTACTATTGATATTACGAAAAGAAATCTCTATGATTATGTGAAGCAAAAATATATACATAAATACATAAACCAAGAAACATAAACAAACAAATGATTAATTGGATTGATTTTTTAAAAAAATAAATAGATGGGAAAAAACTTTGCACTTTACATGAAAACATTGAAAAATATAATAACACAATTATCACAAGAATCACATCATGTGCTTTTTAGAACAAGACAAATTTAGCTGAGTTACTCCCTTACCAGGTTCGGTGTTTGGGAAAATAGAGGTTCTTTCTTGTCAGTTAAACTTAAATCGCTAGTAACATGGACTTTGCTAAGGTAGCAACGTGGTTGAGAAAATTATAGTTTGACATTTCAACTTTTTAAACTATGACAGTGATTGTTTAAACCTTTTGGCCAATCTGATTCTAGTCAACTTATCATTATATCTCTATGAAAGAAAATAGTTTCGTACCTGTATTTGCTATGAGAAAGTAGTTAGCACATGAACCTTATTGGCTAAGAATACAGCTTGAAGAGATAGCTAAAATTGTACATTATGCGACACGCTCTTGTGGTAACTAGAACAAATAAACCCAAAAAGGATTGGTTCTTACTTTTCAAAGCGCATGCAGTGAACTTAGATAGCCAAAAATATGAATGGAAATTGCATGTGAGACATGAAGGTATTTTCAAAACATAAGCTCAGTCTTGTTCTTCAAGACTCATTCTATAGTTCACACATGACACAAAATTAACACTAGTATGAAATATAACTATACAACAATGATAGCACAAAAATACACAACTTTTGAAATGAAATGTTTTTAAATGTATACTATATACGGACAATGAATTGATCACTTGTACAAAAATAGTGAATTTATTTGAAAATGTTCAGAGAACATCGTCTTTGAAAAGCATAATTATGACCCTAAGACTGCAAGTCAATAGCAAAAGCAATAGATTTCATCCTCAAACTGATTTTTACTAGCATACTTGTAACAATTGATTAATCTGAATGTGCCCTGGTGTGAATCCAGGGATCCATGACATATCGAGTAACACCTTTAGATTTCTTTGAAAACTTTACAATAGTAAGATATAAACAAAATTTTCAATTAAAATTCTCTCGCTCCTCCCTTTGTTAGCAACTTTTGGATGAATGTAAGGAAAGGAGAAACAAAAGATAAAAGAAAAAAAATTGAGGAGTCAGTAAACAAAATTGAAAGTCAGTATGCATGGGCAGCCCTTCTTATGCCCAAGGTTGGCCTAGCATGAAAATGCAATCCTCCAAAATAAGTACTAAACGATACCCGATGGACCCAACCTACCCACTTATCAATTCTTGATCCATCGCCTCCATCTAATAAAGAATGTGGCGTCTTTGTTTTTTTTTTTTTTTGAGATACTCTTGGAAAATAGGAGAAATTTTGAATAGATTGATCAATTTATGTGACTTATGAAGAGGTACACAATGAAAATGAATGGATCAAAAATATATACACCTCAACGAAAGGGTTGTGATGGGATGGATACATTTGGTGAATCATGAAAAATAGGATAACAAAAGACTCAAAAACACATCATATTTACTTGTAAGAAGATAATCAGTGACTTTGCCATTGGGTAATGGAGTTCTGGGAGAACCATGTCCGAATGGATTGGGTATTTCGAATGGCTCATAAACAAGAATAGAGAATTCACTCAAACCGACTTGAGACACGTCACGTATTCTATACATTGTTGACCAGTGTCTCATCCATTGGGCATGGAGTCTATGAGAACTTTTGTTTGAATTAATCGGGTAGTTAGGATAGTCTGCCAAAGATTGGTGAGGCCTTCTAATTTGACCTTCCCTTAATTACCCCGAACTATTTTTCAATTTACTTAGCCTATGACTAACTTGAAATCAAAATTTGGCTTTGGTTATTTGTTCTCTAGAAGGAGTACACATTCATTAGATTTAAATCTTGAACTTAGTATCCATATGCTTGAGGATTTTACCAACTGTGTTAAGATGGCCAAATGATGATTATCAAACCTCACATTCTAGTAAATTAAACCGGTAGTTGACTTGTGCCCTCATGTTGCTCGATTTTGAAGCAGATGCCGAATGTGGATCTTTACCTTGTACACTACCCCTTTGGATGATACAAAAAATATAAACGTGCATGTTTTACTGGGTTATGTACTCGAGACAAAAGGGATGGCTTCTAACCTAGATTCCTACCATGGGTTAGCCAAAATGGTATTCCCCCTATGGCTCATGCATGATGTCAATTATTGAAGCCAGTAAAAAATGCAAAAACTAAAACATGCCCTAAGAGCCCTCTTTAGAAGATAGGGTGACTATAAAAAATGCAAAATTAAATGTGCCCTAGATGCCCTCTTTAGAAGTCGGGGTGAGCCTATAGTAATATGCAATGTCCTAAGAATGCAACTTAACGTTAGTACAAGAAATGAATTTACGAAAGAAAATCCTATAGGGATACAAATATGAAGAGAGGATACAACCATTCAAGGAAAACTATACAAATTGCCTCATTTATAAAAATTATAATTCAATCTAAGGGTACAAGTATGACGAGGAATCCTAAGGGGTAACATATCTAAAATCTTTAATTTACAATAAAGCCATGACGTTATTTTGATTCTTGGGACATGAGATGCAATAGACAGGAATTTGAACGTGCAAAATTAGGGAAATGGAAGTGGCTTACTAGAAGTTTTAAGCACTTTGCCCAAAGGCTCTTATTTTACGGATCATAAGATGAAAAAAGCAATAAATAAGAGAGTAAGAATAGAAAATAAGAATACTATAAAAGAAAAGGTATACACAAGTACTATTCCTCCCCTCGTGCCTAGTGTCCCATTAAGGTTTCGTGAGGCTCTATCCTATAGATAATCTACATGTTGCATAAGTTTGGGATCGCTAATTCAATCTAGACTCCACAAAGTTTTATGGTTCCCAAACCTTCAGACTGAGGAATCCAAAAACTAGTATTTTTGTCAATTCCAAGGGTTCCTAGGTCGAGGATTCGAGTTGGACCCATTCGACACCAGTACAAGCACACCGCATCTTGTACCCGCAATCTATATGAGGTCCAAATCCTAAAGGAAAAAACAGAATGATCCCACAGGGTTATGTAGATGAGTGATACATGATGTGTCTCCTAGAGACAAATGGATTTAAATTACCATGCATTTATATAAAGCAGGGAGTGCTAAAAAACATCCCATTTTTATTTATGGAAAATGTGTAATAACATAACAAGAGAATAAAAACATAAGTAAGCTAAATGTCAAAATTAAATGTACAAGAACATATAAACAAGTATACACATCAACATGCTCATGAGGTTTAAAAATTCTAACACACATAAATAAGTAGATAAATAAACAGCAACTGTGAACAAAGTACAAATAAATCAGGCAAATACACAATAACATGATAAACAACATAGAGAAATGCATGCTAAATATCCAAACTCAATATGAAAAAAGGGGTTTTTTTTACAAACAATACGCGGAAAGTCTAAAACATATACTACAGACCATTCAAGATTAAAACATGAAAGCTATAATTGCTCCTAGTATGGAGATCCACTGACACCAACATAGACAAACCATTATCTACAACCAACCATAGTTATTCCCAACAAAATCTCTCTCCTAAGATGGAACAACACATAGAATCGTAAGTAGGCTACAACTCAAACATTCTACCAATTAAATACAGAAAACAAGATAAAATACATCAGAAATAAGAAAAAAAAGGTTAAATATAGGAAACATTATTAAATTGAGTGCTTGGACTCTCTAGATTCCCCAGTGGAGTCTCCAAGCTATCACACTGCCATTTTTTGGTGGGAAAAATAAAATAATAAGTATAAAGAATAAATAATTACAATAATAGTACAAACACAGGGTCTAAAATGAGACTTTTAAAAGAGACGTTAGAAGAACCTAAAATAACCTAAAATTGATTTTTTTGGAAAAATATATAAATAAATAATAGAATTTTCACCCAGTGTGTGAAGTGGATCGGGACACTAACTCAAACCTAATGGAAAGGAAAAATTCCTAAAGGTTGAAGAAAATTATTTTGAAACACAAAAAGGAAAAAAGATAAAAAGTTAAACAAAAAATAGATAAAAAAATGAGTAAAAATAAGTTGAAAACCCTATACTAGATGACTTCTAGTCTATGAAAACAAAAGAAAAGAATTTGAGAATCCTATTTAAGAAAGGGAAGGCTAGACTATTCTCGAGTAACATAGGCACCCTTTCACCCCCAGTAAAACCAGTTGAAAGATTTAAATTCATGTTTCCAAAAACTAACCCTAGTTTATAATAAGTTTGGATGGATGAAAATAATACAAATAAAAGGAAACAGAATGAGAACATGTATGGAAAGCATAAAGGAAAGGGAACTCGCTGTGCCAGCATTGGACTGACACAGGAACAAAAAGAATGCAAGCAACAAATGCTTTTAAGAATAAATACATTCGACAAAGTAAAATAATAAACATATAAACACGAAAGCACGTAAAATATAACACTCTAACACGTAGATCCTGATAAAAGCGGTAAACACATAACACATAACCCTCTCTATTACAGTAGGCTTAAGCCTTTTTACAAAAAAGTTGCTCCATCTCTGAGACAATGCCTATGTGCACCTACATAAGGCCTGACCATATGTAGATACTCTAAGAAGGCAATAAATGACTAAAACTAAAATAAAGCCAATAAACAAATAGCAGATAAAGCACATATAACTATTGCACATAATTGAGTTTAGAAATGTGCTTCTCGAGGCATAAAAGTGTAATATTGTCAAAGTTCTAATCCTAGCTAAAGATGAGCAAACGGATTAAAAGTACTCATCTCCCCTTTATCCCGATACTAATAGTGTTAAGGACACCAAAGCTATGTAATCATTTGGTTTAAGCAAGAACATAGATATTTAACTAAAATAATTTAAACAACTAAAATTATGTCAATTTATCAAAATGGGAACCGAATGGGGATAGTTCAAAACAACATGGACTTATAAATCTAGTTGTAACATTAATAAGCAAACTACAACTTCTCCAAGCAATTATCAACAAATTTAGTAGCAAGGGTAACAGTTAAGAAAAGAAATACAATTAGTAACAATCTAAACTTCTAAGGGGCTTGATTATAGAACTGACAAAATTTTTGGGGTAAAAATTACCATTTCAATCAAACTAAGGAGCCAACAAAAGTCATTTACAAAAGTTTAGAGACCTAAATACGATTGTGTTAAAAGTTTCAGGGACCAGAATACAATTTCAAAAAGTTTTAGGGACTAAAATACAATTTCAAAAAGTTTCAAGGACTAAAATAAACTTTTAGAAAGTTTTAGGAACAAAATTATAATTTTAGAAAGTTTCAAGGAATAAAATGCAATTTCAAATAGCTTCAATGACCAAAATACAATTTCAAAAAGTTTTAGGGATTAAAATGCGACTTTGAAAAGTTTCAGGGACCAAAATACAATTTTAGAAAGTTTCATACCAAAATATAATTTTAGAAAATTTTCGGGATGAAAATATAACTTTGAAAAAATGCAATAACGAATGGGTCTAAAGATCTAATGACCTCAATAAATTGACCCAAAATGTTTTCCTAAGTTTCTTTACTAATTTGGCCCATAACAAAAATAATCCAATTCACAAAGCCCAAAGAAAAGTCAACTAACGCATTAATGAATATAACAAACCCACACAAACTAAAACCCAACTAAACACTATAACCCAAAACCAAACAGCCCATCTTCTTTATTTTTTAAAACCCTACTCCCTTAACTAATGAGCAGATAACCATGGCTACTTAAAGGCAGCCGCACCCAGTGGCAGCACTACTGTAGGTGGCCACCATAAAAAGTATTCCAATGTCAGATCAGAGTGAAATTTGCACCCCGACTCGATTTTTGTGTAGATCGCAATTTCAATCTCGGATTTGACCAAAAGTGACCGAAAAGTGGTAAAAAAAGGCTTGCACAAGCGGGTCTCTTCCACAATCTTACACACACCAAAACTCAAGTAAGCAAAAAATCAATAACAAAAATATTCTTTACAACACATTAGTTATAAATATACTATAAATTTATCAACACAACAGTAGACATGCATTAATCAATCTCATTAGGAAAATTTATAACAACAAAAATAGTACTACTTTAAAACAATTAGAATAATGAGAAAATATGCTTACTTATACAAAATGAAGTTCAAAGTGGTGGCAAATTTTCAATCCAAGTTTGAATCCCTATTCTCTATTTTCTTCCTTTTTTTGGGTTGTTGTAAGTAAAAGAGATGAAGTAGGTTGATGGTGGTGTTGTATGTGTTTGTGTGATAGGAAAAGTAGTAGTAGGGAAAAAAATCGTAATAATAGTAGTCATAGTGGTAGTTGTAGTCTTATTATTATTATTTTTTTAGAGTGGGAATTAAATAGGCATGGGATTGTGTAAAGTAATTGGAATAGATAGAGAGAGACGTATGAGAAGGGGAGAAAAAATGATGTTGATGATGGGAATAGATGTTGGTAATGATTATCTTGGTGAAGGAGTTGTGAAGGGAGTGAAAAGGGGAAAATAGTGTGATGTTACGGCTGATGGAATGGGTTTGATGGGAAAAGGGTTGAGTTAGGTATAGTTGGTCTATATAGACCATGAGAGGATTTTGATGATTGATACTCAAGACCCAAAAGCCCATCTTTCCCTTGACTTTAAAAAAAATGATTTAAAATGATTACTTTTTCTAAAAAAAGGTGATTTTTTTGTGAAATTATGTTAGGACTTTGTCTCAAAAAGTCCCAAAGAAATTGAAAATTTGTCCCAATTTAGCACTTAATGGTAAAAAATGCATCAAAATTTGATGTCTACGCAGGTTTTGCAGGTTTAACCGACAGATTCCATGGGTCCATTCGGGTTCACTCCTTGTCTAGTTAAATTAGAAATCCAGCCTTATCTAATAGTCGGTTCACCAGGTTGACCAATTGAACCACCAGGCTAGTCGGATTTAATAACTATGATGCCATCTAATATCACACTACACACTTGGCTTATTAAATGCCCACAAGTCTATGATTGGGTCCATAGACCAAATCTAAATAAGTATTTCCCAAGAAAAAGAAGATATATTTTTGGGTTAATAACTTTGTCCCCGTGAACTAGGTGGATAATTACACTTTGCACCCCTAAACTATAAAAATATACACTTTGCCCCCATTCACATTATTTATCCTTTAAACATTTTAAAATATCAAGAAAATCTAGTTAAATAACTAAATTCCCTTACATGTATTATATTTTGATTTTTCATGTATTTAATTGATTTTTGATATTTATAAAAGAATTAGGAAAAAATAAAATATAATAACACATTGATATCTTTGACTTTAGGGAGTGAAAATGTGAATTATATTATATTCGATATCACAATTTGCCCAGGTTAAGCTAAATATTAAAACTGTAAAATACTAAGAAATATCAAAAAATCACGAAGTTTTAGAAAATATATTTTCATATAATACCTTTAAAGAAAAATCTTCAATATAAAATAAGTTCATTTGGGAATTATTCTACCACTATAGTTAAACATTCAAATTCAAAATAATATAAATTGAAATCCAAAAATTAAAAAAAAAATTGACTAATAAATATATTGCTAAGATTATATTGAAATATTATATAGTTTATTTTTACTTATTTTTAAATAATTATCAAATCACTATCAAATTTAAATACATGAAAATTTTTGGGGATAAAATGGATAAACAACATGTATTTGTTGAAGACAAATGGGTATAATACTTTCCAATATTAGTGTAATGGGCTAGTATTTGGTTCAGATTCTACTTCCTCATTTCATATCTTCTATTCACCGCTCTCTCATCCTTCCCTTCTTCTCTTCCTTTATCTTTGTCCTTTCTCTTCTCCTTCTTCTTCTCTTACCTTCATCATTTTCTCTTTTTTCTCCCCCGTGTGAGGTCAGGTCAGGTGATGGTCAACAACATTCTCTTTCTTCTTCTCTTCTTTCTCTTCTCATTCTTCTATTTTTACCACCATTAGACTATCTCAAAATCCTAACTCTATTTTTTACCCTTCATTTACTTCTCATCTTCTTTTTTTTTTTTTTTTTTGCCCATCATTTTTTTTAAACTTTTTGTGGGTTCTGTTAAGGCTTGTTACTCTTTTCTCAAGGAGACATCATGGATTTTTCCAAGGTCGAAAAGAAGTTTCTCATCTCCGTTCACTATGCCCAGCCCCTCAGCCTACTTTCCTCAAACTATATTTTTAGTTTTTTAATTTTTGTTTTGAAAGTCCTGTATTTTGATGATATTTTTTTGAGTCGTTATTGATATATTATTTTGACTGTGTGTTTTGGTTTCAATATTCTAAGAATCTATAAGGATCGAATATACAGAAAGTTGGCTCTACCACCGGTTGGTACCCATCTCAAATGAGCTTATTTTTGGATGATTTATTTTTGGAGATTTACTGTTCTTTCCTTTTGTGATATTTAAGTTTGTAATCATTTTATTGTTTTAACACTTTTAGTCAATTGGTAACCATACCAAATAATTTCAGGTGTTTCTTCTATTAAAGTAAAAGTGTAAAAATAAATATCTTTAAGATATTGAGTCCTTAGTTTGTTACAAAAAATTATTATTTTTAGTTCTATTTTGATTTGGATTATGATTTTTGTTGTGGTTCTTTTTTGTAGAAAAGCATTTCCTTCAGATACTTGTTTGTGATGATAGGGTATTGGTTGAACTAGAGAAGATGGTTGATTCGATTAATGTGAGATTGGTTTACCGTGTGTTTTTTCTCGTGCTTTGTCAGTAGTTTATATTGCCATTTACTTTTCTTTAACTTTTAACAATTTACAATATGTTTTGTGTGAGGTGGTTTGAAGGGTGTTTTTTGATATTGGTACCATGCAAGATTACCTCCATTTCCACTTTCCATGCATTTTGTAATTATAAGATATTGGCCTCCGTGGTATCCATATATCTAGAATATTCTCACATTAGTTTGTGGTATTCATATATATAGAATGGAAATTCTACTAATATTTAACCAATGCAATTACTGAAATATAAAATTTTGTACATTTGAAAACGTGTTTGTGGTTTTAGTTACTTTGTATTCTTTGAATTTTTAGGGATTTTCTAGTTTAGTTAAGACATGCTCTTGGCAAAGGTAAAGTTTTCATTTCAAATTAGGAAAATATAGTATAAAGAGGGAGTGGGTATGTTTGAATTTAGTTGTTGTCGCACCTGCTATTCACGTGAAAGGAACTAAACATCGATTGTTGTTCAATGTGCATCTCATGTGAGGCATTATGACAGTTGTCAATTTTTTCGAGATTATTGACTGCTTTTACTATCAGAAAGCTGAACTATCATGCATATTTACTTTTGCCCCTACTCTTTTAATTAAATATTGTGTTATGGCGGCTATTTTGATTTTGACAGCAAGGATAAGTTTGTAAATTTATAAATCAAGCACTGGTTTTATTTGACAACTCCTAACTACTATCTTTGTTATTGTGAAATGTATCCTATGTTGTAACTAAAATGTAAAATGTTGAAAAGGACTTTCTTGCTTAATTTTCTCTCTCCTCCTTATTCATCGGAAAACTTCTCCCCTCCTTTTGGATCTTCTATATCCTTTTTTTTTTTTTTTGGCTGGAGTACAACTATTCTTCTACCTCTCTTTCACCTTCCGACACTCTCTTTAATTTTATCCTCTCAATTTCTCTCTTCTTTTTCTTTTCTGATAACAACATCGAGGGGAAGTCATATATCTTTGTAGTAGATCTTCAAATTACAAGGTAACTTTTTTTTTTTGAGAGATAAATATTTTTTTAATCTTTCATATTGTGTGAATTCTTTAAGTGATTATATTCTTCTTTGTTTTATCTTTTCAGTTACAAGATGATAAAAAAACTGTTAGAGCACCAAGATAAGAGTATTGTCTATTCACCTCAAACTCATTTTTTTAAATTTTAATTATTAATTAGTTTTTTATGCGTGTTGCCTGTTACTTTTTGAATCTTCAACTTAGCATTCTTTTGGAAATAGTCTTTCTACATTAACTAAATATGATTGTTTGTTAACTATTTTTCGCATAGACAGTCGTATAAAATGCCTTGATGTGGATCTAAATAACTTTGTGGAAGATCTCAAGCAAGGTTGCTTCTTAAGGTACCTAAATAAGCCAATTATTAGACTTTGGTGTTGATGTTGTTCATTTTTCTTCTACTTCTTGTTAAAAGATTGATATTTATAATGACAGTGTCTTGTGTACAGAGTTGCTAGTATCCTTTTAACAACAACCATGGTCATTGATCTTGGAAGCAACTGAGTATGATAAAAGGTGATTTTCGTTCCCTAGGTATGGTGTCTACAGTAATAGGTGATATTGATTCTCTTGAGTCAAATATTGAGTCTCTTCCAGCTAGATCGGATCAACTAGAAAAAATCTAAATGATGGAAAATAGATTTGGTCAAATGTGATCACACATAAACTATAAATAGGAATTTTTACTGTCATCAAGACAAGGAATATTCCAGAACCTAATCTCTTATTCTGCAATCATGTTCTGATTTTTGTTTACTTGTTTTGCCATTAGACTGTTTTTTAAAGTAGTTTTTGTATCAAACTCCAACCCTTGGATGCAATTTCAGCACGTTTGGATTTCTTTTTTTTATTTAATCTCAACTATTTTAAGTATTATTTGGGAATATGATTGCTTGCGACAATGAAAACTCATCTTTTTACTCAAGTGTTTCTAAAGCATATAATACATACTACAATTTTTGCCATTACTTAATGGTATAGGCTTTCTATTATACCTTTAAGCCATTCTAAAGTACTTCCACTCTTTTTATTTTGTTTATTCATGTTTCTTTTAATATTTTTTACTCTTATTAACATTTTTTTGATAGAGTTTTATTTTAATATTTTCAGGTGTGGTAGATTTTGAAGAAGATAAATTTATTGATATTGATATTTGCACTCCATACTTATTTAAGTATTGGGTTTAATATGTTTTCTAAATTTTCTGATTGTTTTTCCCTGTTTTTGTTTGTTAGTAGGTAGGGAAGACAACTACTTATTGACATAAAACATTGAGATATATTATTTATGTACAATTGCTAGATAAATTTTACACATTACGTATATCTTAATGTAAATCTATTAGACATTTATATATAACTATTAATTCACCGCGTGAAAGCAATCATGTCAACTAGTAATTTATAAATAAAGAACACCCCTTATTTTTTTACCACAGTCCACAAATGATGTATCATCAAAAAACCGAAGTATAGTTGCAACATAAAGGAAAAAAATGATCGACATCACCCTTTCAATTATTAAATCGAGTTCAAGTTCACACCTAGTTTTACTTAGTTGCTCCTTTTAATGTACCATGGTGCACAATCTATGTATCATCAGAAACAAAAGTATAGTCGCAGAAAGCATCATGAAAAAAGATGACCTATATCCCTTTCAATTATTAAACCAAGTTTAAGTTCACATCTAGTTTCACATATTGACTCTTTTTACTGTACTATACAATAGAAAATTTGAAATGGCTTCTCGTCATTACCATATACCACAAAAATTCTCTTGATTATATCCCATGGATTGCATCTCTTTCCTCAATCAATGCCCCCTTCATTTCTTGCAATATTTAGAATTTCTATAATCCAGTGTAAATATTACTTTCTGCCAAGTGTTAAACTGTATTATGGTCATTATTTCAACTTCCAGCTATTCACTTCAATTCCAATCCCGATGAATATCTTTCCCAAGGGAAGATATTACTGAAAGATGTCTAGGCAATCAAGAATCCGATCTCGCAGGCCGTAAAGGATGAAAGAAGTCCAGCAGCCTAAGCAGGTAACATGTCACCAAACCTGCCAACTTGCCCATCTGTAAGCATGGATCCCAGTCTCAGTGTGCCCTCCCCAAATCTGCTGCCAACCTGCAATTTACAGTAAGGCATGATTGCTCAGTTATGAGGAATACGCCAATCCTGGAGTAGTTACTATTATGATTGCTTAGCTATAGACATAAAAAGATCTAATTTGTGGCTTGCTTTCTCCAAAAGGAATCAAGTTATACAAACTGAATACCAGCTCAAGTAAAGGTTGAAGATGTTTCTTCAAAATCAAAATATGAATACAATATCTCTCTTAGAGGAAGTTTCAGGCCTCAAAAAAAAAAAAAGAAGCAAAATAGATTTCCTGTTACATTCAACCCAGAAACTAGCACACCTTTCTCCCTAGAATCTTGATATCAAGATTCAGTACTTCTGGATAAGCGGATATCTGATTCCCCCTCCCACCCTCCTAAGATTCAGTACTTCTGGATTTCCTCTCTCTGTCTCTCTCTCTCTCCTCCCCCCCCCCCTCCCCCTCATACATACATACTGTTGGTTAGATATCCTGTTACATTCAACCTGGAAACCAACATACCTTTTCAACTTGAATCCCAATGACCAAAATTCAGTACTTCTGGCTCTTCTCCTCCCCCTCCCTCTCATATATACATACAGTTGGTTAGATATCCTGTTACATTCAACCTGGAAACCAGCATACCTTTTCAACTTGAATCCCAATGACCAAAATTCAGTACTTCTGGATAAGTGGATATCTCGTTTCCTCTCTCACTAAGGATTAAGGAAGTTTCAGTTTCAAGCCTTGTACATATAAATAAATAAATAAAAAGGATTTCTGTTGCATTCAACCTGGAAACTAGGATACCCTTTCCCCTTTCATCTCGATGACTACATCCCGTAATGCAGCTTCCCTCCAATAGCACCCTCCCATGGAAACTCTTCCCCCTCTCTCTCTTCTCCTGAACAATTGCATGAGATTTAGAAGTTTCTCAAACATTTTTTAGAGGTAAAGTTTAACAATTTTTCCCGACTGTTTTTTATTATATCCAATTTGGAGAATTGAATTCCTTGCATTTGCACACATGTCTGCATGATAAAGTACGAAGATGTGCAGTGGAAAGCACTTATGCTTTCTTTTGTCAACAAATCAATTGTATTGTTCCATGATAGCAAGGACTAGCTCAACTAATAAGAATACTCTTCCCAGAGACAATGTGCCAGGGTTCAACTCTCTTTGCTGCCAATGCAGCACCCCATTTGCACTTCCCCATAGAATAGATAAATGTACTGAAAAAGGATGAACAGAATATGTTTTCACAAGATATAATGCAAAGAAAATTCTACCTGCTTGAAGGACTGGAAGAGAGGTGCTGCCATCCCTAAACTTGAGGTATCATCAACATCACTGTTTCGTGATAGCTCTTTGTTTGTATAGCTGTTCCAAGAACTTCTAGAAGAAACATCATCCACATGAAATTGATGGAGATGCCCTGGCTGGTCCCCTTGAAGACAATGCTGGAGCACTAAACAGCCAAATATAGAGTTAGCAGCATGAGTTGAACAAGAACAGAAGCTACAACAATATATTCAGTATGCCAATATTAACTGGATTTATCACCAATTCATGTTTTTTGAGCTGAAGTCTATCACTTGATGACAATTTAGTAAATATGCCAAGGAAATACCAAAGCAAAAAATCTTATTCAGACTGCATTTATGTGCTATTCAAAATTACATATATGCCCATCACCTTGGAAGAATATTAATGATAAGAAAAGTAGGCCTGCTTCAACTGAAAAACAAATTGAGGGCACAGTTGGAAACAAAGCAAAACTATTTACGTGCACAAGTTAGTTAACTGGAATAAAAATGTCAACCTGATGGGAAGATACTTGGAGCGAGACACATCAGAGCACCACATTATATTTGATTCAGAATTAGTAGACAACTTTTGCGCTGTGTCTGTATACAGCCGTATTATTAAGTTGCACAAAGAATCCAAAGAGTACCGCATGCCTCAAGTATGACCGCCTCTCATTCTCCCATAGGTATGCCTCATAGCTGAATTAAATCAAATCCATCAGCAAAAATGGCTGCCAGGAGCACCCTTGTATCTATATATTGTACAATAATAAAACCTCAAGACTAAATGTTAAATCAAGAGAAAATCACTAATCTTCTATTTCATTGGTTAAAACTTTAACACAGGTAAACTTTTCAATAAATCCCTGAATGCTAAATCCCAATGCATTGCAATGTTAATAATCTTTGTAGTTTTCTTTTCTTCAAACATGGAATAATAATGATCTTCCTTGCATATAGAACAAAGTTCAGTTGGAGAAGCTTACGTGAGCCAATCAATAGGATCCAATCTTTGTTAAAGGCGAGATACCAAGCAATCAAGACGCTCTCTGATCACCGACTTGGTTTCATGGATGTCCTGCATCATTCTGAATAGGCGCTTTACCTTTGGTACTCAATTTGAAGGAACCAAATTAGAACAAATATCACCCCCAGATAAAATATCAGCCACAAATCTTAAATCCAACAGTATCTGCAAAATTCCCTTTTCAGACACATGAGATCCATGACAATCTTCAAGGAAATCCAAATAAATACCAATAACCTACAGCAACAAATAAATAAAATGAAGTTACTAATAATGCTATCAACTGATAAAAAATGGTTAATAGCTTGATCAAAAGACATCATCTCAGAAATAAGTTCAATGAATGATTTAATAAAAAAAATTACATGGACAATGTCAAGTATTTACTTGCAGAAAAAAATGTCAGCATTTAACCTATTAAACAAACTTAGTCATGGAACATGCTAACCATTATAAGCTTAAGAGAATTGATTGGCCAGAGGACAAGAGCGTTCGATATACACACAAACAATGATGTCAGATCAAGCACGTTATTTTTTTCACAAGAAAAAGCTGCATGCCCACTACTTGCCAAGAGGCTAAAATTCTCAACAGGTTTCTATATTGTTCTATCAAAATTTGAGGTATCTCACAAAAGGATTTTGGGTTGAATTTCAAGTTTTGCTACATTAGTCAAGGGACAGATACACAATATTTCCCAGCTCAAAATCCAAGCCCTCCTAATGGGAGGTCATTTCAGACCAGTTGAGTCAATCGAGCCAAATATGAGTATTGAGCACCTCCATGACTATCAGGTCTTATGGTTTTCCTCTATTTTCATATTATTATCTGCTTTTCTAGTACTGATTCCATGATCATCAACCCCAAAAAACTGCCTTAATTTTTCTGTTCACTCAGACTTCTAATCAGCCCAATTGAAGCCTCAAAGACTAAGTTAAGGTGATCGGAGAATAATATTTTATTTATTCCACCCCAATTTGGTATCAAATTTCCAATCTGTACTACAACAGATCCTGGTGACCCTTGTTAGAACATTCTCATTTGGGCCCAGGAACCTCATTAAAACACATGTAAAACATTAGAGAGGATAATAAAGGGGCAAGAGTTGGGACAAAATCCTCTTAAATAATTTTTTTTTTAAAAGGACAGAAAGCTTCCCATAGAATTGTGAGATGAAAAAGTTGGATCTGATTGCAATTAAAAATACCATATGCCTGAAATACAGGCATATCTGTGGACCAAAGCCCCATTGTGCAGTGCACCCCAAAAATATTTCTCATAATTGAGTGCAGTCTTCCCAACCCCCGGACCCCAAGATCCCGCAGTCCTATATCTGCCGCTGAGCTGAAGCCTTTTCATACACCTAGAGAAAGGTTAAACTACGTAGCTATAAACTTGAAGAGCATTAGACAATGAACAATTTTTTCCGACATAACCTGATATACTTTGTTGGATCAAGGGGAATGCCTATGGCCTAAAAGTTGTGTGCGTTGTAAACATCTTTCCATTCTTTCCATTTTTTTTTAATGAAAGATCCACTGTTGTGTTTTATTCATAAAAAGGGATAAATACATTCTAACGGCCACTTAACCACAAATCCAATGTAGGAATATGAACTTTATCAAAAGCTACTGCTAAATAGATCTTCTCAAAGACGACTGTAGGGGTTAGTAGACATTTTATTACATGCTATAACAATTTCATAGAAGTTAAACGTAATTTACACACCTTTTCCAATAGTCTTGAAGCAAAATCGTGTAGAATATGTTTGTCAAGTACATGACCACCAACTTGATGAATTTCTTCACATGCTTGAAACAGGAATGAATTAATATAGATAGAAGGCATAGATGGAAGGGAAATTTGAATGTCCAATTCGCCTTCATCCAGATGCTCTTGCTTGACAGCAAACTTCTCCCACCCCGGACCAATAATTAGAGAGAGTCACTAAGCTTCAGTTTCACAAACAACATTCAGGTATAAAGTTTAGGGTCATCACAAAAACTGAATCAAGTCTATACAACTTTTTACTAAATAGAAAAGCAATTGCATCTCATGGTACCACAAGTGAAACAACAGAATAGCAAAAATGAAAAAGGGAGAGGAGTAATATGGTACAAATAACAAAGATTCAACCAGTCGAAGCCCAGCCTACAAGTCTATCTAGTCAGCAGAAAGTAGAAAATGTCAGCAAACATATAGGATAATACTGTGTATTACGCCTTCTGAAGTTTCAGAAAATAAGATTTTAAGAATAAATGGATGAATTTTACATTAACACATGAAATAGTATTCACCAGTGTTACTGAAATCGCTAATACCCCCCGCCGCCGATTGCCGTTCCGGTATGCGCAATCCCGATCGGAGTACGTTCGCGTATCGGAACGGGAATACCAGCGTTTTGGCCAGAGCAACAAAGTGAAAGGTGAGTTGTCCTTGAGCATAGGAAGATTCTGACGACGCGGGCGAAGCCGATATAAGATCTAGGACTCCAGTAATGGCGAAACTCCATCAAAGATGAAAGATCCTTCATCTTTTTGTTCGTTTTGACTGCAATTTTTGCTGATGGAAGTGAATCATCAAAGAAAAAGAGAGTCGTGTTTTTTTGAAATAAGATGGTCTTTACGGAAGATGGAGGAATTTTGCAGTCTCTGCAGGAGAAGTTTGAAAGGAGATGGGGTCTCTGATGATGATGGCGGGAGAAGAAACTATGAAGCTTATAGGGTTTGATAAGGTTCTATATTTGCAAATAAACCCCCTAATCTATGATGAGAGATAAAAATTTCCCCATAGGTTCATAAGTTGCCCCCAAATTTTAGTTTTATCCCTTTGTGTGTTTTCGTTATGGGCCAAAAAGGACCCATTTTGTTCTACTGGGCCACAATTTATTACCCAAAAATAGGGACTGGACTAATTAAAAGAAAACCTAATGTGGGAATCTATAACGTATTAAAACCCATGTAAAGTGTTTTTTTTACACAAAAGCATTATTAATATGGGTAATTATGTTTAAGTGTGTGTCTATATATATATATGTAAATGAATTAATTAGGATAATAAACCGTACTGCAAACCGCAATGTCGGGTATTAAATTTGCCCTCACGTATTATGAATTATAAAAATGTACTATACCCCGTTTTCATACCCGAACTGCATACCGTGACGAACCGCGTATTGTGCAACACTGGTATTCACAGTAAAATACTTTACGGGGATTGTGGAGAAATCAATAAGAAATATTATTTCCCAAACTATTGCTAATTGTCATTTAGAAGACGACAACAGTCACAGCTAAAAAGCTTCTTGATTTTGCTAACCAAGAAGCATAATGAAGAACCAAAGACCCAGTCAGATATTTTGGCTAAACCAAGGAAGGCTCAGACCATAGCAAATTAGGGATTAATACCATTGTATCAAAATTTTGATGCACCACGGCTAAAATTAGTTTATACGATCCAAATCCCCAAGCAACTTTTATTATTATGCACAATTTTACACAAACTAAACAACGCAACTAAAGAATCACTTTTTACATTTTCAAGGATACTCTTTTCAAACTACATCCACTAGCTGTTCTTAAACAAACAAAAGTTCATATCACAATAAGAAATTATTGATGTTCACAATTGATTTGAATGTCAATTACTTGTGTGCTTTAAAAATTCTACTCTTGCATAACACTTTTGCTAGGTAGTGGAACAGAACCCTGCTCTGCTCCATGGAAACCTGTCTTCCAGGTAACATACGATCAAACCTACTTTTATCATGCAATTGCAAACATAAAAAGGAAAAGAAGAAAAAGAAAAGAGGCAGAAAGAGAACTAAAAGCACAGCAACTTTTTAACCAGATGAGTTACACTACAAAATGAAGAATTTGGAACGTCCTGCACCATTCACATGCATGCACTGGTTGTTGCCAAAAATCTTCAACCCAACTAATGGGAAAAACATTAACATCTTAACAACCTGGATTTCCTCTTAAGTGGCACATTCAATTAGCTCAAGGGATAGCATTGCAGTGATGAACAGGAAGAGGAAGATCCACAAAATCTGGGCACTAACCGAAGGGTGCAAAGAATACGTAAACAGGACACAGCTGAAGCCATCAGATTGGGTATGATCAAAGCTATGTTGAAGCTGGGTGGAGGAGAAAAGGACTGAGGTGGATAACAAGATGATCATGGATAAACTTGCCAAGAACAAGACAGATCATACAAAGCTGACTATACTACTCGAAGATATCTTAGCTCTTTGTTCCTTGTTTCTTCCATGCTCCTTTTTTAATGTAGATAGTAATAGAAGTAGACTAAGCAAGGCGGCCTTTTTTGCTAAAAACTTCAGGGAAGACGTGGAATGGGAAAACTTTTCCCAGTTTGGGTGGCTAATGCTCACTACTGATACTGAGAGTAGTTACTCTATTTTTTGGTGTAAAGTTTACATATTTCATATATACAGAGCTGATATTGTTTTTTGAGGAAAAAAAATTAGCTCAAGGAAAGAGCATTTGCTAAGAAGATGACATGCACCCTGTTAGACTTCTTATTTCATGTTCGGAAGAATACAAAGGCAAATTAAAAGCTGAATGCTTAAGCACTCCTTTCCAGAGATGGCACAATGAGAGTAGTATCATAACACTGTCAGACAAGGCTTAAATACAATTCATTAGTAGTTTGAGACTAATGAATCTCATTAACACCTGTGTATAAGCTTCTGATAGCAAGCTGTGGTTTTCATGTATTGCTCCAAAAAGGTAACTTTTCACCTCTGTTACACAACTACTCCTCTCTCAAGCAGAAAATTCCTTGCTGCCAGAGATATGAGACAGGAAACCAGTATTATCATTTTTCTATCGTAACTAAATTCATCCAAAATCTACATTAGAGAAATTACTCCATCCAAATTGTACTTTTTCTAGAAATCAGGAGTTGTACAACAGAGCAAGTATTTACCAATTTTCATACCTACTCAAATTAAGCTTTATTACAGAACCCCCTGTAATTAGGGGTTATAGCACTTTGTCCCACTGAATTTCTTTTATCAGCACTTTGCCTCCAATATGGCTAACTGTCAAAGTTTATGGCTAGTTTTTCCAACCAAGAATACAACATAATGACTTCTATGACCTCGAAATTTAAGTGCCTAGCAAATAATTTGACTCTCTTCTTGTTTTCTTTTTGTTCTCTCCATTCTCTCATGCCACTGCTTCCTCTCATCTATTATCATCATTTGTACATTTAGAATAAACTATCTGATTTGCTTCATCTGCTGTAGTTTGTTCGTTTCTTCAATTATCCATAGTTGACACTTAATTCATCATAAGTTCTACATCACAATAAACAATATTTTTTTTATATCTTAAAGCAAATTCAATGTAGTAATCAGAAATACGCGTAACAGGTCGGATAATATGATGAATCAACTGTTAATTGTAAAAACTACACACAAAAAAATCATATTAAAAGTGTAACAATTAGCTAAAGCAAACTGAAATTATTCTAGGTATACAAACAATGATAATAGAAGAGAGTTTGTGGCGGCTTCATAAAATGGAGAAAAAATAGGAAAAGAAAAAGAAAAGGGGGAAGACAGGCAAAAGTGATAGGCACTTAATTTTTACAGGCATAAAAGTCATTACATCATACTTTTTGGAAGTAGGAAAAAAAAACCACAAACTTTGACTGTTACCCATAGGGGGGAGGGCATTGAAGCCTTCAAATTATTGAAGGAAACTGATACATCAACTGCACCATAGATAAAGTTTTAGCACATTGGAATAGAAAAAAGAAAATCAAAATTTTACTAATGTACCAGCAGATACAGGATCCAAGATGTCAACTCAATTGTTGATGAAGGCAGGGTTTCTGGCAAAACTAATCATCGCTACAATTAAAGAGAAGAAGCCACTTGCTCTCAAGTGTGCAGCTGCTGACAAGGCATCATCTTTTTCTAGATTAGCTGAGAGAATTCTTGAAAGCTCATCAGCGACCCATGATATCCGTAAATTGTGAGCTCTAAAGCAAAGATCTCGGGTTGTTCTGTTAAGTTCTTCAAGTTGTGGACTTGAATTGTCGTCTAAGCAGATGCCGCCAGACAAGTTTGTCTTTTGGAGGAATCAAGCATTTTCTTTCCAGGAGCATCAATCATATGAAAGTCAAAAATCCATTATTTGTGAGAATACCTCAAAGCTGCCGGGGACCTAAAAGAGTCATCAGCAAGAGTTTCATTCAACCATGATCTTGGTGAACCAAGAATCACAGGCACATGCCTAGAGTGCTTTTCGAAATCAAATAATAGTCGACCAATGAATAGAGACCTCTCGACAAGTATGGCAGCCGGAGGCGTGGCTGCGCCTTCTTGATTCGCATTTTTCAGGTCAGTGTCCAGTATGTCTAGCTCGCTCTTGAGTTCTCTCAATATGGTTGACATGGTTGTGTAACGTTTGTTCTGTAAATATGGGCCAAATCCTTCAACCTTACAGATGCCTTTGGAGACTCAAGGAAAAATAGGTCCTCAAGAACACCCTCACATGGGCTGTCCACTACATCTCTGATTTGGATAACTTCTGTCCCAAAGTAAGTAGCAAGACATGTACGAACATCATTTTCCTCAGTACACTGGCACGAACTGACTTTTTTAACATTTGGCTCAATGAACCAAACTCCACCAGCATTAATGGAGATCTATGCAGGTAAGACTGGAAACCGACATCACCGGTTATTT
Organism: Cinchona pubescens; assembly: GCA_025175665.1. NCBI lineage: Eukaryota > Viridiplantae > Streptophyta > Magnoliopsida > Gentianales > Rubiaceae > Cinchona > Cinchona pubescens. Next base: position 875,946 of record JANKKI010000223.1, read on the forward strand.
CTTCATTAGCCCGCACTGACTCCACCACATTCAGTGCTCTGCTCAGCTCCTCAAATCTGGTATCAATAATTGCTTTCATCCTCAGAACAAAAGCATCTTCAAATATATCATCCCAGATATCAGAATCATCACCCAATACAAGCTCGCATGTCCTTTTCCATGGCATTTCAATGTCAGAACCAAAGACGCTCCTAAGCAACTCCAAACTCCCCTCCAACACGTGCTTACTGTCCATAGTCTGCCTTATCAACTTCTCAGCTGAAGCAACCTCTTTTCCGCTACCAATCACATCAATTAGGTACCTCCCATTATTGTTATTCACAATCTCCTTACCACAATTCCTCAACCAATCAGAGCAAGTCCTTGCAATAAAATCTCTGTCCAACATTACCATCGTAGACTCCAATTTATCCCTAACTGCCATCCACAACCTCACTTCCTCATCAGGATTTGGAATGATATAACCCCCAAACAATTGAGAAGCTGGAGGTGAACCCAAAATGGTCTTATAAAACAAAGGCATTTCATTCAACACCTGCAAAAAGAATTCACCGACTTGTCCTACACTAACCTGAATTATCCTCAACACTTGACAGAACACAGAAATTACATCAGAAGATTCAGAACAATCAGCATTAACATTATTAGAACAAGAATTCAATTTCTGCAAAATACAAGACTTTCACGAATCCAAAAACAAAGTCAAAATTTGTTTCGGATCAAGCGCATCAATAATGGCAACAGCAGAAAGAGCGTCAGCAAAATCATTAATCTTAAGTTCAAGAAGAAGGGTTTGATCCAACAAACTGTCACGACTCCTCTGCGAATTCTGAGCCTTAAAACTCTCCACAATCTTCCACTGATGTTGAAGCAACGGAAATTTTGACAATGCTTTATAATTATTACTAGTCCCAACAATATTATCAACATGGTTTTCACCACCAAAACCACTATTATTCATAACAATAATTCAAGTTATCATGAACATGTTTTGCACCAATATATCGAGCTGAAGAATCCATAAACATAGATTCATCAAGGCAACCCCAGATATTTTCAGGGGTATCTACGAGATACTTAACCCGGCAAGCTATGCCATAAATCCGTGCCCTTAGACGAATTGGCATTGGAGATGACTGATTTAGGACTATCAATTGATGAGGATGTGTAAAGATTGCTTACTATAGAATTATGAATAGCGGAGATGTTATAAACTCACAGGTAGACTTCATCTGTACAATGGAATCGGTTGAATCTATGAGATCTCTGTATCTATTGCCCACTAATTGCCGCAACTCTTCGCTCTTGTCTTCAATCTCTTTCCTCGTGGTTGCCTCTACTTTTCGGATTTCTGAGATGGGTTTTGTTCGAAATAGCAATTCTGCATCTCGGTTTCTGTACCCACCGCCACCGCCACCGCCACCGGTACCGGTGGTGGAAGGGGATAGAGGAGTTGGTGTAACAATTCTCATAATTATAAAAAAAAAATCAAATTTTAACTTTTAACTTTTCACAACTTTCAGTTCTACACCAATCTTGTCAAATTACCAATTCACCAAATTCTACACATAAAAGAAATATAAAATCCAATATTCAAACTTCAATATGAAAAAAACACAGAAATGTCAAACATGTAGGATGTAGCCATAGACTGCCCATTCTCCATAGCCCACCGACTCAAATCCAACTTCAAAGTTAAAAATAACTTACAAACTAGTTCCAACAAGTAATAACAAAAACATCTCAACCCAACAAAAAAAGGAAAATCTCACACACAAAACATTCTGTCCAAATTTTCTTCCAATCATAACAAAAATGTGGCAAATAAAGAACAATCTAATCTCCAAGAAGTTGAATCTTCATGTGACAGCCTCCAAGTTGCAACTTGCAAATCCCAACTCCTGAAGCACAAAGCTGCACCCTTTTTAATAAAACAACATTCTAGATTTCAGTCATTCAACAAAAATACTTAATTAAACAAATGAAAAAATAGAATTAGAAGTCAAACCAATCAAATGTATATAATAGTAGAATCCGGAGTACTAGTAGTAGTCAAATCTGCAAATGAGAGAAAAGAAAATCTTTTATTTCTTAAGTGTTAATAAATAACAAAAACTGAAAGAAATTATTTATAAAAAGTTTACCATTTTCAATGTTCTCAAGTAAATGTTGGTCTTCTTCTACACATCTAGATGTCAATAAGGGAACATAAGTGTGAGCACAGAGTGATCTTATACAATTACAGGAGGTTAAAGAAGTCCTAACTAAGAGTCAAGGGTGTATACCACCGGTACTAAATGCTGACTCAGAAGCTACAGTAGAAACTGGAACAACCAATATATCTCGAGCCATGTGTGTTAAGATAGGATATCTATAGAATCTGTTTTCCACCATCCTAAATGGTCAAAATCATCATCATTATCAGGCACAAGTCTATCTTCAAGATACTGTTCTAATTCATTTTTTGCATCTAACCTACCAGATTCACCTTGTTGTTTCTTGAACTCCATTCTATTTCTACCCTTTTTCCTTTTTCCTTCCGTTTGATCTGATGTGTCTGGTCACTTAAGGAAGAAACAGAAGTTGAAGGTTTAGAACTATACACCCTTTTATACTCTTCACTTGCAATAATTTTACCAGATGAAGATCACAAGTATCACAATATGATCCACCCCATACATTTTTCTAATAACCCAATCAACAAATTTAAACTTGTATCGAGGATCAAAAACAACAGCAAAGAAGAGAACCAGATTCATTTTCTCAATTTTTCAATACTTATCATATTTACTCCTCATTCTTGTTGCCATCATACTTAGAGATATATCCTCATCTAGTTCCCAATCATTCAAAAGAGTTAACACATCGCTAAGTTCATGAACAACTACATTTGATGTCACACATAATGAGCCAGAAATTTGTAAAGTAAGATCATAAAAGTGCTCTAAAAATTTCACATAATGTTGAACATTTTCCCAATCCTTCTCATTAGGCACCCCACATTTATCATCCTCTTCAAGATCATTCCTATAACGAGGATCCATATCTTCAAACCTATCAAATGCTTTTGCAAGTTTTTGAGCTGCATCCAACATCATGTAAGTGGAATTCCATCTAGTAGGTACATAAATAGCAAGGCACAATAACTTCTTGCTATCTATTTTTTCCATTTCCACACATTTCTTAAATTTTTGCAACCTATTTGGAGATTGCCTAATGTACCGAATTGCAGATCTAACACGTTGTACCGAGACACTAATTTCTTTCTAACCCTCAACTACAACTAAATTAATTATATGGGCAATGCATCTCATATGAAGATACTTCCCGCCAAGCAAACAAGTTCCCCAATTTAAAATTTTTTTCTTCAAGTAAGAAATGGCACCATCGTTTGAACTAGCATTATCAACTGTAATCGTAAAAATCTTATCAATCCCCCATTCAAGCAAGCATTTCTCAACACCTTTCCCAATGTCATCACCTTTATGACTAGTAATTGGGCAAAAGTTTAATACTCTTTTTTGTAAGGTCCAATCATTGTCTATAAAATGCACAGTGAGACACATGTAGTTAATATTTTGCTCTGAGGTCCATGTATCTGTTGTGAGACAAACTGTTTGGGTTGAATTTTTCAACAAAGTCCTTCAGTTTTGCCTTCTCATCAAAATAAAGTCCATAACAGTCCCTCGTTACTGTAGAGCGTGAGGGCATAACAAATTGGGGACAAGAAACATGCATTAAATGTTTAAATCCTTCCTTGTCAACAATACTAAATGGTTGTTCATCCACAATTATCATACGAGTAACTGCCTTTCTAACATCCATTTGATTAAAAGTCCAACTACTAAGTGACCCTCCCTTACTCCCTTTAACAGACGATTGATAGCTTAATATAGTTTGTTGAGTATCTTTATTCGATGGATTTTGTTTACAGCTTTTCAAATGATTATTCAAGGCAGAAGTACCATTCCTACCTGTATCAGCCGCATAATCTCTATGACAATAGAGACATTCAGCCCTCCAACGACCATCAACTAAGAATCTTCTAAAATGGATCCATGCTTTAGACCTTGGTGCTATTTCTTTCCTTTTTCTTTGTGTGTGTTCACTTCCAAACTCTGCTTTCTTTGGACTTGAAGGCTGAGTAGCTGCATTTTCAGTACATTCATTTCTTCCCTGCTCCATTGTAATGGATATGCTGTCAACTTCTTCAGACATGCCAAAAAAGATGCAACATGTAATATAATTATGTATAACGAGATAAGTTTTTTGCCTTTCCAATTTTTATATATTATAAAGCCCAAATAATTATTATCAATTTTTCAGCAAAAAACATAAAACCCAAACATAAATAAAATCCAAAATTCGCCCAAATAAAATCCAAAATTTTCAGCAACATGTAATCAATTTTCCGCAGGGCAAACTGCAAAACTTTATCTTTGCCCTCTTTGTCTTCTTATATTAAACATTCCAATAAATAAACCTGCTTAACTACCAACCTCAATGGATTCATCCATCTATAACCAATCAGAATAATAATTTTCAGACAATTTCCATGCATTCTCTAATAACTTCAAAAGTACCACAAAAGCCACACAAAAATCAACTAACCGAATTCATCCACATAAATCACAAAGTAAAGACAAGAGCTAAAACTAGAGCTCTTCCTAGTGATATAAGAGACAGACCTCCAACACAGACCTAATACATAATAATTAAAGCAGAACACTTTCCAAAACGAGAAAGCTATTTTCTAGTCCTTATCCCTTTCTGCTGGTAATAGACTGTCTCTTATACACAATCAAGATGTGTATCAGAGTCAATCCATAAGACAATCCTAAAGTACTTTTCCCCAACCATTTTACAAAATACATCGCGATTCGATCTCCTAATCCAGTTTTCACAAACCCACGAGCGAAAAAGAAAGAAATGACAATCAACCAAATAACTTCGTTGGTAAATGCACTAAAAGCCGTGGTGAAGGCGAGTTCTGAAGTTAATTTGGTTGCCGAGTTAGTCCCAGAAATGCCCAGGCTCCGACTCATTAATGGGCTCAAAATGAGGCCATCAAATACTCGATGCATTAATTAACAGGGGCTTTTGGCTATCCAAAAAGCCCTAATTTTTCAAAAATAAAAACCCAAATAATCTCTGTTTAAATGAATTTTACAATTATTTGTCTAATTATTTTCATCAATTAAGAGAAATTTTTAAACTAATTTGACTCAAAAACTTCACATAAGTTCTCTTTCAAAAATTAAAAAAAAAATAAAAATCAGATACTCTGAAAAAGCCCTAATTTTCGAAAATAAAAAGTCAAATAAGATCAAATAAAACGAATTCTGCAATCATTAAGAGAAAATTTTAAACTAATCTAACCCAAATAATCTATAAACTAATTTAACCTTAATTTTTGACTCACCTAAAAATGGTTGAAGATGCGTTGCCAATTTCGCTATGCCGGTGCCTGATTGAGTCAAAGTGAGACGGAGAAGAACGGACCAATGTGTTGAGAAGAAAGGACGCCGGTGGCGGTGAGTGAGGCGGAGATGGAGAGACTGAGAGACAGATCTGGACGGAGATGTAGAGTGAAACGACGAAACGGACGAAGTTGAAGAAGACAGAAGAAGTTTTAATTTTAAGACTGAAGAAGTTAAGAATTATCATTACATATTTATTCGGTCGGATATAACCAATTACCGAATATCCAATGACCGAATAAAACTTCGGCCGGTTATTCGGTACTTCGGTTATTTCAATTCAGAATCCAATTCCAAACTGTTTTACCCAATATTTGAAATTGGATGTTAATTGGATAATCCGATATCCAATTTACCGAATACCGATATCCAATCTAAAACAGTTCGGTCGGTTTTTTCGATTTATCCGAACTTTGAACACCCCTAGTTCCAGGCATACTTCTCAGGAATTACATAAATTCGGTTTTTGATCTACCTGTAAATTATATGGTCAAAATTAAATCCTATAAAATCTACTTACATCAACTTATATTATAAATTTTATAACATTTAATTTACATCACAAAGTCTATAAATAAGGTCAAAAATCAGATCTATCTAAATCTTTCCCTCCTTCAGAATTCGTTCAGCAGAATGAATAATGTGTTTTATCTAGAAACCAGAATTCCATATACGCTAGAAAACAATGATAACTCTCATTAGTTTTATCTTAGCAGGCTGAAAAACATTTTTACTCCCTAAAGTTTGACCTTGTAATATTTTTAGTCTCTAAAATTTCATAAAAAATAAATTAAAGGTAATTTTTTTGTTGAAATAGAGTTATAGAAATCAAAATTATACTATTTTTCTATCATTTGTACTAATTTCATAAAAATTTGAAAAATAAAATACGTGATTGATTTCTATAAAATTTTAGGGACCAAAAATATCAATGAATCAAACTTAAAAACTAAAACTATTTTTTACCCTTAATAGTATTTAGGTAGGTTTTATGTGTTTTGTACTTGGAGGATGATTTGCGGTGCGGCATTATGAGAACGCCGCGACACTGGAAAGGCAAAACAAAATGCCACCGCCGTATGCCCCGTCTTATTTCACAAACCCAAGGTTTGTAAAATCGGGATCCTACGTAGGATCGTTTTGAAGGTTACAGGATCGGATCGTAGATAGGATCGTAGGATCGTAAGATCCTATCAAAAGGACAAAAATATAATTTTACATATTTATTTTTAAAGCTAATATTCAATAAAAACTTATACAAATAAATATAAAATTTTAATATTCATCATGAAATAAGTTTCTTTAACTAAAATTTATAACATTTGACATTATATATTCGTATTGTAAGTTTCTTTAACTAATGGCACCAACTAGAGTTTATCTATAATAGCGATCCTACCTCTAGGATCGGGATCGATTTTATAAATTTGGATCGTAGAATCGTAGGATCGTAAGGGTAGGATCGGGATTCTAACAACTATGCACAAACCCCAATTCTTAGTCATTCCTACTGAACTATATTGAATGACATCCTTACCGGTTACCACCACGAGTCTCGAATTGTCATGAAATTTTAACCACTTATATCCATATAAAATTTTATGTCGATAAAAAATAACGGTTCGACAATTTTTCATTTAAATTAGAAGACCCATAATTTTGAAAAAAATAAGAGAGTCATTTTATTTATAAAAAAAAAAAAAAAAAAAAATTTACATTCCAAATGACATGTTGACACTTATTGGTTGAGAAACAACTACTAAACATGTCTAATAATTATTCCTGACTAAAATGAAAATTTTCTATATATATATAAGGTAGCTTTTAGTTAAGTTTTATCATATTTTAATTTTTAAATTTATTTTTTATCAGAAAATCTTGCAAAGGTTCTTGGAGACCTGTCAAGGAAATTTTGTTCTTCAAGGAGAGATTAAAAGCATCAATCTTTTCTCTATTTTTTCTTGCTTTCTAGAATTTGCTTTCTCGTTTTCATTTTTTTCTCTTTAATTATTATGTATTAGGTCTGTGTTGGAGGTTGATGTAACTTAACTATATGCCATAAGTACTTGTTTGAATAAAGATCCAATCTTTTTTATATCGTTTATTTATAAGAGTATGTGTTATTGTTCTTAATGCCTTATATGTATATGACTTGTTGTGCAGTCATATCTCGGAATCGTTACTTGAATATTAGTCGAAAATAATACATGTCTTGATTCATTTATGATTAAATCAGGATTTGTTGATCATGAATGAATTATGTGGTCTGTTTAATGGTTTGAAAGAGTACTAACAATTCGGAGTTCCAACATCTTAATGTTATGATTTTATTTGCCTAGATTAATTATGAAAAGAGTTATTCTTCAAAAGTAAATCTAATTAGAATATTTGTTAGATTGACAAAGGCATGTTCGAAAACTTTATCATCTTATATATATATTTTGATTGTTTCTTATTTGATACGAGTCTCACAGTCATATTAGTTAGATGATATCAATTCCCTAACATCTTTAGTTCTTATTTTCTTCTTGTTATTATGCTTTGCTTATTTAGTTGATGTAGTTTTTTAACTTAGTTTAGTTATTCAATCTCCTTGTTTCGATTTCTCATATAACACTATAATTTTGTTATAATTAACTGTAAATTCTTTCACTCTTCCTTGTGGAAATAATACTCTAATAGCAAAATATAACTTAGGCGGTAAGATGCTTCCTTTATGGTCTATTAATCATGAATTCGAGTATTCAATAAGGGTAAGAGGATGGTAGATTTTTATTTTTGTAAAAAAAAAAAAGAAAGAAAGAAAAAAAAACTATCACTCTATTACTTGTTCAATTAGTGCACTTGCTAGTATGTTTAAAATACATTAAACAACATTTTCTAAATAACAATAGAACTAGGAAAATAACCAACCACATCAATATTTTTGTGTTTCTAAACCAAAACCAGGAATAAATATTTTTGTGTTTCTAAACACACATTCAATATGAATTGATTTTGATTACTTGGGTTATTTTTGTTATGCAATTTTGATTACCTGGGTTATTTTTGTGATATCTTATTTATGGCCATATTTGTTTACATGATACTGAAGTTGATTTTGCGATTTGATTTCATTATGTATTTCTCTTAGAACAATGCGATTTATTTGATTAGTTTAGTTGGTAGTATTATGCAAGCCTGTAAACCTGTTAAATAGATATGTCATTCTCAGAAAAGGAAAAAAGACATTTCAACCCATTATTTTGTGTGCCTCAATTTGGTCTCTTATTTACTAAGACAATTTAATTTAGTCCTTCGTGTTTTAAAATATTGACCAATGTAAGATTTTTGATAAAAAAAAAGTTGGACAATGACAAAAAAATGAAACACTAAAATGATCTTTTTTTCCTCTAAAAAATGGCATTAAACATCTATATTATATATACAAAGTGAGAGACTAACTTTTGATATCTATTACTTTATAAATTTTTTATTTTATCTTTTATTAACATTAATAATATCATTTTTCATCACCACTAATAACTATTTTATATAACGTCTTCCTTTTTTTATTTCTTTTAAATCAGTGTATTTGCCTTCTCCACTAGTATACTACAAATAGGCATTATCCTTTGCCAAAAGTTTGGTAATTCGATAGTCTTTGGTCGTCTCCTCGCGTGCCTCTAGGGTAATTTCGTCTAGATTGTGTAATTATACAGACTGTTAAGTCTTATTTTGCTCCATTAATCGCCTATTGATTTTACGACTCTCACTCTCTAAAACTTTCACTTTCTCTCTCTTCCTCCTCTTTCTTCATCATTGGAACTTCTCTGCTTTCTCTATCAAAACCCTCAATTTTCTCCCTCCAATAATCCCTTCACCCACCACAACCAAATACACTACAATTGCGTACGAAATGTTGCCCATGATTTTATATGAAGACTCTCATCCTCTCTGTTTTAGATATCCCCAAAATGGTTTGCTTTCATTTTTTTTAAAATTTTCTTTTATTTCTTATTTATGTTATTTTTCGTTGCAGTAACTGGTTATTTAGACTCCCATACCCTGAGTAAGAAGTTATACTCTTCAAAGGGACAACAAAATAAACAAGAAAATCTCTTCAATAGGGTTCGTGGCTAAATTTTGTCGTTGTTGATTATATTTTGCTTGGTTGTAATTTTTTGTCCCTTTTTTTATTTATCTCATAACTGATGGTTATATTATTTTTGTTATTAGTTGAGGAATTCTTAACTCCCTTGTACACAACAATGACAAACAATGTCAATGGCCGTGTAGTTAAAAGAGCAAAGATGGAAAAGGAAGAACAATAAGTAGGAGTATTATTTCCCTTTGACTATATAATCCTATCCTCCTATGAAGGCCTGCTGGCCATCTATTTTTTTTTCTAGCACAAGTGCTACGGAATGGTGTACTTTTTAGCTGCTTTTGTTCCTCTTTACTTTTTGTGCTGAAGTATGAGGGAAAAGGACTAGAAGTGCATTGTTATGGGTGATAATGATAACTACAGCTGTTGTTTGTGCTCTGGTGCTTAGAATTTAACACGGTCAGTTGTGGTTGAGGTTCTTATTGATTTTCCTTATTCTCCCTTTGTTTGCATTGAAGTATAAATTGCATGTTTGTTGATTTTATTCGATATGAATTTAACTCAGAAGCTACATATAAGGATGTATTTTAGAAGATAGCTTAAAAAGCTCATCGGAGATAATGCGATTGAAACCTGAGGATACTTTGTAGGGTAAACTAATTGAACCAGCTAAAATTCAAACAAACTGTTTCCTAAGTTTATTTAAAGAAAAACATTTCTCCAATTTACTTATAAATTTACTTTTCTTTTGATTGTACTGCTTTATACTTATTACCCCTCTATTGAATCTGGATCCTTCTTTCAATACATGTCAATGGCTTTCAGAATACTGTCAGGGTAAGAGTATTTTTTCCCTTCGGTCTGCCTAAGTTTAACAATAAAAAAATTTATTGCGTCCTGCCTTCTGACACTCGATTGGAATAAGCCAACATAGCTTCAATTGCAAAAATATATTTACTTTCAACAGTTAAAGCTCAACTCAATCAAATTTTAATTATTTCTAAGTAAAATTCAAGATTCTTGCGTGTTTCAATCAGTTCACTTCTTGCAGGGTCTGACCTTCAGTGTGATCTTGATGGGTAGCTAATATTGGTAGTAACTTATTACAGTAATTCATCATGCTACTTTCAGATTTCTTTCCATTTAACATTGTGTTTTTATATATATGAATCTTTCTTGAAAAAGGCAGATGCATCTGAGATACCAAAATGGCCATCATTTGGAAGTGACAGTTGTGGAGAAATTCTGTAGGTAAATCTTACTTACCTCTCTTTGTCAAGCTTTCCTTAACCTGTCTCTTAACACATCTAGATTTGTGTTAATTATATTTACCTCCCTTGAGGTTTGGCCATATTACGGATCGAACCCTGTGGTTTGACAAAATTACAAATCCCCCCTCCTCACTAACTTCCGTTAACGAAAGCTATGAAAATACTAAATTATTCCTATCAAATATTACTTGATTAATCCACGAATTTTTCTGAAATCAACAATAGTCCTTAAACATTTTTCTTTGTTAATTTAGTCCGAAACTGATTTCTCCACAACAAAACACCATCTCCTCCACCTCTATCTCTACCTCTATCTTATTCCTCACAAACCCTAAGCATTCACCTTTATTTCCAAACACCAAAAATTTATATCATCAATCAATTTCCAATAGCCATTATACAAATTTCCAAAAAAAAAAAAAAAATCAAATTTGTATTGCCATGGTAACGGCTGAGCCCATTCTCGGCGCCTTTCACCGCTTATATTTTTGCTTCAAATATTTCTTCCTTACCTCATCTCCCTCTTTGATTGTTGTCACACAACTCCAGATTTAAAGCCATCTCTCTCCCCCAAGATAAAGCTAATTCCTTCTCTGTTGCACGACCTCCCAACCTTAATCCATTGTATTTAAAAAACACACAATCACATAGCTACAAAACACAGACATGTATATGGGTAAATCCAAACCCACACAAGTAAGCTTCAACACATACGCAACCACCAAGGAGCATAACTTGAATTTAATTTATAAGGATTTTGAGAGCCCATAAGAAAGGGATTCAATTGGTAGCTTAGGATTTAATTTTGATTGTGTAAATACCAAGATTTAAATTGATTTATTCAGGAATAGCTGTGATTTACTTCATAGGTTTTTTTATTTATATTTTATTTTTTGGTGTGCATCTTTCTGAATCTAATATGGAAAAGTTGGAATAGGATTGCTTGAGTTTATAGTGGAGTTGGTTGTTCGGAGGGAATTTTAGAAACTTTCATTTAGTGGTTGGAGGGGAGGAAGAGATAGAGAAGGGGGGGAAAGGGAGTTGAAGTGGAATAGGAGAGGAGTTTGGGTTTGGTTTGAATTGGTTAGAGAGGGGTGGGAGGAGGAGAGATCTGGTGGTGGGAGGGGAAGGGGGAGGAGGAGGAAGAGGAAGAGAACGGCTGGGGAAGGTGAGGGAGTTTGAGTTTTAGTTGGGTTTGGGTTTGGGGATGGGTCTGGTATAGGCTTGGGGCTAGGGAATGGAGGGGAAGGATTTGGATTTGGATTTGGATTTGGATTTGGATTTGGATTTGGATTTGGATTTGGGTTTGGGTTTGGGTTTGGGTTTGGGTTTGGGTTTGGATTCGAGTTTGGGTTTGTTTAGGATTGGGTTTGAAGAAATAAATAAAATTTAAAAGTGATAAAAAAATAAGAATATAGAAGGGTATTTTGGAAATAAAAAAAATATTTTTTTACTGATGTCAGTATTTCGTAACAGTAATTGTAGTACGGCAAGGAGGTATCCGTTAAATGTTCGGTCATTCAAAGGGGATGACTGTAATTTTGTCAAACTACGGGGATCGATCCGTAATATGGTCAAACCTCAAAGGAGGTAAATGTAATTAACCCTTTTATTTTTGACTTTTCATACCTTATGTGACTGTTTATATTTGTTTTCTTGTCCTGGATGCAGTACTTACTATATGTTGATCCATACAAATACATCAAGAAGATAAAATTATTTTAATTTTTTTTCTCCTTTTGAAATAATCCCTTCCTTAATTTTCCTTAAACCTTTATTTAGCATTTTTAAGAAAAAAATAATAAATTGTATGCTAATATCTTATCTGATGGAATTTCTATTCCTTGCAGTTTTGGCTCTTTCCAATTTTTTTATTAACAGGTATAAAGCCAAGTTGTTTGCATATTATTTACTTCACTCGAATCTCCTCAAGGATTAATTTTGCTGATGATTGCCTGGGCTTTGTACGTCTTCTTTTTTTTCTACTGCTGGACATATTTTTCCTTCTTTTTTTTTTTTTTTTTCTTTTTTCATCTTTGTATGTAGTTATTTGACAAATAACTCTTGTAGTTTAAAATGTTATTATTATACTTGATATCATGTTATTCATTAATCATTTTATGATTTTCTTTAAGGCAGCAAAGCAACGATCAGTAATCAACAACAAGGTTTATATTGTCTTATCTGATCAAATGACAATGCAAAAGCTGTGTATACTTAGCTTTCTTATATTATTATTTTACTGTGAACAATGTTCTTATTTATTAAATATAGTTTTAGAAAGTTATGGTAGATCATGTTCTGTAGCAAACTAGAGTTCAATGTGAAACATATGTATCTTAACTCTTGATTTTTTTTAGCGATAAATTTTCAAGATTATATTCATGAAGTTCTTTGCATCATTACAAATTTATAGTTTGAAACCTTTTCCTTATGTACCTGTCTGATTGAGTTTTAAATACAACATTCCATTTTAGGATCCATTATTATTTACCAGAAAGGGTAATATTGCAAGTCATGTCTTTAACAGATAAACTTTCCTGAAGAAGTGTTCTCAGTCAACCAACCAACAACTGGATCCAAAGGTAACTTCAAAAATATTCTGTATCTTGTTATTAATTGGTAATTTATTGTGGTGGTTGTTATTGATTTCAATATCTATCTTTAGGAACTTATCTCAGTAGTCGCTATGTGATTGGATAGGTTTTTGGTTCATTTACTAGATTGACTGCAAACATTTTGCATAATCATCGAACTTTTCGTTTTTACAAAGTTGATCGTTTTATTGCTCTCAACCTCTAATTTTTGGGGATGAGAAGTTTTCCTATTTGTTGGTTCAAACAAATTCCCAATTTTTAGATTCTCAAGGTTTCTTAGATCATTTGGAGCGAGATTTGATGAAAGCAATAACAGTATGCTTGATAAGCTAATGGCGTGTGAGATTTGACTGATTGTATTTTCTGGATATGTTCAACATAGTTTAGCTTATATCTAAGTATGCTATTACAGAATACCATGAAGAGTGCCTATGACTTGATGATTTGAAAAAGTTATAAAATAGGAAGTTTAATTTTATAACATTGTTACAAGTTATTTACAAAAGGTGTATAATTTGGTTGTCACTGTATGATTTATTTATGGATATTCTATACTTCCTAGATTCAAATTTTTACTACACAAACTAAAATTTTGTTGTCTATCATGTAGCATTTCAATACAAATTGTAAACTGTATAAGACAGCATTATAATTTAAGCAGTATTCGATTGCTAAATAAAGAAGTTAAAGAATGGCCTATCATTTACGTATTGACAGGGAAAATGGTGGGATTCATCTGGATGGTGGCACTACTTATTCTTTCTCAAGTAACTGCATCCTGGTACTTGATTTTTTGTCCCAACTAGCTAAGTAGTTTTGGTCATGCAGAAAAATTCCATCGAGCTAATCAGCACATGAAACACATTGTTGATGTAGTTATCTTTTTTCACCTCTATTACATAGTGATAGAGATGTTAATAAAGAAATATAGAGTAATGTGTGTGAGAGAGAGATTTGAACATTTTAAAATGTAATCAATGAATAAAAGAAATTTCTTTTTAACTGCCTATTGTTTTCTCTATGTTTGCAGGTAGTGATCTTATTTTGTATACTTGGATGGATAATCAATCTTGATGGTCAAAGCAATCTTGGCTGATTATTTGCCTTTTATTGAAGATTTTTTAATTTTTGTTGTAATTTATACTACATCCATTCTTATCAATATTACCAAACTTATAATCATATTTTACTCAATAATATTGGGCATTTATATTTGTTCATTTTTGGAACTACGCGTCCTAGTCTTTTCTTATATTGAAGATTTTGGACTATGTTCAACCTTTGAAACAGTCAACATTGATCGCTTTGGCTACCATATTATAGACAATATTTGTTTCCAGAGTATGAGAAATGAGAAAATGCATTTCTATTGTGCCTTTCTCTAAATTATGCTAATAGATATAAGCACGTTCAATAAGAAGTAATTACAGTATAAAGTGCTAATAGACCAATAAGTGTGACAGTTAAGGGTGTGTATCGGTTAATTGATTGATTAATCAATTAATAAAATTGATCGAAATTATAATAGGGTTCTAAAATTTTTAACTAATTTTGATTTTACATTTAATTCGGTAGAAAATTTGGTTAACCAAATTCGAAGTTGGTACTTGATTTTAAATTCGATTAATTAAATTTAACTCAAGTTAGTTAGACTCTAAACATTGGGTCAAAATCTTGTACAAAAACCTATTTTTCAAGTAAAATTTTTTTAATTTTATTTTATTTTTGCCACGTAATTTGATATGTTGTGTGAATTTTTATTGATAAATAATTCAGAAAAATAAGTACAAAAAACTATATCATGTAACTTAATTGAAAAATGAGCAATATAATAACGTACAATACTATAATATCATGTATCTTGCAAGTATTAATAAAATACGTATCGCAAAACTATTTAATGTGGTTTATGAATACTAGTTTAATAATATAAGTATGCCAATTAATGTATAAGAATATAATAATTGTATTAATTAAATTAAAAATAAAGCTTATTATAATAATTATCAATAAATATATTTTTAGTCAAATAACTAAATTTATAATTTTAGTGATGTACTATTTATATATCAAAATATTTTACCAAAATTTTATATTTAATTATTTAATTCGTTGATAGAATAATCGAATTCAAAAGAGTTCTCTACTATTTTTGAGTTAATTAACCATATTCATGAATTCGGTTAATCAATTTCTGACCAAATTCAAAATTACCTGAATTTATTAATTGAATAAAATTCAAAATTAATTATAAATTTGATTAATCAAATACTTGCTAACCTTAGAATCATAAACAATCAGTGGGACTTAGTTGACGACTGCAATTATACAATTGAGTTGGAAGTGGGGTGGTGGTGGAATGGATACATCTTCTTCTACTTTTTCGTGTTTGGTACAAGAACTCTATCTAAATTTTTTCGTACACCTTCACTCTCGGGCTCTTGCTTTGGGATCTATCATTATTATATTTATTATTACATACACAACTAAGTATGTGTGCATGTGTGAGTGATTCAGGGCAACGATTGAGCCAATAATTACCAATTTGAGAGTAATACATACTTTTTTGATTGTGTACTAGTACTCTTTATAATATCTTTCCGGAAAAGGTTCTGTATATGTTTTTTTTTTTTTATAATTACTGGCGATAGAGTTGAACTGTCTTGTTACCAACTTTTCCTTTTCTTATGGTGCTGGATTAAATTTCAAAATCAAATGTTATTAGCAATGGTCAAATTTTTTTTTGGGATTTCTTTTTGGATAGATATGTTTCTTCTATATGCATATGAATTTCTTAGTTCAATTATTTTCTAAATTTCAATATGAGTTGTAAATTGTGGACACGGGTCACATGACTATGGTAATTGATAAGATGAGGGCTTTCTAATTTTGCAGTGAAATTGCAATTGAAGAAGACAGAGTTTGATTATTTGTATGGATGTTATGTATCTAGGTCATATTTCCAGCTAGAAAAACCTATTATCCAACTCTCTATGAAATTGCCTTCAAATTCAGAAGAAAAATCATTCTCGATCAGAGGAAATTTCTTTGGCGTTCCCCGACATAAAGGAAGCAAGCTGCACCCCGTGAAGTGCAGTAGAGATGCTGCAAAAGTCAATAAAAAAGGTGGACCAGGTTGCATTGAAGTGACACACCCAATGGGAAATGGACGCGTGGTTCATTGTAGCAAAAATTAATGACCGGCTAAAGCTATATCTGCCGGTAAGTTGTCTTTTTTATGCTTAAAAATGGATAAATGATGCGTTTCAAATTTAGTTTTACAATTTATAATTACCTACTTATAACTAATTAAATAATGCATCGTAAGTATACAAGGTTAAATAGTTGTAAGGGAAAGTAAGGGTTTATCCCACAAAGATTGATTGACAACTACCAATTATTTGGTCCAGATACTATTTGAGGGTTGATTTAAAAGGGATATAGGTTTAAAACTAAGATATAAAACCTATCTATAACGACTATGAATAAAAAGAGGATTAGGGGCTTAATTTAGGCAATTTTCTAGGTTTTAGTTAATTAATCCAATCAAATGCTTTCATGAGCCAAATTAGATGTTGATTCCCAATATTTACCTAATATTGATCCCTCAGCACTGGAACAAGGCGAATTTGATTATTTAACATATAGAATTCCAAACGACTAAACAAGTGAATTAGACCGTCAATACCAAATTCTATCCCTAGTCCATATACTAACTTAGGTCTTTAATGGAGTTTCTAACTCCCATATCTCCTCAATTAACCAATATAAGGAAGTAGCAAATTCCCCTAATTACATTTATAGTTCATTAATATTGTCCAATTAGTTCATTTAACTATTTAGTCAACCAACTAACCTTTTGTTGGTCCAAAACAACCTAAGAGGTGGGGTGATTTAGGTTGTTAATGTGCAAATGAAGCACAAATAAATTTTTTTACACACACAAGTAATTTGATAGCAATATAATCAATTAAGAATTCAAAATGAACAAAATAAATAAATAGAGAGAGATTATTCAAATGACACTCTCAAGCTAGCAAGTTTGGAGTAGTAGTTCACTAAAGTGCTTTTTCAAATTTGGTGAGTCAATAATCCAAGTTGTACACAAAGTAGGATCATCCTTGTTCAAACTACTTCTCTATAGTTGAGCTTAGGATTTTACACTCAACCTTCCTTTTGTACAATAATTATCACTCCACTCAATGCTCTTGAATAGCACTCACAAATACACACTCTTTTCCACTAATACAACACTTCTAAAGTGCTAATTTGTACTCAAATTACTTTTTATTTGCTTGTATTCAATGTAGAAGTTATTGTTCATAAATTCAGGTTGGTTGGTATTTATAGATGTGGTAAATGAGCTTTCAACCACCTTCCAACAGCTAAGTAATTAATGCTGAAAACTAGCCGTTATAGGTTTCGGACGTCAGATAACTCTTTATTGCGCTCGACAATGTTCGAACATTTGAAACACGTAACAATATTCCGTTGAGATCTTCTTTCGGATGGTCGAGGTTGCGTCCATTCCTTCATCCAAAACTGATTGTTTGTCAAGTTGGATCTTCGGACAGTGCAGTGCGTCCGGAAGGATTGAAGCCTTACACTGATTGATCTTCCTTCGGAAGAACAGGTGTGTTCAGTAAAGTTTCTTTCGGACGATACTGAGCGTCCGTTGTCAACTGTCTCATATTCATTGCACTCTGTCTAACCATTTAAACGGTGCTTTGCGTCTGAGATAATTTGTTCGGATGAATTCCTGCATCTGAGAGAATAGGTCTCGTTCGGACACTTCTCTGGGCCTGAAGCTCCTTCCGGACGATACATAGCATCCATGTTAAGTGAAGTTCTATAAAACTCCTATTGGTCCCAAAAGCAACCTAAGAGGGGGGGTGAATTAGGTTATCTCTAAAGACAAACCTTTTTTAAGTGCTTAATAGAAATTCAAACTTTATGCAACAAATGAATACTTAAGCACAAATGAATATAATAGATATTCAAGACACAACAGTTTAAGCTTAAAGAACAAATAAGAATGAGATAAAGAATATCAAACCAAACTCCCAAGCTTCTCAAGCTTGGAATACATGCACTAGTAGTGCCTCTTCAAAGAAGGTGAGGCAATAACCTTCTTGTACACAAAGTAGGCTCACCCTTGCACCAACTAAGTTCCTCTAGTTGAGCCAAAGGGTTTTACACAACAACCTCACTTTTGTACACTTGTTATCCCTCCACTCTTACACTTGAAGATCACTCACTAGTCTATTCTTGCTCACACTAATTCCCACTAGTTGAGCCAAGAAAGCTAGACTTCTCAAACCAATACAACCCACAATATGTTAGCCTATTTCTCCTCAAATAGCTCTTACAAGTGTTTGTATTGAATGTAGTCTCTTATCCTACTTAATTCAGACCTTGGGGTATTTATAGTTGCCAAATATCTGCTTTCAACAACTTCCCAACGGCTATTTTCTGTCTACTGGAAAACTAGCCGTTGGACCTTTCGTGACGGCCGATGCCAGCAAGAGTGCGTCCGAACAGACTAGCCGTTGGACCTTTCGGACGGCCGCTGCTGAACCCTGCGTCCGACACTGCGTCCGTTCTTTGAGGGTGTTCGTTCGGACGTCCGAGGATGCGTCCGAACATGCGTCCGATAGAAGCGAAGTCTTCTGGAAATTTATCGGACGCTGTTCTTCGTCCGAGGAGTCTTATGGAAATTTATCGGACGCTGTTCTTCGTCCGAGGCTTGCTTCAAATTCTTTGTGTCGGACGATTACCATCGTCCGAAGCTCTGTGTGGTTGTTTTGTTCGGACGATCATTTGCGTCCGAACCTCCCTGTTTTTCTGCACACTTGTCTTTAAACCATTAGCATGATTTTGGTCATCATCAAAACATGATTAACATAACTGAGGTTCTTCAACTCCATCACAGTTTAATTGTAAACTATTAGATTGGATTTGTCATCATTAAAACCAAGATTGTAGGTCAACAATCTTCCCCTTTTTGATGATGACCAACTCATAGAGCAATACAAGCAACATATCTCAATCAAGCAACATAGCTTAATCAAACAACCACATTTGTTCCCCTTTTGGCATCATCAAAACAAAACAAGAGAAAACTCCCCCTGAGATGAGGCTCCTCCTTAATCAAACAACCAAGAAGCAATTGCACCCAATAAAGCATGTAAATCAAGTTGAACACCAATATCAAAGCAACTTTAATGAAGCAAAATAACTAATTATCAAAGCAATACAAAATAGCAAAATAACATATGTCAAATCAACACAAAAAAGTCAACTAAGAACTAGAATCTAAGTCGTTCTTCTTTTTTGATCGTTGCTCTCATTTTCGCTTTTTAGTTGGCAAATCCTCAACTGTGGCTTCACTATCTTATGCACTGGCTTATTGAGCATCATGACACTGCATGATATAGTTAAATGTATCGTCAACATCTTCATCATCATCAGCTTTAGTTGGCAAATCTTCAACTGTGGCTTCACTATATTATGCGCTGGCTCCCTATTGAGCATCATGACACTGCATGATATAGTTAAATGTATCATCAACATCTTCATCATCATCAGCTTCGGCATGTTGGGCAGCAGTATCTTCAGGATTTGGCTCACTAGCTGAATCTTCTTGTGCTTCCTGCTCAGGGTATGAATGCTTTGCATCCTTGTTTTCTTCATCATCACTTTCAGAGGAGGATTCAAAGGTGTACTACGACTAAATGTTGGCGAACTGTACTTGGGTTGAAGCAGACATACCCAAGCTCAAAGCCTGTTGAAGGATTGTTTGTTTGGTTTCCAACTTCTTTAATTTCCTAAAAGTTCGACATTGAAATTTGGCCATTTGGTTGCCGAGATTGATGACAAGGTCGCACAATTGTGAAAGAGATGGTTTGGAAGTGGATGCTTGTGAAGGATGGGTCAGTTGAGGAGTGGATGAAGAGGGTTGGGTAGGAATTGGGTAAGGGAATACATGTCTAGAACTTGAGGCATGATCTGTTGACTTTTCTAATTCATCATTCAGCTTTGGTGAGCCATTTTTGATTAAAAAGATGCAAACCTTTTCTTTCAATATAAGCGTTATTAAAATATGAGGGATATTATTTTTTTCTAGTAAATAAAATATCAAAATGATCAAAAATTTTAGTTAAGAACTTTTCAAATGGGATGTTCTGCCTAATGTCAGTCAAGAACAACTCCCATAAGGAGCAAAACAAATATCCAAAATCAAGTTTTATGCCTTTAAAAATGAAATAAAACAAATAAAGTTACATTTTTTCTGACTTTGTACAATATTCGTCAGTTGGTAAAAGCAAATTTGTTACCAACGTATACAAAATTGTGAGTTCAGGACTTAGTAATGTAGTTTTGGCTTTCGAGGTCTGTTTAAAATCAATGTAAAAATTTGTTTGACTTTCTCGATATCAAATCGAGTGCCAATAGCAAGCCATTTATCCAGAGAAAAGAAATATGAAAATTCATCAAGATTATCAACATCACATTCAAAAATTGAGTTAATGATGTAGATATTGGAATTAAACTCAATATTAATTTGGTTCACTTGTGAAACTAAGGTTCTAATGGTTGAACTTTTCGAAGATTCCCTATCAATTATAAAACCATATCATGATAAACAGGTAAATCAATGTGAACCAAATGCCCCCATTTTTGTTTTTCAAAACACTCCTTAATAGAAGATAAATTTAGCTCATCAAACATGCCTTGAGAAATTGGACATTGCACTATAATTGATTTACTCAAGAGAAATGTATACCTTTTAGATGCTTTTGTATCAATGAATTTGAGTAGAGTTGGGTTTGAAGAGGGTGGAGCACTTGTTGATGTTTGACCTTGTGCTAGCGTTTTTCCCTTCGATTTCTTCCCACGAGTGCTCATTAAAGATCCTCTACGAGATCTAACCATTTTGAATGCAAAAGAGGGATGAGAGAGTTTGGAATGAAAGATAAGTGATCTCAAAAATTGCGGTGAAGGAGGTATTATAATGTTAATACTTTTGACCAAGTTGAAAATTTGCGAAGTTACCCTAACAACACACCTACTAACACATAGTAGGTAGTGTAGTTTAGTTTAACCTCCTAGTAGGATAGAATAGTCTTGTCAAAACCCTCTTTTTCTTTTCACTTTCAAACTTAATCTTAGCTTAATCCTAGTTGTAAAACTTAATCTTTTAGTTTCAATTTATTGGGATTTCATTTCTCTTCAATTTGATATCTATTTTACTTACTTTTAATCTATTTTTCATGCATTTTCATTTTAGTCAAGTTTAAACTAGTTTCTTAGTAATAGTGTAAATCCTAATCCTAGTGGTTATTCTTACATTTAATCTTGTGTTTTCTTCATTTATAAGTTTTAATTAGTTGTGGGTTTACATTTGATCTTATTTTCTTAGCTTAATCATTAACCTAGATTCATAGATCTTGCATTTAAACTTCTTTCCCAAAATAGTAAAAATCAAGAACAACCATAGGCTCTAGTGTAGGATTTTTCATTTATAGTAAATTTCTTCATATCCCCAGCCTTATTTCTCCAATCATTAGTTAGTTTCTTTTAAATGCTTTCTTAGATTAGCTTTTAGAATAGTTTACATTATTATCACATTTAATACTCTTTCTTCTATAGTTAGTAGCATTGCAAATTATCCTTTGGAGGTAGAAAGTTAGACTAGTGTAGTTTAATTGTTTGCTTGCTTTATTGAGACTTGTTCCTTAATTACTATTTAAAATTGCTTATTTAGCTATGCATTTTTAATTGCTCCTAGCCTAGGACCCTAGCATAGCATTTAATTGCCAAACACCTTACTTTACAATTTCACTTGCACTTTATGTCTTGTTTTAGTATAATGTGCCTTTTTGTTATTTAGTTATGCTCATTATTTGCTTAGCTTGCTTAGTGTAGTATTTATCACCTCTTTAATTTATCTTAGTCATTAATTGATGTTGCACTTTTAAATTGCTTCAGTAGAGTAGAAATTTCCTTATAATTTGTCTAACTAGTTAAAGACTCGAGTAGACTAGTAGTGGCTACCAATTAATCCTGTGGGAACTATACCCACTAACCACTACCTACAAACTTACCTCGTATACTTGCAAATGTATGGGTGTTGGTTAGGTAGAGTAGGTTAATCTATCACTTGTTCTTGTATCAAGTTACCTAACCTTTATCCATCGAACAAGCTTTTGGTACCGTTGTTGGGGACTTGTTTTGCAATGGTGATGTTAGATCCTAGCGAGTTTACTAGGTTAGACACTTTACTTTCTTAATTAGTACTTTTAGTTAGGATTAGAAGTAATTGCATTTTATTTTACATATTTCTTGTTTTTAGGTGTTGTCATTGTACTTGACTTTTGCTCTTGTTGTGTAGTTTATGGTCCATCATGGGACACGTTCATCAATACGATCCTTAAGACTTGATTGGGAGATTAAACGAACAATATCCCAACTTCGAAGGGAGCAAGCACAACAAGAAGGCACTAGTACAATGGTAAATCCTCCATTACATGATCGAGATTTCAATGAGAATCTGATTAGGCATGATGATCAAGAAGAAGTGGTGAGTAACTATGGAAATGGACATGGCAATGGTAATGGTTTGAATGGAGAATTTGGTAATCATGGGAATGGTGGAAATGCTAATGGTCAACCCCTTAGAGATTATGCGACACCAAATTTTGAAGGGGCTAATTCAAGCATCACCTGAATACCCGTGCAAGCCAACAACTTTGAAATTAAACCTGCCTTCATACAAATGCTCCAAGCTCACACCATGTTTGGGAGAGGTCCAAATGAAGACCCGTATATGCATTTGATAAATTTTGAAGAGGTCATAGACACTTTCAAGCATAATAGAGTGCACCTAGATTGTGTGAGAATGCGGGCTTTCCCATTTTCATTAAGAGATAGGGTAAAATGGTGCTTCCAATCTTTTGAACAAGGGACCTTTACCTCTTGGAATCAATTGGGCCAAGAGTTTCTAGCAAGACACTTCCCACCATCGAGAACCGCTATGCTTCGGAATAGGATTACATCTAGCTTTAAGCAAGATGTGGGAGAAAGGTTTAGTGAATCATGGGAGCATTTTAAAGAGCTATTAAGGAAGTGTCAGCACCATGCTACACCATTGCGGCTTCAAATTCAAACCTTCTGCAATGGTTTAGATCTGGGAACGAGGTCCATTGTTGATGCTTCCACCGGGGGGGTCATTATCCTTTAAGACACCGGAAGAAACTCAACCTTTATTGAATTGCATAGCCTCAAACTACTATTATCATGGTCCAATTGCTCAAGTTGGTGCACAACCACATCAAGCCCAAGCTCAACCAAGCTCAACAAGGAGGTATTCTGAATTTGAATCAAAATAATGTGGCGGTAGCTCAACAAAGTCTAATGATGAATACAATGGCCAATTTGACAAGAGTGATGGAACAATTTGGTAAAACAAATTCGGTGAATTTTGTGTCTTCGGGGCCTATAGGATCTCTTTCTTGTGATTTTTGCAGTGGCAACCATTTTAATGGACGATGTGAAGCTTCCATGGAATAATCAAATGAGCAAGCACAATATAATTCAAATCAACCATCAAGCTCAAAAACCCTCCTGGAGTCTATGGAAACACCTATAACCCTTCTTAGAGAAACCATCCTAATTTTTCATGGAGTAATAATGCTTCTAGCCCAAATTTCCCAAAACAAAACTTCTCCAATCATGCTTCATCATCCTGAACCTATCAATCACCTCACCAAAGAAATGCTCAATCTTATGAACGCCAACCACCAAGACCTCCGATCCAATCTCCAAACTATCCCTCCCATGCCTAGAATGACCATTCACAAGAGGATTGAGAAGAGAAGTGCAAGCTTTGAAGAGGGAGAATGAGATTTTGAGAGAAAACCAAAGGAGAGAAAGTGAGAGCTTGAGGGAGAAAACAAATGGAGATGGAGAATTTGAGGGCCATTACACGAAACTTGGAGATAAAATTAGCTTAATTGGCTCATCAAACAGTGAGAGACTGGTGGGTGCTTTACCTAGTGACATCATTCCTGCTAATCCGAGGGACAATCCTGGAATGGAACAAGTGCAATCAGTAATCCTTAGGAGTGGTAAAGCTTTGGAAGATAAAGTGGTTGTGAGCTCCAACTCAAATGAGGCAAAAGGTAAAAAATGTATGGATAAGGGGATGAAAAAGGAGGAGTCTTGTAAGGGCATGGTGGGAAAAAGTGAAATACCTAATAAGTTCCTTACACAGGAAAATGAAGGCAAGGATCCCGCGGCATCATTGACCAAACAGGCTAGAGTTCCATTTTCGCAAAGGATGAAAGAGGATGAAAAGACAAGCAAACTTGAGAGGTTCCTAGAAATTTTCAAGAAGATTGAGATAAACATCCTTTTCACCGAGGCATTGGAGAATATGCCTAGCTACGCCAAATTTATGAAACGAATCATAACAAGTAAAAGAAAGTTGATGGGAGATGGGATATTGTGTTTGAATGACGGGTGTAGTGCCATAATCCAAAAGAACCTCTCTCCCAAGGTGAAGGATCCTGGTCATCTCTATTTTTGATTCCTTGTGAGATCGGAAAGGCAACTTTTAATAGAGCTCTATGTGATCTTGAAGCTTCAATCAACCTAATGCCTCACACATACATTCAAAAGGTCGAGTAGAGGTTGTATGAAACCAGCAAATGTGACACTCGAATTAGCGGACCAAAGCATAAGAAAACCAATGGGGATTGTGGAAGATGAGATAGTCAAAGTGGGCCAAGTGTTCCTTTCTGCTGACTTTATAGTGCTAGACATAGAGGAAGATGCGGTGACTCCATTGATCTTGGGACGACCGTTCTTGGCTACCGAGAGAGATATCATTGATGTTCAAGAAGTGAAATTGCAATTTAGAGTCAACATGGACATTGTTTCATTCAATGTTTTCGATTCATTAAAATACCCTTCAATTCATAATGATGTAATGAGAATGTACTTGATTGATAATTTAGTTGATGATTTTTGCAGGGAAACATTCAAAGAGAAACCCATGGACTCGACATGCTTACAAGCTGATGACATGACATGGAAATTGGTAAAGACCAACAAGAAGTCATGGATGATGGTGATCAAAACTTGAGTAAGAAAGTGAGAGAGTGAGAGAAAAAATTCCAAGGAGTATAGTTAAAGAGGGGTCTCCGACCAACGAACCCCCAAGGTTGAATTCAAGTTAGTCCTTTCACATATTAAATATGTTTTTCTTGGTAGTAATGAGTATTCTCCTATTATTGTGAGCTCTTTGCTTTCTTGTGTTGAATTGGAAAAATTGGTTGTTGTGTTGAAAAAGCATTGTCAGGCTATTGCTTGGAGCATTGACGACATTACGGGGATAAGCCCAATCTTTTGTATGCACAAAATCTCCTTAATTATGACTTCAAACCATGTAGACAACCTCAAGTAGGTTAGACGCAACCTTAAAAAGAGTTAGAAGGGAGGCTCTTAATTTTTTAGACGCACGTATCATATACCCCATAAGTGATAGTGACTGGGTAAGCTCGAGACAAGTGGTACCAAAGGAAAGGGGGAATGACGATAGTAGTGAATGAGAATAATGAGCTGATCCCTTCTAGGATAGTGACCAGGTGGTGAATATGCATACACTTTAGAAAGCTTAACGAAGCCACTAGGAAAGATCATTTTCCCTTGCCACTCATTGATCAAATGCTTGAGAGGCTTTTGGGATATGCTTTCTATTGCTTTCTAGAAGGTTATTCGGGTTATTTCCAAATAGTTATAGCTCAGAAGACCAAGAAAAGATCACCTTTACTTGTTCTTATAGAACCTTTGCTTACCGGAGGATCCCTTTGGGTTGTGTAATGCTCCGAGCACGTTCCAACGATACATGTTTGCCATTTCCACGACATGATTGAAAAGTTCATTGAAGTTTTCATGGATGATTTTAGTGTTTCTAGTGATTCCTTTGATTCTTCTTGCAAAATCTTTCTTGTGTGCTTAAAAGATGTGAAGAAACCAACTTGGCTTTGAATTGGGAGAAATATCATTTTATGGTCAAAGAGGGAATTATCTTAGGAATCATAGGATTCTTCTAAGGGCATAGAAGTGGATAGGGTTAAAATAGAAGTCATTGAGAAATTGGCACCTCTAACTAATGTGAAAAGGGTGAGGAGTTTTTTTGGGTCATGTCGGTTTTTACTGGCATTTCATTAAGAACTTCTCCTTGATAGCTAAACCATTATGTGTTCTCTTGTAAAAGGATGTTCCCATTGATTTTAATGATGATTGTTTGCACGTTTTTAATCATTTGAAGAATGCTTTGATTACCATCTCGGTAATAGTTGTTCCAAATTGGAATTTGCTTTTTGAATTGATGTGTGATGCGAGTGGCTATGCCGTAAGGGCAGTTTTGTATCAACGTATTGACAAAGTGTTGTGTGTAGTCTATTATGCTAGCCATACATCGAATGATGTTCAAATTAATTACTCAACCACCGAAAAAGAACTTCTTGCAATTGTGTTTGCTTTTGATAAGTTTAGGTCTTATCTTATCGGGAACAAAGTGACCATTCACATTGATCATAAACATCATCTCTCAAATATATTCTTTCTAAGAATGATGCAAAGCCTAGACTTATACGTTAGATTTTATTATTGCAAGAGTTTGACTGTGAAGTGGTGGACAAGAAAGGTAGCAAGAACACTGCGGCCGACCACCTCTCAAGACTAGAAGGGCCGACAAGAAGGTTAGGTGAAGAGGTGCCAATTAAGGAGCAAGGGTCTACACCTTGGTATGTAGACTATGTGAACTTTTTAGTGGCCAGGGTGATTCCCTCAACCATGGGTTCAAATCAAAGGAAGAGGTTGAGCTCGAGGTCAAATACTATATGTGGGATAATCCCTACCTTTACCGTTGGTGCCAACATCAAGTGATTAGGAGATGCATTCTGGAGGAAGAAGTTCAAGGTGTATTCTACCATTGTTACTCCCAACCGGTAGGAGAACACTACGATGCAAAAAGGACGGTAGCTAAAGTGCTACAAAGTGGACTATTTTGGCCAATATTATTCAAAGATGCAAGAAGTTTTGTATTCCTCCATTGTAATGAGTGCCAACGTGCTGGAATATTGACCAAGAAGGATGAGATGCCTTTGAATAACAAAATAGTTTGCCAGGTGTACGATGTATGGGGCATTGATTTTATGGGGGTCATTTTCTTCATCACACAACAACAAATTCATACTTGTAATGGTGGATTATATCTCCAAGTAGGTGGAGGTTGTGGCACTCCCAACAAATGATGCTCGAGTAGTAGTGATTTTTTTGAGAAAAAACATATTCTCAAGGTTTGGAATTCCAAAAGCCATCATTAGTGATGGGGGAACGCATTTCAAGAACTCTTTGTTTGAATCCGTCTTATCCAAATATGGAGTCACCTACAAGATTGCCCTCGCATACCACATTGTTTGCTTATGGTACGATAGAGCTGAAAGGAAGCAAGGGGAATTTCAAGGTTAATGGCTATCGACTCAAGTTATGCTAGGTGGATTGAATGAAGAAGAACAGGAAACCGTTCACCTTACCACAACCTGATCTCAAGCATGCCAAAGTCGAACCAATGACTATAAGCAAGAGCGCTTCTTTGGAAGCAACTCAAGTTTCTTGTCCCTTTACTTGTTTATACATTGTCTATGTTTAAGTGAATTTAATTGCTTGTTGTCATATTCTTAGGTTTATTTTGGTTTGAATTGTTTGCATTGGAATGTTGGTAGAATGCCTCTCTAAGTCTATATTTTCATGATTGCAGGTGAGGAAATAGCCAAGGGATGATTGAGAGGAAAAGTTGAAAAAAGAAAGAGGGGGTGAAAATTTTTTCTAAGTCTTCATAGCCGTAGTTTTCTCATATTGAAAACCGCGGTTTTCAACTAGACTTTGGCTACTAGGAATTTGACTGTGGTATCAAAACCATGGTCACTAGAAGGATTTTCTACATAAAAATTTCTAAGTGCCCAAGACCACAATTTCAAAATTTTAAGCTTCTTTTGCAAAACCGTGGTTTTAAGTGCAAAATTCTTGAAA
The DNA here is from genome assembly GCA_025175665.1 of Cinchona pubescens. NCBI lineage: Eukaryota > Viridiplantae > Streptophyta > Magnoliopsida > Gentianales > Rubiaceae > Cinchona > Cinchona pubescens. Next base: position 904,483 of record JANKKI010000223.1, read on the forward strand.
ATTTTTTCTAAGTACTGAAAATTGTCACTGGTATTAGCATTTTCAAAACCGCGGTCTACAATTTGACATTGGCCATTGGAATTTTGACCGGTCTCAGAATCATGGTCATGTAGCTAACATTTGGAAAAATTTTCTAAGTGTTGGCAATCGCGATTGTCTCATTTTGGAAACCGTGGTTGTCAATTGATTTTGGGTCTCTAGAAATTTGACTGTAGTTTCAAAATTGCAGTCATCAACTAAGTTTTCAAAAAAATTTCTATGTGTTGAGAACCATGGTCACCAAATTTACACTTTCATTTCAGTGACCATGGTTACCAACCTCTATGTTTGAAAACCCTAATTTGCCTGGATACTGCAGTTTTCAATTCTCAATTCAAAAATTCACAACCGCTGTATCCAGTTTCCAGAGTATAAATATATTTTTGGCAAATTTTTTTCAAAAAAACCTTCATTCTCAAAAATTTTCTGCAACTTTTTCCTTTCTTCTTCCTCTTCCTTGCACGATTGACATCCCCTTTCACTATCATTTCATCCCTTAGTCTGATCCATCTAGTCCATAATTGCTTGGAAATTGAGAGTCATTTACATCGGAGTACTTACAAAGGTGACAATTTTGGCACCATTTATCGGTAAATTCATTCCAAGTTCTCTTGTGGTCACGATTTATGACGTTTTTATTGTTAACTTGGTGTTAATTTGTAGTTGTTCTCTGTATTTGTGATATTGTGCTCCATTTTTTGCCTTAATCTTGCTAAATTCCTAACATTAATCAAATGGCAAAAGATAAAGGTAAAGGCAAGGCTATATCCACGACTCCAGCCAGTAAGAAAAGAAAAATGGGTGCAGGTAATTGTAGTACCGGGGCTAGGTATGATGATGGTATTTCTGTGAATGCTAGGGCAGAAAAAATTTACAAAAATCATAGCAAGCACATTATTATCTATGATAGAAGTTTTGACACTTCCGAGAGTTTGGGAGAATTTTAAAACTTTAGAATGGAGATTGATAGGGAATTGAAAGAGCGAAATTGGTTGGCTTTTAATGAAACAATTTTCTGGTAGGGAATGTTACTAGTTAAGGAGTTTTATTGAACTTCATGTGCAATAAAGGAAGACAAGGTGTTCATTAAGGGAAAGACGATAATGATCACACCTAAGAAAATTAATGCATTCTTTAAGACACCGAATTTGAATGGTACTGAGTATGGGGATTTGATGAGCCCGGAGAATAGGGGTCCTGATTTTACTAAGATTTGCATAGGCTTTAAGAAGGACAACCAAGTTGGGATTATACCGCTCCCAAAACCAAAATTCTGGGTTTCAAGAAAAAGCACATGCAACTATTGCCCAAGATTTGGTTGTACTTTATCAGTTGTAGGATTTTGGGGACCACCACTTTCAGCTCAATGTAGTAGGAAAAGGCTTGTTTAGTTTTTGGGATTCTTGAGAACTTAAGTATTGATTTGGGCAAAACCATGTACTATGAGTTCTTGAGAAATGGCAGATCAGGGAAACCTTCATTTTATCTGCTTGGTCTTGTCACATATTTATGTGTTAATGTATATGTAGGGTGCCTTAGTTTTGATGGAGATGAAGGGATAGGTCCCAATGGAAAAATCAATGGTTCCTATGTTCACAAGATGTTGAATAAATTTCGAAGGCACAATCCAACAAATGTGGCACTCGGAGAACCTCCTCATGCACAAATTCAAGCACCCCCGTAAGCACAAAGCATCACCATCTCACAGGACACAGATATAATCCCCCTCAGATGGACCATGAAAGGGAGGAGTTGTATTCCTACTAGGCACATAGTCACATGGCCCTCCACGACAATCTGACACTCCTAGGACAAGCGCTCAATACCATAGCTCTAGAGACTTAGGTCCATCTACGTCATCCTCCATTCCAGCATTTCGGGCCACCTTAAGGTGAAACTTGTTGGTCCCAAAGCAACCTAAGAGGGAGGGGGGGTGAATTAGGTTTCTAAAAATACTTTTAGAAATATTAAGATTTTCAAATAAAAACTGATATAATCAAATCAGTGAAATAGTGAAGTAAGAAACAGAGAAAATTATATCAGCCAATACTTCCAAGCTAACAAGCTTGAAGTATCAAATCACTAAAATGCTTCACACACTTGGTGAGCCAATAATCTTTACAAAATGGGGATATTCTTGCTCACACTAAAATTCTTTTAGTTGAGCCAAGAATCTTACTTACAACCTCACTTTCTACAAGATTATCACTCCACTCAAAGTTGAATTGCACTCTAAACTGCACACTAATACAACAAAGCACTATAGCCAATTTGTACTCAAATTGCTCTTCTCTAAGGCTTGTATTTAATGTATTAGATGTCTTTTACAGAATATCAAAGCAGTTATTTATAAGAGCAATAAATTGTGGTTGCAACTATTCCTAACGGCTAAATAATAAATGCACAAAAAGTAGCTGTTGGGGTTTCGGACGTCCGAGATAGATGGGATGCGTCCGACGCAGCGTTCGATCTTCATGCAGTTGGTGAAGATCTTCGTTCGGACGACAGTGATGCGTCCGTTCCTTTGTCCGATAGAGGCTTCGGACGGTCATGTTCGTCCGTTTGGAAAAGCAGTAGGATTCTTCCTTCTGCCTGGTCGTTCGGACAGTAGAATGCGTCCGAGAAGCTTGACACAGTTTGGACGGTACAGTGCGTCCAAAAATCCTGTCTCTAGCAAAACAAATAACAGACCTGTAAAAACTTGTTTACAGAGTTAAGTGTTTATGTCATCATCAAAATAAGGTTTGGAAGACATCAATTTTCCCTTTTTTGATGATGACAAACCTTCATGTAGTAATTATGTAAAAACAATCAGATATGACTAATCATTTTGCAATATAGATGACTACTCCCCTTTTTGACATCATCAAACAAAACTCCCCCTGAGAATGCGCAAGTATTTCAACAGAAATGCATAAACCAAAGCTCAAATAATCAACGCAAATATTAATTAGTACTTAGTTCAAGTATTGAAGGTTTGTCATCATCAAAAAAGGGAAAATTGATGTCTTCCAAACCTTATTTTGATGATGACATCCTAACTTATACTGAGAAGTGCTAAAAAAACTAAAAACAGATGTCAAAGGAACTAATTCGAGTCATTTTTCTTCTTGGAGCGCTTTTCAGTCTTTTGGCGTTTTGAAGGATTATCTTCATCAGTGGCCTCACTGTCTTTCTCTTCTCCAGTGCGGCGTTGCATGATGAAATCGAACGTGTCGTCAATATCCTCATCGTCGCCTTCATCTTCATTGGCAGCACCTTGATTATTGGCATCTTCTTCGTCGTCCTCACGATCATCCCCATCTTCGTTGTCCTTACTGTCGGAAGATGAGTCAAGTAGACATGCCAAGGCTAAGGGCCTCTTGAAGAATCACCTGACGAGTTTCAAGTCGCTTTAACTTACGATTTGTGCGACGTTGAAATGAACTGACTTGGGTGCTCAAGGAAGTGAGAAGGCCGCAGATATGAGAAAGAGAGGGTTTAGAGAGAGATGGATGGGGATCATGGAATGGTGGGGGTTGTTGAGGTGGAGGAGAATGTGGTATAGTGAAATCAGAGGTGGAGGCACGTGGGATTGTGAACGTGCAATATCAAAAGCTGCCTTAGTTAACCATTGATCGTTGAAAAATCGGAGGCCTTTTCGTTCAATATAAGATTTGTTAAAATAAGTGGGAAATTGTTTGTTGCCGCTAAAAGGAATCTCGAGGAAATCAAAAATTTTGGTGAGGAATTTTCCAAAGGGAATGTTTCTTCGGGTATCAGTAAGAAAGAGTTTCTACAGGGAACAAAAGAGATACCCAAGATCAAGAGGAATGCCCTTGAAAACACAAAAAAACAAGTAAAGCTGCATTTTTCCGGGTTCATCTACGATGCCCGTCGGTTGGCAATAACAAATTTGTGACAAGAGTGTATAGAATAACAAATGTGGTTTTGGCTTCCGAGGCCTGTTTGAAATTGATGTTAAAAATAGCCCTAACCTCATCAATGTCAAATCGAGTATCAACAGCGGGCCATTTATCTAAAGAAAAGAAATAGGAGAAATCATTCGGGTTTGAGACTTCACATTCAAAAATAGTGTATTAATGATGTTGGAGAAAATCTCAAGATTGGTACTGTTTACACGAGAGATTAAAGTGCGAATAGTGGGGCCTTTCCGAAGATTGGCGGTGAATTGAAGCACCATGTCATGATATACGGGTAAATCAATATGCACTAGGTGACCCCAATTTTGTTTTTGAAAGAAGGATTTGACAATAGGAAGATTATACTCATAAAAAAGACTCTGAGATGCAGGACGTTGAACGATTACAGATTTACTCAGAAGAGATGTATACCGTTCGGATGCCTTGGCATCGATGAATTTTGGCAAGGTTGGATTTGAGGAGACTTGGAAATTAGCAGACGATTCTCCACGCACTGGAGCTTTGCCTTTTGTTTTTCGTCCACGATTTGCTGTAGAAGAACCTCCGCGGGATTTAACCATTGTGAAGGAAGAGAAGGAAAAGAAGGAAAAATTTGATTTTTTGAAAGATTTGGGAGAATTTAATGAAATGAGATGGTAGATGGGGGAAATTAGATATGATAATGGTGAGAAATACTTTGGAGAAGATAATTTTCCAATCAATTTGTGGATAGAGGGAAGGAATTTGGAGGAGAGGTTGAGGGAAAAATTTTGCCAGAGGGTTTTCGGGGGTGAGGTTGAGTCCGAAAAGGGGAAAGATGGACGATTTTAATCAAACAGAGAGAACGTTCGGACGGCCGAACGTTTGGTGTGCGTCTGATGAAGCATCCGACAGCTGATGAACGGACGGCCAATGGAAGACCCAGTGCGTCCGATGTTCTTTCGGACGAAGGTACGCGTCCGAAAGAATTTCCAGAGAGTTGGTGAAGAAAGTGAATATCGTTCGGACGATTATGAGCGTCCGAGGCAAATAGGAGTATTCGGACAATAGAGAGCGTTCGAAAGAAATTGTGGTGAGGACGATCGAGTGCGTCCGATCGAAAGCGATCTAGAGCCAAGGGTTTTGTAAAAATATCAGCCAGTTATCTGAAGTAGGCATGAAATCAACACGAATTTCTTTTTTACAAACAAGATCTCTAATTATTAAAATGATGCTTAACATCAATATGTTTGGTTCTAGAGTGCATAACAGGATTTTTTGTGAGATTAATTACACTTGTGTTGTCACACTTTATAGGCACACAACAAAAAATTACACCAAAATCTTTCCGAGTATGTTTCATCCAAAGAAGTTGAGCACAACAATTTCCAGCAGCAATGTATTCGGCTTCAGCCGTAGAAAGAGAAATAGAATTTTGTTTTTTGCTAAACCAAGACACAAGACAATTTTCCAGAAAATGACACATACCACTGGAACTTTTTCTATCAATTTTACACCCAGCAAAGTCAGCGTCAGAATAACTAATTAAATCAAATGTAGAGGACTTTGGATACCACAAACCAAAATTCATTGTACCTTTTAGATATCTAAAAATTCTTTTAACAGCTATCAAGTGCGATTCTTTGGGGCAAGATTGAAATCTAGCACATAAATAGATAGCAAACATGATATCTGGTCTACTGGCTGTTAAGTAAAGTAGGGTTCCGATCATACCTCCTTATAGTGTTTTTCATCAACACCATTACCTTCTCATCTTTATCAAGTTTGGTTGAAGTGCACATAGGCGTACCAACTTGTTTGCAATCTTCCATTCCAAATCGTTTGAGTAGTTCCTTTGTATACTTGACTTGTGTAATAAACGTTCCTTCCTTTGTTTGGTGAACTTGTAATCCGAGGAAAAATTGTAACTTGCCCATCATACTCATCTCAAACTCTTTTTGCATTAAATGTGAAAAGTCCTTGCACAAATTTTCATTAGTTGCTCCAAAAATAATATCATCAACATAAATTTGAACAATTAACAAACCATTTAAATCTATTTTTGTAAAAAGAGTGGTGTCAACTACACCTCTTTTGAATCCATTTTCTATCAAAAAACCACTTAATCTTTCATACCAAGCTCTTGGAGCTTGTTTCAAACCATATAAAGCTTTGGAAAGTTTGAAAACATAATTTGGAAGATTTTTATTTTCAAACCCCGGAGGTTGTTCAATGAAAACTTCTTGATCAATAAAACCATTTAAAAATGCACTTTTGACATCCATTTGAAATAATTTGAAATCATTGAAACATGCAAATGCGAGAAACATTCGAATGGATTCTAATCTAGCCACGGGTGCAAAGGTTTCATCAAAGTCAATACCTTCTTCTTGAGCATATCCTTTTGCAACAAGTCTAGCTTTGTTTCTTATGATTTAACCTTTGTCATTTAATTTGTTTCTAAAGACCCATTTAGTTCCAATAACGGGATGAGAAGATGGTTTTTCAACCAAGGTCCATACGTTATTTTTCTCAAATTGACTAAGTTCATCTTGCATGGCATTAGCCCAAGATTCATCACTCAACGCAACATCTACATGTTTAGGTTCAATGTGAGAAAGTAATGCACAATTACTATTCAAAGGTTTATGAGAACGAGTAGTTACCCCATCGGATAGATCACCTATGATTAAATCTTGAGGGTGACTAGAGACGAATCTCCAAGCTTTCGGAAGATTTTTACCATGGAGTATCCTCATCCTTTTCATCATCTATTTGATGGTTGTTGACATCATTGCTTGATGTGATCTTTTGATGATCTTCGTGAATAACGAGCTTTTCGAGCTCCTTTAGAATACTTACATCTTCATCTTCACATAAATTCTTTGAGATAACATCATTAGTTTCATCAAATGTAACATGCACAACTTCTTCAATCAAGAGTGTTCTTCTATTGTAAACTCGGTATGCTTTCTTGTCACTAGAATATCCTAGAAAAATTCCTTCATCCGATTTTTTGTCAAATTTTCGAAAGTTTTCTTTGATTTTTAAAATAAAACATTTGCAACCAAAAACTTTGAAATAGCTCACAACGGGTTTTTTACAAAAATGGAGTTCATAAGGAGTTTTGTTTAAAAAGGATCTTAATAAAACTCGATTCATGACATAACAAGCCGTGTCAACCGCTTCGGCCCAAAAGTATTGTGGTAAGTCGCATTCACTAATCATAGTTCTAGCGGAGAGTCCTAGAGGATTTTTTCCTTTCGACAACACCATTTTGTTGAGGGACTCTACCAACCAAAAATTCATGAAAAATAACGTTGTGATCACAAAAGTCGGGAAAACCTCCAAATTTAAATTCGGCACCATTGTCACTTCTTAAACGAATGATTTTTAAATTCAATAAATTTTGAATTTTGGAAAACAATTTTACAAAGTTTTCAAAAGCCTCATTTTTGTGAACAAGAAATAATACCCAAGTATACCTAGAATGGTCATCTACAATAACAAAGGCATATTTGCAACCACCAAGACTAGCATATTGAGTAGGTCCAAATAAGTCTAAATGCAACAATTCTAAAGGTTTATGAGTAGACACAAAATTCTTTGGTTTAAAAGAAACTTTGAATTGTTTGCCAAATTGGCATGCATCACAAATTTTATTTTTCAAAAAATTTAGTTTTGGCAAACCTCTAACCAAAGCCTTCTTAGCAAGTTTTTCAATCAAATCCATATTGAAATGACAAAGTCTTATATCTGCCAAAGCCAAGGATCATCTATGGAATCGGTAAGACATTTTACATTGCTATTGCTAATTTTATCAAGATGAATCACATAAACATCATTGTGCCTAGTGCCCTTGAATAAAACAACATGATTTTTATCAAGGATAAGACATTCATGCTTGGTAAAAAATACATATAAATTTTTGTCACAAAGTTGACTTACACTTAATAAATTATAGTTCAAATTATCAACAAGAAGCACATTCTTAATTAAGGCTTTACCATTTTTACCTATATCTTCACAATGCCGATTGATTTTGCTTTATTGTTGTCTCCAAATGTGACTTTTCCACTATTTTTGGATATGAGATTTGTGAAGAGAGAAGCATCACCCGTCATGTGCATTGAACATCCACTATCTATGAACCACTTAGCATTGTTGGTGATGTTAAGTACCTACACATAAATCAATTGATAACTTTTGGTACCCATATTTTCTTGGGTCCATTTGAGTTAGTAAAATTGCTATCAATCACAAACATGCAACTTTCATTCCAAGTTTTTCATTTTTCTTGACATAACATATATTCTTAACATGTCCATGTTGTTGGCAATATCTACAAATAATATTTTTATTTCCATATAAAGATGATTTTGATTTTACAAAACATAAGTCATCCTTTTTACACATGATAAAATTTTTGTTGATTAATACATTTCTATTTCTTTTCAAATTAGCAACATTTTCTTTCTTTCTAGTCAAGAGAACATTCAAATCATCCATTCTTTTCTTCAAGGAGGCTTGTTCTTCCTTGATCTTTGATCTCTCATGCATTCGTTTCTTCAAATCACGATTTTCTTGTGATAGCCTATTATTTTCATTCACAAGTTTAGAGTTAGCATTCAATAGAGCATTTGATTTTTTGACTAACTCCTTATTTCTAGAATATGATTCCTTTAAACTATCATGCAATTTCAAAATGAAAGTTTCAAGATCATCTTCATCATTTTCATCATTAGAGTCATAGTTAGAATTTACCTTCATCATCTCCAATGCCCATAAAGGCCATTTTTGCCGACTCCATTTCTTCTTCAACTTCTCCTTCGGAGTTGCAATCATCCATTGTGATTTGAAAGTTATTGAATCTAGGTTTTCTTCCTTTCTTCTTTTTCTTGGAAGGGCACTCATTTGCAAAGTGTCCGAGTTGACCGCATTCAAAATATTTTCGTTTTGCTTCTTTATTTCAAACCTTGTCTTTCCTTTGAAATTATTTGAATTTGTAGCTCCGACTCTTCTCATTCTTTGTTTGTTGATGTAATGCTTAAGAAATCCTTTGGTGATGAGTGCAAGATCTCCTTCATCAAGATCTTCATCTTTTAGATTGATGGAGCTATTTTCATCTTCTTCTTGAGAGGTCTTTAGAGCAATGCTCCTTCTTGGCCTTGCTTCTTCATCATCCACTACTTTGGCCTTCAACTTCAATTCATAAGATGTAAGAGAATTGATTAGCGATTCAATAGGCATTGAATTTAAATTCTTGATAGCTTCCTCTATAGCAATTGTTTTTGCATCCCATTCTTTGGAGAGAGCATTTAGGATTTTTCTAATTTTTTCACCCAGAGAATAATCCTTACCCCCAAGGCTTCAAGATCCTTAATGATGTCATTGAACCTACAATACATTTTGTCAATATTTTCATGTGGTTCCATCTTGAAGGATTCATACTTGGTAACAAGTAAGGATTTCTTTTGCTCACGAACATCATCACTCCCTTCATGTATTTCTTTCAATTTATCCCAGATTTCTTTAGCTGAAATGCATCCCTTCACGCGAGTTGATTCATTTGCATCCAAGGTGTTATATAGCACGTTCATGGCTTTTGCATTTAACGTCAAGTTCGCCTTGTCTTGTGGAGTGAGCTCATCCCTCGTCTTTCTCTTCTTCTATTTGTGTGATCATCAATGATAGTAGCTTCAAACGTACCTTCATTAACAACATACCACAAGTCAATGTCAATAGATTGCAAAAAGATTTTCATCCTATCTCATCCAACTAATAAAATTTGCCTCGTTAAACATAGGGGGCCTAGTAACGGATTGACCCTCAAAGAATAGAGCATTGTTGGTTGCCATAATGGTTCTTTTCTCATAAGCAATTTAAGCAATAAAATGAGACCAAGCTCTGATACCAATTGTTGGTCCCAAAGCAACCTGAGAGGGGGGAATGAATTAGGTTTCTAAAAATACTTTTAGAAATATTAAGATTTTCAAATAAAAACTGATATAATCAAATCAGTGAAATAATGAAGTAAGAAACAGAGAAAATTAATCAGCCAATACTTCCAAGCTAACAAGCTTGAAGTATCAAACCACTAAAATGCTTCACACACTTGGTGAGCCAATAATCTTTACAAAATGGGGATATTCTTGCTCACACTAAAATTCTTTTAGTTGAGCCAAGAATCTTACTTACAACCTCACTTTTGTACAAGATTATCACTCCACTCAAAGTTGAATTGCACTCTAAATTGCACACTAATACAACAAAGCACTATGAGACAGCCAATTTGTACTCAAATTGCTCTTCTCTAAGGCTTGTATTCAATGTATTAGATGTCTTTTGATATTCTTATCAAAGCAGTTATTTATAAGAGCAATAAATTGTGGTTGCAACTACTTCCTAGCGGCTAAATAATAAATGCACAAAAAGTAGCCGTTGGAGTTTCGGACGTCCGAGATAGATGGGATGCGTCCGACACAGCGTCCGATCTTCATGCAGTTGGTGAAGAGCTTCGTTCGGACGACAGTGATGCGTCCGTTCCTTCGTCTGATAGAGGCTTCGGACGGTCATGTTCGTCCATTTGGAAAAGCAGTAGGATTCTTCCTTCCGCCTGGTCGTTCGGACGGTGGAATGCGTCCGAGATGCTTGACACAGTTCAGACGGTACAGTGCGTCCTAAAACCCTGTCTCTGGCAAAACAAATAACAGGCCTTAGAAGGAAATTGGGCCTGTGAAGGTCAATTAATTAAATTTAATTTCTTAGAAGGAAATTGCGAGCATTGATGCTAGTTAATTTATTTAAATTTTATGCCCAGATTTGGAAAAACGGATGGTACGGCAAATTAATTTAATTTTATACCTTAGTAGAAAATTGCCGAAACTCAGTCAATTAGTTGAATTTAGTGTTTTAGAAGGTAACTGTGGCAATAAGGATGACTAATTTAATTGAATGCCTCATAAGGCGATTGTGGGCATTACGATCGATTGATTTAACTGAATGTGTCGTAAGCACTAGTTGCCACTAAAGCCAATTGATTTAATTTAATGTCTTAGTGTGCAATTGGGCGGTACGGCCAATTAATTTAATTTAATGCCTCTGAAGGCAATTATTGGTGCTGTGGACAATTAGTTACACATAATTTCTTAGAAGGCCATTGTGGGCATTGAGGCCAGTAAATTTAATTTTGTGCCTTCGAAGGCAATTACGGGTACTAAGGCAAATTAATATAACCTTAAGCCTCGCTAGGAAACTTTAGGGAGTACTGATAACAATTTCAAATAAGTGCTTTAGAATGTAGTTGTGGTCACAATAAGGAGAATTAATTTAATATAAAATAAAATCGGAAAGCAGTAGTGGGCACTAAGGCCAATCATTTTATTTTAATGCCATAGTGTGCGTTCGAGGGCGATACGGCCAATTAATTTTATTTAGTGCCTTAGAAGGAAATTGTGTCTGTGAAGGTCAATTAATTAAATTTAATTTCTCAGAAGGAAATTGCGAGCATTGATGCCAGTTAATTAAATTTTAAACCCAGATTTGGAAAAACGGATGGTACGGCAAATTAATTTAATTTTATACCTTGGTAGAAAATTGCCGAAACTAAGGTCAATTAGTTGAATTTAGTGTTTTAGAAGGTAACTGTGGCAATAAGGATGACTATTTTAATTTAATGCCTCATAAGGCGATTGTGGGCATTACGATCGATTGATTTAACTGAATGTGTCGTAAGCACTAGTTGCTACTAAGGCCAATTGATTTAATTTAATGTCATAGTGTGCAATTGGGGGCAGTACGTCCAATTAATCTAATTTATCATGCCTCTGCAGGCAATTATTGGTGCTGAGGACAATTAGTTACACATAATTTCTTAGAAGGCAATTGTGGTCATTGAGGCCAGTAAATTTAATTTTGTGCCCCCGAAGGCAATTACAGGTGCTAAGGCAAATTAATATAACTTTAAGCCTCGCTAGGAAACTTTAGGGAGTACTGATAACAATTTCAAATAAGTGCTTTAGAATGTAATTGGGGCAATAAGGACGATTAATTTAATATCGTGCATCGGAAAGCAATAGTGGGCACTAAGGCCAATCATTTTATTTTAATGCCTTAGTGTGCGTTCGAGGGCGATACGGCCAATCAATTTTATTTAGTGCCTTAGAAGGAAATTGTGTCTGTCAAGGTCAATTATTTAAATTTAATTTCTTAGAAGGAAATTGCGACCATTGATGCCAGTAAATTAAATTTTACGCCCAGATTTGGAAAAACAGATGGTACGTCAAATTAATTTAATTTTATACCTTAGTAGAAAATTGCCGAAACTAAGGATCAATTAGTTGAATTTAGTGTTTTAGAAGGTAACTGTGGCAATAAGGATGACTAATTTTATTTAATGCCTCATAAGGCGATTGTGGGCATTACGATCGATTGATTTAACTGAATGTGTCGTCTGCACTAGTTGCCATTAAGGCCAATTGATTTAATTTAATGTCTTAGTGTGCATTTGGGGGCGGTACGGCCAATTAATTTAATTTAATTCCTCTAAAGGCAATTATTGGTGCTAAGGACAATTCGTTACAAATAATTTCATAGAAGGCAATTGTGGGCATTGAGGCCAGTAAATTTAATTTTGTGCCTGCCAAGGCAATTACGGGTACTAAGGCAAATTAATATAACCTTAAGCCTCGCTAGAAACTTTAGGAGTACTGATAACAATTTAGGACGCACTGTACCTGTTACTTATTACAAATGTAAATGTGGCACTCAGAGACAATTAATTTAATATCGTGCCTCGGAAAGCAATAGTGGGCACTAAGGCCAATCATTTTATTTTAATGCATTAGTGTGCTAATATTCGAGGGCGATACGGCCAATTAATTTTATTTAGAGCCTTCGAAGAAAATTGTGTCTGTGAAGGTCAATTAATTAAATTTAATTTCTTAGAAGGAAATTGCGAGCATTGATGCCAGTTAATTAAATTTTATGCCCAGATTTGGAAAAACGGAGGGTACGGCAGATTAATTTAATTTTATACCTTAGTAGAAAATTGCCGAAACTAAGGTCAATTAGTTGAATTTAGTATTTTTGAAGGTAACTGTGGCAATAAAGATGACTAATTTTACTTAATGCCTCATAAGGCGATTGTGGGCATTACCATCGATTGATTTAACTGAATGTGTCGTCAGCACTAGTTGCCACTAAGGCCAATTGATTTAATTTAATGTCTTAGTGTGCAATTGGGGGTGGTACAGCAATTAATTTAATTTAATTCCTCTGAAGGCAATTATTGGTGCTAAGGACAATTAGTTACACGTAATTTCTTAGAAGGCAATTGTGGTCAGTGAGGCTAGTAAATTTAACTTTTAGAATGTAATTGTGGCAATAAGGAGAATTAATTTAATATTGTGCCTCGGAAAGCAATAGTGGGCTTACTAAGGCCAATCATTTTATTTTAATGCCTTAGTGTGCGTTCGAGGCGATACGGCCAATTAATTTTATTTAGTGCCTTAGAAGAAAATTGTGTCTGTGAAGGTCAATTAATTAAATTTCATTGCTCAGAAGGAAATTACGAGCATTGATGGCAGTTAATTAAATTTTACGCCCAAATTTTGAAAAACGGATGGTACGGCAAATTAATTTAATTTTATACCTTAGTAGAAAATTGCCGAAACTAAGGTCAATTATTTGAATTTAGTGTTTTAGAAGGTAACTGTGGCAATAAGGTTGACTAATTTAATTGAATGCCTCATAAGGCGATAGTGGGCATTACGATCGATTGATTTAACTGAATCTGTCGTAAGCACTAGTTGCCACTAAAACCAATTGATTTAATTTAATGTCTTAGTGTGCAATTGGGGGCAGTACGGCCAATAAATTAAATTTAATGCCTCTGAAGGTAATTATCGGTGCTAAGGACAATTAGTTACACATAATTTAAGCTTAGAAGGCAATTGTGGGCATTGAGGCTGGTTAATTTAATTTTGTGCCTCCGAAGGCAATTACGGGTACCAAGGTAAATTAATATAACCTTAAGCCTCGCTAGAAAACTTTAGGGAGTACTGATAACAATTTCAAATAAGTGCTTTAGAATGTAATTGTGGCAATAAGGAAAATTAATTTAATTTCGGAAAGCAATTGTGGGCACTAAGGCCAATCATTTTATTTTAATGCCTTAGTGTGCGTTCGAGGGCGATACGGCCAATTAATTTTATTTAGTGCCTTAGAAGGAAATTGTGTCTGTGATGGTCAATTAATTAAATTTAATTTCTTAGAAGGAAATTGCGAGCATTGATGCCAGTAAATTAATTTTTACGCCCAGATTTGGAAAAACCGATGGTACGGCAAATTAATTTAATTTTATACCTTAGTAGAAAATTGCCGAATCTAAGGTCAATTAGTTGAATTTAGTATTTTAGAAGGCAACTGTGGCAATAAGGATGACTAATTTTATTTAATGCCTCATAAAGCGATTGTGGGCATTACGATCGATTGATTTAACTGAATGTGTCGTAAGCACTAGTTGCCACTAAGGCCGATTGATTTAATTTAATATCTTAGTGTGCAATTGGGGGCGGTGCGGCCAATTAATTTAATTTAATGCCTCTGAAGGCAATTATTGGTGCCGAGGACAATTAGTTACACATAATTTCTTAGAAGGCAATTGTGGGCATTGAGGCCAGTAAATTTAATTTTGTGCCTCCGAAGGCAATTACGGGTACTAAGGCAAATTAATATAACCTTAAGCCTCGCTAGAAAACTTTAGGGAGTACTGATAACAATTTCAAATAAGTGCTTTAGAATGTAATTGTGGCAATAAGGAAAATTAATTTAATTTCGGAAAGCAATTGTGGGCACTAAGGCCAATCATTTTATTTTAATGCCTTAGTGTGCGTTCGAGGGCGATACAGCCAATTAATTTTATTTAGTGCCTTAGAAGGAAATTGTGTCTGTGATGGCATCAATTAATTAAATTTAATTTCTTAGAAGGAAATTGTGAGCATTGATGCCAGTAAATTAATTTTTACGCCCAGATTTGGAAAAATCGATGGTACGGCAAATTAATTTAATTTTATACCTTAGTAAAAAATTGCCGAATCTAAGGTCAATTAGTTGAATTTAGTATTTTAGAAGGCAACTGTGGCAATAAGGATGACTAATTTTATTTAATGCCTCATAAAGCGATTGTGGGCATTACGATCGATTGATTTAACTAATGTGTCGTAAGCACTAGTTGCCACTAAGGCCGATTGATTTAATTTAATATCTTAGTGTGCAATTGGGGGCGGTGCGGCCAATTAATTTAATTTAATGCCTCTGAAGGCAATTATTGGTGCTGAGGACAATTAGTTACACATAATTTCTTAGAAGGCAATTGTGGGCATTGAGGCCAGTAAATTTAATTTTTTGCCTCCGGAGGCAATTACGGGTACTAAGGCAAATTAATATAACCTTAAGCCTCGCTTGATTAATTAATTAGAAACTTTAGGGAGTACTGATAAAAATTTCAAATATGTGCTTTAGAATGTAAATGTGGCACTAAGGACAATTAATTTAATATCGTGCCTCGGAAAGCAATAGTGGGCACTAAGGCCAATCATTTTATTTTAATGCCTTAGTGTGCGTTCGAGGGCGATACGGCAATTAATTTTATTTTGTGCCTTAGAAGGAAATTGTGTCTGTGATGGACAATTAGTTAAATTTAATTTCTTAGAAGGAAATTAGCGAGCATTGGTAACAGTTAATTAAATTTTACGCCCAGATTTGGAAAAACGGTTGGTACGGCAAATAACTTTAATTTTATACCTTAGTAGAAAATTGACGAAACTAAGGTCAATCAGTTGAATTTAGTATTTTAGAAGGTAACTGTGGCAATAAGGATGACTAATTTAATTTAATGCCTCATAACGTGATTGTGGGCATTACGATCGATTGATTTAACTGAATGTGTCGTAAGCACTAGTTGCCACTAAGGCCAATTGATATTTAATTTAATGTCTTAGTGTGCAATTGCGGGCAGTACGGCCAATTAATTTAATTTAGTGCCTCTGAAGGCAATTTTAGGTGCTAAGGACAACTAGTTAGACATAATTTCTTAGATGGCAATTGTGGGCATTGGGGCCAGTAAATTTAATTTTGTGCCTCCGAAGCCAATTATCGGTACTAAGGCAAATTAATATAACCTTAAGCCTCGCTAGGAAACTTTAGCGAGTACTGATAATAATTTCAAATAAGTGCGTTAGAATGTAATTGTGGCAATAAGGACAATTAATTTAATATCGTGCCTCGGAAAGCAATAGTGGGCACTAAGGCCGATTATTTTATTTTAATGCCTTAGTGTGCGTTCGAGGGCGATACGGCCATTTAATTTTATTTAGTGCCTTAGAAGGAAATTGTGTCTGTGAAGGTCAATTAATTAAATTTAATATCTTAGAAGGAAATTGCGAGCATTGATGCCAGTTAATTAAATTTTACTCCCAGATTTGGAAAAACGGATGGTACGGCAAATTAATTTAATTTTATACCTTGGTATAAAATTGCCGAAACTAAGGTCAATTAGTTGAATTTAGTATTTTAGAAGGTAACTGTTGCAATAAGGATGACTAATTTAATTTAATGCCTCATAAGGCGATTGTGGGCATTACGATCGATTGATTTAACTGAATGTGTCGTAAGCACTAGTTGCCACTAAGGCCAATTGATTTAATTTAATGTCTTAGTGTGCAATTGTGGGTGGTACGACCAATTAATTTAATTTAATTCCTCTGAAGGCAATTGTGAATGCTAAGGACAATTAGCTACACATAATTTCTTAGAAGGCAATTGTGGGCATTGAGGCCAGTAAATTTTATTTTATGCCTCCGAAGGCAATTACCGGTACTAGGGCAAATTAATATAACCTTAAGCCTCGCAAGTAAACTTTAGGGAGTACTGATAACAATTTCAAATAAGTGCTTTGGAATGTAAATGTGGCACTAAGGATAATTAATTTAATATCGTGCAGCCTCGGAAAGCAATAATGGGCACTAAGGCCAATCATTTTATTTTAATGCCTTAGTGTGATTCGAGGGCGATACGGCCAATTAATTTTATTTAGTGCCTTAGAAGAAAATTGTGTCTGTGACGGTCAATTAATTAAATTTCATTTCTCAGAAGGAAATTACGAGCATTGATGGCAGTTAATTAAATTTTACTCCCAAATTTTGAAAAACGGATGGTACGGTAAATTAATCTAATTTTATACAATTAGTAGAAAATTGCCGAAACTAAGGTCAAGCATTTAATTGCTCATTTAGATGGTAACTGTGGCAATAAGGATGACTAATTTAATTGAATGCCTCATAAGGCGATAGTGGGCATTACGATCGATTGATTTAACTGAATCTGTCGTAAGCACTAGTTGCCACTAAAACCAATTGATTTAATATAATATCTTAGTGTGCAATTGGGGGCGGCATGACCAATTAATTTTATTTAATGCCTCTGAAGGCAAATATTGGTGCTAAGGACAACAATTAGTTACATATAATTTTTTAGAAGGCAAATGTGGGCATCGAGGCTAGTAAATTTAATTTTGTGCCTGTGAAACCAATTACGGGTACTAAGGCAAATTAATATATAACTTTAAGCCTCGCCAGGAAACTCTAGGGAGTACTGATAACAATTTTAAATAAGTGCTTTAGAATGTAATTGTGGCAATAGGGACAATTAATTTAATATGTGCCTCGGAAAGCAATAGTGGGCACTACGGCCAATCATTTTATTTTAATGCCTTAGTGTGCGTTCGAGGGAGATACGCCCAATTAATTTTATTTAGTGCCTTAGAAGAAAATTGTGTCTATGAATGTCAATTAATGAAATTTAATTTCTTAGAAGGAAATCACGAGCATTGATGGCAGTTAATTAAATTTTACGCCTGTATTTGGAAAAACGGACGGTACGAAAAATTAATTTAATATTATACCTTAGTAGAAAATTGCCGAAACTAAGGTCTATTAGTTGAATTTAGTGTTTTAGAGCATTCCTAACTGTGGCAATAAGGAAGACTAATTTAATTGAATGCCTCATAAGGCGATTGTGGGCATTACGATCGATTGATTTAACTGAATGTGTCGTAAGCACCAGTTGCCTCTAAGCCAATTGATTTAATTTAATGTCTTAGTGTAAAATTGGGGGTGGCATGACCAATTAATTAAATTTAATGCCTCTGAAGGCAATTATCGATGCTAAGGACAATTAGTTATACATAATTTCTGAGAAGGCAATTGTGGGAATGGAGGCTAGTAAATTTAATTTTGTGCCTTCGAAGGCAATTACGGGTACCAAGGTAAATTAATATAACCTTAAGCGCTAGCAAACTTTAGGGAGTACTGACAACAATTTCAAATAAGTGATTTAGAATGTAATTGTGGCAATAAGGACAATTAATTTAATATCGTGCATCGGAAAGCAATAGTGGGCACTAAGGCCAATCATTTTATTTTATTGCCTTAGTGTGCGTTCGAGGGCGATACGGCCAATGTTTGCCTTAATTTTATTTAGTGCCTTAGAAGAAAATTGTGTCTGTGAAGATCAATTAATTAAATTTAATTTCTTAGAAGGAAATTGCGACCATTGATCCCAGTAAATTAAATTTTACGCCCAGATTTGGAAAAACTGATGGTACGGCAAATTTATTTAATTTTATACCTTAGTAGAAAATTGCCGAATCTAAGGTCAATTAGTTGAATTTAGTATTTTAGAAGGTAACTGTGGCAATAAGGATGACTAATTTAATTTACTGCCTCATAAGGCGATTGTGGGCATTACGATCGATTGATTTAACTGAATTTGTCGTAAGCACTAGTTGCCACTAAATCCAATTGATTTAATTTAATGTCTTAGTGTGCAATTGGGGGTGGTACGGCCAATTATTTAATTTAATGCCTCTGAAGGCAATTATTGGTGCTGAGGACAATTAGTTACACATAATTTTCTTAGAAAGCAATTGTGGGAATTGAGGCCAGTAAATTTAATTTTGTGCCTCCGAAGGCAATTACGGGTACTTAATTAAGGCAGATTAATATAACCTTAAACCTCGCTAGGAAACATTAGGGAGTACTGATAACAATTTCAAATGAGTGCTTTAGAATGTAAATATGGCACTAAGGACAATTAATTTAATATCGTGCCTCGTAAAGCAATAGTGGGCACTAAGGCCAATCATTTTATTTTAATGCCGTAGTGTGCGTTCGAGGGCAATACGGCCAATTAATTTTATTTAGTGCCTTAGAAGAAAATTGTGTCTGTGAAGGTCAATTAATTAAATTTAATTTCTTAGAAGGAAATAACGAGCATTGATGGCAGTTAATTAAATTTTACGCCTAGATTTGGAAAAATGGATGGTACGGAAAATTAATTTAATTTTATACCTTAGTAGAAAATTGCCGAAACTATGGTCAATTAGTTGAATTTAGTGTTTTAGATGGAAACTGTGGCAATAAGGATGACTAATTTAATTGAATGCCTCATAAGGCGATTGTGGGCATTACGATCGATTGATTTAACTGAGTGTAGTCGTAAGCACCAGTTGCCACTAAAGCCAATTGATTTAATTTAATGTCTTAGTGTGCAATTGGGGGCGGCATGACCAATTAATTTAATTTAATGCCTCTGAAGGCAAATATTGGTGCAAAGGACAATTAGTTACATATAATTTTTAGAAGGCAAATGTGGGCATCGAGGCCATTAAATTTAATTTTGTGCCTCTGAAACCAATTACGGGTACTAAGGCAAATTAATATAACTTTAAGCCTCGCCAGGAAACTCTAGGGAGTATTGATAACAATTCAAATAAGTGCTTTAGAATGTAATTGTGGCTCTTATACACATCTAGATGTGTATAAATCATGCCTCTAGCAATACAAAGGCATTGCACACTAGGACATTCAATTAAATCAATTATATGCGTCGAGGGCGATACGGCCAATTAATTTTTTTTAGTGCCTTAGAAGAAAATTGTGTCTATGAATGTCAATTAATGAAATTTAATTTCTTAGAAGGAAATCACGAGCATTGATGGCAGTTAAGTTAAATTAAATATTACGCCTAGATTTGGAAAAACGGATGGTACGAAAAATTAATTTAATTTTATACCTTAGTAGAAATCCGAAACTAAGGTTAATTAGTTGAATTTAGTGTTTTATATCGTAACTGTGGCAATAAGGATGACTAATTTAATTGAATGCCTCATAAGGCGATTGTGGGCATTACGATCGATTGATTTAACTGAGTGTGCCATCATTGCCACTAAAGCCATTTGATTTAATTTAATGTCTTAGTGTGCAATTGGGGGTGGCATGACCAATTAATTTTATTTAATGCCTCTGAAGGCAAATATTGGTGCTAAGGACAATTAGTTAAATATAATTTCTTAGAAGGCAAATGTGGGCATCGAGGCCATTAAATTTAATTTTGTGCCTCTGAAACCAATTACGGGTACTAGGGCAAATTATTATAACTTTAAGCTTCGCCAGGAAACTCTAGGGATTATTGATAACAATTTCAAATAAGTGCTTTAGAATGTAATTGTGGCAATAAGANTATACAATTAATTTAATATTGTGCCTCGGAAAGCAATAGTGGGCACTAAAGCCAATCATTTTATTTTAATGCCTTAGTGTGCGTTCGAGGGCGATACGACCAATTAATTTTTTTTGGTGCCTTAGAAGAAAATTGTGTCTATGAATGTCAATTAATGAAATTTAATTTCTTAGAAGGAAATCACGAGCATTGATGGATGTTAATTAAATTTTACGCCTAGATTTGGAAAAACGGATGGTACGGAAAATTAATTTAATTTTATACCTTAGTAGAAAATTGCCGAAACTAAGGTCAATTATTTGAATTTAGTATTTTAGAAGGTAACTGTGGAAATAAGGATGACTAATTTAATTGAATGCCTCATAAGGCGATAGTGGGCATTACGATCGATTGATTTAATCAATCTGTCGTAAGCACTAGTTGCCACTAAAACCAATTGATTTAATTTAATGTCTTAGTGTGCAATTGGGGGCGGCATGACCAATTAATTTTATTTAATGCCTTTGAAGGCGTAAATATTGGTGCTAAGGACAATTAGTTACATATAATTTCTTAGAAGGGAAATGTGGGCATCGAGGCCATTAAATTTAATTTTGTGCCTCTGAAACCAATTACGGGTACTAAGGCAAATGAATATAACTTTAAGCCTCGCCAGGAAACTCTAGGGAGTATTGATAACAATTTCAAATAAGTGCTTTGGAATGTAATTGTGGCACTAATGACAATTAATTTAATATCGTGCCTCGGAAAGCAATAGCGGGCACTAAGGCCAATCATTTTATTTTAATGCCTTAGTATGCGTCCGAGGGCGATACGGCCAATTAATTTTATTCAGTACCTTAGAAGAAAATTGTGTCTGTGAAGGTCAATTAATTAAATTTCATTTCACAGAAGGAAATTACGTGCATTGATGGCAGTTAATTAAATTTTACGCCCAAATTTTGAAAAACGGATGGTACGGTAAATTAATTTAATTTTATACCTTAGTAGAAAATTGCCGAAACTAAGGTCAATTATTTGAATTTAGTGTTTTAGAAGGTAACTGTGGCAATAAGGATGACTAATTTAATTGAATGCCTCATAAGGCGATTGTGGGCATTACGATCGATTAATTTAACTGAATCTGTCTGTAAGCACTAGTTGCCACTAAAACCAATTGATTTAATTTAATGTCTTAGTGTGCAATTGGGGGCGGCATGACCAATTAATTTTATTTAATGCCTCTGAAGGCAATTATTGGTGCTAAGGACAATTAGTTACATATAATTTCTTAGAAGGCAAATGTGGGCATCGAGGCCAGTAAATTTAATTTTGTGCATCTGAAACCAATTACGGGTACTAAGGCAAATTAATATAACTTTAAGCCTCGCCAGGAAACTCTAGGGAGTATTGATAACAATTTCAACTAAGTTCTTTAGAATGTAATTGTGGCAATAACGACAATTAATTTAATATCGTGCCTCGGAAAGCAATAGTGGGCACTAAGGCCAATCATTTTATTTTAATGCCTTAGTGTGCGTTCGAGGGCGATAGCGCCCAATTTATTTTATTTAGTGCCTTAGAAGAAAATTGTGTCTATGAATGTCAATTAATGAAATTTAATTTCTTAGAAGGAAATCACGAGCATTAGAGGCATTAAGTTAATTAAATTTTACGCGTAGATTTGGAAAAACGGATGGTACGGAAAATTAATTTAATTTTATACCTTAGTAGAAAATTGCCGAAACTAAGGTCAATTAGTTGAATTTAGTGTTTTAGATTGAAACTGTGGCAATAAGGATGACTTATTTAATTGAATACCTCATAAGGCGATTGTGGGCATTACGATCGATTGATTTAACTGAATGTGTCGTAAGCACCAGTTGCCACTAAAGCCAATTGATTTAATTTAATGTCTTAGTGTGCAATTGGTTATAGTACGGCCAATGAATTTAATTTAATGCCTCTGAAGGCAATTATTGGTGCTGAGGACAATTAGTTGCACATAATTTCTTAGATGGCAATTGTGGGCATCGAGGCCAGTAAATTTAATTTTGTGCCTCCGAATTTACGCGCAATTACGGGTACTAAGGCAAATTAATATAACTTTAAGCCTCGCTAGGAAATTTCAGGGAGTATTGATTACAATTTCAAATAAGTGCTTTAGAATGTAATTGTGGCACTAAGGACAATTAATTTAACATCGTGCCTCGGAAAGCAATAGTAGGCTCTAAGGCCAATCATTTTATTTTAATGCCTTAGTGTGCGTTCGAGGGCGATACGGCCAATTAATTTTATTTAGATTAGTTATAGGAAACAGTCTCTGAAGGTCAATTAATTGCCTCAACCGCCCACAATTCACAGAAGGAAATTAGCATTTATGGCAGTTAATTAAATTTTACGCCCAGATTTGGAAAAACGGATGGTACGGCAAATTAATTTAATTTTATACCTTAGTAGAAAATTGCCGAAACTAAGGTCAATTCGTTGAATTTAGTGTTTTAGAAGTTAACTGTGGCAATAAGGATGACTAATTTAATTGAATGCCTCATAAGGCGATTGTGGGCATTACGATCGATTGATTTAATGAATTTGTCGTAAGCACTAGTTGCCACTAAAGCCAATTGATTTAATTTAATGTCTTAGTGTGCAATTGGGGGTAGCATGGCCAATTAATTTAATTCAATGCCTCTGAAGGCAATTATTGGTACTGAGGACAATTAGTTACACGTAATTTCTTAGAAGGCAATTGTGGACATTGAGGCCAGCAAATTAAATTTTGTGCCTTCGAAGGCAATTACGGGTACTAAGGCAAATTAATATAACCTTAAGCCTTGCTAGAAAACTTTAGGGAGTACTGATAACAATTTCAAATAAGTGCTTTAGAATGTACTTGTGGCACTAAGGACAATTTATTTAATATCTTGCCTCGGAAAGCAATAGTGGGCACTAAGGCCAATCATTTTATTTTAATGCCTTAGTGTGCGTTCGAGGGCGATACGGCCAATTAATTTTATTTTGTGCCTTAGAAGTAAATTGTGTCTGTGAAGGTCAATTTATTAAATTTAATTTCTCGGAAGGAAATAGCGAGAATTGCATGGCATGGCAGTTAATTAAATTTTACGCCCAAATTTGGAAAAACGGATGGTACGGCAAATTAATTTAATTTTATACCTTAGTAGAAAATTGCCGAAACTTAGGTCAATTATTCAGATTTAGTGTTTTAGAAGGTAGCTGTGGCAATAAGGATGACTAATTTAATTGAATGCCTGATAAGGCGATTGTGGGCATTACGATCGATTGATTTAACTGAATGTGTCGTAAGCACTATTTGCCACTAAAACCAATTGATTTAATTTAATGTCTTAGTGTGCAATTGGGGGCGGCACGGCCAATTAATTTAATTTAATGCCTCTGAAGGCAATTATTGGTGCTGAGGACAATTAGTTACACATAATTTCTTAGAAGGCAATTGTGGGCATTGAGGCCAGCAAATTTAATTTTGTGCCTCCGAAGGCAATTACGGGTACTAAGACAAATTAATATACCTTAAGCCTTGCTAGAAAACTTTAGGGAGTACTGATTACAATTTCAAATAAGTGCTTTGTTAGAATGTACATGTGGCACTAAGGACAATTTATTTAATATCGTGCCTCGGAAAGCAATAGTGGGCACTAAGGCCAATCATTTTATTTTAATGCCTTAGTGTGCGTTCGAGGGCGATACGGCCAATTAATTTTATTTTGTGCCTTAGAAGGAAATTGTGTCTATGAAGGTCAATTAATTAAATTTAATTTCTTGGAAGGAAATAGCGAGCTTTGATGGCAGTTAATTAAATTTTACGCCAAAATTTGGAAAAACGGATGGTACGGCAAATTAATTTAATTTTATACCTTAGTAGAAAATTGCCAAAACTTAGGTCAATTATTCGAATTTAGTGTTTTAGAAGGTAGCTGTAGCAATAAGGATGACTAATTTAATTGAATGCCTCATAAGGCGATTGTGGGCATTACGATCGATTGATTTAACTGAATGTGTCGTAAGCACTATTTGCCACTAAAACCAATTGATTTAATTTAATGTCTTAGTGTGCAATTGTACGGTCAATTAATTTAATTTAATGCCTCTGAAGGCAATTATCGGTGCTCAGAACAATTAGTTACACGTAATTTCTTAGAAGGCAATTGTGGGCATTGAGGCCAGTAAATTTAATTTTGTTCCTCCGAGGAAATTACCGGTACTAAGGCAAATTAATATAACCTTAAGCCTCGCTAGGAAACTTTAGGGAGATAACAATTTCAAATAAGTGCTTTAGAATGTAAATGTGGAACTAAGTACAATTAATTTAATATCGTGCCTCGTAAAGCAATAGTGTGCACTAAGGCCAATCATTTAATTTTAATGCCTTAGGGTGCTTTCGAGAGCGATACGGCCAATTAATTTTATTTAGTTCCTTAGAAGGAAATTGTGTCTGTGAAGGTCAATTAATTAAATTTAATTTCTTGGAAGGAAATAGCGAGCATTGATGGCAGTTAATTAAATTTTACGCCAAAATTTGGAAAAATGGATGGTACGGCAAATTAATTTAATTTTATACTTCGGAGAAAATTGCCGAAACTAAGGTCAATTAGTTGAATTTAGTATTTTAGAAGGTAACTGTGGCAATAAGGATGACTAATTTAATTGAATGCCTCATAA
Source organism: Cinchona pubescens (assembly GCA_025175665.1). Classification (NCBI taxonomy): domain Eukaryota; kingdom Viridiplantae; phylum Streptophyta; class Magnoliopsida; order Gentianales; family Rubiaceae; genus Cinchona; species Cinchona pubescens. The sequence goes on from JANKKI010000223.1 coordinate 929,661, forward strand.
GGCGATTGTGGGCATTACGATCGATTGATTTAACTGAATGTGTCGTAAGCACTATTTGCCACTAAAACCAATTGATTTAATTTAATGTCTTAGTGTGCAATTGGGGGCGGTTCGGTCAATTAATTTAATTTAATGCCTCTGAAGGCAATTATCGGTGCTCAAAACAATTAGTTACACATTATTTCTTAGAAGGCAATTGTGGGCATTGAGGCCTGTAAATTTAATTTTGTGCCTCCGAAGGCAATTATGGGTACTAAGGCAAATTAATATAACCTTAAGCCTCGCTAGGAAACATTAGGGAGTACTGATAACAATTTCGAATAAGTGCTTTAGAATGTAAATGTGGCACTAAGGACAATTAATTTAATATCGTGAGACGGAGAGCAATAGTGGGCAGTCAGGCACATCATTTTATTTTAATGCCTTAGTGTGCGTTCGAGGGCGATATCGGCCAATTAATTTTATTTAGTGCCTTAGAAGAAAATTGTGTCTGTGAAGGTCAATTAATTAAATTTAATTTCTTAGAAGGAAATTGTGAGCATTGATGCCATTTAATTAAATTTTACTCCCAGATTTGGAAAAACGGAGGGTACGGCAAATTAATTTAATTTTATACCTTCGGAGAAAATTGCCGAAACTAAGGTCAATTAGTTGAATTTAGTATTTTAGAAGGTAACTGTGGCAATAAGGATGACTAATTTAATTGAATGCCTAATAAGGCGATTGTGGGCATTACGATCGATTGATTTAACTGAATGTGTCGTAAGCACTAGTTGCCACTAAGGCCAATTGATTTAATTTAATGTCTTAGTGTACAATTGGGGACGGTACGGCCAATTAATTTAATTTAATGCCTCTGAAGGCAATTATCGGTGCTCAGAACAATTAGTTACACGTAATTTCTTAGAAGGCAATTGTGGGCATTGAGGCCAGTAAATTTAATTTTGTGCCTCCGAGGTTGCAATTACCGGTACTAAGGCAAATTAATAGAACCTTAAGCCTCGCTAGGAAACATTAGGGAGTACTGATAACAATTTCAAATAAGTGCTTTAGAATGTAAATGTGGCACTAAGTACAATTAATTTAATATCGTGCCTCGTAAAGTAATAGTGGGCACTAAGGCCAATCATTTAATTTTAATGCCTTAGTGTGCTTTCGAGAGCGATACGGCCAATTAATTTTATTTAGTGCCTTAAAAGGAAATTGTGTCTGTGAAGGTCAGTTAATGAAATTTAATTTCTTAGAAGGAAATTGCGGCCATTGATGCCAGTAAATTAAATTTTACGCCCAGATTTGGAAAAACGGATGGTACGGCAAATTAATTTAATTTTATACCTTAGTTGAAAATTGCCGAAACTAAGGTCAATTAGTTGATTTTAGTATTTCAGAAGGTAACTGTGGCAATAAGGATGTCTAATTTAATTTACTGCCTCATAAGGCGATTGTGGGCATTACAATCGATTGGCAAATCTTAACACAATTTGCCTCTCGTATAAACATCTAGTTGCCACTAAGGCCAATTGATTTAATTTAATGTCTTAGTGTGCAATTGGGGGCGGTACGGCAAATTAAATTGATTTAATGCCTCTGAAGGCAATTATTGGTGCTGAGGACAATTAGTTACACATAATTTTCTTAGAAAGCAATTATGGGCATTGAGGCCAGTAAATTTAATTTTGTGCCTCCGAAGGCAATTACGGGTACCAAGGCAAATTAATATAACCTTAAGCCTCGCTAGGAAACATTAGGGAGTACTGATAACAATTTCAAATAAGTGCTTTAGAATGTAATTGTGGCACTAAGGACAATTAATTTAATATCGTGCCTCGGAAAGCAATAGTAGGCTATAAGGCCAATCATTTTACTTTATTGCCTTAGTGTGCGTTCGAGGGCGATACGGCCAATTAATTTTATTTTGTGCCTTAGAAGGAAATTGTGTCTGTGAAGGTCAATTAATTAAATTTAATTTCTTGGAAGGAAATAGACGAGCATTGATGGCAGTTAATTAAATTTTACACCAAAATTTGGAAAAATGGATGGTACGGCAAATTAATTTAATTTTATACCTAGTAGAAAATTACCGAAACTTAGGTCAATTATTCGAATTTAGTGTTTTAGAAGGTAGCTGTAGCAATAAGGATGACTAATTTAATTGAATGCCTCATAAGGCGATTGTGGGCATTACGATCGATTGATTTAACTAATGTGTCGTAAGAACTATTTGCCACTAAAACCAATTGATTTAATTTAATGTCTTAGTGTGCAATTGGGGGCGGTTCGGTCAATTAATTTAATTTAATGCCTCTGAAGGCAATTATCGGTGCTCAAAACAATTAGTTACACATTATTTCTTAGAAGGCAATTGTGGGCATTAAGGCTGTAAATTTGATTTTGTGCCTCCGAAGACAATTACGTACTAAGGCAAATTAACATAACCTTAAGCCTCGCTAGGAAATTTTAGGGAGTACTGATAAGAATTTCAAATCAGTGCTTTACAATTACATCTGTCTCTTATACACATCTAGATGTGTATAAGAGACAGCCTTACTTATACACTAATCTAGATGTGTATAAGAGACAGCTATGGCATTACTATTGCTTTTCGCTCGTGGAGGCGATACGACCAATTAAATTTATTTAGTTCCTTAGAAGAAAATTGCGTCTGTGAAGGTCAATTAATTAAATTTAATTTCTTAGAAGAAAATTGCAGCATTGATGCCATAAATTAAATTTTACGCCCTGATTTGGAAAACGGACGGCAAATTAATTTAATTTTATACTTAGGAGAAAATTGCGAAACTAAGGTCAATTAGTTGAATTTAGTATTTTAGAAGGTAACTCGTGGCAAAATAATAAGGATGACTAATTTAATTGAATGCCTAATAAGGCGATTGGGCATTACGATCGATTGATTTAACCGATTGTCGTAAACACTAGTTGCATTATTTAATTTAATGTCTTAGCGTACAATTGGGGACGGGCACGCTAAAAGATGTGTATAAGAGACACTAAGACATTAAATTAAATCAATTGGCCTTAGCACCGATAATTGCCTTCTTAGAAGGCAATGTCAGAAGCAGGCAATTACTACAAGGCAAATTGCCACTAAAACATTAGGCCTGTGCTAGAATGTAAATGTGGCACTAAGTACAATTAATAGGGTGCACTTGAGGCTGTATGGCCAATTAATTATTATTTAATGCCTGCAAGGCAATTATTGGAAAATGTCAGGACAATCTGTGGCAATAGTTACATTTCTCACGATAATCGATTATTTAACCGAAGGCAGAAGTAAGTTTTGTAAGGCCAATTGATTTAATTTAATGTCTTAGGTATTGAAGGCTGCAACGCCGTAAATTTAATTTTGTGCCTCCGAAGGCAATTACATGTACAAGGCAAATTAATATAACCTTAAGCCTTGCTAGGAAACTTTAGGAGTACTGATAATAATTTCAAAAAGTTCTTTAGTCCATCATATCTGTCTCTTATACACATCTAGTAATATCGTGCCTCTAAAGCAATAAGGCACTAAGGCCAATCATTTTATTTTAATGCCTTAGTGTGCGTTCGAGGGCGATACGGCCAATTAGTTTTATTTAGTGCCTTAGAAGGAAATTGTTTCTGTGAAGGTAAATTAATTAAATTTAATTTCTTAGAAGGAAATTGCGAGCATTGATGCCAGTTAAATTAAATTTTACGCCCAGATTTGGAAAAACGGATGGTACGGCAAATTAATTTAATTTTATACCTTTGTAGAAAATTGCCGAAACTAAGGTCAATTAGTTGAATTTAGTGTTTTACACAGTCTCTGTGGCAATAAGGATGACTAATATAAGAGACAGAATCAATAGATCGTAATGCCCACAATCGCCTTATGATCTAGATCCGAATGTGTCGTAAGCACTATAGTTGCCACTAAGGCCAATTGATTTAATGTAATATCTTAGTGTGCAATTGGTTGTCAATTAATTTAATTTAATGCCTCTACATGCAATTATTGGTTTAATTGGCCGTATCGATTTGGAAAAACGGATGGTACGGCAAATTAATTTAATTTTATACCTTAGTAGAAAATTGCCAAAACTAAGGTCAATTAGTTGAATTTAGTATTTTAGAAGGTACAATTCAATAAGGATGACTAATTTAATTTAATTCCTCATAAGGCGATTGTGGACATTACGATCGATAAGATTTAACTGAATGTGTCGTAAGCACTAGTTGCCACTAAGGCCAATTGATTTAATTTATTGTCTTAGTGTGCAATTGGGGCAGTACGGCCAATTAATTTAATTTAATACCTCTGAAGGCAATTATTGGTGCTCAGGACAATTAGTTATACCTAATTTCTTAGAAGGCAATTGTGGGCATTGAGGCCAGTAAATTTAATTTTGTGGCTCCGAAGGCAATTACCGGTACTAAGGCAAACTAATATAACCTTAAACCTCGCAAGGAAACTTTATGGAGTACAAATAACAATTTAAAATAAGTGCTTTAGATTGTATCAATGGCAATAAGGGCAATTAATTTAATATCGTGCTTCGTAAAGCAATAGTGGGCACTAAGGCCAATCATTTTATTTTAATGCCTTAGTGTGCTTTCGAGAGCGATACGGCCAATTAATTTTATATTAGTGCCTTAGAAGGAAATTGTGTCCGTGAAGGACAATTAGTAAAATTTAATTTCTTAGTAAGAAATTGCGAGCATTGATGCTAGTTAATTAAATTTTACGCCCAGATTTGGAAAAACGGGTGGTACGGGAAATTATTTTAATTTTATACCTTAGCAGAAAATTGCCGAAACTATGGTCATTTAGATGAATTTAGTGCTTTAGAAAGTAACTGTGGCACTTATGACTAATTTAATTTAATGCCTAGAAGGCGATTGTGGGCATTACGATCAATTGATTTAACTTTATATTAAGCAATGGTTGTCACCGACGCCAATTGATTTAATTTAATGTCTTAGTGTGCAATTAAAAATGTACGGCCAATGAAATTAATTTAATGCCTCCAAAGGCAATTATTGGTGCTAAGGTCAATTAGTTACATATAATTTCTTATCGACCTTCACAGTGGGCATTGAGGCCAGTAAATTTAATTTTGTGCCTCTGAATGCTATTACAAGGATACTAAGGCAAATTAATATAACTTTAATGCTCGCTAGGAAACTTTAAGAGAGTACTGATAACAATTTCAAAATAAGTGCTTTAGAATGTAATTGTGGCAATAAGGACAATTAATTTAATATGGTGCCTTGTTTCGGCAATTTTTTGCACTAAGGTATAAAATTAAATTAATTTGCCAACAATTGCCTTCAGAGGCATTAATGTCTTAGTGTGCAATTGGGGGCGGTATGGACAATTAATTTAATTTATTGCCTCTGAAGGCAATTGTTGGTGCTAATTGTCCTTAGTTACATAGAATTGCCCTCTAAGAAATTAATGTGGGCATCGAGGCCAAGAAATTTAATTTTGTGCCCTCAAGGCAATTACGGTACTATACTGAGGCCTGTCTCTTATACACATCTTAGCGAAACTTAGGGAGTGCAATTTAATTTAAAATAAGTGCTTTAGAATGTAATTGTGGCAATAAGGACAATTAATTTAATATCGTGCCTCGGAAAGCAATAGTGGGCACTAAGGCCAATCATTTTACTTTAATGCCTTAGTGTGTGTTCGAGGCGATACGGCCAATTAATTTTATTTTGTGCCTTAGAAGGAAATTGTGTCTGTGATGGACAATTTGTTAAATTTAATTTCTTAGCAGGAAATAAAATTGTCTTATACAACATAATTAGATGTCTAAAGACGGACTTACGGCAAATTAATTTATATTTTATAGCCTTAGTAGAAAATTGCCGAAACTAAGGCAATTAGTTGAATTTATACACATTTAGAAGGTAACTCTTGGCAATAAGGATGACTAACTTAATTTAATTCCTCATAAGGCCATTGTGGGCATTCTAAAGCACTTATTTTAATCAATGTGTCGTGCACTATTTGCCACTAAGGCCAACTAATTTAATCTAGATGTGTATAAGAGACAGAACGCACACTAAGAAATTAATTGCCCGTAGAGGCATTAAATTAAATTTACTGGCCTCAATGCCCAAATTGCCTTCTAAGAAAATTTTGTGTAGGCATAATTGTCCTTAAATGGCACCTTTCTCTTATACACATCTATATGTGTATAAGAGACAGTTCCTAACCTTCAGCCTCGCTAGGAAACTCTAGGGAGTACTGATAATGATTTCAAATAAGTGCTTTAGAATGTAAGTAATTCTTACGCACAAGATTTTGAAAAACGGATGGTACGGCAAATTAATTTAATTTTATACCTTTGTAGAAAATTGCCAAAACTAAGGTCAATTAGTCGAATTTAGTGTTTTAGAAGGTAACTGTGGCAATAAGGATGACTAATTTAATTGAATGCCTCATAAGGCGATTGTGGGCATTACGATCATTGGTTTAACCGAATGTGTCGAAGCACTATTTGCCACTAAGGCCAATTGATTTAATTTAATGTCTTAGTGTGCAATTGGGGTATGGTACAAATTAATTTAATTTAATTGCCTACAATTGCTTAAGGTTAAATTAATTTGCCTTGTACTCTAGTACACATTTAGATGTGTATAAGAGACAGATTACTGGCTTCTGAAGCACAATTACCTTCTATGAAATTATGTGTAACTAATAGTCCTTAGCACTATTAATTGCCTTCGGAGGCATTGATTGTAATTGTAGCAATAAGGAAAATTAATTTAATATCGTGCCTCTAAAGCACATAGTGGGCACTAACGCCAATCATTTTATTTGTCTCTTATAGTGTGCGTTCGAGGGCGATACGGGCAATTAGTTTTATTTTGTGCCTTAGAAGAAAATTGTGTCCTCTGAAGGACAATTAATTAAATTTAATTTCTTAGAAGGAAATTGAGAGCATTGATGCCATTTAATTAAATTTTACTCCCAGATTTGGAAAATCGGAGGGTACGGCAAATTAATTTAGTTTTATACCTTCGGAGATAATTGCCGAAACTAAGGTCATTGCCGTAGCTGTCTCTTATACACATCTAGATGTGTATAAGAGACAGAATCAATCGATCGTAATGCCCACAATCGCCTTTAATCCGAATGTGTCGTAAGCACTATTGTTGCCACCGAAGGACAGAATTTAATTAACAGGCACCACTGCTCTCAATTCAACTAATACACTGTAATTTAATTAAATGTCCTTAATTGTAACAATTACATTCTAAAGCACTTATTTGAAATTGTTATAAGTACTTAGAAAGTTAAATTGTGAGGCATTAAGGCTATTAATTTAATTTTGTGCCTCCGAAGGCAATTACGGGTACTAAGGCAAATTAATATAACCTTAAGCCTCGCTAGGAAACTCTAGGGAGTATCGATAACAATTTCAAATAAGTGCTTTAGAATGTAAATGTAGGCACTAAGGACAATTAATTTAATATCGTGCCTCGTAAAGCAATAAAGGGGCACTAAGGGCCAATCATTTAATTTTAATGCCTTAATGTGCCTTCGAGAAGATACGTATAAATTAATTTTATTTAGTGCCCAGAAGGAAGTAAATGTCCGTTATAGACTGTCTCTTAATACACAGAAGGAAATTAAGTAGGCATTGATGCCGCTAATTAAATTTTACGCCCGATTTGGAAAATCGAATGGTACGACAAATTAATTTAATTTTATACCTTAGTTGAAAATTGCCGAAACTAAGGTCAATTAGTTGATTTTAGTATTTCAGAAGGTAACTGTGGCAATAAGGATGTCTAATTTAATTTACTGCCTCATAAGGCGATTGTACTACGATCAATTGATTTAACGAATGTGTCGTATAAGAGACAGGAGTACACCCTAGAGTTTTTCCTGGCGAGGCGGAAAGTTATGTTAATTTGCATTAGTACCAATAATTTAATTTAATGCCTCAAGGCAGTCTGTCTCTTATACACAATTATTAACATAATTTCTTAGAAGGCAATTGTGGGCATTGAGGCCAGGAAATTTGATTTTGTGCCTCCGAAGGCAATTACCTTCTAAAGTACTAAGGCAAATTAATATAACCTTAAGCCTCGCTAGAAGAGACAGCCCTGTCGTGGGCATTACGATCGATTGATATAACTAAATGTGTCGCAAGCACTAGTGGCCACTAAGGCCAATTAATTTAATTTAATGTCGAGTGAGCAATTGGGGTCTGTACGACCAATTAATTTAATTTAATGCCTCCGAGATCGAACGCATACTAGAGACTGTAGTTACACATAATTTCTTAGAAGGCAATTGTGGGCATTGAGGCCAAGATGGAATTTAATTTTGCCTCACGAAGGCAATTACAGGTTCTAAGGCAAATTAATATAACCTTAATTGTCCTTATTGTCACAATTACATTTAATTGACGTATTTAAATGATTTCAAATACGTGCTTTAGAATGTAATTGTGACAATAAGGACAATTAATTTAATATCGTGCCTCGGAAAGCAATAGTGGGCACTAAGGCCAATCATTTTATTTTAATGCCTTAGTGTGCGTTCGAGGGCGATACGGCCAATTAATTTTATTTAGTGCCTTAGAAGGAAATTGTGTCTTGCGAAGGACAATTAGCCTTAAATTTAATTTCAGGTAACAAATTGCGAGCATTGATGCCAGTTAATTAAATTTACGCCTGATTTGGAAAAACGAATTGGCACGCGCAAATTAATTTAATTTGAAACCTTAGTAGAGAATTGCGGAAACTACGGTGAATTAGTTGAATTTAGTAATTTAGAAAGTAACTGTGGCAATCTGGATGACTAATTTAATTTAATGCCTCATAAGGCGATTGTGGGCATTACGATCAATTGATTTAACCGAATGTGTAAGTAAGCAATTGTTGCCACTAAGGCCAATTGATTTAATTTAATGTCTTAGTGTGTAATTGGGGTTCGGTACGAATTAATTTAATTTAATGCCTCAAGGCTTCTAAGGCACTAAATAAAATTAATTGGCCGTATCGCCCTGGCCGAACGCCTGTCTCTTATACACCTTGATTAAAAAAATCTTACACGGAAAAAAATGAAAATCTTAATAGGATAATTAATTTAATATTGTGCCTCGTAAACCAATAGTGGGCACTAAGGCCAATCATTATTATTTTAATGCCTTAGTGTGCGTTCGAGGGCGATACGGCCAATTAATTTTATTTAGTGCCTTAGTAGGAAATTGTGTCTGTGAAGGACAATTAGTTTAATTTATTTTTCATAGAAGGAAATTGCTAGCCTTGATGCCAGTTAATTAAATTTTACGCCTAATTTGGAAAAACGGGAGGTACGGCAAATTAATTTAATTTTATACCTTAGTAAATAATTGCCGAAACTACGGTCAATTAGTTGAATTTAGTGCTTTAGAAGATAACTGTGGCAATAAGGATGACTAATTTAATTTAATGCCTCATAGGCGATTTGCCTTAGTGGCAACAATTTGCTAAATATGTCGTAATTCAATTATTGGCACTGTCTCTTATACACATCTAGATACATAAGATCTAAGAGACCCAACTAGACAGCTACCTAACTGATGTTTAATGCCTCATTGAAGACAATTACAATGCCAAAGCAATTATTTAGGTATAAACTTATTTGTAGGCAACATGTCGTGTATAAGAGGACAGTTAAATTTAATTAATGTGCCTCTGAAGCCAATTACGGGTACTATGGCAAATTAATATAACTTTAAGCCTCGCAAGGAAACTCTAGGGAGTACTGATAACAATTTCAAATAAGTGCTTTAGAATGTAATTGTGGCAATAAGGACAATTAATTTAATATCGTGCCTCGGAAAGCATTAGTGGGCACTAAGGCCAATCATTTTATTTTAATGCCTTAGTGTGAGTTTGAGGGCGATACGGCCAATTAATTTTATTTTGTGCCTTAGAAGGAAATTGTGTCTGCGAAGGACAATTAGTTAAATTTAATTTCTTAGAAGGAAATTGCGAGCATTGATGCCAGTTGATTAAATTTTACGCCCAGATTTGGAAAAAAATGGTGGCACGGCAAATTGTTAAATTTAACTAATTGCTTACAATTACGCGAGGCACTAATTTAATTCTAGTGCACTCTGAATAAAATTATTGGTGCTAAGGACAATTAGTTACACATAATTTCTTAGAAGGCAATTGTGGCATTAAGGCCAGTAAATTTAATTTTGTGCCTCTGAAGGCAATTACGGGTACTAAGGCTTAATTAAGTATAACCTTAAGTTTCCTAGGAAACTTAAGGGAGCACTTAAAAATTTCAAATAAGTGCTGTCTCTTATACACATCTAGATGTGTATAAGAGACAGAGGCACGATATTAACTAAGGCTAATCATTTGATTTTAATGCCCTAAGGCCTGTCTCTTCTGTACAGCTAATTACATTTTAACAAGTGCCTTAGAAGGAAATTGTGTCTGCAAAGGACAATTAGTTAAATTTAATTTCTTAGAAGGAAATTACGAGCATTGATGCCAGTAAATTAAATTTTCCGCCCAGATTTGGAAAAACGGGTGGTACGGCAAATTAATTTAATTTCATACCTTAGTAGAAAATTGCCGAAACAACGCTCAATTAGTTGAATTGAGTGCTTTAGAAGGTAACTGTGGCAATAAGGATTACTAATTTAATTTAATGCCTCATAAGGCGATTGGGGGCACTACGATCAATTGATTTAACTGAGTGTGTCGTAAGCAATTGTTGCCACGAAGGCAAATTGATTTAATTTAATGTCTTAGTGTGCAATTGGGGGCGGCACGACCAATTAATTAAATTTAATGCCTCTAGAGGCAATTAAATTTAATTAATCTGGTCGTATAACATAATTAGATCTAATACACTGTCTCTTATACACATCTAGATGTGTATAAGAGACAGGATTAAGATAAGAAAATAAGATTAAATGTAAACCCAAAACTAACCTTAAGCCTCGCTAGAAACTTAAGGAGTCTGATAACAATTTCAAATACGTGCTTTAGAATGTAATTGTGGCAATAAAGATGACTAATTTAATTTAATGCCTCATAAAGCAATTGTGGGCACTAAGGCCAATCATTTTATTTTAATGCTTTAGTGTGCGTTCGAGGGCGATACGGCCAATTAATTTTATTTAATACCTTAGAAGGAAATTGTGTCTGTGAAGGACAATTAGTTTAATTTAATTTCATACAAGGAAATTGCAAGCATTGATGCACATAATCAAATTTTTTCATGGCTGTGGTTACCCGTTTTTCCAAACAATTTCTGAGCAACCATCCCTGCACAAGTTGGAGAAGACCCTTTACTTTGTCTATTTATTGCTTTATCCCCATTACCCATTTTTATGATTGCTTTGCTGAGAGTTAGAGATATACCTGCCCATACATTTCATTTCATTTTAGGCTTTTAGTTGTTATTGGTAGTTTTAGTAGTATGTCTTTAAATAATGCTTTGGTTGAGGGGTCCTAAATGGATGCTTGACTGGTTTGGCCCCTTGACATGGTTTAGTTAGACTTTGAAGGGTGATTGTTGGGCTATTTTGGCATGGTCAACCTTTAGTTTTTTGTTCATGATTGATTGGATGTTGAATTTTGGACGTCTCGTCGGTAGTCCATGTTTGGCTTATAATTATGCATTTGTTTCTGTGTTGTATTTTCTTTTCTTGTGCACAATGGAGAGCGATAGGATGAGTGGCACTCATCATTGCCAATAAGATGGAAAGTGTAGTGATTTTTTTTTATATGCATGTGTTTGGTTGGTATAATTGTGAATGGATTGAATTGACTTAGTACATTGAGATGCATTACTTGTGCATAATGGTATTTAAATCTTTAAATTCTACCAATTATTCTATTACTTGTTTAAAAATATTTTTCCTAGCTAGTTTAAGTATTAAGCTCTATTTTGTTAGTAAGTATTATTTGAATGCCATATTCATCTTGTGGTTGATTTAGTTTAAATATGTTAGAGTTTTTGAAAATTGGTAGATACTATAGAAAGAAATGATTTAAACCTCTTTGGTCATTTTGCATGCGTTGCATTATTAGATGTTTTATGGGCCAGCAAGGTTTAGTTAGAACATCAGTTAGGTAGTGTAAATTCCTATTTATTATACAGAGATTTTATAAATGATGAGTGCCATAAAATCCTATCGACTACTGGGTCATAAAAAGCCTACCCGAATTTTATTATGACCCTAGTGTCCCCGTTTGAGCCTTGAAGCCTCATATTTTTTTGGGTAACTACACGATTTAACCACTTCCACTTTAATGAGTTGCTCTATCGCTTCATCCCATCACCTTAGTCGGATTTGGACCTAAAACTTTAAATTGTGATACTATGGTACGAAATTGAACCTTTTGTACTTTAGTTTAGAAATTGAAGTATCTTTGATTAAATCATTTACCAATTTCCTTCTTGTAAATTAGAAGCAATAAATTTGAGTTATCTTTTATCTTCTTCTTCAAAAAAAAAAAAAAATTATTCTCTTATGCAATGTTAACTGTACACTTTGTAACAAAGAAGAATCAAAAAGATCTCCTTAGACTTGGATACAATGTTTCAATGTTTCAAGTGATGATTGATTAAATTGTAGTTGCTATGGGGGGTTTTTCTTTATAGGTTACAGTCCCGAAGATTCTCATGAATGGCTAAGGTTATATTGAACCACTTTTATCCAAAATTGTATCCAAACGTTACCCTTAGCCTTGATTACAAGTTAAGAAAATTCTACGGGATCCTTAATCTGGGCTATGAGATCTTAGAGATTAATAGGGTGACACTAAGGATCACTAACTTGACACATGTCCCTAGGATAAGTTTTATGGTGTCTATAAGATCATGGGTTTTCATTTGCATTCCAAAGTGCTTCTTAAAACAAGTCTTAGTGATCTTTCTACACTTGAAGCTCTTTTGAAAAATTTGATTCATTTATGCTTCATCTCCTTAGAATTGAATTGGCATTTTCTTAATACTTCAATTATCAACATGAGTCATGCACTTGAAGTAGCTCTATTCCTTTTAATTTAGCAAGTGATAGAACATGTTTAGTTCGTTGAGTTAAATCGCCATTTGCATATGTTGAATGCCCCATACTTTTCCTAGTCAATATGCTTTCATTTTCATTGGTGGTGTACTTAGTTCTTTTCCATCTTGTTTTGCTTGGGACTATCAAAATGCTAGGTTTGGGGGTGTGATAACTCTATTACATAGAGTTATTGTGCCCCTATTCCCTATGCAATTTTGATTATGTTAGTTCTATTCAGAATGATTTTATGCATCTAGTTTATTATATGGATTTAGTACCTGATTATGATTTTTAGGAACTTATGTGTTTATTAGGATTTTTGGTAGATATATGCACTAATTTGGCCATAATTGACATTAATCTTGCTAGGTGCATCGTAATTTATGTGCTGTGGTGTGTTTGTGGGTAATTATGATTTGTAGCTGTGAATTGAAGAAGTGAAAGAAGATAGGGACTAGAATGATATTAGCTAGAAAAAGTTAAAGCCCAATCAATAGCTCCACAACTGCGGCCAAGGAATGTAAACCTAGAAGAGCATAACTGTTGTTTCTACTTCTCAGTCAAAGGTTTCAAAATCATCATGTGTATAGAAAAAAAATTCTAGAACTATGGTTTTCATGCAAAACAAAGAAATCTCTCATGAACCACGGTCACTGAATTTGTATAGATTGAATGGTTACCACGGTTGTGAAGAAAAGTCAATCTTTTGACCAAGCTAAAAAATTGAAGTTACCCTAACAACACATCTACTAACACATAGTAAGTAGTGTAGTTTAGTTTAGGGTCCTAGTAGGATAGAATAGTCTTATCAAAAGTCTCGTTTCTGTTCACACATCTAAGTGTATTAGAGACAATCTTCTCGAGAAAGTACATAAGACCTTTAGTTTCCTATTTGGGCTTTCATTTCTCTTCAATTTTGTAACCATTTTACTTGCTTTTAATCTATCTTTCTTGCATTTCATTTTAGTCAAGTTTAAACTAGTTTCTTAGTAGTAATGTAAATCCTAATCCTAGTGGTTACTGTTGCATTTAATCTTGTGTTTTCTTAATTTATAAACTTTAATTAGTTTTGGGTTTACATTTAATCTTATTTTCTTATCTTAATCATTAACCTAGATTCATATATCTTGCATTTAAGCTTCTTTCCCAAAATAGTAAAAATCAAGAACAATCATATGCTCTAGTGTAGGATTTTCCATTTATAGTAAATTTCTTCATATCCTCACTTGTTTCTCTAATCATTGGTTAGTTGCTTTTAATGATTTCTTGAGATTTGCTTTTAGAATAGTTTACATTATTGTCACATTTAATGCTCTTTCTTCCATAGTTAGTAGCATTGCAAATTATCCTTTGGAGGTAGAAAGTTAGAATAGTGTCGTTTAATTGCTTACTTGCTTTATTGAGAGACTTGTTCCTTAATTTGCTATTTAAAATTGCTTATTTAGCTATGCATTTTTAATTGCTCTTAGCCTAGGACCCAACATAGTATTTAATTGCCAAGCACCTTAATTTTCAATTTCACTTGTACTTTATGCCTTGTTTTAGTATAATGTGCCATTTTTGTTATTTAGTTATGCTCATTATTTGCTTAGCTTTCTTAGTGTAGTATTTATCATCTCTTTAATTTAGCTTTGTCATGACTGATTTTGCACTTTTAAATTGCTTTAGTAGAATAGAAATTTCCTTCCTTATAATTTGTCAAACTAGTTTATAGACTCGAGTAGACTAGTAGTCACACATCAATCATTGCGGGAACAATATTCACTCACTAACACTACCTATAAACCTACCTCGTATATTTGCGACTGTGTGATGTTGGTTAGGAAGAGTAGGGTTAATTTATCACTTGTTCTTGCATCAAATTACCTAACCTTTATCCATCAAACAAATATAAAGGTCATTTTACTTATTTTACCCTTCATGCAAGTCCCAAACCAATAGTATTAAAACCATATTTCATCACTAATTATTCCCACAATAATCATCTCAAAAATTGAAACTCTAAAAGTATGTAAAAAATTTTGAATTTGAATTGAGGGACAATTACAAAAATGGTATTATACTAGTTGGTCAAATATCAACTTTTCTTAAATTGCATGCAACTTTGACCATGCCAAATAAAATGGGACAGAGAGAATACAACAAAGTAAATGCTCTAAAAGCTTGTAAATAAGAGCATTGAAGGGGAGCATTGTAGACTAAATAGACATGAAGAAAGTGCATAAAACAAGTACAATAAATATAAAAGAAAGGCTTGCAATGTAGTAGAACAAAGTTACTTACAACTATGTAGGTAAACAAAACTAGAATAATCAAGAAAGAGAAACTAGACTACAAGGTTCCTTCCTAAGTAGGGAGGAGAAAAGAAGAAAAATAAGTTAGCTCTACCACATTTTCAGCCCTAAAAGCGAAACTAGACTACAAGGTTCCTTCCTAAGTGGGAAGGAGAAAAGAAGAAAAATAAGGTGGCTCTTCCTCATTTTCAGCCCTAAAAGAGCTATTTATTGTAGAGTTAGGGGTTAGGGGTAAAAAAACATCTTAACCCATGAAAAACTGCCCTAAATAGTCTTCCAAGTTTCAACGACATGTATTTGTCCTCCTTGACTCTATCTAATATAATGAAGATCTCATGGTTCATGATCAATTTCTTTGTTTTGTATGAAAACTTATAGTTCTAGTCCAAATTCTTCTAAATCCTTGACTAAGCTAAGAGAACATTTGTTGATTTCAGGCCATCACTATTGAACTTCTTACAAATTGACAACAACATCAAATTAGATGGATGCTCCCAAATCACATATTTCCCTTTCAAAATCCATCTCCCCAACTATACAAGAAATGAAAAATGACCTAGTGTCTTTCAACTTTGGGGTTGCTTCTTTTGAATAGAGAGGGCTCATTACTTCTCGGGTAATGGCTTTCGCTTGCTCCTTTGTTGGTTTATGTACTAAAGGCAACAGTGTTGGAATTAGAAATTATACTTATTGCCAACGTTAAATGAACCTAAAGGGTCACACACTAAGAGTAAGCATTGGGTTAAGTTAATTGTTGACTAAGTTCGTTGAATAAGAATTTGTGTCTAGATTCAATGAACGAGAATTATTTACTAATTACATTGGATTTACTGGATTGTCCATAATAACAATTAATTATAATAATTGTAAGGAACTATATCTGGTTACTATCATACGCGTTTATATACCTAATACGTGTGATAGAAGAATTCTAATCAAAGAGGAGTTCTTTGAATTTAGGTTAACCGCTATATATAGAATATGATTCTTTAGGTTCGTAAGGTCCGACATGCGACTCATTAGTAACACACAATCGGACGAAAAACCCTACGAAATAGTTCAAACACTGCTCTAGCAAGCAACACCCTAAAATCGGAAAAGCTACTCGCTCCTTAGGCGCTGCTCTGGATCTGTCTAAGATACACATCTAGATGTGTATAAGAATCAGTCTAATCTAGGTTTCTGGTGTTCGGATCGTGAAAGGTTCAGATCGCAACCAGTTTTTTTGCTATCGAGCATCAAAGGTATATATATCTATGGCAATAGACGATTTAATCGGAACGCATGGATCCTCTTATAGGGAGATTCGCAGTCCTTCCGCTGCGTCAATTTTATATTATGGCTAAAATCCCAACAGTGGTATCAGAGCCGCTTGCGTTTTCAATTAAATAAAATTCTTGATCGGATCTAGTCTCTTAAATACACATTATGTTGGACATAATCGAAGTACATGAACTGTAGTTACGGCTGAATGTATGCTGTTGAAAATCTGTTTGATATCTTGATCTCAATACATACATATGATGTATGCAAAGATTCTATTCGATAGAAACCTGTTCTGTTCGATGATTCTATTTGATAGATTCTGTTGTTGAACCTATATGTATATGTGATATACGTATGTTTCTGTTGAATTATGTATATATGATATATGTATTTTTCTGTCGAATGATTTACATATATGATATGTGTATGTTCATATCATTCGATGAATTTAATTCTGCATCATAAACATTATTCAAAGCATACGCCGTACTTATCACAATAATAGTGGCTTTAAAATCGTCTCTTATAACTTTTAGACAGATAATAGTATGGAGATCTGTTTTATGATGTGTTCATATGCATGGTGCATAGCATGGTAGGTCAAAAGGCAGTATTCTCAGTTATACACATCTAGATGTGTAAGTTGATTCTGTACTTCTATACTGTCGTTTTTTTTTTTTTTTTTGTAATTTTAAAGTTTTAGATTATTGTATTACAAAGCTTGTAAAGAAGGCAAGAGGAGCAACTTGGCGTCAATCAACAACAAGGTGTATTCCATGAAGATGGAAGAAATTTTGAAGTTGTAATTTGACCCTAGGATTGACCTTGATCTTCATATTGGCTTAGCAGATAAGCGTTTTTGCTAAAGTAAAAGTATGCATTAGCTATTTTAGTCAGAATACATAAGTAATGGTGCTACTTATATGTTTAATTTGGCCAATAAATATTGGGCCCATATATTTTGGGCCCATAGGCATAAGATGAGATTAAACATGCCGGTACATGTGATGTATTGATCTCATAATTGTTTTAAGAGTTACATATGATGTAATTGGTAAAGAGTTACCTACCTAAATAACTTAATTTTAATTGTCATGCCAAAGCTGAGTTAAGGTTAAGTGAAATATGGATCTTAACCCACTAAATACATTACAACTGTTGTGTATTCATTTATGAGGGTAATTGATTTAGTGGGAGTTTTATATTAATATCGAAATATTGTACTTTGCATAATTGTTGTAGATCGATGGCCGCTAATAACACTTCAACACTATCTTTGCGATCTATCCTTGAGAAGGACAAGCTGAATGGGACCAACTTCCTTGACTGGTTCAGAGGTTTGAGAATTGTTCTGACAAGAAAGGAACCTGTATGTTCGGACAATCCTATCCCCGAACAACTGCACCAATGCTCCAAGAGCGAGAGAGATGCTTACAAGAAGCATTCTAATGACTCTGTTGATGTTGGATGCCTTATGCTTGCTACCATGAGCCCGGACCTTGAAGGACTTGGAGCACTTGGAAGCTTTCGAGATGGTCAATCATCTCAAGGAGATGTTCCAACAAGAAGCACGGCAGAAAGGTTTGATACGACCAAAGCTTTACATTCCCGCAAAATGGTGAAGGAGCGCTGTTAGTCCTCATGTCTTGAAGATGAAGGGTCACATAGATCATCTTGAAAGACTTTCTTTGATTAGTCTTCCCATAAGTCAAGAGCTGGCAACGGATTTGATCCTGAATTCTCTTCCTGAGAGTTATAGCCAGTTTGTTATGAACTTCAACATGAACAACATGGAGAAATCTGTTTCTGAGCTGCATTCGATGCTTAAAACTGCTTTTCCAATATCAAAAGGCTCATTGCAAAAATGGTTCATCATTGAAGGGGATGAAAACGATAGGAAGGTCAATGCTTCTACTTTGAAGAAGCCCTATACACAAAACAAGCTATCTCAAGAACCAGAACAAGCCTAAGCCTCCAAAAGAAGGAGTTTGTCACTTTTGCAATGAGCATGGTCATTGGAAAAGAAATTGCAAACTCTATCTTGGAAGATCTAACCTCAAGATTGAAGAGTCTTGAGACTAGGACATTGATTTATGTTATACACGTTAATCTTACTACTTCTATTTCCTCGTCATGGGTATTAGATACTGGATGTGGAGCTCACATTTGTGTTAATGTGAAGGATCTGAAAAGAAGTAGTCGACCTTAGAAAGGTGAAGTGGAGATGATGGTCTGGAAATAAAGTCAGAGTTGCTGCTTTATGTATAAGATGTTCGCTCAGCTAGAGCTGATTTTAACTTTGAATAATTGTTATTATGTACCGCTTTAAGCAAGAACATTGTTTCTGTTTCTTGTTTAGACAATGATGGATTTGATTTCTTTATTAAGAATAAAAAATTCTCCATTCACCGTGAAGACGTGTTTTATGGAAATGCTGATTTGCATAATGGTCTTTACGTTCTAAACATTGAAAAGCCCAATCCAGAGATTGTTTATAACATCAATACAAAGAAACCTAGATTGGATGATTCAAATCAAACTTTCTTATGGCATTGTCGCCTTTGTCACATAAATGAGAAGCGCATATCAAAACTCCATAAAGATGGGCTTTTGAATCAATTTGATCTTGAATCTTATGATATCTGCGAATCTTGTAAAGAGATTACATATGAGTATTTATCATAATCCGACCCCTAAATATCAATACATTATATAATCATAAACATCAAAATATCCATGCTATGTCAACATGCAGATCAAACAAATAACACATCTAGGCA
This sequence comes from Cinchona pubescens, assembly GCA_025175665.1. NCBI lineage: Eukaryota > Viridiplantae > Streptophyta > Magnoliopsida > Gentianales > Rubiaceae > Cinchona > Cinchona pubescens. The sequence goes on from JANKKI010000223.1 coordinate 949,029, forward strand.
GACAATTAAAGATTTATGAGATCTGATCGACATCTGGTGAATATCCATTAAATGTTGTGACCATCTTAGAAATTGTGGAATTGTTTCACAATTAACTCCACCTGGAACACCACAATGGAATGGTGTATCGAAGAAGGAATCGAACCCTATTAGATATGGTTCGATCCATGATGAGTCATACGAGATCTCCCTTTATCCTTTTGGGGTTATGCTTTACAAACAGCTGCATTCACATTGCCCAAAGTTCCAACTAAAAGTTTTGGCCAAATTAAATCAACTTTCTTTCCAAAAGAACTAGTGGGAGTAGAGTACATCTTGAAGAATTTCAAGATCCACAAGACAACACTCTCTCTTCTGTGCAATCTCATCAAGAATCACAATTAGTTGTTGGTTCGAATGAGACAACACAATTGGAACATGGGAATGACTCACAATCGCTTGTTGAGCTTCCACATGAAACGCAAGGACTCGTAGATCTGGTAGAGCTAGAAATATGCCCGAGAGCTATGGATCTCTTATTCTACATGTAACATGACATAGACATCTGGACTAGTCGCTTTTCTGCATTTTAGGGTATCTTCAAAGCACGATTGGTTGCAAAAGGTTTCGTACAAACTTAGGTCTAGACTGTTGATGCTTACTTTGTGTACAGGTTGCTATGCTTAAATCCATAAGGATTCTTATTGCCATTGCAGCATACTATGATTATGAGATATGGCAAATGGATGTCAAAACAGCGTTTCTTAATGGAAACTTACTCGAGGATGTGTATATCACAGCCTAGTACACATTTTTGAACAATTCTAAAAATTCTGAAAAGGTATGTAAGCTTCAAAGATCCATTTATGGATTAAAGCAAGCCTCTCGGAGTTGGAATCTTCGTTTTGACGAATTAAAAGCAGTCAAAGAGTTTGGATTCATCAAAAATGAAGATGAACCTTGTGTTTACAAGAATATTAATGCAAATGCAGTTGTGTTTTTAGTTTTGTATGTTGATGACATACTGCTCATTGGAAATGACATTCCTACCTTGCGAAAGTCAAGTCTTGGTTAGGAAAGTGTTTCTCAATGAAGGATTTGGGCGAAGCTTATATCCTTGGTATCAAGATCTATAGAGATAGATCTCAAAAGCTCATTGGCTGAGTCAAAGTACTTATATAGATAAAGTACTAAAGAGGTTTAGTATGCAAGATTCTAAAAGAGGATTCTTGCCAATGTCGCATGGCATCGGTCTTGGAAAGGCTCTGTCTGCGACACAAGATGAGCGAAATCGCATGAGTGAGATTCCATATGCATCAGCTATAGGATCCATCATGTATGCGATGTTATGTACTGACCGATGTCTCATATGCTTTGAGCATAACGATAGATAGGAATCGGATCCTGGTAAGATTAACAGAATTCTCAACATCAAGAATATCCTTAAGTACTTGAGAAGAACTAAAGTCTTTTATACACATCTGGATGTGACTGGAAAAAGAGCTTGTTGTAAGTGGTTACACAGATACAAGTTTCCAGTCTGACAGAGAGATTTTAGATCACAGTCAGGATATGTGTTCTGTTTATATGGAGGCTGTTAATGGAAGAGTTCAAAGCAAGCGACCATAGCAGATTCTACAACGAAGAGAATATATAGCAAAGATCGATGCCTAAGGAAGCAGTTTGGATTAGGAAATTTGTCACTGAATTAGGTGTTATTCCTAGCATCACTAATCCAGTTGATATCTATTGTGATAATAATGGGGCTATTGCACAAGCCAAAGAGCCTAGATCGCATCAACGATCCAAACACATCCAAAGACGTTATCAATCATTCTCAGATCATTGAGAGAGAGACGTCAAAATATGCAAAGTACCAACCGATGACAACATTGCTGATCCATTAACTAAACCACTACCACAACCAAATACATGATCGCCATGTTCGGTCAATAGGTCTTAGACATATGTATGATTGGACCTAATTGTTTAATTGGGAGACTTTTAATGGATAATTTTAAAACGAATATTGTCATCATGATATTTTATTTATAAAGAGATTTATTATTGCATGTTTTAATATTAGAATCCATGAATAATTTATTATTCTAAATGTCCCTAGTTATTCAATATAGTGGGAACTGTGTTGATTTAAGACTAGTATGATTTTGATTGATAATCATATGATGATTATGGATATATGGATATAATAAAAATCATGGGTATTTGTTGGCGAACAATTCTTGGATTGACCCGTTATGAGAATACAACATGGTTTTATGTCATTGGTAATTCTCATTATGAACATGTTGTTCATCCTTAGACCTGAGATCACCATAGTTTCCTACATAAGAACTTATGTGTTTTGACACAATCAAACGTTGTCTTTAACCGGATGATTATAAAGATTGTGATTGAACATGTAGAAATTCGCATGATCTCAGTGAACCATGTTGTAAAATGCATGGCCGTGCTCAAATGGATTGATAAGGTGATCAAATTCATTTGTTTTATCATTCTACTTCGAGATCGAGAAATCAAATAGTTGGACACAAATAGAGATGACATTGTCCATGCTCTATGTCCAACTAAGACATCGTGAGACAAAAGGATTAAGACATTTTATTTTTTCGGTTATGTCGATCTTGTGGATCTTGAAATTCTTCAAGATGTACTCCTGTCTCTTATACACATCTAGATGTGTATAAGAAGACAGTTAAAGACTCTTCAAAGTAGGTGAGACAATAACCTCTTGTACAAAAATGAGGATAATTGTCTTTAGTCACACTAATTTATTGTTGGTTTATGTACTAAAGGCAACAAATGTTGGAATTACTAAATTATACTTATTGCCAACGTTAAATGAACCTAATTATATAGGGTCACACACTAAGAGTAAGAATTGGGTTAAGTTAATTGTTGACTAAGTTCGTTGAATAAGAATTTGTGTCTAGATTCAATGAACGAGAATTATTTACTAATTACATTGGATTTACTGGATTGTCCAGTTAAATAGTAATTATAATAATTCGTTAGGAACTATATCTGGTTACTATCATACGCGTTTATATACCTAATACGTGTGATAGAAGAATTCTAATCAAAGAAGAGTTCTTTGAATTTAGGTTAACCGCTATATATAGAATATGATTCTTTAGGGTTAGTAAGGTCTGACATGCGACTCATTAGTAACACACAGTCGGACGAAAAACCCTACGAAATAGTTCTGAAACACTGCTCTAGCAAGCAACACCCTAAAATCAGAAAAGCTACTCGTGTGGATACCTGTAGATGTGTATAAGAGACAGGGCTTCAAATACTACCTACTAGTCCACGTGTTCTACGAATAGTTCGTGGTAACCGTGATGTCCAAATAGTGACCGTATACAGCCCAAATGCTTGTTCAGTATAAAGGTTCAGATCGCAACCAGGGTTTTGCTATCGAGCATCAAAGGTATATATATCTAAACCCTAGACGATTTAATCGGAACGCATGGATCCTCTTATAGGGATTTCCAGTGAATTTTCCGCTGCGTTATTTTTATATTATGGCTAGGAAATCCCAACACCCTTGGGTTAGGAATTGTGTCCTTTAAGAAAGTCCCCATTGGCCTCTCAGCTAGACTCCTAACTATCTGACCAACTTGGCCCTCCAACTTCTTAATTAAAGCCTCCATAACATTATTACTAAGTGTTTTCTTCAATTAAGCCTTTGATTGGAATGGAGGTGTGTGCATATACAATTGCTACTGCGGTGGTTGATATTGCTGTTGTTGAAATTGTGGCTAGTGAATTGGTGGCCTAGTATTTGGGCCTTGCTGTTGAGCTTGTTGATTTTTCCAAGAAAAATTTGGATGATTTCTCCAACTAGGATTGTAAGTATTACTGTAGGGGTTATTCCTGTCTCTTATACTGATTCTAACTCCAAATGACAATTTATTTGCTTTTGAAATGAAAAAGAAGAAGAAATCCTAGCTATGCTTTCACTAGCCCTAACTTAAAGTTTTGCAATCTCGAGCAACAGTAGCTGTCTCTAAGACAGATCTAAAAATATTAACTTCCTTGATATATCAACAGGCACCTCTAGAAACTAAATCTTATAGAAATGAACCAAACATATGTATAAGAGAACTTTGATGATCAAGCCCAAATTGTGTGAAAGTGCTAATCTCTTCACTCATGAAAGCAATTATCAGAGACAGCTCACTAATCAATGAAAAATTCGTTGAACTAAAGTGATAACTGTCTCTTATACACATCTAGATGTATTAACACACAATACTCATTAAGTTCTATTATACTCTAACTAAGGATCATCTCAGGTCTATTCGATCCTTGTAACTTATACACAGGGATAAAGGTGATATATTTCAACAGAAGTAGCTCATATCTCACTTCAATATGTTAATACAAAATAAGCATGATGTTGAACCCGCTTACTAACATAATGAATGTGATATGAGCTACTTATGCGAAATAACTGTTTAAAACTTATGAATGAAGAGACATCCGGTCTCTTGCACACATCTGCTCTATGCACAAAAATTGGGGATACATTATACCTCATCTTATCACACATCTAGTCTCTGTATAAGAGACAGGATGTGTATAAGAGACAGGCTTACAACCACAAAGAGCTTCTTACAAGGCAACTACCAAGTTCTCAACTTGAAGTTTAGCCACTAAAAGTCTCTTCAAAGTAGGTGATTGAACGAAATATGTGGTAGTCTCTTATACATGGATCAGCAATGTTGTCATCAGACCTTTCGGAAGGCCGATGCAGTAAGTATGAAAGGTCCTGTCTCTTATACATCTCAGTAAATGAGATAAGAGACAGCCGTTAGACCGTTGTTTGGGTCTCTCTCCGGCAACTCGCGATATCCCTTAGCCTGAATTAAACAAAAAGAGACAGCTTCTACATTGATTACAAGTAATTCTTGAGCTATTTGGGAGAAATAGTAGGTACAAGTGTTGTAATAGTATAGGTAGTTTTGTGAAAAGAGCTTAGTAGTGTAAGAGTTCTTCAAGTGTAAGAGTGGAGAGATAACAATTGTAACAAAGGGAGGTTGTGAGTGTAAAACTCTTGGCTCAACTAAAGGAAATTAGTGTGAGCAAGAGTGATCCTCATTTTTGTACAAGAGGTTATTGTCTCACCTACTTTGAAGAGACTTTTAGTGGCTAAACTTCAAGTTGAGAACTTGGTAGTTGCCTTGTAAGAAGCTCTTTGTGGTTGTAAGCTCCAAGCTTGAGAAGCTTGGAAGTTTGATTTGATACTCTTAATCTCAATCTTCTTATTTGTTCTTTAAGCTTAAATTGTTGAATATCTATTGTATTCATTTGTGCTTAAGCTTTTATTTGGTGCATAAAGTTTGCATTTCCATTAAGCACATCAAAAGGTTTGTTTTTTGAAATAACCTAATTCACCCCCTTCTTAGGTTGCCCTTGAAGGTGTGGGACCAACATTTCGAACCATAATCCTCTATATCATTCTCCAAATTACCATATTATTTAACCTACTACCAATTTGAAGGCAAAAGTAACCTTCTTTATTATAACCAGAAGGAACTTTCTTTCTTTATTCACAAACACTTAAACAAAATTATTTCCTTTTTTCAATATTTTTCTTTTTTTCAGCAAATATATATATATATATATATATGTATATTTTCTTTTTCCTTATTTTTGTATCAACATAACATAGGGGATTTGTAACAATCAAGCCATTATTTGACTCTTTTTTTTTTTTTTCCACAAAACACTTTTCTTTGCAACTATCCACCGTAACAAGGCCTTTTCACCCCCGGAAATCAAGCTGCAATGCTGGCAAGCAAAGCGACGCAAGAACAACTGGACTAGTAGCAATATTTGCCACTGTGCGGACCTTTTTTATATAGATGGTTCCAAAATTCCAATCCCACGAGGATTACAGCTTTTAGTGCAGGCGAGACACCTAGATTTGGAAGCTGACATCCAAATCCGATACACGTGAAGAGCCTCAGGGCCTTCAAGCCCAAACAAAACTAGATTATGGATGTCCAGTTCCTGATGAATTACAACACTCACAAAGAGCTGAAGGTGGCAAGTTTCTTCTGTACATGGCATATAATTTGCTCCAGTCAGAAATCATGAAGTTATTTTCAGCCTTATCTGCTGCATCGCGGGTTAATCGGATTCATTCTGGACCGGGTTCTTAGGGCTTAGACGGGCTTGAATGTTGGAGAAACCAGATTTCTGCTTAGAATGGGATAGTTTTTTGTCGTTTAGGGGCAGTCATAACAAGATAGTTACGCAGTTTAGGGATAACATAGTTTACTAATGGCGCTTATACAAATGTAAAGCGCAATGAATGTAATTTACAATTTATCATAAATACCAGAATGAAGTATTATGATTGACTTGGATGTGATGTGCCAAGTCGGCATGAGGCTTTTGTCTTTAAAGAATGGCTTTAGTTAATTCTATAGAGAAAAAGGCTAGCCATCAACGTAATTGTTACAAAAATGTAGAAATGGAAACAAAAAGTTATTATGAATAAAGTTTTAAATATTAATTAGCATTTGGGTTTTGAAGTGCCGGTTTCAAGTACTCAGCTTTTACAGCATTTACAACAGAGCATAGAAGCTGGCTCATTTGATCAGGGCATAACTGTATGTGTTGGCCGGAGTTATGGGAGTCCACTTCGCTTATGGAAGGCCCAAGGTTAGAGTCTTCCAGTTTTTTGGTTTGCAGGATGTCCAGTATGAATCTCTCTACGGATAGGTTATATGGACCCGCAATCTCTGAGGCAACCTGTTTTGGTCCCGCACCTTTATCCCTTAGGCTATGTTACAAGCTCGAAAGACCTATTTCTGTCTCTTATACACATCTATCGGTATTGTTGTTCTATAGTGCTAGACATCTACCTAGTCGGGTATGAATTTGTCGACTTAATACGTACACTTGGCATTTGCATTTATTAGATTTGGGAAATTTGCTCGTTGCAAATCGGAAAAACAAATTCTGCCTGTCGGTTATTTGTTCTTAGACAGCCTAGTATCGTATATTGTGCCTGTGGTGTTAATTGGGCATTGAGGGGTGTAAATGAGAATACAAGTATTTATTTTTATTGATTTGTGCACCAAAGGTTTTAAAGAAGCCATAAAAGGCATGGCCAACCTGATTTTTTGGGCTAGATTGGGCCCGGGTCTAAATGATTCCAATTTCATAATCGTCCGAACCTACGTCCGATCTGTCTCTTATACACATCTAGATGTGTATAAGAGACAGCTATTACACCGCGGTAACCTTATAGAGACCTTTAGGTTACCGCACATCTAGATATGTATAAGAGTGGTGTACAAGGATACAGGTGACCGTCCTTAGGGGTTAATTGGGCAGTAAGATGTCTCAAACTTTACTATTTTTTATGGAGAGAGGAAGGGAGTAGTTTTTTAATTGCAGGAAGTGCCCTATAATATTACTAAGGCTCCTTACCCCGCTACCACGTGTCAGTAGCTGATTGACTGGAGAAAAAGTAGGCTGAGGGTAAGCAGGAATTAGGAACTTAACGTCTCCGAAAAACACTGTTAATTCCTTCCTATCCAAGTAAATATCGCGATCCAACGGCGGAGAGAGACCCAACAGGACGGTCTAGACGTATGCCAGCTCAACTATTCCCCGTACCACAAACATGGCAAAACTTCCACCAAGCCAGCACTACACTCAACAAAAGGGACACCCATCTTGCAAAAAGGACATAAAGAACAACAGCTTTATGTTACGCCAAAGACCCCACAGCCATCCTTTACAAAATTCAAAATTTGAATTTGAAAGCTACAGTTCCTACTAACTCTCTCCCCTCTACAAGAATGTCTCTCTGTCTCGCTGTGGGGTCTTTGGCGTAACATAAAGACCATATAAATTTGAAACCCAGAATCAAAGGTTATTTGACTTGACCCATTCCAGAACCTCTGCAATTTTTCACACAAATATCCAAGGAGCTAAAAATGCCACAACTGTGAAGGAATACATAGCAAAATACGGCGATTATTGTGAAGAGGGAAACTTCACATACAGCAGAGCAAAGGGGATAAGGAAATATACGTGGCTACTCTTAACGCAGGTAATAAATAGCAAGCCCTAGATATTATAAAAACTTCTGATCCTAAATCCTTCATTTTAATTTACTTGGGAGAAGATCAATTATCACTTTGATCTTCTTTTCAAATCCTCTCTAGTCCAATACAAAAACCTATTTCGTACAAATGGCATTTTTAGCTCCTTGGAAATTAAGTGTGAAAAATTGCAGAGGTTCTGGAATGGGTCGCACAAGCTAAATGGCCTCATCCTCGAAGGTCGATCTAGAATAGGCAAAACTTCCGAGCACGCAGCTTAGGAAGGCACAACTACTATGCCGACCACGTGGACATGCGTGAACACGATGATGAGGCCCTATATAAAGTCATAGATGACGTGACCCCACAAAACCTAAAGCAGGCGGAAAGAGTTCATTGGAAGCTAGCCCGGTTGGTACTCCAATTTATAATGTAGCCAAACCCTAGCTTTATTTTCGGTGGGTGAAGGTCTACCTTGAAGAAAGCCTCTTCACCCCCGAAAATCAAGCTACAATCCTGGCAAGCTAAGCGACGCAAGAATAACCGGGCTAGTTGCAATATTTTCCGCTGCGCAGACCTTTTTATATAAATGGTTCCAGAATCCCAATCTCATGAGGACTACAGCCTTCAGTGCCGGCGAGGTACCTGAATTTGGAAGTTGACAAATCTCATACACGTGAAGAGCCTCAGGGCCTTCAAGCCCAAACAGAAATGGATTATGGATGTCCAGTTTATGATCTCTTATACACATCTAGATGTGTATAAGAGTCAGTTTCTTCTGCACATGGTGTATATGGATTGACCCAAGGATCCATGACACCTCTATGTACCCAAGAGATTCTACCATTTTGCACTCAAATTCCTAAATAACCTAGGAATTATCAATGTTAATTTATATATTAAGTCTATTAAGTATGTCATTAGCAGCTACCACATTGTAATTTCTTCTCAATGTACAACGCAATATATTAATTTTGTCAATAAACTCTCTATTGTTCTTAGCTCCTTTTCTGTCAACTCATGAATTACAAATATCATGGCCCACCAAGGGCCACCAATTACATAATTCCCAACCAACTATCCCACTCTAAGTAGAAATCCGGTTTCTCCACTACTCAAGCCCATCTAACTCTTGAGAACCCAGTGCAGAACGAACTCGATTAACCTGCGACGCAGCAGATAAGGTTGAAAATAACTGCATGGTTTCTGACTGGAGGAAATTAATCCAGGCCACCAAGTAGAGTGGTCCTGTTTCCATCACATACATAGTAATTTCCCTTAAAAGATCGCAAACACTGTAAACTCTCCTACTAAGAGTCTCTGCCATTGGACTGAGATACAAATTCACATCTTTCTAGAATTAACGGGAAATTTCCCGAGTAGACCTTAAGATGCCAGCAAAGATGTGTATTAAGAGTCCATCTCCAGTATCAATTACATCCCGATACAACGGCAGGAAAGACCACTGAATGGTCTAGACATATACTAGCTAGGCCCAAATCAAAATGGGCCAGCTTATCAGGCAATTATTATAAATGCAGATGATTATGCCGAGTGCTTGGAATCTGGCAACTTCAAATCCCAATCTAGCCCAAAAAATCATATTGGCCATGCTTTATTAATTAACTTCTTTCAAACCATTTCTGCATTTTTGTCTACAAGTCACCACGCACTATTACACCGCGGTTCCTCTGTCTATAGGAAATGTCTTTATGACCTCTAAGAGACAAATCAATAATATTAGATACTTGTATTCTCATTTACACCCCCTACTGCCCAATTAACATACACATCTTGATGTGTATCAGAGTATATGATACATGTTCACTGAATGAGATGTGTATAAGAGTATGTCATTTCTACGGTGAGCAAGTCACTGGAAAAGACAAACAACCCAGAAGTTTCCTATGCCTCTACCGAGAGACAGAGAGACATTCTTGTAGAGCTGTCTCTTATACACATCTAGATGTGTATAAGAGACAGGTACTGCAAATTCCCCACAATCTGATAAACTATGAATGCCAAGTATCCATGTTAAGTCCAACAAATTCACACTCGACCAGGTAGACGTCCGGCATTGTAGACCAACAATACTAGAAAGGGCTCTATGCAGTCATTCTTCAGTACCCATACGACCCGAAGCACAAGTAACATACTCATTGCAGGACCAGGAAAGGCCGCCTCAGAGATTGCGGGTCCATCTAACCTATCCGTAGAGAGATTCGTATTGGACATCTTGCAAACCAAAAACCTGGAAGACTCTGACCCTGGGCCTTCCATAAGCGAAGTGGGCTTCCATAACTCCGGCCAACACATACATTTATGCCCAGATCAAATAGGCCAGCTTATAGGCTCTGTTGTAAATGCTGTAAAAGCCAAGTGCTTGAAACTGGCACTTCAAAACCCAAATGCTAATTAATATTTACAACTTTATTTATAATAACTTTTTCTTTCCATTTCTGTATTTTTGTAACAATTACGCCGCGCTAGACTTTTTCACTATAGGATTATCTGATTTGCTATGTATTCCTTCACAGTTGTGGCATTTTTAGCTCCTTGGATACTGTCTCTTATACACATCTAGATAGCCCCAAGAAACTGTCCACACATCATGCAAGAGTCCTTAAAATGCCTAAGATAATGAAACTTTATAAGCAGCCCACTCTTGCTCCAGTACTGGTCCTGATCCATATCGTAGGGCCTTTGAAACACCTCATAAAAATTGGGCAATTCCATTTCACTGGGCTTTTAGTCCAACACAACATAAATGCCGATAAGCCTATTAAGAACATCACCTTCCCGTTGCTCGGGATCAACTCTGAAAATTCTCCATCATATTTTATGACCAGATCTTAATCAAATGACAATGGCGGTCATTAGATCCCTGGCCCAAGGAAGGCATGTGTACATAAGTCTTCCAGGGTTTAAACACATTGGGTTTCTGTTGGTCCTTATCAATACCCATTGCCTCATCAAATATCCTGCAATCGGGCATACTTGACCTCTACGAATGACGAATGGCCTTACGCCTGAACAATGGCCGTGGATGGCCAGAGCGACCACCTAGGGACAAGCGTTGCCTCACCAAAGTCTGAAAAGGAGTATAGCATAACTCTTCCTCCCAAAAGAAGTGCCGGATCTAATCCTACTTGGGTTCATAGCCCAAAAAACCAGATCTACAGGTACTCGGCCCAAAAGATGAAATGCTATTTATGGATGCTCCACCTCAGCAGCCAACTTTTAAAAATTATACTTTGACCTACTCCCTCTGTCTCTCGCAATGCTATATTAGTATACATAGTCTAGGAGTGAGATAGTTTCTGTAATATACAATCTATCACGTGTACCAGAGAAGTATTATCACAACTTGGATGTGATGTGCCAAGTCGGCATAAGGCTTTTGTGTTTAAAGAATGGCTTCAGTTAATCCGATAGTGAAAATGGCTAGCGCAGCGTAATTGTTACAAAAATGCAGAAATGGAAACAAAAAGTTATTATTAATAAAGTTGTAAATATTAATTAGCATTTGGGATTTGAAGTTGCCAGTTCCAAGCACTCGGCTTTTACAGTATTTATAATAGAGCCTATAAGCTGGCCCATTTGATTTGGGCCTAACTGTATGTGTTGGCCGAAGTTATGGGAGCCTACTTTGCTTATGGAAGGCCCAGGATCGCAGTCTTCTAGTCTTTTAGTTTACAGGTTATCTCGTAAGAATCCTCTACGGATAGGTTAGATGGACCCGCAATCTCTAAGGTAAAATCCTGGTCCTGCAATGTGTATGTTACTTGTGTATAAGGACAGGGTGGGTACTGGAGAAGGACCTACATAGCATTAGATGTGACCATAAGAGTGGTATCATATACGGTGACACATACAGTATCTTTGGTGTTAATTGGGCATTTGAGGGTATAAATGAGAATACAAGTATCTATTTTTGTTGATTTTCCCACTAGAGGTCTTAAAGTGGCCATAAAACGCATGGCCAACCTAATTTTTTGGGCTTCAGATTGGGCCCGAGTCTTAATGATTCTGATTTTATAATCATACTGCATTTATTAATTGCTAATCATGCTCCATTTTGAAGGTTCTAGTGAGGAAGATGAGCAATGGGTATGGGAAGAATTAGTCCTTTATATAAATTTTAGGTTACCGCGGTGTAATAGTATCCAGCGTGGTGACGTCTTGGTGATGTCATCCCCTTTCTTGGAGGGAGCCTCTCAAACTTTACTCTTTTTTTATGGAGGGAGTAGTTTTTTAACTGCAGGAAGGGACCTATAATATTACTAGGGCTCCTTTCCCGCTGCCACATGTCAGTAGCTATTTGCTGGAGAAAAAGTAGACTGAGGGTAAGCTAGACATTTGACCAATGGAGTCCATGCGGGGCCTTAGTGTTTGGAAGGGATTCTTTTTCAAAAGATATCTCAGCCGTTGGATTAATCTGGGATGCTGACGTGGCATTCGTTCGTGAGAGATGGCCCCATATTGTACTGGTTATAGTAAGGATGCGTACTAAGGAAACTTCTGGGTTGTCTGTCCTTTCACACTTGCTCACCTATAATCCCCATACCACGGACATGGCGAAACTTCCATGAAGCTAGCACTATACCCAACAAAAAGAACACCCAGCCTGCAAAAAAGACAGAAAGGACGGCATCTTTATGTCATATCATGGGCCCACTAGGCAGTTATTTTCAGCCTTATCTGCTGCGTTGGAAGTTAATCGGGTTTGTTCTGCATCGGGTTCTCAAGGGCCAGACGGGTCTGAATAGTGGAAAAACTAGATTTCTGTTTAGAGTGAGATAGTTAGTTGGGAATCATGTAATTGGTAGCCCATGGTAGGCTATGATATCTCAATCCAATGGTGTATAAGAGAGAGACCTACGACAGTCCTAGACGTATGCCAACTCACCTATTCTCTATACCACGGACATGGCGAAACTTCCACGAAGCCAGCACTGTACAAAACAAAAAGGACATCCAGCCTGCAAAAAGGACAGAAAGGACAGCAGTTTTATGTCACATCATGGGGCCCATAGCCGTCCTTTACAGAATTCAAAATTTGAATTTGAAACAGACTTAAACAGTATAGGGGTAGAAGCCCTCCCTCCCTCCCTATATATTGGTAAAGTTTGGGAGGTTCTTTCCCTTTACAAATTCCTGCTCTTATTTACATCTATATGTGTACGTAGTCCTTCTTTAAGTCTTCAAAATAAAAACATCTAGATTTCACTTATCCCCATTTCTCCATAACCAAAGAAGAAGCCCTTTGAAACTTAAAACCCCGTTCACTGAACGACCACCTAATTTTATTGGTAAAGTTTGGGAGGTTCCTTCCCTTTACAAAGAAAGGCTCTTATTTACAAATATGCCACGTAGTCCTCTTCTCCAGTACCCATACAACCCGAAGCACAAGTAACATACACATTGCAGGACCTGTCTCAAATAGTCCCCTAGAAAAAATTTTAAATTATTGATACATAATCACAAAAGTTAATGTACACACAAACACTACTAAAAATAGAATTTTTTTTGTTAATTACAATACTTCAAGCAAAGAGGGTATAAAAATCCTAAAGATTGTTATCTGGTAACTAAGGAGTCTTTTAAACAATCTCTTTTTAAAACACAAACTAACCTATACACACAAAATATCACAAGAAACACAAACATAGTTAAACATAATATTTAACCACATTTTAACCATGCATGGCAATCAATACTGTATGTGCTGGGAATAGTATGAATAAAAGAGAAATGTGAAATCAATCAAATAATCAAAATTTAACTTTAAACTTAGGTTTTACTTTAAGTTATGGATTTTATCAACAATGAGTTCAAAAAACTACTAAGTAATGAGTAATTTTATTGTATAAATGCAATCTTTAATAAAAAACATGATTCTTAGAATTTGATTTTACTTTTTCAACCACCATGGCTACACTAAGTAGGAGTCATTAGGACATCACGGGGTTCAACAATTCAATTAAAATTGACGGTCATTAACTACGGATAACAGGGTTACTCGCAAAGAAGACTAAAGGTCACAAATGCCCAATTCATTACCTCCTACTTAGCTTTACACATAATTAATTTCAAAACTATTCAACAACCAAGACTAATCAATCTATATCAAGCATTCATAAAGATTCTCATCAAACTACTCAAATTATGACAAATATGGTGTACCCACCACAACTACTTAGAAAAACAAGTTCAAGTTCATCTATATATCCCATATCACAATCACAATCACCAGAATCAATATAATCCATCATCACTTCCATCAACTAAACAAGTGTAATCAAAAGTAATTCACAATATAAAATACATAAAATTAAATAATCACGAGACTTAAAGCTTTATTACCCCACTGGGTTCTTAAACTAGAGTATATAATAAAATGAAGTACAAATAAAATAGAATTAAAAGAAACACCCCCCTAGTAAAGTTAAGCGTGCTTGTCGAGGATGTCAAAGTCCTCTACAAATGTGTTCCACTGCTTTGCACATATGAAGTTCCTAAGAAAATGTGAGATCTCTGGCATATATAGTCATAATCTCCCTAAATCCTTCTAATAAGTGCCCTGCATCTCCTAATTCTTCAACTGGCTCTTTCTTCACGAACATTCTGAATGGTACATCTTTGTAGAATGTCGTGATCACTTCACACTCATGCCCAAGATAGGTCGGTGGTGATTTCAAACAAGTGTTGAATGACCCAGTTGTTGACAATTCTACTCCAAGAGGGTTTTCTTCATTATTCACACTCAATGATCTGGTTGTCTTGAGCATTCCTTCAAAGTGGCCCTCTTCCTCTTCAGTAGCTTGATGGGAATCACTTAGTGTTTTACTCACAAACATTCTTTTGAACTCGGCAAGTTGGTTTGTAATCTTTTCATGGAGTTGGCCCTGCTCTCCATAAAGGTCATCATCATCATCTCCAAACTTGCATTCTTTTCTCCTTCGATTGGTGATAGTTGAGTATAGTCATAGCTATATTGGGACTCCCTTTGTTCATATGTAGATTCCATAAGTGTAGCTGGAAAGAATAGGGTTAATTTTGGTAGTTTGAGAAAGAATTTGGATGGTTTAACAACCCCATTTGATAATCATAAGGTTAGGGAGGATAATCCTAAAAAACATGCTCATTGGTCATGCCTCTATAATTATTAGAATGATAATTTCATTGGCATAAATCATTCCAATTCATTTCTTACACGTTCTTATAAGACCAAAACACAAATAGGAATACTAACACAAAAGCACAAAAACAAGAAAAATGAGAGAATTTAAAATAGTAAATAGACTAAACAAATCTTTTTGTATTTTTCAATAAAAAAGACATAAACCACAAAAAGGGAAAAAAAATTTTGGGTTTTTTTAAAAAAAAAATATTGAGAACATACTACGAAAATTATACAAATAAAGCACAATTTTTGCTGCAAAATAGTATTCTTGTCAAATTATACTAATATTGCCAAAGACCCATTCCCGGCCAATGGCACCAAAAACTTGATATGTGAAATATTTAGTTATAAAATTTATAATATACCTAATCCAAATATTAATTAGATAATGTACTGCAAGTGTACGAGATCAATAGTATTTGTTGGAAGTACATTCAAACCCACAAGATTAGTTTAACATGTACCGGTTACTTTACTCAAATGCTAATTGAAGAAACCATTTGAAAGAGATTTAATTATAATTAATCTATGAAATAAAACTAGGATTAATCTACGAAAGCAATTAAACTACTCTAGCCATTGATCTACGAAAGTAGTTAAAGAAAGCATTGAATTGGAAGCATGGAAGAATACTTATAAAACATAGAAAGCTTATATTAATAATATAAGAGACAAATTTTATTTGAATTCATAAGTGCTCTATCTGATGAAGAATCACAAGTTTTCGTTTCAAGGTTATCAATCTTGAGTTTTCTCTTCAACTCTTCTTGAAAAAGAAAGAAACCCTAGTTTAATCTTGTAGCCCCGAGGGGAAGCTAAAGGAAGAAACATATTTTTGAGGTCTTAAAGATCCTTATTTATAGGTTTTATAAGTGTTATAATGTGTAGGACTTTGAATAAGTTTTGAAATACACTAAAACGGGCCTAAAACAGACACCGGGAACCCTAAAAACAAGCAAAAATCATTAAGGTGCCGTCATGATTTTTCCATGTTTTCTAAAATCAAACATTTGTGCTATTCTACTTTGCTAAAACAATATGCTTCTTCCAATGTTTGCTAAAAGCAAACATTTTAGCCTATGGAGTTTGATTAAATCTAACTCTTCACAACTTGCGCTAGTTTTGTCGTTTTGCTTCTGAAATCTCTGTTCAACATTTGATTGTCGTTTATTCCTACCAGACCCTAAAACAAAAACACACATTAATATATATAATATAAGTGTTTGAATATACACTTAAACACTAAACAAAAAACTCACAAACATATAGACAAAAATACAAAAAAAATAAGCACGAAAACACTAAAATTGTTGAAACTAGTGCAAAAACAATTCAAAAAAGAATATGAATAACTCTAATTTCTCGGGCTCATCAACTATGCCTTGTGCCATTTGAATAGTTACTGTTAAATATGAAAGATCCCACATTGGTTATCCTAAAGATCCTAAACTAATTAATAAGGTTCATGGGCTATACCACTCTTTGTCAATTTGTTTTGATATGGAAGCCCATGTCTTTTAGTATGGGATCAAAGCTATCTCAATTTTTCCCTCATCCACCTATGTCTTGTGTTCTCTCTACCCCATTTCAATGGGCTTTCTCTATCCCTAAGATCTCAACCACACCCAAGTCACAGGTTCTCTCTCTTGCCCCCCGGTGCTTAACTTCCCGAGAGCTCAACCAACCCAGGTCACGGGTTTCCTCTCTAATCCCGAGTGCTCAACCAACCCAAGTCACGTATGAGAAGGGGTGTTAAATAATAGTATAATACATATACGCTATATTGGTTGGCCAAGTGATCCTAGACTAATTAATAAGGTTCATGGGCCACTCTACTCATTGCTAATTGGTATTGAGATGGAAGTTCATGTTCTTTAATATGGTATCCCAAAGCCCTTGAGTTTTCCCTGATCCACAAGTGTCTTGTGTTCTCTCCAGCCCAGGCTAACGGGCTCGCTCAATTCCCCGAGTGCTCAACCAACCCAAGTTGTGGGCATTTTTCTCTCTAGCAGCGGGCGCTAAATTCCCCAGAAGCTTAACTGATCCAAGTTACAGGTTCAGTCTCTAGCTCCGAACGTTCAACCAACTCAATTCACATGTGAAAAGGGTGCTAAATATAAAATATCCAACATCGGTTAGCCTAAAGTTCATGGGCCACACCATTTTTTGCCAATTGGTTTTCAGATGAAATCCCATGTTTTTCAACAATTACCTAAACAAAAATCATAGACAAGCTATTGCCATGTAGCTACCACATTTATTCTCAATCCATCAAGCTACTTTGTCAGATTTGATATTTAACTTGCCATGGTTTGTTTCTGAGCTAATAGGGCATTTAATGTACGCAATTCATGGACTCTCTCATTGGTTCTTTCAGTTGTGAAGTGGATGACTAGAAGTAGTGATTGTTAGACATCATGTCCAAAAGTTCTTGTGTCTCTTCCGTGTCTTGTTCACTACCAACGACCCACTCAAGAGTCGACTGCTTCATGGATCTCTTGAGATAACCCATTGTAGAATGTGTGGATCTGTATTCACAGTGGTAGTCCATGATGTTGGCATTTGCTAAGTGAATTGTTGTAGCGTTTCCAAGTCTCACTAAGATTCTTCCTAACTTGTTAATTAAAAGAAGTAATGTTATTTTCTAAGCTTGGTGGTCTTAGAAGGCAAAAAATATTTGGTCATGAAAGCTTGAGCCAATTTGTCCCAAGTAGTAAATGTCCCTTGCTTATAACCATGCAACCACAACTTTGTTTTGTCCCTTAAGAAAAAAGAAAATATTTGCAACTTGAATGCATCATTATTGACACCATTTTGCTTTAAGGTGTCACAAACTTCCTCAAAATTTATCAAGTGATGATTTGGATCTTCAAGTGGCGTCCTCCAAACTGGCATGCTACTTCAACATTTGTTTTTAGGGTTCCCGGTGTCTGTTTTAGGCCCGTTTTAGTGTATTGGCATTGTTGCCATTGTTCCCATTGTTGGAATTTTTCTCCACACCTTTTTTGTTCTCAGGTATCATTAGTTGTCTTGGATTCCTTTTGTTAGCCATATTTAATTGTCACTTGTTGTTGCTATTGTAAAATTCTTCTCTGATTTATAATAGTCCTCTTGATCTTCGAATCAAAAGTAATGAGGGTTTGCTTAGAGTGCATAAATTGGAAAATCAAATAAGGAGATAGAATTATGCATACCAATGTACACCAATATAAACTGATAGGATAGAAAAGAATAGAAACTCAATGTCACTCCAGGAAATAAAACAAAATAAAATAAAGAAGTCTAAACTAGATCCATTACTTAAACTACTAGATTGCAATTAATTAAAGTTACCTAAACATTAAATAGTAAAAGATGACTAGAAATGATTAACTTGAGAAAATGCAATATGAAGAAAATAGGTTGAATGCCAAACTACTAATTCCCCGGGTTGTTCTTAACTAACTCCTTGCAGGAAAGATATCACCAATTGGGTTCATTAAGTCTTTTTACTTATCAATGCAAAGCTAAGATTTCTCCTACACCTTACACCGATAAGTTAACCTTAGTTCATGGATTATATTAGATAAGAGACAGCTTACCAACTAAGCAAAGCGGCAACAATGAAAGTAAACTACTAAGTCAACCCCATCATTAATCAAGGCTAATTTGGAGTTCGATGTCCTATATCCTCTTTCTTACCAACCAAGTTAACTAATCAGCCTAATTATATAACCCAACATGAGAACACTTAGTGATTGTCCAAAGGTTCAATTTTCCCAACAATTCATTAAATCAAGCATTACCCATTAGGATTAGGTTCACTTGCACTCAACCCATAGAAGGATTTAATTCATGATTATTCTGAAATGGGAAAACATATAAATTAATGAAGAAAGCATAAACATAAACTATTGAATTCATTATAAAAGTGAGATTCTAATTTGTAAATAGGAATGAATGAGGACATACCACCATGAAAATCATTAGAGCAATATTAATTGCAAGAAAGATAAATGAAGAAATGCTAATGAATAAATAGTAAAGAGTGTCTGATAAAGCCTTCAAATGAATTCCAGCAAATCTGCAAACAAATAACTTCTTGATTCTACTAATCAGATCTAAGAAGTGTGAATGAAAAGATCTAATATTGAAGAGTGTTTTTGGTTTCCCCAAGAGAGAAAAAAACATAATTTTTATTACTAACTACTGCTCTCTGTTGACGTGTATCTATAGGCATAAAATTCCTTGTATCATTCCGCTGGACCTCGCCGTAGCAGACAAGTTTGTACTAGGTTAGCTCGCTGTGGTGAGCCATTCCTTCATGGTGCCATTTGTCACGGCAAAGGCTGTTTAACATCTTCACTTTGGCTTCCTTGTAACTTGGTAATTCCCCTTTTGCATGCCCCCTAATTCCACAAATAGACATAATTACCCTTATCCTACATGAAGAGGACCAACAAAAAAAAGTAGCCATCTTTATTCCAATAAACATAGGTACTACTGCAAATGAAAGAAGCACAAAAAGCTCATTCAGATCAACATTACTAAATAAAACCAACATAACACATGAAATAGTATAGAAAGCCCCCAAACTAAGCCCCAAAAAATATAGTAAAATAACTCAAAAATCTAGGGTTATCATGCTGCCACAGCACTTAAAAAAACATAGTTCAGAATGCTGCGACGCTAATCCAAGTGTAAAACAAAATGCTGCGATACACGTGTTTTAAAATTTAGGGTCGAGGAAACGCTATAACCCTCTATATAAGCATGAAGTGCAACGGCCCAACACTGAAGTCCCAGAAGTTTAAAATTGCCATGAATGCCATGACGCTCCAAATACACTATAGATGAATGCCATGGCTCTATTGCTCCAGTATGTTTTTCTAACTTTCCAATTTTGACTCATTTTTTCTTACTTCTGGCCACTACCTACTAAAAATCCAAATACTAAACAAGACAATTGACAAGTAAATTAACGCAAAACACCAATTACCTATCAAAAATCAACAACACAAATAATAAGAATAGGGATAGACATAATTCTTATTTAGAGTCATTAGCTTGACTTTAATACACTACTTATTGAATATTAGGCAAGTTAGAAGTATTAATCTACACCTTTCCTAGTACACACAATCCCAATAAAAGTCATTAATTCTAGTAGATGATCATGAAGGAGGATTTTCCATCATATTAAAATCCTTGGCCCTTATTTCGAACACCTAACACCATGTTCAAACACGTCAGAGCACTCTCCTATATCAAATGGATGACCTTTCGAAAATACCCTTGTATCCAGTTTATTGCACAGCTCCACCAACGTCTGAAAACACTTGAACAATGATATTAGACTGATTGGACACCTAGAACAAGATTATTAAAAATGTCATCATCATTATAAATTTGCTGCTTAACCTTATTTTGTTGCTCCACCACCTTACCATTTCTCAAGGTAACTAAATTGACTTACTCCTTCGGATTGTTAACAGCATCACTTGGCAAACCACCTTGACTTCTTTCCACCAATTGCTTCAGCAACTGCCCTACTTACACTTCCAAATTTCAGGTCAAAACTCTCGTCTCAGTCTCCGAGCTCCTAATTGAACATATTCTTGTCTCATTCATGAACTTGATTATCATATCCTCCAAAGTGGATTGCCTCTCAGGTTGTTGCATTGGAGATGGCGGTTGAAAATTCATTTGTAGCATTGGCGATTATGATTACTCCAAGAAAAGTTAGGATGACCTCTCAATCCCATATTATAAATATTGGAGTATGGATTCTTGTAAAAACTATTAGCAATTCAATTAGCATTCTCCAAACTAGACTGACTACTATTACCTGCCTTACATTAGTGATTCAGGTGATTTTCTCCACAAAAATCATAGATGGCAACAGGTTTCATATTCAAAACACCAATTTTCTTGTGTAATACTTGTAATTGAGCAACAAATTCTTTAGAATGCTCCAAACTAAAAACTCGAGCAGCTTTTATCGATTGAGCTCTATCACTAGACCACTATCATGCATTGTTCGCCATCTCTTCTAATAATTCATATGCCTCCTTTGGTGACTTCTTCATGATTATACCACCAACAGCAATATCAACTAAATTCCTCGTGGAAGGCTTACTCCATTATAAAACATCTGAACTTGTAACCATAAGAGCAACTCATGGTTAGACACTCTCCTTGACAAATCCTTATTTCTCACGCTTTGTACAAACTTTCCAAGTAATTTTGCACAAAAGATGTAATTTCGTCACGCAACCTCACAATTTTAAAATGGGGGAAATACTTGACTAAAAGCTTCTCAATCAGCATATCCCATGTTGTGACAAAAGTCAACAAACTCTTCATTTTATCCTTCAATGAGAATGGGAATAATCTCAGTCAAATGACATCATCACACACTCCATTGTAATGGAATGTATCACAGATCTCCAAGAAATTGGTCAGTGGTTATTAGAATCTTCCAGAGATGTCACTGAACTGACAAGACTGTACCATGGTAATGATAGCAGACTTGATCTCAAAAGTGTTAGCCTTACTTGCGGCCTTTGAATACTCGAATCAACTTCCATGATATTTAGTGCAGCAAATTCTCTTATCATAGTTTTATACTCCTTATTACCCACTCGCTCAACTTCCTCATCTACTACTCTATACAAATTTTCTTCCATTACTTCTCTTTGTCGTACAGCTACTCCAATCCGACTAACCGCTTAATTTGTGGATTTAACTCTTTGAATACCAATCCTTTGTTCCTGGTCATAAACTAAAAACAAGAGCAAGATAATCAAAGCACAACACATGCACAACAAAATAAAAGTAAAATAAATTCTTAGGATAATAGCTAAAATTAAACCAAATAGTGAATCAGACAATCAAATCAACAATTCCTAAACTCTAGTCTCCGGTAATAGTGCCAAAAACTTGATGGATCTATCTACACTAGCCAGTGCAATAGTCGATCAAATACTAAATTGATTCAATGAGTAAGAATTGTTGTTCCACGAAGACTAATTATGGAATACTAAACCAAATTACTGGTCACAAATTAACTTCAATTCAAGCAAAAGTTGTTATATGAAAAATTGGATCAAATGGTTGGTTCTAAACTAATTGCAGAAAAACAAAATAATATCACTTTAACAATTGAGGTAAAATTCAAAAGAAAAAGTAACGTTAAAGAAATTGATTTCATCCAATTAACAAATCCATGAAATATCTAATCATACCAATTCACTTTTACTCTCAAGATAGTCAAATTAACTACTCTTTCAAGTTATTCAACTTACTACATAGCTACTCATGAGCACTCTTTTGAATCATAAATAATTCCAACATGTATGATACTGGACTAAAATCGTAGATCAATCCCACATGCAATTAAAATAATGAATTAAAACTTTCTTCTTAGATGAATTTTTTTTTTTTTTTTTGGATTAAATCACTAGTACCTTAATGGGTCAGACACTCGTTTTATTAAATAAAATTTTAAAAATATAATGGATAAACTAGACCAAAATTCTAGTAAGCTTAGGAGACAATGAATTAATTTACGAGAGTATGTCTAGCACAGACTGAAGAATAGCCCTCTGAATCTAGTTCTTGAGATACCCCTCGAATACAATTAAGAACATTTCTTTGTCCAAAGAAAATATTACAAGATGATATACTACATAATTTACGAAGACAGTTAGAGACCATATTGCTCGAGTAGAGAAATCACCTTGCTCGTGTACGTGAATGATCTTGCAAACTATGGAATCCAAATGCTAAGGAATGGAAGTCAGTCCCATAACCATACGTAAAAGAGTTTGAGAATCCACATCTATAAGAACATGTGAATGATGATGAAGAATATAGAACTGTAAACCGTGTAGCAAGCCGTACTCTTCAGCCTCTAGATTACTAGGGATCCCTAAAGATTTAGCAAAACCCAAGACCATCTTACATAAATAGTTGCGTAGGATTCCACCACAACTGGAGCTGCCTGGATTACCTAAAGCTGAGCCATCAATATTGAGTTTCAGCCAACCAACCATTGGTTTAATCCAAGAGATTGGTTGAATTGTTATTTGTGTACGAGCAAGCTTGACCATAGGATCTAATCATAATCGTAAGCTGACAAATGTGTGATCGAGTAGTCGAATCATCAACTTTGAAAGATGAACCACGCAACACTCCTGCAAAAGTGAAACCACTTTACTAATCACCTGTTGAGAAGTTGTACTTCTATCATAGAGAAATTCATTCGGAACAATCCAAAGAACCCAACATATGAGGGATGGAACCATGGCAATGAGTTGCCCCTCTAATGAAACTGAGCTGACATCTACCATAGCTGACACTAAAGAAGGGCATCTAGTTCATTGTTCTGCCTAACTCCAAGAATGCAACTGGAATGCTCCCAGACTCTTCTAGCTAAAGAGCAATGTATAAAACAGTGGCTAAGAGTATCTTCTGACATACAATGAGGACACTTGGTGGAAAGTGGAAACCCATCTCAGTTAAAACATCAGGGAATGGAAGTAATCTATTCATCATTTTCCACATGAAGACGGAGATTTTCGAAGGAATTATGGAACTCCATATAAGCTTTTGTGAAGCCATTTTGTACACTAGGATTCCTAATCAATTCATTAGCTGAATAGACAGCAAGTTAATCATTAGGGTTTAGGTTCCAAATAAGCTTATTAGGTTCTAAGGATAAGAGATTGATACTCCAATAGGAATCCTTATAATATAAGGGGATTTAGATGGCTGTCTCTTATAGAAATGTATATTCTAACTAGTGTCATTGTTATAAACCTGATTAATCTGGAATTGAATCAAATTCTGCTAAGGCCCCATCTCCCAACCAATTATCACTCCAGAAGAGGCAATATCCCTTCATGATTTGAAATTGTATACAATTTTGTAGCAAGTGTTTGGCTTTCTGTATACACTGCCACACCAAAGATGTTACTAGATTATGCTTGTATTTGTCTCTAATAAATGCAGCCCAAAGAGAGGAAGAGTTGTAAAAGTTCCACCATCGTTTAAGTGTAAAAGCAGTTACCATATCATGTAAGCTCCTTATACCAAGACCATTCTCCTTAGTAGGAAAGCACAAGTCTGACCACTTGCCTCCAATATCTCTTAGGACTTCCCTTAGAATTCCCCCAAAAGAAACTAGCAAATTTCTTTTCAACTACCTGCATGATTCCTTTGGGAGGTTCCAGAACACCAATAATATGTATGGGAATGATGAAAGGGTATGTTCGATGAGTGTTAGTCTCCCACTAGGAGACCAGTTGTGTTTCTAACCAGCAAGCTTAATTTGAATCTTTTCAACTAAATATTGGAAAAGAACTTTGAGTCGTTTACCTTTGAAAAGCAAGAGACCAAGATATATCATTGGTAGTGAACTACATTGCATGCCTGTTATTGTGTTCCCAGGTAGAGTTCAATTCAAATTAAATAAATAATAAATAACCGCACAAATCACAATACTCTATCTACACTTCTGGAAGTATACGAAATTGGTAGTAATATAGGATGAGTGGGTATCATTCGCGTGAAGATTGCCTGTTAACATGTACCGAGATTTACGAATCTTTATATAGTTAGGCGAATCAAATAGGAAAGAATGGAATAATCTACGCTACTCATAACCGTGATCCAAATATGCAATTAAAATTTAAATTTAAACTAATATTTCTACTAAAAAAACTAATGAAAGTAAGTAGACTACTAGATTAAGAGACTAATTAACCTAACCCAATGAATACAAGTTAATGAAAGCAAGTAAAATTACTTCTAAGTTACCTAGTCTAACTAAGACTAAACTAGAATTGAAAGTAGTCCTAAAATGACTCTGGAAAAATCAAGCAATTAAAAAGCATAAAAACCAAATAACTTCCATTGTCTACTAATTTAGACTTAATGAAATTGATTTTTAAAACTAAATTTAAACTAAATATTTTTGGATTAATACAAGAAAGTCCACTAGAAATTAACAAGAATTAAAGCAAAAAAAAAAAAATGAAAATTTTAACTAGAAAACACTAAATTATCAAGAATCCTAATTACTCTAAGAAAACTTGAAATGAAAAAAACTAGAATGTGAAAAAAATTAACTAGAAAGCAAGTAAAAACAGAAATTATATCTACTTGTAGCTAAAGATTAACCCACTAAGACTATCTAATCAAAGTTTAAACTTGTAATGAATTAAAAACAAGATCTAAAGAGAAATTAAAAAAGAACTTTATTAAAACTAAAGAAAACTTGAAAGTCAAGTTATTATGATCTACTCTAATCTAAAATTACACACTACACTACCTACTATGTGTACTTTCACTAACTGTTGCCTACTATATATGTTAAATATTTTACAAGTGAAGAATTAAAAATCTAAAAGTCAAAAATTATAAAAATGCCATACAACATAAGCCAAATGAGCTTCGATGGCGTGACATGGATATTTGGTGTCGTGACATCAAGTTGAAAATTACTAATTGAATTTCAGCATCGATGTTGCAACATCAAAATTCCATGTCACGACATCGAGCTTATTTCAACTCAAGTTTTCAATTCATCATTAATTTCATGTTGGCACTCAAACATTTGTAATCTTGATTTCTATCTTTCAATTCCTAACCTACCACAAACACAATTAACTAAACAAGTAACCAAATTAACTAAAATTGATTAACAATTCATGATATTGACAAGAAATACAAATGTAACTACGGAATGCAACTAATTAAATTAAAACACTTAATTCGAACACCAAAAATCAGGATTAATTTAATATAATGCCATAATTTAGAAGTAAAATAACTCTATTTTACATCTAACCTCGTCAGGATGATTGAACAACTTTGTAATACTTGTGATTTGAGAAAAGATGATGACTTGCAATGGGTTTACACTCCACAAATTGACACACATTGTATGACAAATGGATGGACTTATAAATAATAAGGAATTCTTACAAGGGATCTCAAATACCATATGACAATTAAACTATTTCAATTAGTTACTCGAAGTTTTCAATTACTACACAAAATTTCAAATTAATAAGCATTAACCATTCTCAAACAGGTTCTTAAAAATTTAAGTTCTATTCATGCAAAACATCATCTTTTCTCAAATCACAAGTATTACAAAGTTGTTCAATCATCCTGACGAGGTTGCATGAAAAGAGAAGTTCATTAGAAATCTACCTATATGCACATGTCATATAAGTTGGGGACAATAATCTATCAAGGAATGAATAGTAGATATCAATGATAAGTATTACAAACATTTGCCCCTCAACTTGTTGGTATTTTAAAATGTAATTCCTAATGGCTTAATTCGGAAAATAATATAAGTACATGCTGCAATCCTGTACTCGCCTTATTACTACTCCAATGACTTATTTTGAAGAAATAACATGGCTACATGTCGGAATCTTGTACCCTCTTATTCTTAAATACAAAATATGTTTTTTTTCTCGCACGGTCCTGAACTAAGGAAGAGGAGTAAAATATACTTAAGATGAATATCTAATACCAATCATTCACAAATTAGAATAATATTCCCTATGTAAACACACAGAACGTCCTAAATTCCTTCTATTCCATTTAAAGCAATTTTTTCAAAAGATAAATCAACTAACAAAGTAATATTTATGATTTGATCAAAAATAATAATTCAAATGAATTTCACCCAAAGTATTAGTTCCTCTTTTTGAAAATGGTAATATCAAACTTTTGAAATTCTTGCATTGCAAAAGAACTACTCACACACACCTAAGTTCATGAAATGACCAATTCAAATAGTTCAATCATATAGTATTTCAAGTCAAATATCATTATCAAGTACCAAATTGATCAATTTTTCCATCAAGGGTCATCAAACACACATACAACCACAAAAGGACCATTCATGACACAAGAAATGGACACCCCCAAACTTGACACTTATTTCATTTTGATGACTAAAACTCATCCTACCACTTACCCAAAATTTAAACACATAACATATAACAACAACCCTAAAAATAAGAACAAATAAATTATAATAAAATATTAACAAAACAAACACTACTAAATTATATAACTAAGAACACATCAAGCTATGCCATGTAATCAATCAAATAAGCTCATAAACATCAGGCATGCATTCTAACATTCAATTGTCAATAAAAATCTATATGGCATCAGCTTAAGGCCCTTAACCACTATCACAACTCAAACAAGTAAATGAATTAAGAACACAATAAGCTCAAACCAAGCATTTATCCATAAAGTTTAAAATGATGAAATTCAAATCAAGCATCAAGAAAAGTTACTTGGCATCAGCCTAAGACCCTTAGCCAATCTACTGTAAAATAAAGAGAATAACCAAATCCCAAATGTCTAAAGACCATAAGAGAAACATGGAAAGGAACCAAAATACTAAAGTACTAAAGTAATGAAAAGGAATAAAACTCTTCAAATTTTCCCAAAGTCATCAAATAAAGCATTCTTGAGAGGTGATTGTCTTCTCCAATGGCCCTAAAATCTATCACTCTTCATCATCTCTGTTTTGCTCCATATCTTCATGATCATCTTCTACTCTGCTGTGCTAGCTCTCCTCGAAGTCCCCATCAAGTACTCTACTGGTGCTACTAGTCTGTTGTGCTACTCATCATCTTTCTATGTCGGTACTGCTGGTGGTATGTAGTAGGACTGTCAATGCCAAAGTGGAGACCGTGGTGACTATACCCAAGTATTAAGTGATGTGGTCCTCAGAGCTTCTCCTATTACAGCCAAATTATTATGCATCAGCAGTTGACTGTATGTCCAATATTCTTTCAATTCATTGCGTTCCTCTTCAGTGACTGGTACATTACATATCTTGGCGGCAAATGAATGAATGATGTTCTTGGGAGCGACGGTGAAGGCATTTTGCCTTTTTTGGGGTGTGTTTCTCATATTTCTAGACCATCTTGTACACATACTCCCTATTGATTCTACCTCTTTGATGTGTCATGGGTTAGTCAGGATCAATTGGACATCCTACGGCAATACATAAATGTGTGATTAGATTAAGTGAAAAAAAATAGGTCTCCAGACCTCCTACTATTAAGGAATCCTTATCTAATTAAACTGCCCATATCCAATGGCATCCCTGTCAATATAGCATATACCAATAATACTTTAACCCTCTGAATATAACTCAAAGAATTTGAACCCCAAATTCTACAACTGATAAAATAAAACCACAATTTTACCACAAGAGATAAACCATGATATAGGAAATTTCAACTCCACTAAGAGACAGTATTTAATACCCATTGAACTTCAAATCAAGTAACATTGGAGAATGATCGAATATTGTCTGATTCAAATGAATGAAACATGTATTTGACATAAACGCTTGACAATATTGATTGTACAGAAGTATATCTAACCTCTTCTAGACACACCTGTCATTCCTAACACCTAACCAAGTGAAGTTGCTGCCTATATGTGGAACATTCTTCAAACCACAAATAAAAATTTCTTGAAGAAAATCTCCCATAGAAGAAGCAGATAGAATAGAGGGTCTAAGATACTCAGACAAAGATGTTATGGCATTAAAGTCTCCCCCTAAAATCCAATGACCAGCCATAGAGGATGAAATTAAGTTGAGCTTATCCCATAACTCCTTTCTCTCCATATTCTCGTACACTTTGCATAAACAAAAGTACCCGTCAACATTGTATCCCAATTATCATTAGCAATAGCAACATGCATGTAAAAATTGATCATGATTCATATGAACATTCAAGTGGAAGAGAGGATTCCAGAACATCCAAATCTTATTCAAAGAATTAAGAAGGCAAAGATGAAACCCTAACTGCATACGTATAGCCTCTAGCTTGTTAGCCTTAAGCACTAGTTCCAACACAATTAGAAAAGTAACTTGATGAACGCGTATCAATTTCTTCAGTTTTTGCATTGTCGTCTTATTCCCTATTTCACGAGCATTCCAACATAATATTCTATTCATTGTAAGAGAGAAGGGTGAATTGGTAATGGATCGAATAGACTGCCTTCTCAAAATGGTACCGTAGATAATGAAGTGTTTTTTATGTATCTTGGATTTTTTGCTAGAGCTTTTATTGGATTGTTAGATTCAATTGCTACATTGTCATATGGTATCTTAGACTTGAGAGTTTACTTATCAAATTATCTTAGTTTATACATAATTTCAAGTCTTGGATTTGCATGTCTCAAAAGCCTAACTAAATCAAATAAAATACCATCCGCCAAGTCCTTATTAATAGGTTTAAGATGTTTATTGTGTTTTTTGAATTTGACATGATGATCATCAGTCAGAACCCGATCACTAATGGTGTTGGTAGTCAAGCTTTGAATATTTGTTGATAACAAATAATTCTCTTGGTGATTAGGAGCAACTGTAGAAGGTGCATTCGGTATTGGAATAACATCTGACTTCTCATCTCAGAGACTGATAATCTTGTCAATTCTCTTGTTTTAGGCTGAGGCTCAATAACCATGCAAATATTGTTAGGGTTTGAAGATTGTTTATTTTCTGCATCAGGAATTGTAGGGTTAGCAATAACTTATTTATGGTTCCAAGTTTTGGACCTTTGTTTAGGGTTACTTTTTACTTAGGGTTACCCTCATTGATAACTTTTGATGGTTGCATATCCTTCATAGTTTTTTGTAACTCAACATGTATGGCAACCCTCAATTTTGTGTCCAAGTTTCCAACACTTTGAATAGTAATGTGACAAATTTTCATAGCCTACAGGCTACCAAAAACTCCATGAGCACCATTCCTAATCCAAACCTTAAAGGTGGTTCCTTAGTAAGGTCAATTTCCATACAAACCCTAGCTAGATTTGGTTGAGAAAATAAGATAGTAGAAGCATCTACCTTCAAAGGATCCATAATCAATAGTGCAATGGAGAACAATTCAGATTTCTCAAAAACAAGATAAGAAAGTTGATCAAGAGAGATCCCAACAGGAACCAAAGGATATTCAGCATCAACCTCGAATTCTAGGGTCCACTTCAATATTCTTACTCCAAATCCAACTTCCAAAACCTCTACACCAACACTCAAATAATCCTCCTCCGATCAAATCTGATTATGAACATGGCAATAATCTAGGAATCCAAGAGTAAAAGAGCCACAAAAAACAACAATTAAAATTTTATTCCTCAAAACTTTCATCAATGGACGACCCTTAGAGAACTTTCTAATCAACACAAACTTATATGGCTGAGAGGCTGATGCACAATCGTCTGGCTAAAAAAACTACGGCTAGATCTTTTGGTATCTATGTAATGTACCAGTTCTACGCAAGTTGCTAATGCAATGAACATTTAGATTGCGTCAAAAGATCTAGCAGAAGAAGCTAGGGAAGAAGGTTGCCCTTCAGTCATCGATTAAATGGCAACCACGCGGGCATAAAGGGACGAGAAAACCCTAGAGCGGGAAAGTTGTGGAGAGAAGAGAGAGCATTTAATTAGAACATAATAATTGTAATACTTAGATGAATTCTTATTACATACTACCAATAAAATATACATAATAATTGTAATACTTAGATGGATTCTAGAAACATACTACCAATAAAATATAGAAGAGTATTAAGAACATCCAATGCTCACTCAAAAGTAGTAAAAGATCAAATCTTTTATCATATATAAATCATGAATCATACATAGATTAAGGCTACATCAAACCCTAACTAAAGTAACCACTCCATAAATAAAGAATTAAAAAAGAAGAATTTAAATAAAAAATTGCTATTGAAATAATAAAATAATAAATCAAATGCTCAAAAAATTAAAGATTGTGGAGAGAATGCTTGAAAATACTCTCAGGCGTTGATCAAAGTGCCAAAAATACTTCAATGATCTCCAAAGAGTTCTTCTAACTTATAAGAAAGTAAATAAAACTAAACTACCAAAGCTATGAATTAACCAATAAAAGTTTGAACTAATCTACCAACTAAACTAAAAAATAATGAAAAGAAAACTTGTGTTGTGATTTATAGGGTTATTTTTCATTCATTTCGGTTTAGACTTTGGGTACATTATGAGTACATTTTTAGTATTTATATGCATGTTTTTGTACTTTGTTAGTTTTGTTTATGTCTTTTTGTAGTGTTTATGAGTTGTTTATGTGTTGTTTATGGTTTGGAGCTGAAACGTATGAAGAGAACGTGAAGTCAGAGCTGAAATGAAGAAGTGATAATGAAAGGCGTAGTGCCATAGTGTTTTGGAAACTTATTTTCATTGCTACGGTAGTCATCAAGAAAATCTACGCTACTAGGAGTAGAATGCTGTGGTATTTTGTCCAATGCAAACACCAAGTGCCGCTGTGTTGCATCGAATTCTTGGATGGCAAACTTTGAGATTTTTAGAACTTGCGAGTCTAGTTTTGGGCCCATATGGCCCTAACTCAACATAATACCCTAAACAACTTCCCAAGGCACATTGAAATATGACCCTTAAGGACCTATTTTTAATAGACAATGTAGTAGGTTAGATTAACATATTTAGGACTAGGGTAGAGTAACTCTTATATTTGCTTTCATGTCTTAATTTTGTGTTAGGAGTTGATGTAGCTCGACTTCATAATCCATGATCACTTTATTTAATTAAGATTCAGTCTTATATGTTGTTTTGTTCATAAGAGTACGTGTTATTCTTCTCAATGCCTTTTCAATATATGACTTGTTGTGCAATCATATCTAGGAATTGATATTTGAATATTAGTCGAAGATAATGCATACCATTATTTGTTTATGTTCACAACAAAAGTTTGTTCATGTGTAAACGGTGTGGTCCATTTAGTGGCTCGAAAGAATACTAACAACGAGGTTTTCCAAAGATCCTATGTTTTGAGTCTACTTGCCTAGGATTAACTTTATAAAGACTTATTTGAGAGTAAATCTAATTGGAATAGTTATTGTCTTGTGAAAGTCTAATACAATTTAGGGAACTTTGCCATCTTATGTGCATTCTTATGAATTCTTGTTTGGATTTAAGTCTTTTGGCTATGGTAGTTAGGTGAAGTTAATTCCCTGCATCTATACACTTATTATTATTTGTGCTTCCATTTATTTAATTGCTGTAATTTAAGTTTAGATAATATATTCCGTTTGTTGAATGCTTTGATAACATTATTGTTGAGTTGTAATTAATTACTAATTCATTCACTCTTAAATACCTCATGAAAATGACACTCTACTTTGCTATTTTACTACTTGTTTGACTAGTACACTTGCTAGTCTGGCTAGCATGCATGATGCTACTACTGGGGAAGAATTTGATAAATTACTTTTAATAGTAACTTGGCTTGTTAATCTGATTTTTTACTTTAATTTTCTTTTTGACTATAGCTCTTTACTTTTTAAGTTGTTATTGTATTTAGTATTCTTATAATTGGCCATATAATGAAATTAATTGCACTTACAATAATGATAAATCAAGAGAAACTGCAATTCAGTTAGCTCATGGAATAGGAGATTACATAGTTGGTTTCAACCTACCTGTAATAATTGTGGCGGTAAGCACTTAAGATTTATTTTTGAAATAGGTAAAAACTTTGGTTTTTTTTCTCATGATATTTCTAACTTCTAGAATTTCTTCAACATGTATAATTATAAGTGTGACCCTACATATAATCCTGGTTGGAGAGAGTATTCGGATTATTCGTGGTATCCATATCAACAATATTACTCAAATCTATAATATGAATTCATACCACAGCCAAAAGACGAATTGTCTCATGTGGAAAAGAAATCCAACTTCAAGGTCTCTTCAAACAAGATTTTTGTTTGTCAATTAAGGACAGATCGATGAATCAAAAAGAGGCATTTCATAGTCTGGAGAACCAAGTAGAGCAACTTGCCACCACGATCTTGGGATAGATACGAACCACCTTTATCTAGTCATCATATTCCAAAAAGCAAGTTGAGGTGATAAATGGGAAACAAACCGAGTCAAACAAAAGCATGGATTCATTTGGTAGAGGATGCATTCTAGCCACACTAACAAGTGCACTAGTCATTCAAATAATTAAGTGATAAATAGACTATAGTAATGCCTTTCAGGTTAGCTCTGGTAATTGCAAGCTCCGTTCACAAAGAGTTTGAAAGCAAATATTTGATGAAGAATGAGGGAGAAGCAGATTATCTAGCTAAATTAAACAAAAAACAATTAACCAACTAAAGCATAAATAAAGAAAAGAAAATGAGGACTAAGGATGCTAGGCAATTGACTTCACGCAATTAACATAATCATGGGACTCAAATCAAATAAGAATCAGCTCCAATGCATATAAGATAGCAGCATTCCATAATTTTATTAGACTTTCTCAAGTTAATAACTATTCCAATTACATTTACTTTCGAAGAAGTCTTCTCAGTATTAATCAACTTGGAAAATATTGGAACCCCGGGCTATTAATAGTCTTTCAAGCCACTAAATAGACCATACAATTCATTCATGATCAAACTTCCATTATAAACATGAACAAATCGTGGTATGCATTATCTTCAATTAATATTCAAATATTAATTCCTAGATATGATTGAAAAACAAGTTATATATAGAAAAGCATTAAGACAATAACACATACACTTATGGACAAACAATATAAAAAGATTGAATCTTTAATCAAATAAAGTGCTCATAAATTATATAGTCGAGCAACATCATTCCCTAACACACAACTAAGACACGACAAAAAAAAAAAAAAAAAAGCAAACCCGAGAAGTCATAGAGAATCGGAAAATAAAAGCATTTCTTGGTGCCTCCCTGCGGATGGGCACGTGGCCCTCTTGGAAATCCTCCAGATATTTTATTCCTATTATTATTATTATTATTTTTGGCAGGAAAAAAAAGCATAGAAGTAAAGTTATACAATAAGTCTAGGGAATTTAACCCCTCTAATATTTTCTACACAAAGTTTTCTAATTAAAGTAGGAGCTTCTGAAAACAAAAGGAAGTCCTGTTGCTGCGTGGCACCAATTTTTGCAAGGGAGTCAGCTACTCTATTCAATTCTCTATAGATATGCCTGAGAACCACTTGGGGGAAGCAGCTGAGCAGCATTCTGCAATCGGAGATTATAAGAGATAGAAAATGATCATCAACACAATGGTTGTTAATCAAGTTGATAAGTAGTAGAGAATCTGATTCAACAATAAGAGAATTGCAATTGATATTGGCCGCAACATGGAGTCCATCTCACAAGCTGCTACAACTTTAGCTCTCAACCAACATGCCTATTGAAACCAAAAATCCAATCTCCAGCATGGTTTTTTATAAAATCGCCTGCACACCTGCAGCACCTGGATTCCCTAGAGAAGATCCATCAATATCCAATTTCAGCCAGTTAAGATCGAAGGTTCCCACCCTATAAGGCACTGATAGTGTCAGTAAGTCCAAATTAGAGACATCAGTCAAATTAAGGGAAAAGTTTAGGGAATGCCAAAGGGAGATAGCTCTTGGACAATGCCTAACAATGTGTTCAGAATACTCAATGGAATGACAACAGAAATAGCAGCAGGTGCTAGGAGAGATATTCCTCATGAAGAGCAGATCTTTCGATGCTAATCTATTCTGAATGCAAAGCCACAAAAACTGTTTAATTTTTGAAGGCATTTTTGCATTCTAGATCCAGTCTGTGTATAAGAGACAGGTGTGGTACGTAGAGTTAAGATTCAAAACAATGGAGTAAGCTTCCTTGGCATCCAAGGAGCCATTCAAATTATGTAAGAAGAGCCCTCCCCCAAAACATCTTCATTAGACCCAATTATCTAGAGAGGAACAACCTTGATCATTTGTATAACAAAATCAAGAAGCTTAAAGGAAAGGAGCGAAAAATTCCAACGTGTTAAAGAAAATTTGATTAATGGTAATGCAGTCCTCACCTTCCATCAAAGGCCCTTGAATAAGACTCTTAGATGGGTTATTATAGACACCATTTGGGAGAAACCTTCTCTGGTCCTGTCCCTCATATTTGCACTACACCGAGAACCATCTCTTTCGGACAGTCGTCCACTGGGCCTGATTTATGGCGATTGGAAAAATGAATTCCGGGAGAGGGGAACTCGCATTCGGTGAATGCGAGTTCCTTGAGCTCGCATTCGGAACTCGAGCTCGCATTCACCCTGTTGGCCCCAAAAGCAACCTAAGAGGGGGGGTGAATTAGGTTATCTCTAAAGACAAATTTTAGGTGCTTAATAGAAATTCAAACTTTGTGCACCAAATACACAAAACTTAAGCACAAATGAATACAATAGATATTCAACAGTTTAAGCTTAAAGAACAATTAAGAATATTCAGATTAAGAGAATCAAACCAAACTCCCTAGCTTCTCAAGCTTGGAGCTTGCAATTACAAAGAGCTTCTCACAAGGCAACTACCAAGTTCACAACTTGAAGTTCAGCCCCTAAAAGTCTCTTCAAAGTAGGTGAGACAATAACCTCTTGTACACAAATGAGGATCACTCTTGCTCACACTAATTTCCTTTAGTTGAGCCAAGAGTTTTACACTCACAACCTCCCTTTGTTACAATTGTTATCTCTCCACTCTTACACTTGAAGAACTCTTACACTTCTAAGCTCTTTTCTCACTACCTACACTATTACAACACTTGTACCCACTATTTCTCCCAAATAGCTCAAGAATGATTTGTAATCAATGTAGAAGTCCACATCTAGATGTGTATTGGACCTAGGGGTATTTATAGTTGCCAAATATCTGCTTTCAACAACTACTTAAACCTTGCGTACTGACACTGCGTCCGTTCTCTGAGGGTATCCATTCGGACGTCCGAGGATGCGTCCGAACATGCGTCCGATCGAAGCAAAGTCTACTGGAATATGAACGGACACTGTTCTTCATCTGAGATTTGCTTCAAATTCTTTGTGTCGGACGCTTACCATCGTCCGAAACTCTTGTGGTTGTTTTTGTTCGGACGATCATTTGCGTCCGAACCTACCTGTTTTTCTGCACACTTGTTATCAAACTATTAGTATGATTTGTTTCATCATCAAAACATGATTAACATAACTGGGGTTCAACACACCCAATGCGAGCTCAGTCATTATTTAAAAAAAAAAAAAAAAAAAATTTTATGTCCTCGCATTTGCTAAATGCGAGGTCTAAAACTATTTGTTTTCAAAATAGTTGCATGACCTCGCATTCTATTTTTTTTTTTAATTTTGAAAATTTGACTTTGTATTCTGCGAAGGGAAATTTTGCACTATTACAAAAATAGAAAAATGTTTGATATTTTTGTTAATTAAAGAAGGATTTGACTGTAAGATAAAATCACTTAAATACTAAATCGTAAACATTTATTTAATATGATATCTAGGAATACTAAACCATTATCTTTAAACCATAAACTATAACATTAACGAAATAGTACACGAATGAAATGTGTAAACCCACAAATTTATTAATTTATCATATTTTTTGATAAAATTTTGACATAACCACCTCTATTTTTTGAACATTCTCCCTGTCTCTACAACCACTTACTGACAAGGGCAACAAACATCCATAAAAGCCCGACAAGGGCTAAAAAACATAAACACAAACCTAATAATAATAAAAAAATACCCGACAAGGGCGAACAATGATATACAAATAACGGATATCAATCATACATAATTGCGAGTTGAAGTAATAACAAATGTCAATGTCCATGATCTCCAAATCTCCCGCCCGTACCACACTCTCTAGGTTTAGGCACCCTTTTTGATCGACGGACATAAAATAAAGGAGTGTCTTGCTGTTGAGTATAGTGAGCAATTTGCGCCTGCGAAGGTATGTTTTGTTCGTGGCAGATTCTTCATCCAAACGATTGGACCAAGAGATGTGTATAAGAGACCCAGTTGGACGACTGTCCGAAAGATGATGGTTCCACCAGAGTGCGCATTGGCGAAAGTATGTGTGAATAGTCACCATCGAATGGTATATTAACATGAGGCGATCCAGCATCTACATGGGGTAGAGGAGATGGAACTCGACGACGTCGACGACCACCTACTCTAATGTGGATCATGTGCTTGGTGTGGATATCTTATTTAAATGCTGGAGGCCGAAGACTCGTTGACGAGTAGATTCGCCTACTGCATGTAGTGACTGAGAAGCGAAATGTCTGATCTGTGCCCAAGTACTAGTATCATCGGAGTATCGTCCTCAGTCAGGTTATCTAACGACATGTAGTACAATCTAGCCATGGAATCCATCTAGCGTAAAAGTTAAAATTAGTTTTACTAAAGACATTTGAAAAAGAAAAACAATAAGAAAAAATGAATAATTACTTACTAGATAATCTGCACGTGCACCATCGCCGAGGTGCCCTTCCGGAAAAGTAGGGCGTTGACTAGGATTGGATATGTACATCACCGTCCTCGGTCAGTACCATTGCATGTAATCACCCGATGCATGTGTAGTATCAACACATGGGAGACCAACCTCAACTGTATCCGTTCTTGTGCCCCAAATATCTATATATTGTCGGTGGGTCAACTCCCAATCCTTGTTCGCCCGACCACGGCGGTCTATCAAATGAAGTGCACCTTGATTACCAATCAATCTCTGATCTGGTATGGGTTGGTGTAAACCGAACTGTCGCATAACCCGATGAGGGAGGTAACATTCCACGATCTCCCAACATATCAAATAAGTAACTGCACGCCATATGTCAAGACCAGCTGTATCACAGTAATGTGAATCGAGTGATATCTGTATGCAGCTATAGAACATCTGCCATGTGTATATTAGTACAGTTCCCCTATTTGGACTTCATTGATTTTCATTTGTTGTGGGCTACAAGTTCAGTATCGGGCTAAATTACATATGTTTAAGACCAGTTTCAAGGTCACAAAGTATTTGAGATCTCTTATACACATTAAAATGTGACGAGGAGCATTGCGCACATCAAATCCAACATCCCACCTGCATGCTGTCTCTTATAAATATCAAATCCAATATAAACATGTTTAATTAAACAGTTTAACAAAACATATATACCAAGATCCATATGCTCCGTGATGCTCTTGTGCGGGCTCTAACCGAGTAGGACGCAGTGTCGGCATGCGCTCCCAAGCCCATAACTGTAATTCTTAATTAGTATGCATTCTACTAATTTTGACGGAAGTATACAACAAATGAATATAAAGTACTCAAATATTCCTGTACTAAGAAACACTGACAGCATTTTGTGTACTGGGAAGCGGACGATCTAATGCAGCAGACAAACATCCAACTTTCAAACGACCACCGTCAATGTCTGATCTGGTAGGCATGAAACCCAATAACTCCATGCATAACTGGCTCCAAGCATCTGCAGAATGAGTAGTGTCTCTACCCGTCACGGGCGGTCCGTCAATGTGTAAACCCCACAGTACCTCTACATCCTGTAATGTGATGGTGGCCTCTCCAACGGGCAGATGAAAAGAATGTGTCTCAGGTCGCCATCGCTTGACAAGACTGCGTGATCAAAGTATGATCCACTGAAATACGTCCTAAAGATACGATACCCTTGCAAACTTGCCAAACAAATATAATGTCATACCTGATGCCGGTATGGGCATGTGATCCCAAAAAGTCCCATCACAACGCTCAACCTATAGTGTGGAATCATCGATAAGACCATCAAAAATAGATCTAGCCCTATGCGGCGTCGTAGGTGATATAATATCATCTATATATGGTCCAGGATGAACAAGCTCTCGCAACTGATCATCCATACCTAAACAAAGTAATATGAAAAGAATGAATGATAGTACAATAGTTTTTGATAGTAATCAATGATCAGACAAACATTTTTTGATAATACAATATTTTTTGATAAACGAATACATTAAAAACAAACTACATTCATAGAATACAATAAGTACGTAAACAATAGAATACAAAAGACAAATCATTGTTGTCGCGAAGGGCAACTCTTGCGATTATGTCCCGGTTGATGACAATTCGTACATCTTCTGGGTTCATGGGGATCCCTAATACCATCTCGTTTCGGATGCGCCTTGCACGTACACGGCCTGCCCGGTGTTCTACGAACATACTGTTATCACCACGTAACTGCCGCTGAATAGGAGGTAACTCATCTGGATTAGATTGCGGAACAAATCTACTAACGCTGTACTGGTCTCGATATATGTGAGTGGTGTAATGGTCCGCAAGCAGTCGCGTTGGTTCATCACCCTTATGCCTGCAAATTACCAACGCATGCGAACATGGGAACCTGTACATTTGCCACTTACCACAGCTACATGTCTGCTGTACATAATTGACAGTTTGTACATTACCACCACGACCAGTCACACGATAAGGTGTTTTAATTCTATAGACACCAGTAGAATGATCCAAAACCATGACTGTGTGTCCTTCACGTTTTTTGTCTGCTGTCAACAACCTTTTCCAATTCTTTGGTGTAATTGATGTGCGACAATGTTCACCCTGTCGGGCATACTAGCAGTTGTAACACCATGTTGTACGTGACTTGGTAGACTGTTTGTCTAATATCTGAACTGGCATGTGGTCTTCTCACGTGCATGAGTGAGTTTATTGTAGCTCAGGAAGAATTTGTAGAAGTGTTTCCCCACCTACGATCTCCATCGTGAGCAAGGCACCAACGGTCAAGGCCAATATCTGCCAGATATCTCCAAGCCTCTGGATATTGAAGCAGTATCGTTTGTTGGTGCTTATTCCATTTCCGCATTTGTATCTTGACACCAAGAGACCAACACAACTTCTTCACTTCTACATTCTTGTATTTGGTCATCAAATTACTCCGAACGTGACGTAGACAGAATCTATGACATGCAAATAGTTCCTGCCATAAAGGGGACTCACTCATAGCATGCAGAATGCCACGATGCCGGTCAGATATTATACAAACAGTCTCCAAGTCACGTACAACATGGTGTCTCAACTGCTCCATGAACCAACCCCAACTTTGTATTGTTTCCTCATCAACAATTGCATACGCAACAGGTAAAATCTGATTGTTAGCATCCAAAGAGCGATGACAATAAGTAATTTACCCCGATACTCCCCTTGTAGATGCGTGCCATCAATAGATAGGACAGGTCTACACATGTGAAATGCATCAATCGATGGCCGAAAAGCCTAGAAGATGTATTTGAAAATTTTCACAACCTCGCTACTGTTGGGATGATGTAGCCATTGTACCACAGTTTGGGGATTGGAGCGTAGTACTTCTT
Source organism: Cinchona pubescens (assembly GCA_025175665.1). Classification (NCBI taxonomy): domain Eukaryota; kingdom Viridiplantae; phylum Streptophyta; class Magnoliopsida; order Gentianales; family Rubiaceae; genus Cinchona; species Cinchona pubescens. The sequence continues at coordinate 989,516 of JANKKI010000223.1, forward strand.
CAACATATTGGGGTAATTGTTGAAACTTAGATGCCCAACTTCCATATGCAAGCACAATCGCTTTCCTGCGAGCATACCAAGCTTTCTTGTAAGTGATGTCAACCTTGAAACTGTTCTTAACATATGCCTGATTTTGTTTGACCTTGTGCCCAGGATCATTTTCAATGAAGTGCATAATTTGGTTAGCAATGACTGTAGATGTAAGATTTCTGTTGTTGTTACCGGATATTTCACCGAGACATACGTGATCTTTTACCCATTTCATGACCTTCCACACAGTAAGAGATTCATTTCCACGTACTCCGAATACTCCAATCACAATCTCCGGGAGCTAATCTACCGAAGGACGGAGTCTTGCATTTAGCCACCCATGTCCTCTACCGGCTCTCTATGACTTTGAATTCTCATTTTTGAGCTATAGACCACATTCTAACTGCCTTACTAACTTGCTCCTTGCTTTCAAAGTACATGTGCAACCGAATATCATTTTTCTTCATTCCAATAAACCAGCCCATCTTTATCACTGCGGTCCATGGGATCGTAATCACTGTAGTTACCAATATCATTGAAAAAAGCCATTCCCCTGGGTTGATAAGAAGGAACATCCTCTTGTGTCTGACATTCATCGTTATTTATCCCCAAATCCTCGTCAGAATCATCATCTGATATATCTTCAGAGTCTGACCCTGACTCGTAATCCTTGTCTAATGCATGCCACGACGAGTCACTATTAGCATTATCATCTGTCAAACCCTCATATACGAGACCATGCCGATATGCATCATATCGGTTAGAGGTCTCGTATGTGTGGTGTCTCTATTACATGCGCGCCAATAGATTGATCGATTGCATTGAGTTTGACATTGAAAATGAACAAGTTGGATTGTAAAGCTCAAGCGACCAAGGATGTTCAAAGAGACTCCGCGCATTGGACTGCAGTGGCTGGTCGTCCATGGTCGAATGCATGAGAGACATCATTGGCCCCATACCATACACCCCTAGATTGTTGGTTACAGGTGCGTGGGGAATTTCCTCTGTCTCGATAAACAACTCAGCACAAAAAGTAGGATCGGCATCAAACAAATCAAAAATACCATCCATACCATCATCATCTGTCAATGGAATGCCAGAGTAAACACCACGACTAACTATATGCCTGTACAAAATATTCAATTTCAACTGCTCCCTATCAACCTCCACGAATTCGTATATCTTGTCAACTAACTCAACAAACCTAATCCGTTGCTTTATTCGGAATAGTTTCTTGCACACCATTGGCCGGTAGGACATAGTACGGCCTTCATAGTTTATTTTCTCCTCCCCAATAAAGAAGAATGTGACGGGATCTATCAAATGTCATTTTCCTGTAAGGATGTAACATGTTTAGACCCTAATTTTGGATAGGAAATATGTATTTTTTATTTTAAATTTGACAGAGTTCCTCTATATCTTGAAGATTCCCTCTTACGCCAGTCATACCCGATAAGGGTTACAAACAACATAACAAATCGGCAACACTTACAAGTAATACATGCCCGACAAGGGCTACAACCAATGCAATAACCCGGCAAGGGTTACAAGTAATATATGCCCGACAAGGGCTACAAACAATGCAATAACATCCCACAATTTCAGTATAACAAATAACATAACCACAAATCTCACCGCAATCAAGAGAAACCAAACATACAACATATATCCTGAGCCAAAGACCATTCTCTCTAAATATTCAGACAGAAAAGAAGATAATCAAAGCAGCATATTATTACACTAAAACAGAAAAACAAAAAAAATATAAGCTACCATCACAAAATATTTTTCAGTAAAACATTTACATTAACAAATTTAATTATTTAAAAAAAATTAAAAAAATAAATTAATTAGAATTATTGGACAAAATAAAAAAATTTAATTTACTTGAAATATGTTGGTGGTGGGTCGGTGGCGGTGGTGGTGGTGGTGGTGGAATGGAGGTGGTTGTTGTAGAGGGGGAGGAAAAAGAGATGGTGGTGGAATGGAGGAGAAGGAGGAGGATGAGGAGGAGGAGGAGGAGGAAGGGGGTTTATGCAAAAATAGGAGGCAGAATTATATTCTGCGAGGTTGAAGCCTCGCAGAATATAAGGTTGTCTGACCTCGCATTCACCCAATGCGAGGTCAAATTTTTTTATTTAAAATAATGATTTAGCTCGCATTCAGTGAATGCGAGCTCAAGGAACTCGCATTCACAGAATGCGAGCTCCCCTCTCCCGAAATTTATTTTTTCAATCGGCATAAAAAATGAATAATTTTGAAATCGAGCACAGTTTCAGAAAATTTTCAACTAATACCATGATTGAAGAGAGAAAGTCCTCTCTTTAGAGCAGCTCTATTGCTAGAGCCAATTCCCTTCTTGATGGAGTGGCAGGCAACACTAGAAGGTTTAAAATCAATGTATTTGAAGGAAATAGCTTTAGCCCAATCAGTGTGGCCCTCCTTGAAAATCCTCCAATGAAGCGTAACTAAAGCCACATCATTAGCTTCTCTAGTCCTCCTAATGCCAAGACCCCCATAATCCTTAGGAGAAGCAACCTTATCCCAGAAAAAAGGTCTCATCTTTCTCCCAAATAACCCCACAAGAATCTCCTATTGGTTTTATCTAAATCCTTACACAAGGAGATAGGCAAGGACAAGCATTGAATGTAGTAAGTGGTTTGGAAGAAATGAACTTGTTAATCACTGTCTTACTACCAGCAAGAGACATCATAGAAGCCTGCCAACCAGAAAGCTTAGTATGCACTTTGTCAAGAATAAAATTAACATGTCTTCTAGAGAATCTGGAGTTCGTGATAGGGAAGACTAAGTATTTGCCAGGCATGTCAATTTCCCCAATATCAAAAAGTTACAAATGGCATCTCTAATCACTTCTAGATGTGTATAAGAGACAGATAGACATGCTAAGACTATGGTAAGACTAGAAAAGTCATCAATATGGCCTTCACATGACTTATGGAAAGGCCAGAATTTTAAGAAAATAGGATGATGTCATCAACAAACAAACACATCTAGATGTGTATAAGAGACCACCATTGCAGACTCTAGATGTGTTCACAAACTTAAGAAATTTTTAGGGACATATATTCCATGCAAAGTATGAAAATGTAAGGGGACAAGGGAACACCTTGTCGGGTCCCTCTAGAAGTAATAATCCACTTAGTAATAGAGCAATTATGCAAGACAACCAATCTAGACGAAGAGATGCAAGATATGATAATAGAGATCAAGTTACAAGGCAAATCAAAGAACATCAACGTCTCATGAATAAAACTCGATTCAAGTTTAACAAAAGCTTTTTCCAAATCCAAAGGTTTGATAGTGCAAGCCCTATTCTTACCTTTGTAATCCTTAAGTTAACAATCATCACATTGTGAATCCTTATTCTACCAGGAATGAAGCTGGTTTGTTGAGCTGTCATCTTATACATGTCACAAAAGGACGAAGCCTATTCACAAGAATTTTTGTGAGGATTTTGTAGATGGAATTACAAAGGCTTATAGGTCTAAATTGAGAGATGGTTTCAGGTGTGGAAACTTTGGGTAATGAGAGAGATAAGGGTATCGTTGCAGTGGGTGCCAAGGATCTTGTTGTTGAAAGTAGATTGCACAAAATCATTGATAGACTGGTGTAGAAGGTTCCAAATTTTTGAAGAAACATGAAATGCAAACCATTCTGTCCAACAGCCTTAAAATGCCTAAAGGAGAGGCAACCACTCTTGATTTCAAGACACTGGGTTTAGAATTGAGTTAGGATGTGTCTTACCGTGTAAGGTGACGTTTTAGGTCAAGTTCGGTTCATATAGGCCCAAAATCGGACTCATAAGTTGTAAAAATTGTTTAGTCCCCTGTCCATGAATTTGACGCAACACCGTGGTACTAGGCTTTTGCCTTGGTCAGAGCGTCATGTTGCTCTGCTCTCGGAAGTTCAAGATTTTTGGATGAACGCTGTGGCCCTTAGAAATAAGCCTTTCCAGAATGTCGTGGCCCTATGCCTACAGAATCACTTCTTCATTTGAACTCTGCTTCGTGTTTTCTACATACGTTTTAGCTTCAAAACATCCACCAACCTACAAATACACAAACAAAACTTAAAGACACAAAAACACATAAAAACATTGAAATACAAAAGGTACTAAAACATTCACATAAACACTAAAATGTACTCGTAGCCAAAATCTAGACCAAAGTGAATGGAAAACAAAATAACTCTACTTTGTACAGTTATCACAACCCCAACCTAAACTTTTGTTCATCCCGAACAAAACAAGATACATGAATAACGAATAAAGAAACTAATAACATATATAAGAATTTATATAAATCGGCTTTATAATGATAGTAACAATCAATGACAAAGTAAAGGAGGAAAAGTACAATTTAAGTTCATAAAATAATTTAGTCAAGATCCCACATCAACATAGAAATACCAACACGTAAATCACTCAACATAGAATAAAACCACAAAAACTCACAAACAAAGATTCACTCAACAAATCTATATAGACAAAGACCACAGTGATTACAAGACTTAATAAGGGATACAAGAGTCGAAATCAATGCTTCACCCCATCTTAAGTAATACAAACTAGCTAAAGTTAAGGATCATTTAGGACTTTATAAGCTTGTAATGTAACTCTATGGTAATAAAGTAGGATAAATATAAATACACAAGTAACCAAATCACCTTAGACACGTTTATCATTATGCTGAGCTACTGAATCTTATATCCCACAAGAACATTATGCACTCTATAAACTTAGAGGTCATGAACAACTTCTTTATTTATTTACCTCATTGATTTTATCGAGGACAATAATCATTTCACATTCTGTAAACCTCTCCGGCAATAAGGGAAAAATATGTACAAAGAATTTGAAGTCATTTGATCTCTTGTACAATCAATAAAAAAAAACCATATTCCCTTGTACAATATCCCTTCAAAAACAAACTCTATCCTCATGGCATTGAAGAACTTCTAGAAAATGAATAATGTCTAAGGTAATGGGTGAAAAAGTCGATAATAATGAAGGAATTAACATTAAATAGTGTATCTCAAACAAGAAAATCAATGTCATCTTAAAGTAGAAATGGGGACACTAGCAATAACATTATAAAGGTATCTAGATGTGTCATAAGAGACAGAGGCCTCATTTCCAAAATCTAGCTTCATAAGTATTTCGCTCTAATGAAATATCCGCACTACTCCAACAAATGTCATAAGTTAAATTAAATGAAAAATATATACTAGATAAGTACTCAACACTCGAAAAAAAATAACTCACTTTTGGTTACTTTTGAAATTTTACTCCTAATTTTGACCAATCTAGTGTAAATTATTCCAAAGCAATGTTGCTGACATCATCTCCTGCACAAATTTGTCTTGGTCTATTTGTTGTTTTGCATTATAATCAAATGTTGAATTTTTTCTGCCACTACTTCAATTGTTTCCCTTTTCTTCATTCGAAAATGAAAATATTCAGTAATATAAATTTATATCTTTATTTATTAAGGGTACATATGTTTGGTAGAGTCTGTGTCGCTCTTTTAAAATTTTTAAAAAGTTCACATATGGACTTGAATTATGCATAATATGCACCACCAAATGAAACTAAGAGGGAGGTGACAGCAGTTGGGGTGGGAAGTAGGTTGAGGAAGGTGATGTGATGTGAATCACATCTAGTTCTACATTTATGAACACTTAAACCATACTTCTAATGAGATGGTGCACCACAAGTATACGAGGTCTAGTTTTAGTAAGAGCGACATTGAACCCACAAGGATTGATTGGTACACATCTGATTGTAGTGGTTGACACATCAAATACTGAGATGTTGTAGGGATTAGACTAGAATTATGAGTCAATCCCTTGGCCAAGCTCATGATTCTAGTCTAATTATACACATGGAGTTCAAGGAACCAACTAGAAAAGGTAGCATCTTAGCCCAACTACTAAGCTTCTTAGTCAAGTAGTGAACTAGTCTAGGAATTAACACTATTACGCTTGTATATTGTCTTCGTACCCACTAACATGGTTCAAGAAATGGCCCTTTCCTCTCACCAATCTACAAAAGCATTTACTACTACCCAATTATCCACCATTTTAACTATTCAACCCACCAATCAATCAAGACCCATGGAAAATTAGCATCATCGAAACCTATCCCAAACTAACTAATGCATCATTAAAGACTTAAGAAATGTAAAGAAAGCATTTTAAGGAAAAATTTAAAAAAGCATGTAATAAGAAAAGCATTCAAAGAGAGCATTTAAATATCCTAACTACAAATTACAACTAAGAAAGTACAATTAAGAAAAGTCATAAACTAATCTACCAACTAAACTAAGAAAGAAAGTAAATAAAACAATTAGAATAAACTACACTAAATTAACACAAAGTAAAGGAAATCAAATATAAAAATAAAAGATATAACATTAATGGTCTTCAATCCACAACTAGGAGATTAGGAATTACAACTAAACTACATCTACTCTAAGAAAGTCTTCCCGAATAGGGAGGAAAAGGATTTTAACTAACCTAGACTACACTAACATATACTAGCACACCCTAACTATCTGGAAAAAAAGGAGGCTAAAGAGTGTTTATATAGTGCTAGGGTTGTGGGAGAAGTTTTAGCTACCATTTAGCCTCAATTTGGATGTTCTTTCCCAAAAAAATCTCGAGCCACGATGTCAAAACTGTTATGCTGAGTTTTGACACCATGATGGTATTCTAGTAGGTGCTTAGGATTTGACAAAACAGTGTCAAACACATTTTTTTTTCCAGATGTCTAGTTTGGGTCCTTCCAATTATGGCTTGATTTGGTCTGTTTCTCATCCTATTGCTGTGTCATTTTCTCCAACCAAACCCTACATATAGACACACTTTATTAATTACATAAAACACTTAAAATAACATTAAAAACACTAAATTAACACAAACTAACATATTCTAGCATATGAAAGGAAAAATTGGCAAAAACAGCCCTTAAACCCAAAAAATGTTCGAAATTAGAGCTAAAACACTCAAATTTGGGATACATATAACTCTAGTTTTCTAGAGTTATCATACCCCAAACTTAGGCTTTTGCTCATCCCTTGCGAGATAAATATAAGAAAAGAAATGGAACAACTAAAACAACTAACACAAAAAATATAATACCACCAAAAGAAAAGAAAATGGAAATGTTGAACTCTAGTGAACTATTGTCCAAAGTGAAAATGGGGTTTTAATTCAAAAAACTCAAAGATTTCTCCCTCCTCTCATCTACAAAAGTTGACACAAGTTTTAGTTACAAACACTACTTTGATTCGTGAAAGGTTAATGCAATGCCAACTCAAATGAAAGTTAATTAAGGTTAAACAATTTAAGTTTACCAAAATTTTCCCCAAGTAAAAGAAGATCATTAGGACTTGCTTTTAGGAGAAAAGATGTGTACAAAGAACATACATTGCTATTTGTTGGCACCGCGAGATTTACCAAAAAACATTAAATGAAGTAACACTTTACCCTCGACTTAGTAATACCCATTAGCCTAGATTAAGGATCATTTACGACTTTTTGAAGCTTGTAATGTAGGCTAAGGTAATAAGGTAGGATAAATTTGGATATAAGTGACTCAAATCATCTTAGCCATCGCAGTAAAAACTCTTGGACTACTATCCCATGCATAAAAGTCCCAAAAACCAACATTACTTAATCAATAAACCTAACTCATAAAATCTTCATCTTAAGAACATTAAACTATTACATGGGGGAATTAAGATAGATCCGTAATGACTAAGGCCTTAAAGAGAGGATAAATAAACAAAGTGGAATGGCAAAGTTATGTGGTTGACAAAGAAATTAGGCGGTAAGGCTCAACGGGGACACTAGGGACAAAATTAATGTAAAGAAGACAATTTTAACCCGCTTTAAATCATTTTTCTAGTGTATAAGATCAGTTTTAGTTAAATAACTTTCAATGCTTCCTTCATCCACATTACCACAATCAATGTCCTAAACTACCTAACAAAACACAAAATATTCAAAAATGCAAGCTCATAACCAAACGATGGCCTAACTCCTTTCCATCCCTATTTAGAAACCATTTAAAAAATCTTGAAGTGTGTAAACTGAAATAATACTCATTTGAAATTGGCATTGGAAGAACTCTTATGAAAAAGTAATATATGAGATGAAACTAGAGATGAAAACATTTTTACCAAGCAGTTGAAAACATGATTGAGTTTCAAGGGTTAAATCCCATTTTTGGTCAAATTAACACATGAAGTGCAACCTATGTTCAATATTATATTTCAACTTTCACAAATAACAAACAACACCATTCTCAATGAACAAGACAATAGACACCACCACACTTTTTAATTTAATTTAATAATGAGTTATAAACTCATCCTACCACTCACACATATCATAAGAAATAAAAATACTACTAGAAAGTGTAATGGAACAAAACTAGATAAACATAATATATAAGGCAATGATTTTGAATTACACTTAATCAAACAGCCCATATATGTACAACATATTAACCAAGTGAATATGAATGTAACCAATTAAGCTCAAATTGAACTTAGAAACAAGAGTTCTACCTTTAATCACAGAATTCACCAACAATAAGCACATCACTAATCAAGACTAAGCAATGAACAATTTCAAGCAGACTATCTAAAGCAAATCAATTAAGCTCATGAGTCTTAGGGATTCAATTATCTTCTACCAACTTGGCTATATCAAGAAAGGGTCATTGGAACTTCACGGATCCAAACAATCAAAAGAAAAGAAAAACATACTAAGGGTAACGATTTCAGGTTACAAGTTTTAACATAACACAAAAGGTTATCTAAATACTCAACTTACCCCTCCAAACTTAGCTTCAAATATAATTGGTCTCAAAAAGCATTAAACAAGAAGGGCTACTCCTAATCCATATCAAGCATTCACATGATAGGCTCAAAACACATAGCAGATAAAGTATGCATCATCAACTAGAATCTTCACAATCAAATCATAAAAACCAAGTCCAAGTTCATTTCATAAAGCATATCTCAATCACAACTCACAACAAGCCCTATATTGCCATCAACATTGTCATCAACTACCAGATTTGCCCATGAAAGTTCAAAAATCCCTCACCAACAACAAACTATAACTAAACGAAGCACAAGGTTACAGGCCTTTATTACATGCCGGGTTATTATACTAAAGCATATAAAGTAAAATAATGAAAAATAAATAAAAAGGAAAGAAATACTCCCTCAACAAGACTAAGGAAGGCTTTCCAAGGATATCGTAATCTTTGGTGAACTTGCACCATTGCTTAGCACCTTCAAAGTTCCCAAGGATTTGTTGAACTTTAGCATATGTAGTTTGAAGCTCCCTGGTCCCTTGTAGAAAATATCCTCTCTTCCACTCCTTAAGGAGACTATTTCTCCAAAAACACTCCAAATAGTACCTCCTTTATTGTAACCGGGACAAACTTACACACATCTCCCACTCATTCAAATGATAAGTTGGTGGTTGTTCCAACCAACCGTCGAGTGACCTGGTTGTTATGAGTTTCAGTTCAAGAGGTTCTTCACTACTGGTTCACGAGGTTCTTCACAACCGCTTCTTTCAAATGTGTTCTTCTTTTTCTTCTTCTTAAGTGGTTCTTTGATCAACAAATACTTCATATGACAGTTTTTCATGTATGGTGGTTAAGAGAGGTGAGTAACTTGTTGATTCTTCTTGGCTGCACATGCTCTTGAACTCTACCATTTCACCTTGATACTCAAAGTGTTCATTGTTATCTTTATTTGTTGGGAGTGTTGGAGTCCATCTATCTTCACCATCAATTTAGAGCTCAGCAATTTGATCTTGTAACTTCTTGGTGGATTTGTCTTGGTTTTAAAGAATCTGGCTTATTCTCCTCGGAATTGGTTTTGTTCTTCCCTGAGTTGGGCTAGTTCTTCTTGGATTTCTTGAAGTGTCATCCACACATCCATCATTCTTGAAGCCTCTTCATATTCTTGGATTGGTTAGTGAAAGAATTGGGACTCCATTGGTTCATATGAAAGTTCTTGTGATCGAGGGAAAGAATAAGGATGTTCTTGGTAGCTCTCATATGGATATGGATGGTTATACCATCCCATTTGATAATCTAAGCATAGGGAGAAAAATGATAACAAGGATCATGCTCATTTATCATACCTCTATTATCATGAGAATGATAATCTCCTTAGTATGAATCATTCCAATTAGGACCTTGCATGTTCTGGAAGAAACAAACAACAAAAGAAAAGCACACAAACAAGAAAAGTACGAAAGTTTAGGCTACATGTTAGTCTAAATTATCTACCACAAAGAATTTTTTTTTTATATTTTCAAGATAACAACACAACTACAAAATGAATATATTTTTTAATTTTCAAATAGGCAAGACAACTATACAAGAAAACAAAAACTTCAAACTAGTATTCTAACCAAATTATATCGATGTCACTAAAAACTAACCCTCGACCAACGGCCGCGAAAACTTAATGCGAATCACATCTAGTTCTACATTCCTAAACTCTACTTCTAACTAGAGAATGCACTGCAAGTATACATATATATTTAAATAGTAGCAAGTGGGAGTAGAGATCGAACTCACAAGGATTGGTCAGTAATTACCGATTATTTGGTTGAATTACTATTTGAAGAGTTTGATTAAAAGGTTATTTAACTAAAACAAGATTTTAAGACTAGAAAAATGATTTAAAGCGGGTTAGGGTTTGATTAGCCAATTCCCGAGGTTTAATCAATTGATTGGGCGAATTGCTCTACAGGTCTAACTAGCTATTCCCTCCTGATTATGAATCAATCCTTGGCTCAGCTCATGATTCTAGTCTAATTATCCACATGAAGTTCAAGGAACCAACTAGAAAGCTAGCATCTTAGCCTAATTACTAACCTTCCTAATCAAGTAGTAAACTAATCTGGGAATTAACATGCAAAGCTCGTGTGTTGTGCTAAACCAACTAATTTCTCGTGGTTCAACAAATGGCTCTTTCCTCTCACCAACTACTAAAGCATTTACTACTACCCAATTATCTATCATTTTAACCAACCAACCCACCAATCAATGTTTATATGAAAAGTTGGCATCATTGAACCTTAACCCAAACTAACTAGTGCATTATTAAAGTCAAGAAATTATAGAAAGCATTTTAAAGGAAGCATTTAAGAAAGCATGTAAAAAGGAAAGCATATAAGAAAGCATTTAAATATCCTAACTACAAATTACTACAAAGAAAGCACAATTAAGGAAAGCCATAAACTAATCTACCAACTAAACTAAGAAAGCAAGTAAATAAATCAAATAGACTAAACTACACTAAGTTAACACAAAGGAAAGGAAATTAACATAAACATAAAAGATCTAACATTAATGGTCTTCAATCCACAACTAGGAGATTAGGAATTACCTAATCTAAGCAAATCCTCCCCAAATGGGAAGGAAAAGGAAGAACAAACATAGCCAATACTAACACACTCTATCTATCTTAAAAAAGAGACTAAAATGTGTCTATATAGTGCTAGGGTTGGCAGAGAAGTTTCATCCACCATTCAACCTCATTTTGGACTCTTTGTTTTTCCCTAGAAAATTTTTGGACCGAAGTGTCAAAATGTTGTGTAGAGTTTTCACACTGTGGTATCATAACTAGTAGGACCTCAGGATTCGACACCATGGTTTGGTTCGACTCCTCATCCAATTATGGCTTTAATTGGTCGGTTTCTCATCGAGTGTTACGTCATTTTCTCCGACCAAACCCCTCATATAAACACATAATTACATCATAAACACTTAAATAACATTAAAAATGGGAACCTAACACATTCTAGAACATAAAAGCAAAAATAGGCAAAAACAACACTTAAGCCCTAAATATGTTCGAAAATAAAGCCAAAACACTAATATTTAGGGTACATATAATTGTAGTTTTTTAGAATTATTAGAAAGTTAGTAGCGAGGAGAGGTGGGAAGGATGTTATAGGTAGTAGGAGAGGAAGGGAGAGGTGGGGAATATGTGTGTAGCTCAGAGGATGGCTACCGATTTTAAGGACAATCGAGTGAGAAAATTTTGTTTAACTATGTTTTTCAAAATCAGGAGTAAAATATGAAAGTAGCCAAAATTTTATAGTTTGGGTGGATGAATATATTTTATGTTTCTCAATTTCCATCCCAGTAGATTTTGTTTAGATTCATAAAAATTCATCCAACCAAAGCAAACTAATTTAGTTTTTCTTGGCCATCACTATTAGCAAAAATAACATTGTTGACATCATGTCTTGCTCAAAAAAACCACCGCCAAACCGCCACTAAACAACCATATCCTTAACCACCAATATAAAACACTACCAAGCCCTTTGCTCTCTTATTGCCCATAGGAACTCTATTCAACTTAATGCCAATTGCTTAAGTTTATAGTTTGGGCTCAAATTATTTCACATAGTGATTTTGGGGACAACTTAATTCCTCAAAATTTTGTTTAATTCAATTCAACTTCATGACTAAAAAGTTAAAAACCAGAATATTATCAATCTATCTATCTATCTATCTATCTATCTATCAATCTATATATGTGTGTATATATATATATATGTGTGTGTGTGTGTGTGTGTGTGTGTGTGTCTATCTATCTATATATATATATATGTAGTATGTATATTGCTAGTTGTTGAAAATTCTTATAATTTGTAGAAGTTGTAATCTAATAAAAGGACACCATAGAAAATCATGAGAGCTTTTAGGTGTTATGAAACATTTGAAGCAAAGTGGTATTAATATATACTTATGCAGAAATAATCTACATAATTCTGGTGTTAGGAAACAAGTGAAGATCAAATACAAAGCTCTATCTTTTTCTTTTTTTTTCAAAAGGGAATTTTTATTAATTTATTGAAGACCCCAAAACACTATGGTTTACAAAGTTCAATATAGGGTATCTCAAGCATATCACAATGAAGTAAGCCTGCTATTAATGAGGAATAGAAAGCACTGTGAAGATAATTTGATAACTCTGAGAAATTAGGGTTATTCCTATTCTTTTTCACAGAGCTTTTGCACTAATTTCGGCGCTTTTAGAGTTTGTGTGTTGTTTTCATGCATTTTCGTTTTTATGTGTCAATATATTTTTAGCGTATTATTTTAGTGTTTAATTTAATGTTGTTTAAGTTATATTTGTGTGTGCATGTATTTAGGGTTGTGCTCAGGTTGTTTACCTAATTTACCTAGAATTAATGTTATTCGTGCGTTCTTATTTGTCTTTTGTTTATACATTTAGTTAAAGTTTAAATGTTATTTGTGAGTCAAATTATAGATGTAAGAACAAATGGTGCATCAATCGAACGGCGAATGAAGATTTTAGAGGTAAAACGGCGAATCAGCGAAACTGTCAGGGAATAGCTTGTTAGACTTCTAGTGAACAAGGAAAAATCAATCCAAGACTGCAAGTCCATCAGAAGGCCTATCACACTTGCGATAGGTGAAAGGCAAATCAACTATAGACTGCAGTTAATAGGGGTCAACTAGAGCAGGCTATTACACGATTTTGACAATTTTTAGATTTACCGGTGTCCATTTAAGGCCCATAATAGTGCATTTCAAATTCAGAACCCTACACTTGGTAACTCTTAAAAACTATAAATAAGAGTCTTTAGCACCTCAAAATCATGTGCTAATTCAGTTTCCTCCTTAGAGGCTGCAAATTAGACAATGGTTTTAGTTGAAGAGGAGGTTCAAGATTGATAACTTTGGGCCAAGAACTTGCGATTCTTCATCAGAGAAGCTTTATTAAACCTTTGGTTCTTGTTTTCTTGCTCTTTAATTGTTCGCTTTCAATCATTGATTTCTTTATTTGCTTTCTTAGATTAATGTTTAGACTAATTTACTTGCTTTCAATATTTTTTCTTGTGTTCTTTCTCTCATCCATGTTCTAAATAGTATGGATTAAGGTTGGATGATACTAATTCCTTTGGGTAATGATTTACTTGATCATCAATTGGAATAATCATAATAGTTGGGTAATTGGCATAAATTGACAATTTTAGAGAATGATCAACTCTACACTTGGTTAGGTTGGCCGAGGTGATGCAGTCTATTAATTCTTAGTCATAGACCTCTTTTGATTGTTAGATTAATCTAATTGGGATTAGTTAATTAGTTTGCAATAATTTCATATAGATAGAACTCAAATTTATTAATTTAGGACATAGAGGCATCTACCCATGGATTATTAATTTGATAGGGTTCAATTGCTGAAGGTTTCAGGATTGTCGACAAATGGGAATTGAACTTCTATCCATTATAATTGGACCAATTAATTGATTGAATTAATCAAAATTGGGAATTGGATAGTCTAACCCTAATCCAATTCTAATTTATTCAACTCCCTCTCTCCTATTGTCGATTCTTCAAATAGCATTCAAAACAAATAACCGGTACTTGCTAAACCAATCCTTGTGGGTTCGAACCCCACTTCCACTATCTACTATTTGATCCCGTACACTTTCGGTGCATTATCGTAGTTAATAGTAGAGTTAGGTGATTACAAATTTTATAACTAGATATTTTACATATCAAGTTTTTGCACCGTTACTGGGGATTGGATTTGTCATGTCCCCAAAATGGGACAATGACACACTGTATCTCGAGATCAATGCGAGAATGTAAGGCGCAAGTTGTTACTTACAATAAACAAACCATAATACATTGGTGTGCAATAATATGCTGCTGAGTTGTAATGCCGTCGTAGGCACCCAAAATTAACAACTCTCAATTATAATGTCGTAGCGGTGAGTACAGGTCATCCCACATAGAACGGAGTTTATTCTTGTGCTACATGGAAAATGGGAGGTTTTTGACTGCTTTTGAACTCAACATTAAAACAATAAAATACTAAAGAGAATTTGATTAAAAAAGGTCTTGGTTTTGGTCATATCCACCATGGCAACTTCACTAGTCGATCCTTGACACACAAGATAAATCAATTTTATATCAAGCACTAATTGAAGAATTAACCTGAATGAATATCCAATTCAAAGTTGATTCTTATTTCTTTTTAAAGTTGGTTAGTTTTCAACACGCGATCCAATTAACCCTAACTATTAATTTAACCCAGACACGCGCCAAAGATTAATTTAACAGAAGCTTTAAGATCAACAAGAACAATTAGACTAATTAAACATAAACACACGCAATTATGCCAATTAGATGATTAATTTCCCTAAATTCAGTAACACTAATCCAGTAATTATCAAATTCAGTTGCTTCACAGATTGAATTAAGAACATGTGGTTAAAACAATCTAACAGTAGATTAATTCTAATAACTTAATATTTTGCAGCAATAACAAGTTAAAAAGAACAATCATAAATTTGATTGCAAAAAAATAATCAATAC
Organism: Cinchona pubescens; assembly: GCA_025175665.1. Lineage (NCBI taxonomy): Eukaryota > Viridiplantae > Streptophyta > Magnoliopsida > Gentianales > Rubiaceae > Cinchona > Cinchona pubescens. The sequence goes on from JANKKI010000223.1 coordinate 1,004,973, forward strand.
TTGACATATAATTGAATAATTCAAGCACAAAAAGTCTCACAACTTTGTAGAATTGACCATGGCTTCAAATCCCTCTACCAAGAAAAGGGTTTAGGCACAAGGTGCCGTGAAAGAATAAAGAAGAACTTCTACTGTGGCTCTAAAAACTCTAGTCAAAAGAAAATAAACGTCTCCATCCCCTTTTTCTCACCCTAATTGGGATATTTTTAATGAGTACTTAGGGTTACAATTAAGGTCTACGGATAAGAACACGAAATCGGGTGAAAAAGAGTCCAACCGGGCGAAGAAATCTGTCAAAAATTCAAAAATACGTAATACTGCTGCTTCGGATGCACATGCGCTGCCTATTTTGGGTGCAGTTGCCCCCTAGGCAATGCCGAAAAGTTGTATCGCACATGCACTGCTGAAACCCAGCGCATGTGCGTTGGGCTTCACTTTCGGCTTCAATTTTGACCTTGATTCGTTTGGAATTTGGGAAAACTCAAAACATGAAAGTTGTATATCTGTGACTTAGATTTCTAAATTTTTTTGAATCAACTCAATTGGAGCTCCGATAAGAAAGTTATACCAAATCTACCAAACTGTGTCAGAATCACTCCTCGCCGGTGAACATTTTCCAACTTTGCAATTTTTAACAAGATGATATGATAGAATCATGGAAAACTGAAAAAACAAAAGTTGTATAAATCTTCAATATCTTTCAAAATCATTCAAAATTGTCTCAATCGGAGCTTGGACTCGAAATTTATGCTTGAAATACGAAACAGCATCCAAAATGGCTTCATACTCGTGCATGTTCCGCCCTTAGCATTTTCTTTCATCTTTTCCCTATTTTTCAGCTCTTTTTCACTTTAGCCCAACAAAAATTGAGAATAACCAAATTAACCTCAATAATAACTCAAATCTTGCTTACTACACATAAAAACGTGGTAAATGACACATAAAATATAGCACAATTATGAACTTATCATACATGTTATTAAACCTCAAGATCATTCAAGACAAAACCAAAAGAGATATATTCAACAATTATAACCATAACAATTCACGATAATCAAATCATACCTATGTACAAGTATTGAACCACAAACTTAAAATGACAATTCGGAGTTCTATATACATGGCAAACTTTAAGTAGTCCCAATTATAGGCACATAGGCCTAAAAAAAAAAACCTCACAGTAAGATGGTAACAAGAAACTCTAAATCTAGTAATTGGTGTCCACACTGTAATCCCATCCCATGATGGCACTTGTCTCAGGACCTACTATTCCCTCCTGTTGATCCTCAACTACAAGCAAAAGGAGAAATAATAACGGGTTAAGAATATAATGCTTAGTAAATAACATTTAAGCCTAATTACGAATAACATGTATATAATCAGTGTAGGGTACAATAAACGAGACATTATCAATAATTAAAATGCAAATGCCAATCAATGAGCTCATGGTTCACAAAAGTTTTCCAACACTGGATCCAGATCTACTTGTCATCTATCTGAATAGATAAGGCATAACGGAGTGTCTATCACTTGTCTCCTGATAAACTTGGTAAAACATTTACAAGGCAGAGTACTCAATATACAATTTCATTCACTTATGCATAGCCAAGTTGACTCAAGTGACCCATTGAACTCTTCACAATAATCAATCAGTTAACATGTAGTGCAATAAATGAACAAACAATACATTACATAATGAATGCATGAATTATAAACATAATTACCTTATAAACATTACTCAAATCAGGTGTACTTACTTTATAAACTATATAGAAGATATTGATAAAAAGGCATAAACGTTACTTATCTTGACAATCGATTTTGATGGCCTAACTTCAACGATCTAAAACTCTAACCCTGTATCACCTAAACCAAGAGAGTATTATACCGTTAGGATAAACAGAGGTAGGGATTCACTTTCAGGCATCACCCAAATTCTCAAATCAGGTAATAATCGAACATAAACGAATAGAGGTTGACTTAAATTTGTAAAAATAATAATCAAAGTCTAAGAATTAGGGTTTATAACTTCAAATATATCACCAAAATAGGAATTGTCAAAACTCTCATTCAAATCTCACCGAAATAATGGCAAAAATAGTCATTTCAATTTGCAAATCAAGTCCTTGTAGCTCATAAACAGATCAGTAATAAAATGCAAACCATAAATAACAAATATTAAGGAAATTAATTTCTTGAGCATGAAAGCCATGCAAAACTTGAAGTACAACTTACTTGTGACGATGAAATATAGCCCTAGGAGTACTCTTGTATCACTAATTTGATTTGAGGACAAATTCCTAGACTAGATGTAAGATTGGAGATTTGGAAATAAAGGGTTTAAAAAAAATGCCCTCTAGAGCTTTTGTTTGTTAACTTGGAAATGAAAGGGACATATACAAATGAATTAGGAGCCTTTGTGAGAAAGTTTTAATAAATTTCACTTTAGTCCCTCAAGTTTTGAGAAATTATACTTCTGCTGAAAACTTTAGAAAATTTTCAAAAAGGGTAACATGATTATTTAACACTTGAAAGAGATATTAATGATAATTTAAAGGGATAGGATCAAGTATGAAAATACATATAATGAGTAGAAAAATTCGAGTATCACACTCTCCCTTCCTTAAGAAAAGTTTCGGCCTTGAGCAATGCGAACCGGTACGAGACATGACTCTTCATAAACCAATTCTTCTTTAACACTAAGAGGTTGATAGTCGATTATATGACTCAGATCGGATATGTACTTTCGGAGGTATGAAATATGAAATACATTATGTACTCATGCCAACTCTAGAGGTAAAGCCAACTGATATGTTATTTTCCTAACTCTCTTCAGTATCTCGAAGGGTCCCACAAATCTTGGACTATATTTTCCATTATTGCCAAATCTCATAACCCTTCTAACTGGTAAAACCCTTAAGTATACCTTGTCCCCAACTTGAAATTCTAACCGTTTTGTTTTCATATCTGCCCAAATCTTCTATCTATCTTGAGCTGCCTTGAGTTCATCCCGAATGATGGCTATCTTGTCCAATGTAATTTGAATCAACTCTGGTCCTGTTAGTCTTCTTTCCCTGACTTCATCCCAATATAAATGTGACCAACATTTTCTTCCATATAGAGCTTCATACGGAGCCATTCAGACGCTACTATGATAACTGTTATTGTAGGAGCAAAACTCCTTCAACATCAAATGCTCGTCCGAACCACCTCAAAAGTTCACAACATAAGCCCTCAACATATCCTCTAAGGTCTAAATTGTCCTTTCTGATTGCCCGTCTATTTAGGGATGAAATGCAGATCTTAAAACCATTTTTGTACCCATGGCTTCCTGGTAGGCTGTCCAAAACCTCGAAGTGAATCTTGGATCCCCAACTAAAATAACACTAACAGGTACACCAATAGCTTCACAACAATCTTCATATATATCCGCACTAACTTGTCCGTAAGAGTAGAAGACTTCAAGAGTAAGAAATGAGTAGATCTAAATGCAATCATATCTCAATCTAGTCCTAGGCGGTTCCCACTAAGGAAATCCATCGTGGTATGTTCCTATTTTCACTTTGGAATAGGCAATAGACTCAATAAACCACTTAGTTTCTGGTGCTCGACCTTTTCCTATTTACAAACCAAAACGTGGATACAAATTCAGCAATCTCTCTTTTGATGTTGCCTTACCAGTAGAAATGTTGTTTCAAATCCTAGTACATTTTAGTGCAGCCCGAATGAATAGAAAATCTAGAATTGTGAGCTTCAGCCATGACCTCTCTCTTCAAGTCTTCATTTGCAGGCACATAGAGTCATCCTTGTATCCAAATAATGCCATTATCAACCCGAAATTTCCTTGGACCTCCATTTTCCACCTTGTTCCTAATTTTCATTAACTCTGGATCTGTAACTTGAGTTTGTTTAATCTTGTCTATCAAGGTCGGCTGCACCACAAGTGCTACTTAAACATTGGCTTTGGACTACACAATCTCAAAATTAGGTTCCTCCATTTGCCTTATCAACATGTTGGCTGTCACCTCCAAAGATTTCCTACTTAGTGCATCTGCTACTCTATTGGATTTTCCTGGGTGATAACTGATCTTCAAATTATAGTCTTTGAGTAACTCAAACCATCTACGCTGTCTCATATTGAGTTCCTTCTTTGTGAACAAGCATGTCAGATTTTGATGATTTGTAAATACTAGAATTTTTTACATTGCTCCCCATAGAGATAGTGTCTCCAAATTTTCAAAGCAAATTCAATAGTTGTCAGTTTCAGGTCGTGAGTAGGATAATGCTATATATAAGGATTCAATTGTCTCGAAATATAAGCAATGACCCTATTGTTTTCCATCAACACACAACCCAAACCATTCTTGGACACATTGCTATAGGTCACATATCCTTTAGTTCCGAATGGTAAGGTCAACACTAGTGCTGATATTAACCTATTTTTCAACTCCTGAAAACTAGCCTCACAATCTGCATCCCGTACAAACTAGTCTTCTTCTGGGTAAGCCTGGTCAATGGCACATCTATTAAAGAGAATCCTTCTACAAACTTCTTGTAATAGCTTGCCAAACCCAAGAAACTGTGAACCTCTATCACATTTGTCAGTCTAGATCAATCAATAATTGCCTCAATCTTCTTGAGATCCATTTATACTCCACTCTCCGAGATGATATGCCCAAAAAAATCTATACTTTTTAACCAATGCATGAATTCACATTTACTAAACTTCGTATACAGCTTTTGCTCCCTTAATGTCTGCAAAACTAGTCAGAGATGCGTTTTGTGATCCTCCTCTTAAGGTGAGTAAACCAAGATATCATCAATGAACACTGTCACAAACCTGTCTAAATAGGGTTGGAATACCCTATTTAGCCCAAAAGACACGATCACATACTTCACAAGCAATGCATTTATCAAATTCAAAGTGGATTCGGCATTACCAAGAACTCGTAGTAGCCATATCTAGTTTGATTAAGACACTCTTTGGAACATCCTCCTCCTTGATCCTCAACTAGTGGTAACCGGATCTCAAATCTATCTTGGAAAACACACTCGAACCCTTCAACTGATCAAACAAATCATCAATTCACAATAGGGGATATTTATTCTTAATAAACCTTGTTCAATTCTTGATAGTCAATACATATTCTAAGGTTGCCATCTTTCTACTTAACAAACAATACTGGAGCTCCCCAAGGAGATATATTGGGTCTATACTTAATAATTTCTTATCTAATAACTACTGCAATTGTTTCTTTTATTATTTAAGCTCTGGTGCCATTCTATAAGGAGCTTTAGAAATTGGTGTAGTCTCTGGTGGTAGATTAACCTCAAACTCTATGTCCCACTCTAGTGGCAATCTTGGCAAATCTTCTGGAAAACATCTTGAAACTCCCAGACTGCTGGGATGTCTTCTATCTTGGCAACTTTCTTTTTTGTATTGATCATATAAACCAAGAATGTATCACACCCCTTTCTCAGTGCCCTCTATGCCTGTAAAGATGATAGTATCGATATATGTTGTCTATTTGGTTTCCTGATACTATCCTAATACAAATTTCCTTTATCTAGATAACAAAACTTGACTTTCTTTTCCTTACAATACAAAACAACCAATCTGTAGTTAATATTACGTCAAAGTCAGACATATTAAGTTTTTTTTTATGTTAGCATCAGACTGATAATCACCCAAAGATACCTTGCAACTAGGATATATCCATCTAGATTGAGACCAAGAATCCTAGCCCCTGGCGTACTAACTCTATAAGTAGTATCAAGCCAATATGGTTTAATATTCAACTTCCTACCTAATCTTCTAGAAATGAAAGAATGCGTAGCAACATTATCAAATAATGCAGTTACGGGCACATCATAATTAATATTGTACCTGTCACGACCTAACCCGATCTATCTGCCTCTTGTTGGGTCATATCATAGACTCAGGCTGTAGCTGGTCCAGTGCCACTACCATTCTTTTCCTGTGACATCTGCTGCGATGGTCCTAGTCTAGTAGTAGGACAATCTCTGATCCTGTGCTCGAAACTGCCACAAGCTAAACATGTTCCTAACCTCCACCTACACTCTCCTATGTGATATTGATGACAATAACTATACTCTGGGATACAAGGTCGTGACTGAGATAATGCTAGTGCTGATACCGTCCGTCTCCTCGTGTCAATGGCCCGAGAGGGTCCAGCAATAGCTAAGGGTTGTTGTGGTCTCGCCTATGGTGGTAGGGGTGATGGAACCACGGAACTATGAAACTGGTGGTTGTGGGGATCGCACACTGCGAGCTGGGGATGCATCAATGTCTATATATTGGTCTAGGTCCCTGTCTCTTATACACATCTAGATGTGTATAAGAGACTTCCATTGCTTGCCATCTCAGAAAAGTATTTCACGGGTACTAGCCCAGGTATAAGACTTCTTGGGTGTATTCAGAGAGCACTTCTGGAGCACTTTTATCCTTCACCTTCGAAAACCTCTCCTGAAAGGATCATGTTTCTCTATTCTTTCGGGCTAATTGCTGTCTCTTATACACATCTATGATGTCTATAACACATCCCTGGAGTCTATGTGAATACTCCACTATAGACATCCCTGGAGTATATCTAAATGAATTGAAGTTCTCTCCACTCAACTCTAAGATGTGAAGGATAAAAGTGCTCCAGAAATGCCTCTCTGAAAGCCACCCAAGAAAACCATCTCATAAGGGAAAGTATAGGTCTCACCCTCTTCCACCATTCTAGCTACATCTCCAACCAAATATGGCTTTACTATCGAAACTCTGTGCTCATCAGGTACTTTCAACAAATCTAAATTTTTCTCAATTTTTTCCAACCATTTTTCAGTTTCATCTGGATCATGTCTACCCTGGAAAGTCAAAATATTAAATTTCATAATTGTCCATTAGTAATAATGAACATCTCTAGCCTTTGATTATGATGGTGGACTAGGTGTAGGATTTGCGGGGGTAGTATGAATAGCTGCATGTAGTGCTTGTTCCACAGTAGCCATAATGGTAGCATAATCTATCACTGGTACAGGTATCCGTGATGGCTGTGGTTGTTGGAATTGCTGTGGCTACTGCATCTATTTTTCAGTCTGAGTTTGCCTTCCTATCTCCCGATCTGTCCTAACAGACTCCTCAACTTCTACCTGATAGTCCCTGTCCCCTACTCAGGTGTTCCCTCCTTAGCTATAACAACTTGTTTCTATCTATTTAGTTTAGATGCCATTTCCTTGCACATTTCAAACTAGGGTAAGTATCACACGTCAATCGTTATTAAAATACTAACCATAAAATAATATGCTCACACACTTCAACCACTCCCTACCTAAGCATTAAGAACAAGAAATCGCAGTAACTCCTAGTCTAGGGTTGGCCAATCCAAACCCTGAGTTACGTACAAGTCTAAGTTCCCGATACTGCACTCAAAATAATAACAATTCAACTTAATACTAGACACAGAATTAAGTAACCTATGCTCTGAAGTAACTCAATGTCATGCCCCCAAAATGGGACAACAACAAGCTGTACCTTGGGAACACCCCAAGCATGCAAGGCATAGTACTAGACCAATAAACAAACCATAATATATGTTATTAAATCTCAAGATCAACCAGGGTAAAACCACAAGAGATATATGTGAAACCCAGTATTTTAATAGCCTTGTTCTTTGATTTTAATTGATTTAAAATATTTTTCATATTATTTTTAGTCATAAGGTACTTCAACTTATTCGTTTTTCAATTCGGCAAATTCCTTATGACTAGTTGGACTAAGTGTAATTAGTGCATTGTGGTGTGTGAGTGTTTTATGATGGCTGAATTATTCAAGATAATGATAATTTAGTAGCAAAAAATTAGTTTTTGGGTCAAATAGTCAACTTGGAGACTATTTGGTCAATGGGGAACTATTTGGGTCAACTTTGGAATTTCTTTTTAAGTCTTCTTCTTGTTGTTTCTTCTTCATTTTCTTCCTTGCTGCTGGCCGAAATTTCTTCTTCATTTTCCCCAAAAAGTTTTCTTTGATTTCAAGTAGAAATCAGACAGAAGGTAAGATTTTTGTATTTTAGCACTTTTTGGCTTATGGGCTTTATGATTCAAGCTTTAATTTCAAGTTTTGTAGGGTTCTTTATGGCTGAGAAAACCCTCCTTGCAGCCTTATATGTGTTGATTTATGTATGTTATGGGTTGTTTTTAGTGTTTTGGAGGTTGGGAAGTGATTGGGGTATAATGATTTTTAACAACTTTCCATGGTTAGATTACAAATTTTAAGATTATGAGTTAGGGTTTTGTCTTCCATATGTGCCCTAGAGTGTTATGCTATGAATGCTTATTTATATGCATATAATGATGTTTTAAGAGTGTTTTAAGGTTAGTTTGGATAGGAATTGAGACTTGAAACCAAGTGGAATTGATTTCCCTTCATTTTGTAAGTAAGCGGAAGTTTGGCGCAACTAGGATAATTTGGATAATTGGTTATGTTTGAAGGATCTTTAATGATCTTTTGATGGTTTTAGGTGTTTTCCATTGTTGTGGAATGCTATTGATATAGTCCCGGCTATTGCTCCGGTGAATCTTTCCGTTTATGGATTTTGTTGGTTGAATATGTTGTTTTGAGTTGGGTTGTAACCAAGGTCCCTTGAATACCTTGGAAATGGATTTTGTTGGTTGGTTGAATATGTTGTTTTGAGTTGGGTTGTAACCAAGGTCCCTTGAATACCTTGGAATTGGGAATTTTATTGGCAGGGAGGATAGCCTAATTATAGCCTAGGAGAGGCGAAGTTTTTCGGTTTTTCTGGAAAACTGAGCTTATTATCTCCTAATCTAGCTGTAATACGAATTTGAGGGGTTAACTAAGTGTTTTGACTGGGGTTTTAGCTTGTCGAAGTTGGTCAGAATTTGTGATAAGGTCATTTTTGACCAAAGAGCTGTTGGTGTCGTTTTCTATCGTTTCGCGTCGTTTTCACTTCCCTAGTCATTCTTTAACTTCTACATCTCTTCTAAGAGTCCTCTTATACCTGTTTTAGGTACCACGCCACCTACCGCCGGCGATCGCGTTCAGTGATCATTTATGCAGTTTTGCTTTGATAGGTGGGTAACATAGACCCTCTTCCACTTGTATTTTGTTTAACGACTTTCGAAATATGTTTGGATGGATTTTAAAATGTGTATGATGTTTGGAACTGCACTTTTACAATGTTTTGGAATTATTACATATGAAATCGGGACCAAGCTAGAAACATTTTATGTTAATCAAATGATATGTTTGCAAACTCTTTTGATATGAAAGCATTTTATGACTGTTTTGGCTCATAGGTGACCTAGGTATATAATTTTGGATGTGATTGGAAATGTTTGATTTGTGGAGAACCGGTTCTATAGTCATCCATGGGACGCCATGGTGACTGCTGTGAATGTGATGAACTAATTGACTGTGGGTCTTGTGATGGGATAACTTGACCTCCCGGTCAGACTTGTAGGTGTGGTAGATTACTAGATCTGGCTAGTACTATAGGTCATACCTTGGAGCCTAAAAGATACTCATGCTATTTTATTATTTTTCGGATTAAAACTGTACTTGGATTTGTTAGCTATGCTTTAGCATACTATGTTTTGAAATGATTGGATCTTTTTTACAATGTTTTGGACATGCTTGACGTTTAAATGGCATGAGACATTTTAGAAACTACTTATGATTATGGTTTATTGACGTTTAAATGGCATGAGACATTTTAGCTATGTTTTGTAAAAATTATAAGATGGTAAAGATTCCACATTACTGGTAGGACTCTGCGGATAATCTTCCAAGCTTCTCTTTTGTTTGGAAAGGGGTAGTGTATTAGATAGGTTTTGTATTGATGAACTTTGTTTTTTGTTGTAGCATCTTTTGTACTAAGAAGGAATTTTGTAATTCGTATTTTTGTGTTTAATGAAATATTCGGTTTTATAGTTAAGAAATGGTTTGATGGTTCTATTACATTGCGGTTTAGTTTGTTGCTCTGTTCTTTGGTTTGTGCCTTGCGCTTTGGACCGGTGTGCCATTAGCGCGGCGTGTTACGGTCCCGTTTTTGGGGCGTGACAATATATTCAACAATCATAACCATAATAATCCACGATAACCAAATCACACATATGTACAAGTATCGAACCACAAACTTAAAATGACAATTCGGAGTTCTATATACATGGGAAACTCTAACCAATCCAAAGGCACATAGGCCTAAACCCCAAAAAAAAAAAAAATCTCAGACTAAGATGGTAACAAGAAACCCTAACTCCAGTAACTGGGATTCGCACTGTAATCCCATTCCAGGATGGTAATCATGTCAAGACCAGCTATCCACTCCTGTTAGTCTTCAACTACAAACAAAAGGAGAATCATTAATAGGGTAAGTACATAATGCTTGGTAAATAACATTTAAGCTGATTACGAATAACATGTATATAATTAGTGTAGGGTACAATAAACGAGACATTATCAATAATTAAAATGCAAATGTCAATCAATAAGCAATTCATAGTTCACAAAAAATCTTCCCAGCACTGGATCCAGCCAGGTATACTTATTATCCACCCGAGTAGACAAGGCATAACGGAGTGTCTATCACTTGTCTTTCCGATAGACTGGGTATAACATTTACAAAGAAGAGTCCTCAGTATATATTTCATTCACTCACTCACAGCCAAGTCCACTCAAGTACCCATTGAACTCTTCACAATAATCAATTATTAACACGTAGTGTAATAAATGAACAAACAATACATTACATAATGAACGCATAAATTATAAACGTACTTACCTTATAAATATTACTCAAATCCAGTATACTTACCTTAATATCAATTATTCTAAGGCTGGATAATCAACTATATACAAGATATCGATAACAAAACATAAATGTTACTTACCTGAAAAATCGATTTCGATGACCTAACTTCGACAATCTAAACCTCTAACCCTGTATCACCTAAACCATAATAGTTTTATACAATTAGGATAAGTAGAGGTAGGGATTCATTCTCGGGTATCATCACCTATGTTCTCCAATTAGGTAATAATTTAACACAAACAAGTAGGGGTTGACTTAAATTTGTGAAAATAAGTCAAAGTCTAAGAATTAGGGTTCATAACTTCAAATATATCACCATGATTGGCATTTTCAAAGCTCTCATTCAAATATCACCAAAATCATGGCTAAACAAGTCATTTCAAACTGCAAATCAAGTTCCAGTAGCTCATAAATGACAGGTCGGTAGGAAAGTCAAACCATAAATAACAAAAATTACTGCATACTAATTTTTAGGATTTTGAAATTTTTTTTTAAAAAAATTAAACAATAGGGTTAAAGAGAAAATTTTCTTGTTACCCAAATATAGAACTATTTAGTACTTTTGTATACCAATAGATCACTTATACACAAGAGGAGTCTTCATTTTTCAGTTTTAATAAATTTTAAAAATTTATACTTTAGTCCATCAAGTTTTGAGAAATGATACTTTTACCCAAAAACTTTAGAAAATGTTCAAAAAGAGTAAAACGATTATTCTACATTTGAAAGAGATATTAATGAGTCTTTAGAGGGATCAGATCAAGTATGAAAATATGTGGAATAAGTAGAAAAACTCAGATATTACAGGATTTTTGCCAATATTGGTATAATTTGTTAAGAATACTATTTTGAACTTTAAATTGTATTATATTTGTCTTAGACTCATTGTGTGTTTTGAATATTTCAAAAAGCCGAAAAGATTTTCCTTTTTTGTGATTTGTGTTGTATTATTGAAAAAACCAAAAAGATTTTCTCTTTTAATGGATAGTTTAGGTTAGCTACTAATTTAACCTCTTCTATTTTTTTCTTTTTGTGTACTTTTGTGTTAGTACTTGTTTTTATGTTTTCACATTGTGTTTATCTTATAAGAACATGCTAAAAGGAATAAATTGAAAGAAATCATGCCAAAGATATTATCATCCTTGTGATTATGGAGGCATGACAAACAAGCATGATTCTTATTTTTTTTTTTGGATGCACTTAGGTTTGGTTATCCTGATATGTCAATCCAATTTGCTGCCTTAAAAGAACAAATAAGTTACTTTCGTGCTAATTCAATTTCTTCTAATGGTTTATATTGTGATTCTTTTGCAGGTAACCATGCTAATGGGAATGTGCATACCAATCCAATCCCTACTCTTTCAATTATCAAATAGGATGGTCTGACCATTCAAATTCTTTTTTAAGCTATCAAGATTTTCCTTATTCTTTTCCTACACCTCAAGAGTCTATTTGTGAACAAATAGAGCCCCATAGTGCATATGCATGGTGTACAATAATAAATGCAACCCAAGGAAATTTCCATGGCTGACCAAACAGCATGGAAGGGTGTGGTGACGAAGCTCACATGAACAATTGCTACTCACCCTTGGCTATGGAAAAATGTCATGCAAGTTTGGGGAGAATGGCATTCATGGAGATTCTTATGATTTCCATGGTTATGACTACACTCAACCACCACAAACCCAAGAAGAAGATGCTATTACAAGATTGGAAAGGAAGTTGATTAACTGTATGAAGGAGTTAACGAGCACCTTCGAGCACTGAGACAAATCTTTAATGTGCCAAGATGAATCCATAAAGAGATTATCAGACCAACTTGCTAAACTCACAAGTTAGTTGGTGGGTGAAGTTCAAGGGAGTCCTACACCAGTCACAAAAGAAAGGGAGGATGGCCACTTTAAGAGTAAGTTTGAGATGACCGGGTCATGGAGCATGAGCAATGAAGATAAACCAAAGAATTGCTTACATTGCCCTATCACACATTCCACAGAGATGCCATCCAATGTGTTGATAATGTTGGCTCGTGCAGTGGAAGATACAGGATATCTACTAGAAGGAATTAGGGATAAGATGACTAACTATGCCGGAGTTTTACTTGTCCTTGGAAACTTTAGATGTGCTACGCAATGCATATGACTCAGCAAGGACTACAACATTCTCCACAAGTATCCTTGGCTTTGATTCAATTAACTCTATCACATTAGCATTCACCTAACTCTACTATAATTAAATTTTAAAACTATAAGCCTTTTGGCATCTAAAAACACAATCGATGAAATTATTAATTTTATTAGGGCTTGAGTACGGGTGATGCAATCATTCATGAGTTAATTGAATCAAAGGTCAATTAGGACGTAAAATTAATTGGGTAATAATTAACACATAAAGACAATTCGAAAGAGTAGCTAACTTTAGTTTTTGTTAGGTTGGCCGAGGTGATATGGTAATTTACCCCTTGTCATAGACCCGTGTTAGATTATTTGGTTAATTAATTTGAGATCAAGGTGACGAGATTAATTAATTGGTTTACAAGAGAATTCCATACAGATAATACTTAATAATTCAATCAGGAAAGAGAGGTCTTGACCCTTAGTTGGTTAATTTGCTAGGAGAAAGTTATCCAATCATCAAAGGTTCGGGTTGGATTGATTTTTGAAAATTGAACCTCCATGAGATATGATTGAACTAAGAAAGCACAACTTGACATAAATTCAAATTTTCACCGATTTAAGGAAAAATATGCTGTAGGGAATTACGTGGTTTAAAAATACTAACTTACTATATCGTTAACAGTTAACATCAAGCCAAATAGTAGTATACTATTCGACTATAATGTCACAAGACAATTATCACAGACTACAAAATACAAAAACCTTAAAAAAAAAAGAAAATCTTTTATTTAACCCTATACAATACTTCATGCAAAAAGGTTATAAAAATCCTAAAAACTGCCATCCAGTAGCTAAGGAGTCTTTTAAACATTCAGATCCTCTAGACTAAGACTCTTTACTACTAAGACACTAAATAAATAAATAAAAATCTTTTTGGATGTTTTGGAAAAATTTTCTCTTTTTTTTTTTTACTTTTTTTAAACATAAACACAAAACACATGTAAACATAACACAAGTAGTGAACCACTTATACATATGCTTGAATAACCAAAAAGCTCTAATAAATGAGGAACAAAATCCATACAAGTGAATATGAATGCTACTAAAAAAACACAATAGTTAACTTATAACTATGGTTTCGCCATCAATTATAGAATTCATCCAGAATGCACTCAAAACATTACTATGCAAATAAGAAATTTTAAGTGAACCATATAATTGCAAGTATCAATGAGAAACATGAGTCTAATAAATTGTTTTCCTTTTCAACCAACATGGCCACACTAAGTAGGAATCATTAGGACTTCATGGGATTGAACAATTCAAATAAAACTAAAATCATTAACTATGGGTAACTAGGTTCATCACAAAACAAAGGTCACAAATGCCCAATTCATATCCCCCAACTTAGCTTAGCAATATTAATCAACCTTAAAATGTACTCAACAACCAAGACTAGTCCAAATCTATAACAAGCATTCATATAATATTCTCATCAAACGACTCAACTATTAAAGAAGTCTAATGTATCAAAAACAAGAAGTTCCTAATCGAGTAGCAACAACCAAATTCAAGTTCAATTGTGAATTCCATGACAACCAAAATTCATCAAGTAAGAATATAATCAATCATCTTTAACTAAATTAGACTTATTTGCTATCATATAAAAACACATTATCCAAACATAACCAAAAATAGTTCACAATAATAATCACATAAGCCTAACTAGTCACGACGAGACTTCAAACCTTTATTACCCCACCAGATTCTTAAACTAAAGCATATGAATAATTTAAACATAAATAAAATTAAAATTAAAAGAAACACTCCCTTAGTAAAGTCACGAAGGCTTGTTGAGAATGTTGTAGTCCTTGCTAGTTGTCCACATTGCATAGCTCATTCGAAGTTTCCAAGGATAGGTGAAACTTCGACATAGTTATTCATGATATCTTTAATTCCTTCTAGTCAACATCCCGTATCTTTCAGTACACAAGCCAACTTTATCAACACACCAGGTCGCACCTACTCTATGGAATGTGTAACAGAGAGATGTAAGCAATTCTTTGGTTCATCTTCATTGCTTATGCTCCATGACCCTGTCATCTCAAACTCACCCTCAAGGTGACCATCCTCCCTTTCATTTGTGACTAGTGGAGTCCCTTGAACTTCACCCACCAACTTACTTGTAAATTTGATAAGTTGATCTGATAATCTCTTTATGGATTTGTCTGGGTGCTTTAAAGATTCGTCCCGGTGCTCAAAGGTACTCGTTAACTCCTCTATATAGGCAATCATTTTCCTTTCTAATCTCGCAATAGTATCTTCTTCTTGAGTTGGTGGTGGTTAAGTATAGTCATACTGTAGCAATCGTAAGAATCTCCATAAATGCCATTCCCCCAAACTTGCATTGTCCCGTAGGTAAAGGTAAGTAGTAATTGTTCATGTGAGTTTCGTCACCACACCCTTCCATGCTGTTTGGTTGGTCATGGAAATTCCCTTGGGTTGCATTCATTATTGTGGATCATGGGTATACCCTCACTATGAGGATCCATTTATTCATAAATAGACTCTTGAGGTGTAAGAAAGGAATAAGAAAAATCTTGGTAGCTTGAAAATGAATTTGGATGGTCAGACCTTCCCATCTGATAATTGTAAGAGTAGGGATTGTATTGGTATGCACATTCCCTATTAGCATGAGTTACCTATAAAAGAATCATAATATAAACCATTAGAAGAACTAAATTAGCAAGAAAGTTACTTATTTGTTCTTCTAAGGCTGCTAATTGGATTGACACATCACGATAATCCTGAATGCATCCAAAACATCATAAGAATCATGCTCATTGATCATGCCTCTATAATCAGAAGGATGATAATATCCCTGGCATGAGTTCTTCCAATTCATTCATTGCATGTTCTTATAAGGCCAACAAAAAAACAAGTACTAATACAAAAGCACACAAAAAGCAAAAAATGGGAGTTTAAACTGCTAGTTAGCCAAAACTATCCATTAAAAGAGAAAATCTTTTTAGTTTTTTTTTTCTACCTTTTGTAATAAAAGAGCACAACTCACAAAAAAGGAAAATCTTTTTGGCTTTTTGAAATATTGAAAACACACAATGAATCTAAGACAAATATGACACAATTTACACTCCAAAGTAGTATAATATAACACATTTTACACTCCAAACTAGTATTCTTAACAAATTATACCAATATTGGCAAAAATCCAATACCCAGTAACGGTGCCAAAAACTTGATATGTAAAATATCGAGTTATAAAATTTATAATCACCAAACTCTATTATTAACTAGATAATGCACTACAAATGTATAGGGTTAAATAGTATATAGTGGAAGTAGGGGTTGAATCCACAAGGATTGGTTTACCAAGTACCGGTTATTTAGTTTGCACGCTATTTGAATAATCGAGATAGGAGAGAGAGTTGAATAAACTAGAATTAAAAACTTTAACTAATGAAAACAACGGTTTAGGATTAGACTAGCCAATTCCCCATTTTGATTAATTCAATCAATTAATCGTTCCAATTTTATAATGGATAGAAGTTCAATTCCCATTTGTCAATTCAACCCTAAAACCTTCAGTGATTGAACCTTATCAAATTAATGATCTAGAGATAGATGCCTCTATATCCTAAATTAATAAATTTGAGTTCTATTTGTATGGAATTACTTTGAACTAATTAACTAATCCTATCACCTTGGCCTCGAATTAGGTTAATCCAACAATCAACACAGGTCTATGACGGAGGATCAATAAATCGTATCACCTTGGCCAATCTAACCAAGTCTGGAGTTGATCATTCACTAAAATTGTCAATTTATGCCAATTATTACCCAACTATTATGATTATTTCAATCGATGATCAAGTTAATCATTACCCAAAGTAATCGGCATCATCTAACCTTAATCTTTACTATTTAGAACATGGATGACAGAAATAACACAAGAGACAACACTAAATGCAAGTACATTAGTCTAAACATTAATCTAAAAAAGTAAATAAAGAATTGATGATTGAAAGCAAACAATTGAAATAGCAACAAAACAGGAATTAAAAGTTTAAAAAAGTTTCTCTAATTAAGAATCACAAGTTCTTAGTTCAAGATTGTTAATCTTGAACTTACTCTTCAACCCTTCATGAAAAAGTAAAAAAATCCTTGTCTAATCTGTAGCCTCCAATGAGGAGACTTAATTAGAATCTGATTGTGAGGTCCTAAAGACTCTTATTTTTATTTTTAAGAGTTAGAAAGTGTAGGGTTTTGAATAAGTTTTGAAACACACTTTATGAGCACAAAACAGACGAAACTCTAAAAATCGTCAAAATTGTGAAACAGCCCGCACTAGTCGACCTAACTGCGGTCTGCGGTTGATTTACCTTTCAACTATTGTATACTGTGATAGGCCTTCCGATGGACTCTCAGTCTACAATTGATTTTTCCTTTTTCACGCGGAGACTGCAAGTCACCCTTGACAGCTGCATGTAGTTTCGCCATTTTGTCTCTAAAATCTTCGTTCGACATTCAATTGACGCACTGTGCATTGTTGTTTCTACAACCATAGAACAAAAAACACACTAATATATATATATATATATATATATATATAATTTAACTCAAAAGTAACAGTTAAACAATGACTAAAACTATAAACAAAAGACAAACAAGAACGCACGATAAACACTAATTCCGGGAGGAATTAGGTAAACAACTTAAAGCAACCCCAAACACATGCACACATAAATATAACTTACATAACAATAAATAAACACTAAAACACCATAGTAAACATATATTGAATTACATAGAAGCAGAAATAGTACGAAAATGTCTCACATAAACTCTGTCTCACCGTACACAGTCTAACTCGTATGAGAAACAGTAGGAATAAGCCTAATTTCTTATGGTTGTCAACACTCTTGAATTTAACATTTTGCTAATATCGAGTAAAACAAACAAAACAAAAGACAAAAGGCAAACATGACTGTCCATCATAAGGCCTATCGCAGTTACGATAGGTGAGAGACAAATCAAATGCAGACTGCAGTTGGGTCGACCTTGGTGTTTGGAGCGGGCTATTACGCTATTTTCACAATTTTTAGAGTTCTGGATGTACGTTTTGGTCCCGTAATAATGTATTTTGAAACTTATTCATAGCCCTACACTTTGTAATTCTTAGAAACATAAGATTATTTAGAACCTCAAAATCACGTTCTAATTCAATGTCCCCCCCTTGGAGATTGTAAATTAGACAAGGGTTTTATTACTTTTTCAAGAAAGATTAAAGAGGAGGTTCAAAATTGAAAATTTTGGACCAAGAACTTGTGATTCTTCATTAGAAAAACTTTCTTTAATCTTTAGTTCATGTTTTATTGCTCTTTAATTGTTCACTTTCAATCATTGATTTCTTTATTTGCTTTTTTAGATTAATGTTTAGACTAAATTACTTACTTTCAATGTTTTCTCGTGTAATTTTTATCATCTATGTTCAAAATAGTATGAATTAAAGTTGGACGATGTTGAATCCTTTGTGTAATGATTAACTTGATCATCAATTGGAATAATCATAGTAATTGGGTAATAATTGGCATAAATTGATAATTTTAGAGAATGATCAATCCTAAGCTTGATTAGGCTGGCCAAGGTGATACGGTTCATTGATCCTCCATAATAAACTCGTATTAATTGTTAGATTAATCTATTTTGAGACTAAGATGGCAAAATTAGTTAATTAGTTCACAATAATTCTATACAGATAGAATTCAAATTTATTAATCTAAGACATAGAGACATCTGTCCCAGATCATTAATTTGATAGGGTTCAATTACCAAAGGTTTCGGAGTTAAATTGACATATGAGAATTGAACTTCCATTCTTTGTAATTGGACCAATTAATTGATTGAACAATCAAAACCGATAATTAACTAGTCTAATCCTAATCCGTTGTTTTCATTAGTCAAAATCTTTAATTCAAATTTATTCAACTCTCTCTATTATCGTCGATTCTTCTACTAGCATTCAAACCAAATAATTGGTACTTGCTAAACCAATTTTTGAGAATTCGATCCCTATCTACTTTCACTACATATTATTTGACCAGAGTTAAGTAATTATAAATTTTATAAATAGATATTGTACGTATCAGAGTATAAACTAAATTCTAGAATGAGTTTCAATCTTGCTATCTAAGCTAAAGAGTTCGCCATCGAGTTTGCTACCCGGAATGCGTGATGCATGGAAAATTGTCCTTTCTGTACTAACTTAGATGATTTGATGTACTAGCCGAAATGCGTCAGGAGAGAAAATTTTCATCCACTTGAAAAATGAAAGCTTTTTTCGTTTTTGTATCGATCGAGATGATTTGATGTACATATATTCACGAACGAGATAAATTTTTGGTGGTCAATTTTTATGGATAGAATTACAATATCGTGAAATTAATCTCCCAACCTCTACCGATTGGTAAAGAAATAGATCAATTATTCACTGTCGTGACCAAAAAATGAAGGATTCTTGTTTTAATAGTTTTCTTTATGGACTTTTTGCATAGGATTATAGGTTATTTTTCCATAGACTCCAGGCCACTCCCACACACACGTTTACACATTATTTCAAAATGCAAATAAAAGATGTTTAGAAAATCAATAAAGTTTTAATGATTTTTTTTTTCAAAAGTTAACCTTAGTATTTTATTAATGGAAGGATGGTTATAGTTGGAATGTTAATATAAATAGGTAATTTAGTCACTTCAATCTATCTTTTTTTTAAAATTTATGTAATTTAATAGTTTTGTTATTTGTGTGCACCAACCAAAACCGACATTTATTTTAAGACAGAAGGTAAAAAATTTAACATAAATTAGTTATAAACACGCAACTTGGCTCTTTCGAATTTGCTAAAATACAAACAAATACTTTGTAATTGACACACTTTACACATTTATAAACACAAAGTCACATCATTACCAGCTAAATGATGCACAACAAACAGATTCTCCCGTTCGTGACTTTTGACCAACAAATCGTCACGATCATTACAGATAATCAAACAACCTTTCACAGTTACATGCATGCCAAATTATTCAAATCGAGACATTATCATGCAACTTGGCTATTTCAAACTTTCTTAATTCACACATAACTTTACTTTGTAATTGACACACTTTCAAAGTTGTATACACAAAAGGGACACAATGTGACACTATTACCAGATAAATGATGCATAACAAAAAGATTCCCCTGTTTGCTACATTCTGACCAGCATATTGTCAGTCATTATGAATAATCAAGAAAACTTTCACGGTTACATGGATGCCAAAGTTATTCAAATCGTTATAACGCAACTTGGCTATTTCGAACTTGCTTAATTCACACATACAATTACTTTTTAATTGACACACTTTCGCAAATTTAGACACAAAGGGGACACCAGAACCTGCTAAACAATGCATAACAAAAAGATTCTCCCAGTAGGGAACAATTGTCCAGCAAATCATGACGATCGGTATGTAAAATCAAACAAACCTTTCATTTTTTACGAAGAAGACACAGTTCGTCCTCATCATGCAACTTGGCTCTTTCGAATTTGCTAATTGTACACATAACACATACTTTGTAATTGACACACTTTACACAGATATAAACACAGTGTGACACCATTTTCAGATAAATGATGCATAACAAAAAGATTCTCTCGGTCGCAACTTTCTGTCCAACAAATTGTCACAGTCATTATGAATAATCAAGCAAACTTTCACGATTACATGGATGCTAAAATTATGCAAATCATCATCATGCAACATGGCTATTTCGAACTTGCTGAATTCACAATTCATGTAAATACAACACATTTACAAAACTAAACTAACCTTTTCCTTGTTTTAGCAAAATTATTCCAATCCTCATCAACCAACTTCTCTCAACAAGAGAAATCAAAATCACATTAAAATTGTTCATTTTCTTTACATTATATGTAGTTAAGTTTTAACTTAATACCCACCTAACTTATATTTAATGTTCAACTACTTACATGTTGTGTCTTTTTTCATTTTTTCATTTTTCTTTATAGTTTTTTTTTTTAAAGCAGTTGCAAAAATGAAGGAAAAAAAACAGAAGAAATATTGTAGCTATAAAAAAAAAAGAAAAAAGAAAAACAGTGGCTTTAATTGTTCATTTTCTTTGCATTATGTTGCTAAAAATTGTTCATTTTCTTTACATTATGTGTAGTTAAGTTTTAACTTAATACACACCTACCTTATATTTAATGTTCAACTACTTACGTGTTGTGTCTTTTTTCATTTTTCTTTACAGTTTTTTTTAAACAGCTGCAAAAAATAAAGAAAAAAAGAAATATTGTTGCCAAAAAAAAAGAAAGAAAAACTATGCCTTTAATGTTCAACTACTTTTATGCCTTTTTTCATTTTCATTTTCATTTTCATTTTTTTCTATTTGTTTAAGTGAAAAAAAATTAAAAAACTGTTGCTTAAAAAAAAAAAGGAAAGCCGTTGCTTTAATGCAACAAAACTGGCTTTTTCTCTTTCCACGGACTGTGGCAGTTGAACCATTCCAGCTGCCTTCCATATGCTTAGGTAAGTGTGACTTATGTGCCTATTTCTTATTGGTCTCAGCCATACACAACTCTAACTTTATCTATTAGTTCATAACTTTTTATACAATATAGCAATTTTTACTACAATATTTACTATAAAACTCCGTACTTTTCCATTATTTCATCCACCTCTAAGACAACGTCGCATATGAGGAAAAGATGGGAAAGCAAACACATAAGAAAGATATGGAATTAAATATTTACTTGAAATTCCACTGTGACGTATGGGCCAATCCTCAAAATAGCATAAAGTCCTTCATTTTGGATGTTTTTGATGAACCTAATGAGGTCTAGGTTGCCACCAAAATCAAGCTAAAAATAAGTCATGAAGAGAAATTATTATTGAGTTACAATAATATAAAGGATTAATTACACTTTACTCCCTTAAAATCTGGCGTTACTAACACTTTAATTCATAATGTTATCTTTTGAGTATTAAAGTTCCTGGATTGATGGTCAACTCTGACGTTGTCTGAAATTTATCTAGATAGACAAATATAGCCCTTGATTAATTACATTTTAGACCTCCTTAAATTTTAGCGTTACTAATACTTTAATCCCTAACGTTATGTTTTGAACACTTAAACCCCTCTGTTATATGAACAAATCAACTCAACCTTTTGGTCATTCTATTCCTATTTTATCTATTTTTTTTGCTTCCATTTGCTCTCTATCCCTCCAATAACTACTACCACTACCACCAACAACAAAAATAATGAACTTTCTTTTTTTTCTTTAAAATAATTCTCCTTTTATTATGATTGCTAAATAATTTTAAAATAAAAATTAATTCAAAACTTCTAGATTCATGGGTATATTATTATTTAGTCAAAATTTTAACTTAATAAGTAATTCTTATTAGGGGACGTGAAACTATTATAATTGTCCATTACAAAATTTGTGCTTCAAAAATAATGTCTTTCATATTTTGTCATATTCTTCAATTTTTCCTAGCCAAAAGTAATAAAACGCTGAATTATACTTCTAATAATCTCTTCATATTAAAATCTATATGATCAAGTCAATCTCATTTATGAAAATTTGATTCATCAAAAAAATAAATATTAGAATAGAACATAGGTAAAATGGTGAAAATAATTAGTTAGCATAAGGAAAGTATTTAAGTATCAAAAGATAATGTTACGAATTAAAGTGCTATAATGCTAAATTTTAAGGGGGTAAAGTGAAATTAATCCTAATATATATATATTTTTTTGTGTACGCATGTGTCGTATGTGAAAAAAATGAAAGTGAATTGTTTTGTTTGTACAACTATTATTTGGGAATTATTTGAAATATTATTATAACTACCGTTTGAGATATGATAAAGTAAGATAAAAAGATGACTAGAAAATTTGCGGTTACAAAATATTTCTTAAAAATAATGAAAAAAATAATCATTCAAACAGAGAAATTATATGTTTCATTACTAGTTAACCGACAATATTGGGGTTCATGCATATTTTAGAAAACATATGTTTCAATTACATTTAGACCACCCTTGTTTGCTTTACTGATAAGAGATGGCCATATCTAGGTCCATATTTAACGGGTTAAATAAACAATAAATCTTGTTAAAAATATATGATAATAAACCAGAAGAAAAAAAAAAGGGAAAGTGAAACAAAGAAATTGATAGTACTTAATTTAAATATGGTAAATTATCTTTAAAAAAAAGAAACGAAAACAAAACAAAACTGATTGTATATATGGATTGCCATGAGAAAAGTGAAGGGATTTGGAGGGTATAGGCCCCGTTTAGATTGCAAATAACATTTGGTCAACAAGAATTCTTATTTGGTTAGTAAATATTATTTTTTAAATAATATTTTATACTATTCATTTTTTGTCTTATTCATTATTTATTCTATCCAGTATTTAGACTATTGATATCCTAGTCAAAATTAATATTTAAATAAAGATTTAGTAAGTAAGCGTGTAGAAAAATTTGAACAAAATAAAAAAAAAAAAATTTTCAATAGCATTGTTATTCTAGTTTCTGGTGGGTTCAGATAGCCAAATTAGACAATTTCGAAGTACATTAATGTGTCAATTTTCTAAGTACATCAAACAATTATTTTAAATTAGTGTTTAACGGGTATAAATTTGCAATAGCATTGTTATTCTAGTTTCTGGTGGGTTCAGATAGCCAAATTAGACAATTTCGAAGTACATTAATGTGCAATTTTCTAAGTACATCAAACAATTATTTTAAATTAGTGTTTAACGGGTATAAATTTGCAATAGCATTGTTATTCTAGTTTCTGGTGGGTTCAGATAGCCAAATTAGACAATTTCTAAGTACATTAATGTGTAGTTTTCTAAGTACATCAAACAATTATTTTAAATTAGTGTTTAACGAGTATAAATTATAAACAGTTAAATTGAACATCTAATCTGTTACACATTCTGAAGTGAATGTCCGAACGACTAATAGAATTTTTACATTAAGGCTTCTCCTTTACTTTTTTGACTCACACGCCTATTCCAGTTCAAGAATGCTTTTCTACCAGTGGCTTTCAATGAATGGTATGGTAAATAGGTTGTTTTTCCACTTATTGTAAAGCATAATTACAAGCCTTGACACCTTAGCCAACTAAATTGAAACAAGGCTGAATGCAATTGAAGGGAAGATGGACATTATTGATGCTAGACTAAACCTTCTCAAGCATGGAACAAGACTGGTGATGAATGAAGAGCAAAAGACAAACTATAGAGTTTATGAACGAGCAAAGGAAAAGCAACCAATTAGTGATCATATGGAAGCTGATGTCGATGAGCAACGCCAGGAAAGAAAAGTTTTATGCATGGAGTTTTGAGAAAGAAACAATGAAAAAATTCTGTGATTTAACTATGGATAAAGTTTCTTTGTTTAGTACTAGTTAATTATTAGTTTATATTCAAAGTAGGTGTAATTTCTTTTTGGAAGAATATGAACTTAATGGATATATTTTTGGTAGTATCATGTAATGTGTTTGCCTTTGTACGCTCGATGCAAGTCAATAGACTTTTACTCACTAGTTTAGCTTTGATTAATTTTACAAATTTTGTATTTTTTACCTTTGTTTTGAAGGCATCATGTGTTTGAAATGCATTAGTCTTGGTCAAAATAAATTCACAGAATCCTTCTTTCTGATTGCATTGGAAATTTGTACTCATTTTGGTGTGAATAAATGGTGTGGATCTTCCACGAGGTCTCATATCTCATATGCCCTTAGTTGATTCTATTAAATTTGTTTGTATCCATAGTTACATTTGTATAGGTTCTTGGATGCTGAGAATATTGGCAAGAGTGGAATGAGTTGGATGCCTTTGATGACATTCTGCGTATTTTGGAGCTCCGTTATCTTACCAAATCTTGAATACAAGTCACCGTACTCTTTCCAAGAAGGACTAACATAAATTCAAAAGGTATAGTGATGTGGTAGTCGTTTGACTCTCTAAACTCCGCAAATCTGATTTAACCCCCAAAAACTCTCATTTGTAACACCAAATCAAAATAATAGGAATCGAATCTCCAATTATTAAGTTGGAATTCTTTGTACTTGAAAAAACAAAATTCAAATAATAGGCACCAATTATTTTCAATCTAAATGATTATTTCAAAATATTTTTCATATAAAAACAATTATTTCATTCTTTCAAAAGTCAGCATTATTTTCCAAAACCATTGAAGTCAAATTCCAAATATTAATGCCTTATTATTTTTAATACAAATAGACCAATAATTCTTCTTTCTCTGTAGATGATAAGTGGTCTTCCATCATCCGAAACAATGTAAGACTGACCAACAAGGTAGGAAGAAAACAAACTAAACTAATTAAAAAGAACAACCTGTGACACCCCATCACACCTTCCATAATTTCTTAGCTTAACCTGAGACAAAATAGTAAGATTGCTTCCCATTATGTATATATTGAGTTAGGATTGATGGGAAAGATAGATTGATAATGTACTGATTTTATTGTGATTATTGTGTAACATTTAGTGTTTATCATCATTTTAATTTACACTATAACCATCTATATAATGACCAACAAGGTTATCACAATACCATCTGAGACTAATAATGTCAACCTGTTTCACTGTTACCCTTATGGTTACTTGAATTGGTGTTAATTAAATTGTCATTCATGATAAATAACATTTGTGACTTATTACTTTTTTAGGTAAATTTCAAAAAATTAATGTTATGTGACCGTAAACTAATTTTCCTTCTTATTTATCTCACTCCAATACTTGTACCTGCTAAAATTTCAAACTCCCATGGTTGTGAACTTGTAATTTGATAGGGTGAGTAGGGTTACACATCACTTGATCACTTCCTATCTCCAAACAAAATGTCAATTAAAAAAGAAAATTTTCAGAAGCGTTCATTACTAAATTTTGCTTTGAGGAACCAAAATAAGTGATAAATCCTTTTTGCTAAAAACATGGAAAAATCAAAGAAAAAACAAAAAGAAGAAAGAAAAAAAGGACACAAAAAGCAAATTATTCCACGTGTTATTTGTCCTGAAACTCTTTTCACTCAGGTTACTCGTTAAATGTGACCTATATTTCCTTAAAGTTAAAACTTTCTTGGATAATTAACTCGTATAAGTTCAATTAAAATGATCTAAAAACAGTTTTTATTACAAATTTTTTTTTTTTTTTAAGAGAAAGTACTATTACAATTCACAAAGATGAGTGGCTGACTTCTCTAATATGAAAATGATTTGATTAATCATTGGTAGATTCCGATTCATTTGTATAAGTTTTGAGTAGCGAATTCTATAATAACAAGTGGATGGCATAAGAACGAGTCGTGAAACCTACTCAAAATTTCATTAGTATATAAAACTTTCTTGACTAAATTACACATAATCATGTTGCCATTATGCCATACATCTAGTACTCGTAGACAGCTTAATTAATGCTACAACTACGAATTATTTTTTACAACCCTTCTAAAATCTAAACAAAACAAGGGGGGTTTAATAATTAATTGTTATGATTTGCTTTGAAATTCCAAGTCCTAAAACACGTAGTAAATTCTCCTTGAATGTATGCCAAATAATTTTAGAAAAATGAGTTGATAATCCAACTCGTGAACAACTCCATATTACATAATTATTTTGACATTAAGAAATGTAATATGGTTGTGTAAAAATTATGGTGATGATAAGAAATAGAAAATGGTTGTGCAATTTGGATCACTAGTTTCTTATTCTAATTTAGTGGTTGGAATTTACTTTATTTTTAATTGTTTACTAATTGTTATTTGATTTTCCAAGTTGCATACTTTTCGTATTCATTTTTTCTAGCCTTTTATTGTTGAATGCTATTAATAATATTGTTATAGTAGAAATAGTATTACTAATAGGAAAAATTATAATGTTGTTATTGTTTTTATTATTAATAACTACGACATTATTACTAATATTAGCATAAAAGAAAGGTGAATTTCTTTTGAAGTAGTTAAGCGTTATTAGTATTTGCATTTGTATTTGCATAATATTAATCATGGGGTTTTTTCACCATACGTACAATAATTTTACGAGTTTTTTTAAATTCTTTTTAGTAATTATAATAAGACGATGAAATTCAATTGCATGTTTCTAAATAGCAGCTGTTATTTAGGGAACAATTTATTTAAATTATGTCACGTAACAATATCTACTGCATATAATTTTTTTTAAAAAAAAAAATAATAATAATAACCGAAGGAAGCAAACACATACATATCTAACAATGAAACTATGTAAACGGAGTTATAAAAAGTGATTGTCGTGTGGTTGATTGCGATAGATACCTTACATTGACAATATCCCCAATATCATGTCTGGGTTTTTTAAGGTAAGTGTTTCCATTTCATTCTCGGTTCACAACAGTTATAACATTGTCCAGAATTTCATCACAGCCTCATTAAAATGAACCTCGTTCAAACTTGTCATACTTATATATTTCATGTGTTGCTTGATTTCATTCACAAAATGTGAAAATGATCTTATAATTGTTGAATTATTTTTCCTTTCTTTTTATTTTTTATTTTTTGATTTCTTGCCATGCCTGGGGTCAAACTGAGTTTGGATTTTATTTCTCAATTTGTTAAACACTACATCCATGACATTTTCTGAATCTTCTTCAGCGAATATGTCGTTGTAATTTTCTTCTAGTGCAGCTTCCAATATCCATAATTTAATACATTGGTTTCAACAAAATATACGATTTTTTTCGAAAATAGTTGCAACATATACAAATAGAGGTGTACCTTCATGACCTCAAAAGACACCACCACAAGTAACGTCCCAAAATTTACCTCCTCATATCCGTAATTAATAAAAACTCTATCAAAATTAATTTAATCACGTTTATACTTGGGTTATCCCAAGGAATATTGCTAACTCTGCTATTGTACTGGTGATTAGGAATATCCTCTGGTAATAAATAATTTGCACCAAATTGGTTAAATGGATAATAGCTGGAGCATGCACCATGCTCCCCCAATTTGCTTTCGTGTGACATGTTGTTAGCATAAAGTGACAATGACAATATAAATGCCGTTGGATATCAAGAGTGGAGATTTGGAGCCCCAATAGGGGCTTGTATCAATGGATCCAGTGCAAAGGTTGGAATGGCATACAAATTTGTTGTTCTGGATACGGTCTGTGATCATAACTTCGGACAAAGATTGTTGAAGTAGTTCTTTTACCAAAGATTAAGGATGTTTATTGTAACCGTTTACAAAAGGGTGTGATATGTGAGTGGTGATGCATTCAAATCAGAGAAGTTTAACATTAAATCATCATTGGCGAACATGTTTTGCTAAATTTAAAGGGGAGATGTTTTTATCTCGGTGAACATAAAGGATTTGTACCCTAAATGTCAAAAGGCTAATCCTTATGATGAGATAGAGCTATGCAGCTTGCTATAAATGCGATAATGCATGCAAACAAGCCAAGTGAATATTTTTTCGTGCAGAAGTGGAGTTTGTTTGGAGAAATATATGTACCCTACATATTATATGAACTATTCCTCTATAGTGAGCCATGCAAATCTCATAGTTGATGTTGCTTTTACTATGTCATTATATGGAAAGATAGATTCACCATTGCCAAGTTGATAAAGTTTTTTGAGCGTACCTTGCTTGGAGAGCTTTAGGCTGTGGTGTAAAAATAGAAAACCAACACCACTTGTAGAAGGCAAAGACTTAGGTAGACTTGCTTTTTGATCCCACTGATGCCTTTTACACACATAGTTATAAATTAATGAAACACCTAAATTCTACTGCGAACTATATGGCATTCCGCAAGTATACGGTTGTCAACTAGTAGTAAAGGGAAGTAGGGATCGTTCCCACGAGAATTGTCGATTGCAATTGTGAAACCCAGTATTTTAATAGCCTTGTTCTTTGATTTTAATTGGTTTAAAATGTTTTTCATATTATTTTTAGTCATAAGGTACTTCAACTTATTCGTTCTTCAATTCGGCAAATTTTTCGATTTACGCGATTTCGGTACCGGCGGGTAAACGGGTCAAAAATTAGACAAAATGTAATTAGTGCATTGTGGTGTGTGAGTGTTGTTTGATGACTGATTTATAATGTTAATTTAGTAGCAAAAACTTAGTTACTTAGTTTTTGGGTCAAATAGTCAACTTGGAGACTATTTGGTCAATGGGGTACTATTTGGTCAACCTTGGAATTTCTTTTTAAGTCTTCTTCTTGTTTTTTTCTTCCTCATTTTCTTCCAGCAGCAGCCGAACTCCTCTCCTCCATTTTCCCCAAAAAAAATTTTCTTGGTTTTCAAGTAGGAATCACTTGGAAGGTAAGATTTTATGCATTTTAGCATTTATGGCTTATGGGCTTTATGATTTAAGCTTTAATTTCAAGTTTTGTAGGATTATTTATGGCTGAGAAAACCCTCTTTGCAGCCTTATAAGTTGTGATTTATGTATGTTATGGGTTGTTTTTAGTGTTTTGGAGGTTGGGAAGTGATTGGGGTTGATTTTTAACAACTTTCCATGGTTAGATTACAAATTTTAAGATTATGAGTTAGGGTTTTGTCTTCCATATGAGCCTAGAATGTTATGCTATGAATGCTTATGTCTATGCTTGTAATGATGTTTTAAGAGTATCATTTTAAGGTTAGTTTGGATAGGAATTTAGACTTGAAACCAAGTGGAATTGATTTCCCTTCATTTTGTAAGTAAGCGGAAGTTTGGCGCAACTAGGATAATTTGGATAATTGGTTATGTTTGAAGGGTCTTTAATGATATTTTGATGGTTTTAGGTGTTTTCCTTGGTAGTGGGATGCTATTGATATAGTCCCGGCTATTGCTCCGGTGAATCTTTCCGTTTATGGATTTTGTTGGTTGAATATGTTGTTTTGAGTTGGGTTGTAACCAAGGTCCCTTGAATACCTTGGAATTGGATTTTTGTTGGTTGAATATGTTGTTTTGAGTTGGGTTGTAACCAAGGTCCCTTGAATACCTTGGAATTGGATTTTGTTGGCAGGGAGGATAACCTACTGGTAGCGAGAAGGGAGGCGAAGTTTTTCGGTTTTTCGGAAAACCGAGCTTATTATCTCCTAATCTAGCTGTAATACGAATTTGAGGGGTTAACTAAATGTTTTGACTGGGGGTGTTTTAGCTTGTCGAAGTTGGTCGGTTTTTGTGATTAGGTCATTTTTGACCAAAGAGTTGTTGGTGTCGTTTTCTATCATTTCGCGTCGTTTTCGCTTCCCTAGTCATTCTTTAACTTCTACATCTCTTCTAAGAGTTCTCTTATATCTGTTTTAGGTACCACTCCACCTACCGCCGGCGATCGCGTTCTGTAATCATTTGTGCAGTTTTTGCTTTAATAGGTGGGTAACATAGATCGCCTAATTCCACTAAGTTATCCATGATTTATAAGAGACAGACATAAAATATGTTTGGATGGATTTTAAAATGTGTATGATGTTTGGAACTGCACTTTTACCAAGTTTTGGAATTATTATATATGAAATCGGGACCAAGCTATTTTATGTTAATCAATTGATATATTTGCAAACTCTTTTGATATGAAAGCATTTTATGACTGTTTTGGCTCATAGGTGACCGAGGTATATAATTTTGGATGTATTTGGAAATGTTTGATTTGGGGTGCACCGGTTCTATAGTTCATCCATGGGACGCCATGGTGACTTCTGTGAATGTTATGAACTCTCTGATACGGGGTCTTGTGATGGGATAACTTGACCTCCCAGTCAGACTAGTAGGTGTGGTAGATTATTAGATCTGGCTAGTACTGTAGGTCATACTGTTGAGCCTAAAAGATACTCATGCTATTTTATTATATTCTGGATTGAAACCATAATCATAAGTAGTTCGCTAAAATGTATCATGCTAAAATTTGAAATGATTGGATCTTTTTGACTATGTTTTGCCACATGCCAGATCTTTTAAATGGCATGATACATTTTAGAAACTACTTATGATTATGGTTTATTGACTTTTAAATGGCATGAGACATTTTAGAAATGTGTGCTTCATAACTATGGTTTTCACAAATGTTATTAAACTACATAAAAGCACCCATAATTCTACTCTGATACCTGTCTCTTATACACAAACGGATGTGTATAAGAGACAGATCGTTTTGGATTCTCTATCACGTTAGCGGCTTTTAGATTTTCCCAGGACTCCACATTCTTGGTAGGACTCGGGATAATCTTGGTGTGCATTTCCCCAACAAGTGAATTCCTTCGAACATTTTAAAGCTGCAATGAACTTTATTTTCGTTGTAGCATCTTTTGTACTAAGAAGGAATTTTGTAATTCGTATTTTTGTGTAAAATGAAATATTTGGTTTTATAGTTGAGAAATGGCTTGATGGTTCTATTACATTACGGTTAAGTTTGTTGCTCTGTTCGTTTGTGCCTTGCGCTTTGGTCCGGTGTACCATTAGCGCGGCGTGTTACGGTCCCGTTTTTGGGGCGTGACAGCAATTACCAAGAATTATGGGTGCTTGTGTAGTTAAGTAAAATCAAGCGATGAGTGATAGAATTATTCTAATAAAAACCATAATCTTAATTCTAACCTAAATTAATCAAAATTAAGACTAAAATTAAAAACAAGCAAATCACCCAACTAAAAAGACGTAGTGCTACAAAAGAAAAACCTTGAGTATTAAAAACAACCATTTCTAAAATATAATTTGGAATGAGTTAAACTAGAAATCTAAATATTTTTGGATTTTTTATTGAAATTAAGAAAGCCCGCTAAGAATTAACTACGAATTAAAACAAGAAATTGAAAATTCTAGTTAGAAATGCAAGAAATTAACAAGAACCCTAATTTTCCTAAGAAACCCTAATTTGCAAGTAAAGTAATTCTTACTAAATTGGACAAGAAAGAAAATAAAAATTATATCTACGCGAAACTTGCGATTAACCCACTACAATTATCTATTCAAAATTTGAAATTGACAAGAAATTAAAAGAAAATCTAAGATGAAAGTAAAGAGAAATTTCTATTAGAGAAGTAAACTTGGAGTTCAAGCTATCATAAACTATCTAAAAACTAACTAAAACTATCTACTCTCTTTCTCTTACTAATTCTACTTAGCTTAAATAGTGCAGCATTACACAAGCCAAAATTAGGAGTTCAATTTTGGCAGGAAGTTTACAAAATTGCCCTTACAACTTAACTCTCAGCGAGTTGAGATCGCGGTCTGGAACATTTGAGGCCGCGATCTCAACTCAAATATAGTAAAACAAATTCTCGAGTCGAAATCGCGGTCTGGAACAGTTGAGACCGCGATCTCGACTCTCCTTCCAACATTCTTCATTTCATCCATTTTGCAATCTGGTCCCTTGAGCTTTGTTTCTTCTAGCTTCTAACCTTTAATTTTTAACTTGCATAATATTAACACCATTAAGCACTTAATTAAACTAAAAATTTAACACAAACTTATCATAATTAATTCAAGAACGAAAATACAAATACATATGAAAGAAATTAACTAAAATCTTCAATTACTTATCCAATTTCGGAATTTAAACTATCAAAATGCTATAATTTAGAGAAAAATAACTCTAGTTTACTAGAGTTATATACCCCCAAACTTAGCGTTTTGCTAGTCCCAAGCAAAACAAAGATTAACATTAAATGATTTCGAAACCTACTAACATTCAAACATTTAAACACCTCCAAATTTGACGTAACACTTGATGAATCATGGATGTACTTAGAATAATTAAGCGATCTCTCAAGAAATGTTCAACACTACGTGACATGCGAAGAATATGAGTAAATCAATCCAAAATTGAAATTTCGTTTTACAAAGAAGCGCACATTCATTCACTACACAAGATTTCACATCACCAAGCATTACCATTCTCGAAAAGAGTTACCAAAAGTTTTAGTTATTTTCATTTGAAACATCATTACTTCTCAAATCACAAATATTATAAAATTAATCAACTCTCTCGACTAGGCATCATGAAAATAGAAGTTCTATTAGGAATCAACTTAAATGCAATTGTCACACATTTCGGGAATAAATTTCTAACAAGGAATAAGTAATATGAGATTAATGATAAGTATTACAAACATTTACTCCTTAACTTATTGGTATACTAAAAACGCAATTCCTAATGGCTTAATTCGGAGAAAGTGACAAACAAGCAACATGGGTACATGTCGGAATCCCGTACTCGCCTTATTCCTAATTTTTTTTTCGGCCCTAAACCAAGGAAAATGAGTGAAATGTACCAAAAATTAATTTCGAATATTAATTATTCACAAATTAGAAGAACATTCCTTATGAAAACACACGAAATGTCCCAAAATTCCTTCTACTTCATTTAACTCATTTCTTTCCAAAAGATAGTTCATCAACCACATAATATAAGTGATTTGATAAGAAATAACATTTCAAATAAATTTTCCTAAAATTTCAGCACTTCTTTTTGAAAAATAGTAATGCTAAGTTTATGAATTCTTTATATTGCAAATGAACTACTCACTCACACAAAAATTCTTGAAATGAAACAATCATATACTTCAATCACAAAGCATTGAACATCAAAATTTGTCATCATTGAGTACCTAATTGATCAATTTTCCATCCATTAATCATCAAGTGGCACCAGAACGTATAAAATGACCATTTCCAACACAAAAAGATAAGTGGTTTCACACCCCCAAAATTGTCTCTTTTATTCTAATTGATGAATAAATCATCCTTCCACTCACCCAAAATTAAACATCAAGACATAACCACAAATAACCAAAAACTACTTAAACTATGTCCTACTTTCAAGTCTAGAATTAAAATTGAGTAAAAATGTCAAGAGCAACTGTGCCATGCATCTCACCATTCAAGCTTCAAGAAAAAAAACGAATTTCTGCGTTCAATTCCATTCATCAACTAGTACAAAGATGGCATCAGCTTATGGCCCTTAGCCACTCTACTCTTATTTGGCAATAATCATAACCAAAGCTACACCAAATATCTAGCAAGAAATTTCACAAAGATTCAATCCATGAAGCATCAAATTAATTAGCTACTTGGCGTCAGCTTAAGGCCATTAGCCAAATTACTAAAAAGGAAAATCAAATTACTTCCAAATTAAAAGACAAAAAATAAAATAAATTCATGGTTGAAGTGATTTTGAAAGATTTTTTTTTTTTTTTTGAGGTTGAGAGATCGCGATCTCGACCAAATGACGTTTATGCCTTTGAGATCGTGGTCTCAACCTCAATTTCTGCAAAGTGAATTTTCACACTTAGCCGAAATTGCTTCACTCTTGACCACTTTTCTCCATTTGCAACGGTAACCTTCAAACAAAAATTTCACAAGTTAGGATGACAATTTTCACTCATTCTTTAGCACCATTTATTCAACTCAAAAACTCAACTTTCCTCTTTTTTTTTTTTTTAACAAAAATTCTAACCTAATTCAAACCAATTTACTCAAAATGAAGCCAATTAAAAAAAATCACTCAAAAGAAAGCAATAAAACTAAATTAAAAACTTGGTTTGCCTCCCAAGAAACGCTCTTTTATAGTCATTAGCTTGACTATGGCATGACCCTCATTCTTAGTAATTGAGGATGATTGATCCTCCTTTCCCTTTTGGTTTCCACAGAAAAAGTTTGATCCCCTTTTTCTTCATAATTAAAGCTTGGTTTTGGGTTTTCCAAGCACAATGTCCTTTCTTTCTAGCCTTAGCTATCGCTAGTGTCCCAATTAACATCTCCAATTGTTTCTCAAACCATTTTCTTTTCTTTTTATGCCTTCTCAATTTCTTGATATCACCATTGTGCTTATTCTTTGCAAAACTCTCTTCATCCTTTATCAACACACATCCCTTATCGGGTGGTTTTTCTTTCAATTCATTTCTCAAATTTTCCTTTATTTCCAACACTTGGTTAAGTGAATTGCCTTGGCTGACTTCATTTTGCTCTTCATTGACCTAACAATGATAGAATTAAGAGATTGATTAGCACATTTCTCTTCAACAATGGGAATATTGTCATTATATTCAAACACATCAAATTCAATTGATTCATTTTCAACTCGTAAGATCAACTTCCCTTTGTGCACATCAATTAATGCATGAGCGGTCGACAAGAAAGGCCTCCCTAGAATCAATGAAATCTCACTCTCTTCACCCGTATCTAGCACAAAGAAATCAACGGGAAATACCAACTTGCCTTTTCAACTTGTACAAGCACATCTTCCAACAAGCCATGTGGTTTCCTCTTGGATAAATCCGCCAATTGGAGTGTGATATTAGTTGGCTTGACATTGTTGATCCCTAACTTGTCATAGATGGCCTTTGGCATGATATTTATGCTCACCCCCAAATCACAAAGTGATCGATGTCACGTTTTTCCTCCAACGTTCACCGGTATCATGAAACTACCGGGATCCTTAAGTTTTGGGGGCAACCGCCTTTGAACAATGGCACTACATTGGGCATCAAGGCATACTTTCTTATCATCATCCCATTTTCGCTTCCTTGCCAAAAGATCCTTCATGAAACGAGCATAGTTGGGCATCTTGGTGAGGACATCAATCAAAGGAATGTTGACATTAATCTTTTTCAACATATCCAAGAAATGGGTGAATTGCTTCTCTTTTTCCTCCTTTCTTGGATCAATGAGTCTTTGAAGGTATGGCACTTTTATTGATGGATCTATCTTCAAAGGTTCATATTCCACATGCTTCTTCTTGGATACCTTAATCTCATTCTTTTGTTCCTTCTTGACTCCATCATCAACCACTTCCCTTTCATTCTCAACTACCTTGGACTTTTGTTCCTTGCTTCCTTCCTCCACCTTTTTCTTCTCCTTAGATTCAACCAATTCTTTTCCACTCCTTAGGGTTATGACATTGCATTGCTCCTTGGAGTTTGTAATAGTATCACTCGGAAATGCCCCAATAGGTTTTTCATTATTCAACCTTGCTCATTGCCCCAATTGAATCTCCAAATTTCTTGTTGAAGCTTTCAAATTATTATAATCTCTTTTATGCTCTTCTGCTTTCCTATCCAATTCTCTTCTCAAATACTTGGCATCTTTTCTCCAACCTTCTTCACCCAAATTCTCTCTAGGAGCATATTGATCGTGATACATGGGTTGGGAAGAATTTGCATAATGGAAAGGAGGTCTTTGTTGTTGGTTTTGAAATGAAGGATTGGGGAAATTTTGATATGCCAGTTGGGTTGGACATTTCTTTGATGTGGCGGTTGATACGGTCTAGATGAGGAATTCAGGGCTTGAGTACGTTGGGCATTTTGAGGTGGGGGATTTGGTTGGTATGGAGGGTTGGATTGGTTGTTGGTGTTACTCCATGAGAAATTTGGGTGATTCCTCCAAGAAGAATTGTAAGTGTTCCCATAAGCTTTGGATTGGTTCCTTGGAAATAAAGATTGATTAGCCACATAATTGATTTTCTCATTAGCTCCATATGGCATCTCACAATTCCCATTGGCATGGCCGCCTCCACAAAAATCACATGTCATGCTTGGTTGAGTTGGAGAAGAAGTCATAGCATTTATACTACTAGGTTTCCCTAGAGTCTCCAACACCTTTGCCATGTTATTCATCACATTCATGAACATGCTTTGTTGAGCTAAAAGGGCGTGTTGCATGTTTAGATTCAACGCTCCACTACTTGTATTGGCTTGATTAGCTTGGTATTGAACCACCGGTGCAGATTATCGGTCCATGATGGTAGTGGTTGTATGCCATCCTATTTAACAAATCTTGAGCTTCTTACAGAGTCTTATATGAGATAGAACCGTCGGCGGAGGCATCTACGATGGATTTCGTCTCTTGAAGTAAACCATTATAAAAAGTTTGGACTTGAAGCCACAAAGGAATGGCGTGATGCGGGCATTTTCTTAGCAACTCTTTGAATCTTTCCCAAGCTTTCCCTAGGCTTTCACCAACATCTTGTTTGAACGATGTAATCTCATTCCTTAATTTAGCGATTCTTGCGGGAGGAAAGTACTTCGCTAAGAACTCTTGAGCAAGTTGGTTCCAAGTGGTGAATGTTCCTTGGGCGTGGGATTGCATCCATGACTTTGCCCTATCACGAAGAGAAAAAGAAAACACCCTCATCCGAACACAATCCGGGTATACTCCATTAAACTTAAATGTGTCCAAGACTTCTTCAAAATTCATGAGGTGTGTGTAGGGATCCTCATTTGGTCCACAGGCTCCGATCATGGCATGGGCTTGGAGCATTTGGATTAGGGAGGGCTTGATTTCAAAATTGTCGGCTTGCACGGGCATCCATGCAATACTTGAGTTCGCCCCATCAAAATTAGGTAAAGCATACTCCCTCAATGGCCTTCCATTCCCATTCATGCCATTTCCATTCTTATAGCCACCCATTCCATTATTTCTACCTACCTCTTCTTCTTCGTTTTCCATGTTCACATTCCCTTGATGAGCATTAGCATTTGCCATTTCTATCCTTTCTTGCTCTTGTTATAGCCTTCTCAATCTTCTAAGTTCTCTTAGCTCTTTCTCCTTTTCCTTGTCTAAGCAAATGAATGGCCCTTGAGCTCCTCTTACCATGCACTACACAAAACGAAAATAGTCAATTGAAGTTCCAAGTCAATTCCGCAAGACAACCAATCAAACATAAAAATAACAAAATTAACAACTAAATTAAACTAAACTAAAGTGCTTAATCTACACGACCCGTAAAGCATATTGATATTGCCAAAAATCGAAGACAATTCCTGACAATGGCGCCAAAAACTTGATGCCTTTTACACACCTAGTTATAAATCAATGAAACACCTAAATCCTACTTCTAACTAGATGGCATCCCGCAAGTATACGGTTGTCAACTAGTAGTAAAGGGAAGTAGGGATCGTTCCCACGAGAATTGTCGATAGCAATTACCAAGAATTATGGGTGCTTGTGTAGTTAAGTAAAATCAAGCGATGAGTGATAGAATTATTATAATAAAAACCATAATCTTAATTCTAACCTAAATTAATCAAAATTAAGACTAAAATTAAAAACAAGCAAATCACCCTACTAAAAAGACTACAAAACAAAAACTTGAGTATTAAAAACAACCATTTCTAAACTATAATTTGGAATGAGTTAAACTAGAAATCTAAATATTTTTGGATTTTTTATTGAAATTAAGAAAGTCCGCTAAGAATTAACTAGTAATTAAAACAAGAAATTGAAAATTCTAGTTAAGAGACAGTGAAATGCAAGAAATTAACACGAACCCTAATTTTCCTAAGAAACCCTAATTTGCAAGTAAAGTAATTCTTACTAAATTGGAGATGTTAGAAAGAAATAAAAATTATATCTACGCAAAACTTACGATTAACCCCCTACAATTATCTAATCAAAATTTGAAATTGACAAGAAATTAAAAGAAAATCTAAGATGAAAGTAAAGAGAAATTTCTATTAGAGAAGTAAACTTGGAGTTCAAACTATCATAAACTATCTAAAAACTAACTAAAACTATCTACTCTCTTTCTCTTACTAATTCTACTTAGTTTAAATAGTGCAACATTACACAAGACAAAATTAGGAGTTTTTGGCAGGAAGTTTACAAAATTGCCCTTACAACTTAACTCTCAGCTAGTTGAGATCGCGGTCTGGAACATTTGAGACTGCGATCTCAACTCAAATATAGTAAAATAAATTCTCGAGTCGAAATCGTTGTCTGGAACAGTCGAGACCACGATCTCGACTCTCCTTCACAACATTCTTCATTTCATCCATTTTATAATCTGGTCCCTTGAGCTTTGTTTCTTCTAGCTTCTAACCTTTAATTTTTAACCTGCATAATATTAACACCATTAAGCACTTAATTAAACTAAAAATTTAACACAAACTTGTCATAATTAATTCAAGAACGAAAATACAAATACATATGAAAGAAATTAACTAAAATCTTCAATTACTTATCCAATTTCGGAATTTAAACTATCAAAATGCTATAATTTAGAGGAAAATAACTCAAATTGACTAGAGTTATGACACTTGTAGACCCTGTGGTGTGGATTAAACCTTAGAAAATCTATGACATCAGTTGATGTAAGAAAGATTCTTTAAGGTTTAATCTTGACCACAAGGTTTACAGGTGGGGTCAATGACCGGATCTACCTAAATATTTTCCCTTGTAGAATACAAACCTGTCAATAACAAAATGTGTGTACAAATTAAATAT
The DNA here is from genome assembly GCA_025175665.1 of Cinchona pubescens. NCBI lineage: Eukaryota > Viridiplantae > Streptophyta > Magnoliopsida > Gentianales > Rubiaceae > Cinchona > Cinchona pubescens. Next base: position 1,044,239 of record JANKKI010000223.1, read on the forward strand.
TATTACTTTGTTTATTGGAGAATGCACCATGTTGGCATAAGTAGGACAAAGAAAAAATTAACACGCATAGAATAGCATAGTGAATCGTGCCCAACCTTTTGAATTTAGTTTGGCAATCAGCTCATATGGGCTATTCCACATAGCTGCATACAATCTTTAATTGTTGAATCTAGTTTTTAATGCTTAAAAATAATCAAATAAAAGTTCAAATTTTCAAGGATCATTTAATTAGAATGCTTGAAAATGTAGATCTCCAAAATTTAGTGCTTATAACTTTAAGTCATGCAATTCATATTTCATATACATCAATATTCAATTGCATAAATTTGTAAAGTTGAAGATAGTATAGATTACTACTATAATAGGCATAATATTTATTTCTCTAAATTAATTAAATTACATGAGATAATGTAAAGCGCGTACATTTATTTTTTACTGTTTTATATGCGACAACTTCTGAACGATTAAGCTAATTACAATAACGAAAATTATTTAGTGTCAAATACAATTCAAATCAGTTTGACATATGCATAAAATCGATACATGTCCCATCACATTGTAACTAATCTCACATAAATTTAGAAATCTACCAAGTGGAGATGAATCTTCATATTCCGTATATATTAGTCATTTTTTCCTTCCACAAATGGTTGGAAAAGTTTTGATTGATTTACACACCTAGTTATAAATTTATAAAATACCTAAATCCTACTACTAACTAGGTGGCATCCCACAAGTATACGGTTGTCAACTAGTAGCAAAGGGAAGTAGGGATCGTTCCCACAAGGATTGGTCGATAATTACTGGTTATTTGGTTAGATTTCAAGTTGAAGCGATTGATTAAGTGAAGAGATTTAACTAAAACTAGAACTAATGGAACTAATAAAACAATTTAAAGAAAAGACTAATCTCTAAGAAAGCAATTAAAAAGGAAGTATCTTTAGAAAGAAAATAAAGGGAACAATTAAAAGGAAAAGCATATTAAGCAAGCAATTAGTTAATCTAAACTATTCATTATCCCTAAGCAAGCACAATTAGAGAAAGCCCCAACTAATATATTCTAAGAAAGCATGTAAAAAAAAAGTATTTTAAAAAAGTAATTAACTAACCTAAACTACAAATTAACACTAAGAAAGCACAATTAAGGAAAACCCATTAACTAATCTACCAATTAAACTAAGAAAGCAAGTAAAGAAAGAAATTAAGTGAAAAGCCCATAAACTAATTTATCCTAATTAACCAATCTAAACTATGAATTACCACTAAGGAAGCATAATTGAAGGAAACCCATTAACTAATCTAACAATTACACTAAGAAATCATGCAAAGAAAGAAAATATATGAAAGTAATTAGACTAATTAAACTAAGGAAATATGAAATTAAAGTTTAACTAAAAGAGTTTTAATATAAACAAGGAACTTACCACTAAAAACTTCAATCTTTAGCTAGGAAATTGTGATTACAAGAAAGAGAAATACTAGTCTTATCTAATCTAAGAAAACCCTTCCCAAATGGGGAGGAAAAAGGAAGAAAATTACTCTCTAATCTAGCCTACTACTAGCTAAGCTCTCCCCTCAAATGAGTTTTAAAAGGGGTATATATAGTGCCAGGGTAGTGGGATAATTGTGCAGCAAAAATCAGCCCCGAACAAAGTCATTTTTTTTGCTCCAACCGCCTCCAGATCGCAATCTCAAATTTGAGATCGCGATATGGACTGAAACTTCTGAAATGCAACACTTCACAGTTTTGCTTCCAAAATCTTCATCCGACGTCCGATTAATGCGCCTTTTTTTTCATGCGACCCTAACATATAGGAGAACATTATTATATATAATAAATACTTAAAATAACACCTAAACATATAAATAAAATTCTCACAAAATAGGCCAAAAAATGAAAGACAAACAAAGACGAACGAAAACTTAACTACCAACGAAGTTAAGTCAAAGACACGACATAACTCTAAATGGAAAAACCTAATAAAATATGCTAATTATCACCCAAATAAGTACTCAAACACTTAATAAACACATACTAACACATTCTAACACATAAAAGAAAAATACTTTAGATAAAAACACACACGAAAACACTAAAAATACTCCAAACTAGGAGCAAAATCATCAAGTTTAAGGTACATATAACTCTGGTTTCCTAGAGTTATCAAGTTTCCACATGCTACTTTTAACCTGGCTAGAACTATCATTTAAGTGAAACAAAATTGAGATAGTTTTCTATTGGTTTAATTCCCATGTCAAGTTTGCAAAATTTCCAAGTTAATGCATAATATAAGTTAAGGGAAAATATAATTTTAACCCCCACAGTTAAGTCATGGTCTATCTTGGTTCCTGCAGTTTTCGACAAAACACATTTAATCCTTAAACTTTTCAAATTTTACTAATTTAGGATAAATTTGAAAAATCCGTCAATTATAGACGAAAAAAATCAAGTGCAAAGCACTGTCAAATATCAAGATACAAATATTCAAAGAATGAGAAAAATGCAATTTTAACACCTAAAGTTTGGATCGTGATTCATCTTGGTCCCCAAAATTTCATACTTAAACACATTAAAGATCACTTATCAAACTTTTCAATTTCTATCAATTTAGGACAAATTTGAAAATTATATCAATTAGTGATTGTAAAATCTAACTTGGCTTAAAACACCCTCCGAGCTGATTTTAATCCAATAATCTGGTATTGAAAAAGTTATATCTAAATAAAGAAAAATAGTAACTAAATAAAAATTCACCAATAAATTAAAACAATAATTTAATTCAAGGATTAGAAAATCTTGTTTATGGTCGAGGCACGATAATTAGTACTTCCCTTAGGATAATGCACCCCTTATTGCACTGAATTGTTGTGGCATTCCTTCCCAATATACCATGACCTCCAAGTAAGTTTGATTTAGCAAAACACTACCCACGAGCCGATATATCCTTTGTACTTGATTATTTGGATATATAGTTTAGTAGATTGTAATTTATTATTGTGGTTATAATAATATATATAAAGAGTAATTAGAGAGAGAAGTAACATAGTATGTATTGTACTAGTTGTGCTTATTTGTGATGTAGAAAACTCCTATTTATAATAATTTTTTGACAATTGAAAATAGTTATTAGAGGTGAGATAAATTTTAACGTTACTTTTTTCATTACATTCCCTGATATTCTAATATATGTTAGAGTAGTTATGCAATTATTATCTCCAAATTTGTTAGGTTTTTATATTCATGAATGTTTTTTAAGCAATTAGTTGGAAGACCTCTTCCAACTAGTGCAAGTGGGTAGGTTCCACAAGAGTTTAGGGTAACTATATTGGAGTCTTGAAATTTTATTGTGTAAATCTACTTTAATTATTAAACTTTTGAATTTATACACTCCGTTTTAAAGAATCCTCTCAACTTGAGTTGGGCTAAAAGCACATAATGAATTGATCGAGGGGGAAATGAACCTAAGAATTCGCAATTATGAGTTGGGTAGTTATATTCTCTTAAACATAGTCCTTGGTATATTTGGTTTTGAAAGTATTAAAGTGGATCGTAAACTGTATTAGCTTCTAAAAAATAAATAAAGGAAATAGGTTTTTAAAAATTTCTAGTTTAGAGATTTAATATATAAATATCTCATTAAATTGAAAATGTATTCAATTTTAGAAAATATCATTGAAGAACATAGAATCTAATTGGGTACCTTAAGGATTAACTAAAAAAATTTAAAGAACTAAAAATAATTATTTTCAAAATGTTAAAGAACTTAAGAAGTAATTAATTCATTTAAGCATGAAAAGGAATGTTTTTATTTGGGTTTCGCCTATTGCAATATGTGAAATTTATGGTTTAATTTAAGTTTCATGAACCTGAATTTGTCCCCTTATGGGTATAAAATTTTCTATTTATATATTAAAAAAAAAAAAACATTTTGTGAACTCTCAAATATGAGCATTATTAAATGGAAGCACGTCCTTCCTGCAGTGGCCTAACTGTATATTCTTACATGTTCTTACATGTTATGAACTAAGTCAAAATATTATACTTTTTTATGTTCAATTTACGCTTGTTTTAATTTGTGTCATGATTTTTGTGCTTTATTCAACAACTAAAAGATATTAATCTAACTATTTTGGACATTTTTAGTAGGATCTTACGATTCTACAATTTAATCCTATGATCCGATTTTGATAACCTCAAACTGATCCTACTAAGAATTTTGATTCTGAAAATTATGTGTGTTGGTTCTGAATATGGGAGTGGTGAGTTTGATAATGGGGGTAGTAGTGATGATGATGATACTACAAATAACAATACTAACAATGAATCTAATGCTTTTATAGAATGGTCTTTCCTAACTAACGCTAATTATAATATGAGGGATGATGAGGATAATAAAGTATTTCCTAATGACGTAGACAAGAGTGTTAAATAGTTATATATTGATAGTTAGAGGGGAAAGTGAAAATATGGTTAAATGAGTTGAAATCGGCTAGAAGTGTTATAACCCATGTTAGATTTAACAGTCACATACATTGAACGTGAATTTCTATCTGTAATTTAGAATTTTCAAATTCGTCCTAAATTAGTAGAAATTATAAAATTTGAGGCTGATTAAATGCATTTTTTCTAAAATTTTAGGGACCAATATGAACTATAACCTAAATCTTGAGGGCAAAATTTGTATTTTTGCCCCACTTGTAAAATGCAAACCTATCAACAACAAACTGGATGTACAAATTAAATATTTTTGTTTTATTTATTAGAGAATGCACCACGTGGGCATAAGTAGGACAAAGAAAAATTAGCATATATAGAATAACATAGTGAATGGTACTCAACCTTTTGAATTTAGTTTGAGAATCAGTTCATATAGAGCTATTCCACGTTGTTGCAGTATGTGATTGTTGAATCCAGTTTTTAATGCATAAAAATGAGCATATAAAAGTTCAATTTTTTTATGAATAATTTAATTAGAATATTTGAAAATTTAATTCCACAAAAATTAGTGCTTATCTTTAAATCACACAGTTTACTCTTCATATACATCAATATTCAATTACATAAATTTGTAAAGTTGAAGATAGTATGATACTACTATAATAGACATAATATAGAATTTATTTCACTAGATTAGTTAAATTGGAAGAAATAGTGCAAAGCGGATACATGTATTTCTTAGTGTTCTATTTCTGACAACTTCCAAATCGTCAAGCTAATTACGCAAGTACAATATTCGAGATGTCGTGCTACAGAGATTAAGGGCACACAGCTAAAATTATTAACATGACCTAAATTTAATCGTTCCATCATCGAATCAACACTAAATATTAGGTATAGTAATTATCCAATCATTTTCTGATAGGTATATTTTTACTATTATGAGTCAAAGAAAATAGTATCATTTGTATCTTTTTAATTGTTCTTTAGTGATGTAAGGAGAGTAAGAAAAAATGTACCTAATATTCTTTGTAATTTTCAAATTTGTGGTTAGAAAAAATATATTAGTGATCATTAGATTACATAAGAAAATTCGTTTTGTTGATTTTTCAATGTAACAAAATGTTGAATTTTTCCGCTATTATGTTTATTTTTTCTTTTTCTTCCTACGAAAATGAAGATCTTTCAGTTCATTAATACAAATTTATATATTTATCTATTATGGAGGTATATATATTTGGTAGAGTTCGTGTTACTCATGTATATTTTTAAAAGTTCACATCTAGACTTGAACTATGTATAATATGCACCACCAAATGAAACTCGGGAAAGGAATGTCCAAAGTTAGGGTGAGTCAAGATTTGAGGAAGGTTAGTAGCAAAAGGGAAGTAGAGTAAGATTAGTAGCAAGGTTAGTTTGCATTACTCATTTATATTTTCAAAAAGTACACACATGGACTTGAACTATGCATAGTATGTACCTCCAAATGAACTCAAGAATGGAGTGTCAAAAGTTAGGGTGCGAGTCAGGATCGGAGAAAGGTTAGTGGCAAGGGAAAGGTAGAGTAAGGGTGGCCAATAGGTGAAGAAATGGGGTGGGGAATGGGTCTTTAGTTACGGAGGATAGCTGCCAATTTTAGGGACAATGGAGTGAGAAAATTATGTTTAACTATGTTTTCCAAAATTCGGAGACACATAAATTTTGAAAAGTAACCAAAACTTTAGGCAAATTACAAGAAAACCCCTTGTAGTTTGAATAATCTTCAGGTTACATCCTTTTATTTTACAAACCTACAATCAACCCCTTGTGGTTTGGATTAATGTGAAACTGTTAAATATTTCGTTAAATGACCGTAAAGGACTAAAAAATTATAATAAAAGGGTTATTTTGGTCATTTAAGGCCTCTAATTATGGTTAGTTATGTATTTTAATATAAAATATAGACACTCTCTTTGGATGGAGGTGTTTTTAGGCAGTGGAGAGGTATTACTCTTAGGTGTATTTTTTACTTTTTGTAGAAATACGTTAATTTTTTGACTTTCCATCTATTTTACAAGGGGAAGAAAAACCCAATCTATGAGAGACGGATTGTATGTTTACAAATTATAAGGAGTAATTTTAACATTAGCCAAATCACAAGGAGGTTCCTTATAATTTACCCCTCTGTATTTGTATTTCATAACAATAATGGCTTCATTCGTAAACTAAATGCATATTTGCAGCCATTATATGCAAATAAAACTTGGTCAATGAACAAATACATTTGGTCACACAGTTATTTTTTGTATATTATTTGCACTATTCATTAGTTGTCCTATTCATTTTCTCCAAATAATCTCTTAATATGCCTTTTCACCTATTATTGGCCTTTTCATATAATATCTTTACTGTTTTCAAATTGCATTATATTGCAACAGTTTTTCGCATTATTATCTCTAATCCGAAATTTAAAAAACATCTAGTTTGGAAATGAGTTCAAAAATTATTAACCAATTTTAATTGTAAATTAAATTTAGAATAAAATACGATTAACCAAATTCGAATTCGATAATCGGAATCAAATTCAATTCACCACATTTTCCATATGGACCCATTGGCATTGGATTGAAATCCTTCATACAAACACTGAAAAAACCTGTCTAAAACATAGCCTAACAAGTAATAAAATAGTTCGTAATTCTATATCATTAAAATTATGTCATACTTGAAGTTGGATGAAAGATTTTCTTAAGATTTTATATATATAAATTGTATACATACGTGTGTTTGTGTTCGCGTCTGCATATATAAAATTATTTGATTAATTATGTATGTATTTTATAAGTAAAATTAAAGTATTAGTTTGCAAAACTATATTATATAAAAAGCATATTTAGTTACAAAGATGAAGTAACATTGCAAGCCTTAAACTTGCTTTGACAGCAAGTACTAAAAATTTTCCATGAACGGTTTTGAGTTTGAAACTCTGTGCATATATTTTTCCAAGAAGTATGTATTGGAAGAAGTCAAATATTGAATTGAATTCGGAAATCGATTAATTCCAAATTCAAAACTCAATTCCAATTTTGTAACTGATTTCTGACTTAAGAATTCGATCTAACCAATTAACCGACTAAATTTCGATTAACCAATTTCAAATTTTCAATCTAAAAGTAAAAATGGTTGCGAATTCGATTCACCAAGTTCGTGCTTACCCTATTTGTAAATAATTACCTTTATTCTCTATAAAGGTTTCCGAAGCTTATTCCATTATTCCAAAATAATATCCCTATCCAAACGCCTATTTTACAATTCTACATAACATCTCTTAGCCAAATGCTTATTATCATTATTCCAGAATAATATCTCGTATGCAAATGCATATCTACAAATATTATTTGTTTTATTTACTATTCAAACACATATTTTGAAATAATATCTCATATCCAAATACTTATTTCATTATTCCAAAAAGTCAATATAATTTCCAAAAACACTTTAAAATTTGATATGAATAATATTTGTAAAGAATGACCAAATAATGCATCCAAATGAAGCCAATTTGTAATATATAAAGTTATGATAAGTATATGAAAATTTGTGCTTTCAAAAATTATACTTTCACAGTAAATAGACATAATAATTAAAAATTTAAAAGTATGTACTGTTTGAAATCCAATAGCTATTTTTTAGCCTTTTTTTTTTAATGTTAGTCATTTTACCTTCCACAAATGGTTGGAAATGCAGTTTCCCCATGCTGCTTTTCACCTAGCTAGAGCTATCATTTAAGTGAAACAAAATTGAGGTAGTTTTCTGTTGATTTAATTCTTGCATCAAGTTTACAAAATTTTCAAGTTGATGCATAATATAAGTGAAAAGAAACAACAAATACTTTATCGCAATTATATGTAGAAACCAATAAATATTGTCCTGGAAGAGAAGTTAATAATTTTGCAAAGAATACAATAAATTTTGACCCGTCATTTCTAAATTGGGAATTTACAAGAATAAATACAAAGACTCCTTAACAAACAACTATAACTCGCATTCGATTTATTTTATTCATTTTTGGCTTCTTTGTGTTCTTTGTTTCAAAGTAATCATCCATTTTCATGCACAAAGTTACCGCATGATCAATTAAATAGATTTGACCACGTATTGTATTATAAGTTTATAGGGATAATACGAACTTCCCTTTTGGGGAAAAAGTTAAAGTAATTTACTCCTTACTGCGAAAAAAAAAAAAAGCTTATACTAATCCTATATATTTTGTGTATAGGGCTGCTTCAGAAGGGTTAACCATTTGTTAAATTGTTCATAATGTAATAATGCAAATCAATGTGGTTGTGCCAATATTTTTTTTTAAGTTGGTTTATTTATTGAATCATGATTAATAATTTCAAAAAATTATATTTTTTATGCAAATCACCTGTCCATTGGTAGGGTAGGGCATCCGTTTATTAATTTAACATGAGTACATAAGAGGACAGCTAGGCTAAAACCTTACAAGAATTATAATTACAAATCCTAATCCTAGCTAGTGTAGTGATGGAACCTGAAATGCTTACATCCAATCCTATCTAAACGAACTAAAGACTTAGCAAAAGTAGAAAAGCTATATAAATCAAATTCCATATTACTATATAAGTTATATCCTAGGTTTGCAAGATGATCAACAACCTTGTTGCCTTCCCTAAAAATATGATGAAATAAGAAATTTGTCTTATTGAGTACATGTAGATATTTTTGCACCACAATATCCTTGTAGCTGTACTGCCCAAGGAGTTGAACATAAATCCTGAAAAATCTTTACCAACACTTGTGAATCTAAGTCAATGATAATATTGAAAGATGTCTTTTTTCAAGCATAATTCCAGACGTTACAGTAATGATAATGATTCTACTATTATACTAGAATCTGTAATGTGAAAATAAGAAGAAAATGTAGCTACTATATTATATTCTGAAATCACTCCTCCTCTAGCACATTCTCCTGGATTGCCCATGGAAACTCCATCAATGTTAACCTTCTAATATCCAGCAAGAGGGCTATTCTATTGAACCAATGAAACAGCAAAAGTACTATCTTTGTGAGAATATTGAATCCAACTTTTCTAAATTTGAATCTCAGATTGTTTGCCTACTGCAAAAGGAAATGCAATTGAAATATCATGCATCAACACCTTGACTAAGCAAACAATTGATTCTGTTGTTCTGACCAAACCTTCTAAAATCCCCTTGTTTCTTGCTTTCTAGATTTCCCAACAAATGATTCATGGCAACATCTTTAATATTCCACTCACCAAAGATTTTGAAGAGCTAAACCAATAATTATTCAATTGTTTCTTAATCCTATTTGCTGCTAATTAGGTCTAAAACATGGAACCAAATAGCTTCCAAATTGTAGTTGCTATCTGATAATGGAAGAACAAATGATCTGTTGCTTCCACCTACTTGAAGAACTGATATTTAGAAGGAAAGGAGAACCCTTTAGATTTCAACATGTCATCCAATAGAAGAGCTGCATTAAGGAGTCTCCACATGAATACTTATAGCTTTAGAGACAACCTTTTATCTCAAATCATTCTTTTAGAAAACAGTATGGAGAAGCTACTTCTGATAATGTTGACTGCAGAGGTAAGTGTAAACTTGCCTGCTGAATTACTTTCCAAACATAGCTATCTTGTCGTTGAGAAATGCACAAACTGTTTTCCCTTGAAGCAAATCCACATTAAACAAATGGCAACTGCTCTTGATTGCTTTAGTGTCCCATTTCATCATTCTTCCACACATGATTAAGCTGAAAATCATGTAATGAATCTTCTGAAAATGGGAGCTCTCCACCATCCTATTTCTCATACCAGAAAGATGTATTTCCCTCCCTTACAAGAGGAAAAATGTTGGGCTCAACAATATCCTTTATACCATTCTCCCCTAGATTGGGGAAGAAGTAGCATAAACTTTAGCACAACTAGGTTGAATGCCATTTTTAATATATTTAGAATTCATAAACCTACCCCAAAGGGAAGATTTTGTTCTAAAATTCCACCAAAATTTCATAGACAACCCTTACCAAATCTACAAAATTCACAATTCCCAAACCATCTTCCAACTCAAGCCTTGTCATCTTCTGCCAAGATCTCCAATGCATCCTTTTACCACTATTAGTCTCCCCCCAAAAAAGTCAGATAAACTCTTATCAATAGCTTTTAATACTATCTTTGGAAGATTCATAACTGACAATAGGTATATAGGAATAGAACTCATAACATGTATTATAGAGGAGTAACCTGCCACCAGAAGATAAGAGCTTCCCTCTTTATCCAGCCAATCTACTTGTAATCTTATCAAGCATGGGCCGAAATAAGAAATTTTGCTTCCTCTCTTTCCTTAATGGACAACCCAAATAAACAAAAGGAAAGCTTTTGTGAGAAAATCTCTTGAAATCAACCTCACCCTAGCTGTAATTGATTAATTTATACCTCTACTAAAAGGTTCAATCGCAATAATAAGCAAAGAAAGAGAAAGAGGATCCCTTTGTCTCATTCCTCATGAGGATGTGGAGAAACTAGTTGGAAAACCATTGACGAAAATAGAGAATCAAATGAAAGAAACATACTAAGATGAGAAACCAAATCTCTCCAAGACTACATAAACAAAGCTCCAAGAAATCCTATCAAATGCTTTGGCTATTTCAAGCTTCATAATCAGATTTCTCCCTCTAATCTTCTTGTCAATAGTTTCCACAAATTCTTGTACCAATAAAATGTTATCTAAAATAACCAATTTTTCTTTGACAAAACCACTTTGCACCTCTGAAATAATATTTGGTAATAATAACATCAGTCTATTTTTCGTAAGTTTAGAGAAAGTTTTATTGACCAAAGTACATAAACTGATTGGCCTAATTCACCGAAGGAAGAAGAATTATCCACTTTAGGAATAAGGCATATTAATGTACTTATCATAGCTTTAGGTAGTCTGTTACCTTGCATAAACTCCACAACAACCTTAAGAAGATCCCCAGCTATGATTTCCTAACATGATTTAAGGAAATTTCATTATAACCATCTATATCTGCAACACTATTAGAGCTTAAAGAGAAAATAACTCCATAAGCTCATCCACGGTAGGAGTAGTAGTCAAGAGATCATTGTCCAAATCTGTAACCATATGTGGAATAGTGTTCAAAAATTGGTCTCCATCTCCTTGCATAGGCTTAGCTATAAAAATCTTCTAAAAGGATTGGACAGCCTCATCCTGCAAAACAGACAAGTCTTCAATCAAATTACCACTAGAATCCTTTAGCCTTCTCATGCAAAGTTTGTTCCTCTTGATTTGATGTTGAGCATGAAAATATTTGAAGTTACAATCCCCTTCTTTAAGCCACTTCATACCAACTTTCTGCTTCTAGAAAGACTCCTCTTATGTTAAACATCTAAGCAGTGAAGTGTGCATCTTGGAAAGCTGTATCTGATTTTCTAATTAAAGGTCCTATTGTAAAATGCCTATTGCTACAATACCTCATCTTCTGCCCGCCTGATCCTTTGAAATATATCCGCAAATTAACTTTTATTCCAACTCTTTAGTTCATATTTTAGCCTTTTTAGTTTAGAAGCAAACCTTTGCAATGCAGTCCCTCCACAATACAGTCTCCAACTAGCTTCTACATTAGGTAAAAAAATAGATATGTTTCACCCAAACATTTAAAAACCCAAAGAGCTTTGGACCTGAATAATGAGTAGACAAAAGTGACATAAGTAATGGAGCACGATTCGAGCAAGTTTTATTTAACATAACTGCCACTAAAACACCTAAAACTTATTGAACTACTCTTATTCCCAACAACCCTATCTAGTCTCTGCCAGACCAACTTTCCAAATCTGTTCCCACACCAAGTGTATTTTGAGCTTATAAAAAGTATATCCACCATACTAAAACCATGCAAAACATCATTAATTGTACAATGCTTTTAAGACCTGGTTGTGAAGATCCAATATATTCAAATACATCCCTAGTGACATTGAAATCTCCTCTTATAAACCAAGGGCCCATACAATTAGTAGCAAAATTCCTCAAAGAATCCTATAAATTTCTTCTGGCAACCAAAATACATTTAGCATACACAATTGAAGCAAATACAGGCTCAAGAAAACCTTGATAATCCACCATAAAATGAATTACTTGCTCTTTTATGGACTGTACCTTCATTAAAACTAAAGAAGAACAAAGTACTTAAATAGAACTTTCTAGAATTAGGGACGGCTGACATGTTCGTGCTATGGATAGAGATCAATCAATTAAATAAACAAGTTATAAAAAATCCACACAAATCCTTTAAACTCTATCCTCACATCTGCAAGCATGCAGGATGGATAATAGCATAGGGTGAGCGGGTATTGTCCCTCAAGGATTGCTTATTAGCAAGTACTAAGATTCAAGAGCCATTGCGTAGTTAGATGAACCAAAAAATTGAGATAATCTGACCTAAATAAACTCAAGCAAACAAGTAAACTAAAGAACTATTTTAACTACCAAGAACAAAGAAATTAAGCTAGTAATTTCGACTCGAATTAAGCAAGCAAACAACTAATTAAGGGACTAACTAATCAATGATAACTCTAGTAAACTAGAATTATTTTAATCTAAATTATGGCATTTTGATAGTTTAAATTTTGAACTTTGGTTATTCAATTGAAGATTTTAGTTAATTTCTCAAATATGTGTTTATATTTTGGTCATTGTTAAATATGATAAGTTTTGATTAAAATTTTAGTAAAATTAATTGCTTAATTGGGTTAACATTATGCCATTCAAGTCTAAATTAGATGTTGCAAGCTGGAATGAGCAAAGTGCAAAGGACCAAAATGCAATTACACAAGAAATGAAGACTTGCTGAAAGGAGAGTCCAGTTCGCAATCTGAACTATTCAAAATCACGATCTAGACACGGAAAAATGTAAATTGTAATTTGAGGTCCATGTCGCGATCTCAAATTCCAGATCGCGACATGGACTCGCATTCAGCTTAAGTTGTAATGGCAATTCTGTAATATTCTACTAGCCAATTTTTTTATCTTGCCTTGTGTAATACTCCACTATTTAAGCTACTTTAAAGATGTAATAGAGAGTAAGTAGGTAATAGAATAGTAAGTAGTGTAGTTAGTAATTTGAGTTTATGATAGATTAGAATAGCTTAACTCTCAAGTTAGACTTTAATACAAAGTTCTCTTTAATTATCTTTTAGATCTAGTTTTAATTTCCTTACAAGTTTAAATTTTGATTACATAGTTGTAGTGGGTTAATCATTAGCTTCAAGTCCAGATATAATTTTTACTTGCTTTCTAGTTTAAATTAGTGAAAATCTCTTTGCGTTCATTTTAAGCTTTCATAGAGAAATTAGGGTTCTTTTTGATTTAATGCTTTTTAATTAAAAATTCTCAATTCCTTGCATTAATTTTTAGTAAATTTTTAGTGGGCTTTCTTTGTTATTGTCAAAAATCCAAAAATATTTAGACTTCAAGTTTAGCTCTTTACAAATTCAAGTTTAGAAATGGTAGTTTCTAGCTTTATAACCTCTTTTATAGTCTTTTTAGTTGGGTTAATTGCTTGCTCTTTAATTCTAGTCATATTTTAGTTAATTTAGAGTAGAATAGATTAAGTAGTTTCTGGATTTGATAGTTGCTTAGTTCCATTTACTTGCTTTAGTAGATAATTTAGTTTAATTTAGATTTCAATTTCTTAAGTTTAATTATGGTTTTAATTAGTGTAGTTTCATCTCTTCTTATTTGAATTTGCTTAACTATACAAAGATTCGTAAATCAAACAATAGGTACTTGCTTGCCAAACAATCTTCGTGGGAACGATACCCACTCATCCTATACTACTACCAACTCCGTATACTTGAGGAAGTGAGGTAGAGTGTAGTGATTTTGTGAGGTTTATTATTACTTGTTTGCTTTAATTTGATCTCTACCTAAGGGATTGACAAGTTTTTGGCACCGTTGCAGGGGATTGTCCTTGGTATTTGGCAATATTGAGCGCTTTATGGGTCGTGTAGATTAAGCACCTTAGTTTAATTTAGTATTTAAATTTTTGTTTATTCATTTATGTTGGTTGTTTGTCTTGTTGAATTGTCTTGGCACTTGAATTGACAACTTGCTTTGGCTTTTGTAGTGCATGGTAGAAAGAGATAAAGGACCGGTTATTTGCTTGGACGAAGAAAGAGAAAAAGAGTTAAGGGAAATCCAGAAGTTTAGAAGAGTACAACAAGAGTAAGAGAGAATTGAAATGGCAAATGCTAATCAAAATCAAAGGAATTTGAACATTGTATAAGGAATGATGAAGAAGAAGTTGAAGGCAATCATGGAATGGGTGGTTATGGAAATAGGAATGGCATGAATGTGGATGGAAGACCGTTGAAAGAATATGCCATACCAAGCTTTGGTCGGGAAATTCTAGCATTGCACGGATGCCCGTGCAAGCAAACAATTTTGAAATTAAGCCCTCTTTGATACAAATGCTACAAGCTCATACAATGTTTTTGGGTGGTCCCAATGAAGATCCATATACATACCTAATGAACTTTTAGGAGTTTTTGGACATGTTTAAATTCAATAGTGTGCATCCGGATTGTGTAAGAATGAGAATATTTCCCTTCTCTCCAAGGGATAGGGCAAAATCTTAGCTTCAATCTCATGCCCAAGGGACGTTTACCACTTGGAAACAACTTGCTCAAGAATTCTTGGCAAAATATTTTCCACCTTCAAGGACCGCCAAATTGAGGAATGAAATTACCTCCTTTAAGCAAGATGTTGGTGAGAGCTTAGGAGAGGCGCTTGGGTGCAGTTAAAGGATTTGCTAAGCAAATGTCCTCATTATGCGATTCCATTATGGTTTAAAATTCAAACCTTCTACAATGGGTTGACACAAGAGACAAAATCAATAGTGGATGCCTCCGCCGATGGTTCCATCTCGTATAAGATGCCGGAGAAACGTCAAGAATTACTCAATAGGATGGCCTACAATCATTATTATCATGGACCAATGACTCTATCGGTAGCTCAACACCAAGCCAATCAAGCTAGTGCACATAGTGGAGTGTTGAATTTGAATACACAAATGCTCTTTTGGCACAACAAAGTATGTTCATGAATGTGATGAACAAAGTTGCAAAAGTGTTGGAGAATTTTGGGAAACTGAATAGTGTGAATGCAACGTCTTATTCTTCAACACAGCCACCTAGTGTGTGATTTTGGTAGAGGTAGTCATGCAAATGAACAGTGTGAAATGCCTTATGGGTCCAATGAGAAAATCAAGTATGTGTCTAATCAAATACGTCTAGATTTTCCTTTCCAAAGAATCCATTCGGAGTTTATGGGAGCACATATAATCCCTCTTGGAGGAATCATCCCAACTTTTCATGGGGAATTACCAAAAATCAATCCAGTCCTCCTTATCAACTGAATCCTCCTCCTCAATCAAGCTTCAAGTTCCTTATCTAGACCCTATCAATAGCCACATCAAAGAAATTTTCAAACCAACTCATATCAATCTTCCCCTACTCCTCCATTTCTAAACCAACAACCAAGACCTCCCTTCCAATATACAAATTCTTCCTAACCTATGTATAATGACCAATTTGCTCCAAGAGAGAATGTATGTGAAAATGGTTGGAAAAGAGAAGCAGAGTATTTGAGAAGAGAGTTGGAAAGGAAAAAGAATGAACATAGGAGAAGTTTTGAGAATTTGAAAGCATCGACGAGAAATTTAGAAATTCAATTAGGGCAATTGGCAAGGTTGAATAATGAAAAACCTATTGGGGCACTTCTGAGTGATACTATTCCAAAGTTCCTTTGGTTCCAAAGGAACAATGCCATGCCATAATCCTAAAGAGTGGAAAAGAGTTGGTGGAACCTAATGAGAAAAAAAAAAGTGAAGGAAGGAAGTAAGGAACAAAAGTCTAAGGTAATAGATAATGAAAAGGAAGTTGTTGGTTATGAAGACAAGAAGGAACAAAAGGATGAAATCAAGGTATCCAAGAAGAAGCATGTGGAAGAACCTTTGAAGATGGATTCATTGATAAAAGTGTCATTCTCTCAAAGGCTCATTGATCCAAGAAAGGAGGAAAAAAGAGAAGCAATTCAACCACTTCTTGGATATGTTGAAAAGGATTAATGTCAACATTCCTTTAATTTATGTCCTCACCAAAATGCCTAACTATGCTCGTTCATGAAAGATCTTTTGACAAGGAAGTAAAAGTGGGATGATGATGAGAAAGTATGCCTTGATGCCAATGTAGTGCCATTGTTCAAAGGAGGCTACCCCCTAAACTCAAAGATCCCGGTAATTTAAAATACCGGTGATTAGAAATATTGGAGGAAAAATGTTGCATCGATCACTTTGTGAACCATCTATGACAAATTAGGGATCAACAATGTCAAGCCAACTAATATCACACTCCAATTTGGCAGATTTATCCAAGAGGAAAGCATATGGCTTGTTGGAGGATGTGCTTGTTCAAGTTGAAAGTTGGTATTTCCCATTGATTTCTTGGTGGTATATACGAGTGAAGAAAGTGAGATTCCATGGATTCTAGGGAGACCCTTCTTGTCAACCGCTCATGCATTAATTGATGTAAACGAAGGAAAGTTGGTTTTACAAGTCGAAGTGAATCAATTGAATTTGATGTATTTGAATATAATGATAATATTCTCATTGAAGAAAAATGAGCTAACCAATCTCTTAATTCTTTCATTGCTAGGTCAAATGAGGGGCAAAACGAAGTCAACCAAGGCAATTTACTCAAGCAAGTGTTGAAAATAAAAGAAGATCCGAAAAATGAATTGAAGGAAGTTCTTTCAATAAGGCGATGTGATTTGACGAATCATCAAGAGATTCATGCAAAGAATAGGCAAAATGGTGATGTCAAGAAGTACACATCACTAAAAGAAAATAAAATGGTTTGAGAAACAATTGGAGATGCTAATTGGTGCACTTGTGATGGCTAAGGCCTGGAAGAAAGGACTTGTGCATGGAAGGACCGGGAATCAAGCTTTAATCATGAAGAAAAAAAAGGGATTAAGTTTTTCCGTGGAAACCAAAAGGATAAGGATGGCCAACTATCCTCAAGTACTTGGAATAAACGCCCATGCCGTAGTCAAGCTAGTGACTATAAAGAACGCTTCTTGGGAGACAACCCAAGTTTTTAGTTTAGTTGTTATTGTTTTCTTTTGGTGTAATTTTTAATTAGTTTGATTTTGAGTGATTTGGTTTGAATTAGGTTAGAATTTTAGTCTAAAAATATATGTTTTTAAATTGAATAAATTGTGCTAAAGAATGAGGGAAATTGTCATCTTAACCTGTTAATTGCAGAAATTGTGTTTGTAGGTTGTGCATAGAATTGGAGAAATTTTGGCTAAGTATTGAAAATACACTTTATAGAAGTTCAGCTCCAAATCGCGATCTGGAATTTCAAATCGCAATTTTGGAGGGTATTTTGGTCATTTGGGTGAAATCACTATCTCAAAATCCAGATCCCGACATCAAACTCAAACTTCTGCAAAGGCAAAAATTTCATCCGACTCAAGATCGCGATCTAGGATTCGAAATCACGATCTCGACAGCAGCCAAATCGCGATCTTAGAATCGAAATCGCGATCTCGATACCAGTCTAGAGCACGATCTGGAAAACCCAAATCACAATCTCGACGGGCAGAGTCAAATATTTAACCAACTCTTCTCTTCTTTTCTCAAAATTTTCTTTCTTTCTCTTCTCTCAACCGAAAAACCCCTTCCCTAATCCCTCAAAATTTTCCATTTTCTTCCATTAAAAATCACTCCAACCATCATAAACTACCACTAACCTCTTTCTACATCATCCGATTATCCTAGGAGCATCAAGGAGAGGATATCTTAGAGACTACTTGGAGAAAATTGAACATCAAGGAGGGGTTTGCACACAAAATTTTTGGAAAACTTTTTTGTCAACAATCGGGTAATATCCTTCCTTAACTTTGTGGTTCCAATTGTTCCAACTGTTGAAGATAATTTTTGGATGTATTGTTGGTTTATGTACTAAAGGCAACAGTGTTGGAATTAGAAATTATACTTATTGCCAACGTTAAATGAACCTAAAGGGTCACACACTAAGAGTAAGCATTGGGTTAAGTTAATTGTTGACTAAGTTCGTTGAATAAGAATTTGTGTCTAGATTCAATGAACGAGAATTATTTACTAATTACATTGGATTTACTGGATTGTCCAGTTAAATAGTAATTATAATAATTCGTAAGGAACTATATCTGGTTACTATCATACGCGTTTATATACCTAATACGTGTGATAGAAGAATTCTAATCAAAGAGGAGTTCTTTGAATTTAGGTTAACCGCTAATATATATATAGAATATGATTCTTTAGGGTTCGTAAGGTCTAACATGCGACTCATTAGTAACACACAGTCGGACGAAAAACCCTACGAAATAGTTCCGAAACACTGCTCTAGCAAGCAACACCCTAAAATCGGAAAAGCTAC
Source organism: Cinchona pubescens (assembly GCA_025175665.1). NCBI lineage: Eukaryota > Viridiplantae > Streptophyta > Magnoliopsida > Gentianales > Rubiaceae > Cinchona > Cinchona pubescens. The sequence continues at coordinate 1,063,190 of JANKKI010000223.1, forward strand.
TCGTGTGGATACCTGTAGAGGCGTTCGTTCAATCCAGAGCAGCGCCTAAGGTCTGACATATTCTACGAATAGTTCGTGGTTGCCGTGGTGTCCAAATAGTGACCGTGGTGTTTTGTTCCTTAACTGTTCAGATCGCAACCAGGGATTTGCTATCGAGCATCAAAGGTATATATATCTAAACCCTAGACGATTTAATCGGAACGCATGGATCCTCTTATAGGGATTTTCGGTGTTTTTCCGCTGCGTTAATTTTATATTATGGCTAGGAAATCCCAACAGTTTTTGAGTGAATTTGTTGAGGAATTATTGATAGCAATTTGGTGATTTTTGGGGCAAGAATTTAGTGCGAAATTTTTTAGTAAAATTGTGATATTAAATTGATTAATTCTCTGAATTGTTGGATTGTGGGTTGAATTGATTGAATTATTATTAAGAAAAATTGTGGACTTGTGTTGAGAATTTGGTAAAAAAAAATTTCTTGGCTATGTATTTGGAACTGTTTGGTGATTGTCTGAATAATTGGTTGATTATTGCTGTGAAAATGACAAGGGGTGTATATAGGAGTGCGGATAGAAGAGTGAGAGTTAGGGGTAGGGAACGGGGTCAAGAAAAAGGAAAAGTCGGAGAGGGGACGAGTAGAGAAGGGGGCATGCACCAACCCTCTGAGGGTGGTGAGCACATAGAACCTCAATTCTCCAGTGATAGAGTTTAGCAATTGTACAAAAATAATGACAAACATGAGGTGATTAGGGAGAGAAATTTTGACCTATCTATTCATTGGGGGGGTTTATGAAGAAGCTAGGAAGGTGAAAAAAGAACAAATTAGGTCAAGATATTGGGAAGGGTTCAACACTCCAATTGACTCTGGGGCTTCATCAGTTAATGAAGGAATTCCAGTGCAATTTATGTGAGTTAGAGGATGGAAAAGTGAGAGTACGTCGGGTATTGGTGGATTTTAGTTCGGAAGTGATAAATGCTATTTTAACATACCCCTTGTATCTTCCAATAGATATTTGGCATTTTTTAATGGTAAAGAGAAAGATATGAATGTGATTAAAAATGCCATTTGTGACGTTAATGTTGATTGGATTAGGAACTCTTCAAATAATACTGAGTTGAGATTTGCTCATCATGGCCTCTAACTGGTGGCGAAATTATGGTTCTATTTCGTTAGCTATCAAATTTGGGAATCAAATTCTTTGAGTTTTATTCAGAGGGACAAAGTGCTCTTGGTGTATGCTATTATGACAGGGATACCAGTAAATATTGGTAGCCTTATTAGACAGGAGTTTTTTGATAGTGGAAGGTCCGAGCCACCTATTTTCTATGCACCCAATTTAATTTACCATTTGTGCACTTTGGCAGGTTGTTCCATTGATCACTGCGGAGCCAATGATATATCCCAAAGGTAGGATTAATTGAAAATGTGTTTATAGAATGGTGAGAGAATATGAAAAGCATCATCAAGAAGAAAACCTTATCCCGCCGTCACCACCACGGTCTCAAAGTGCCTCTTATATTCCTATGCCCCCTGGATTTGTATTGAATATCCCGATCAATGAAGAAGAAAGAAATGAATTACAATGGTATTGGACTTACAGTCAGCTGGTAATGCACAATAATTTGACAGTGATAGGAAAAGCTCTCAAGACTACCACACTGGGTACATGGGTTCGATCGCCGCCACCTCCGGTTTGGCATTTTGGTCCACCTCATGGACAATATTATACACCACCTACAGTTTCGGTATATCAAGAGGAAGCCCACCAAACAGGTGAGACCGGAGGAGCTCAAGATGACGATCATGAAGAAGCACAGCCCAGTGATGCCGAGGATGGTTAAGAGGAGATGGAACAAGAAGATTGATGCAACCAGCTACAATGTATACCTTGAGGATTTACAACCCAAGCATTTGAAGCCATTTGATGAAGATGAACATTTTCTTTATTTTTCATGATTTAGCACCTTTATTTTTAATTACTCTTATAATTAGTATTTTGATTTGGGATATTTTAGTTTTTGAATAGATTGGCTAATGGCCTTAAGTTGACGCCAAGTAGATATCTTTTAAATGCATCATGGATTAAATCATTTGGAGAATTGCTTTGTTGCATACTCGGTGCGGTTTTCGGTCATTTTTATTGACTAATAATAGTAGAATGGCTAAGGGCCTTAAGCTGATGATGTTTGCAATGGTTGATGACTTGATTTGGATGTTAAATTTTTGATGGAGCTTAATTGATGAGATTCATGGCTTAGCTAATTACCCTTAGTACTTTTACTTAGTACGAATTGTTAGATTAAAATTGTCATAGTTTAGGTAGTTCTTGTTTAATTGTTGCGATGTCTTTATGTTGGATTTTGGGTGAGTGGAAGGATGATTTACATCATCACTTGAATAAAAGAGACAAGTATGGGAGTGATTATTTTTCGTGTTGGGAATGGCTATTTTGTGTGTATTGATGTCACTTGATGTTTAGTGGATGAAAAAGTGATCGAATGAGTACTTGATGGTGATAAATTTTGACGTACAATACTATATGATTAAAGTATTTGATTGGGCCATTTTATAGATTTAAGTGTGAATGAGTAGTCTTTTGCAACATAAAGATTTCAAAAACTTAGCACCACTGTTCTTCGAAAAGAAATACTAAAATTTTGGGAAATTTTATTTGAAATATTATTTTTGATCAAATCATTTATATTATTTTATATGTCGATTTATCTTTTGGAAAAAGTGGATTAAATGAAATAGAATGAATTTTGGGACATTTTGTGTGTTTGCATAAGGAATGTTCTTCTAATTTGTGAATAATTGGTATTTGAGATTAATTTTAAGTACATTTCATTCCTTTTCCTTGGTTTAGGGTCGCGTAAAAAAAAAAAAAAATGTCTTAAAGGCCTTTGCTGTTAGGAATAAGGCAAGTACGAGATTCTGACATGTACCCATGTTATTTCTCCGAAATACGCCATTAGAGTAGTAATAAGGCGAGTATAGGTTCTGACATGTACCCAAGTTGTTTCTCCAAATTAAACCACTAGGAATTGCGTTTTAGTATAACAATAAGTTAAGGAGTAAATGTTTGTAATACTTATTATTGATCTCGTGTTACTTATTCCTTCTTAGAGGTCTATTCCTAAATTGTATGACAATTGCATTTAAGTAGATTCCTAAATGAACTTCTATTTTCATGAGACCTAGTCAGGATAATTGACTAACTCCATAATATTTGTGATTTGAGAAAAAATGATGTTTCAGATGAATAGAACTAAAACATTTGATAATTCTTTTTTGAGAATAGTAATTCTTGGTGACTTGAAATCTTGTATAGAAAATGAACATCTGCTTGTTTGTAGAAAATTTGGAAACCTGGATTGACTCATTTAAACGCTTCACTCATCGTCATATAGTACAAAAAGTTTTTTGAGAGATTTCTTAATTTTTCCAAGTACATCCACAACTCATCAAGTGTTTTGTCAATTTTGGTGGTGTTTTTGTGTTTAATTGTTAGTAGGTTATTTTTAAGTTTTTGTTTTGCTCGGAACTGGCAAAATGCTAAGTTTGGGGGTATGATAACTCTAGAAAACTAGAGTTATTTTACTCTAAATTATGACATTTTGATAATTTAAATTCCGAACTTTGGTTAATTACTTGAAGATTTTAGTTAATTCCTTTAATATGTGTTTATATTTTTGTTATTGTTAAATATGATAAGTTTTGATTAGAATTTTAGCCAAATTAATTGCTAAATTGCGTTGACATTATGCAAATATAAATTAAAGGTTGGAAGATGGAATGAGCAAAGTGCAAGGACCAAAATGCAATTACAGAAGAAATGAAGACTTGCTGAAAAGAAAGTCCAAATCGCGATATGGACCATTCAAAATCGCGATCTGGACACGAAAAAATGTGTAAATTGTAATTTGAGGTCCATGTCGCGATCTCAAATTCCAGATCGCGACATGGACTCGCATTCAGCTTAAGTTGTAATGGCAATTCTGTAATATTCTACCAGCCAATTTTTTGATCTTGCCTTGTGTAATAGTCCACTATTTAAACTACTTTAAAGATGTAATAGAAAGTAAGTAGGTAATAGAATAGTAAGTAGTGTAGTTAGTAATTTTAGTTTATGATAGATTAGAATAGCTTAACTCTCAAGTTAGACTTTAATACAAAGTTCTCTTTAATTATCTTTTAGATCTAGTTTTAATTTCCTTACAAGTTTAAATTTTGATTACATAGTTGTAGTGGGTTAATCATTAGCTTCAAGTAGATATAATTTTTACTTGCTTTCTAGTTTAAATTAGTGAAAGTCTGCTTTCATAGAGAAATTAGAGTTCTTGTTGATTTAATGCTTTCTAATTAACAATTTTCAATTCCTTGCATTAATTTTTAGTTAATTTTTAGTGGGCTTTTACACTTTATTATTGTCAAAAATCCAAAAATATTTAGATTTCAAGTTTAGTTCTTCACAAATTCTAGTTTAGAAATGGTAGTTTCTAGCTTTATAACCTCTTTTATAGTCTTTTTAGTTCGGTTAATTACTTGTTCTTTAATTCTAATCCTATTTTAATTAATTTGGAGTATAATTAAGTGCTTTTATTAACTTGCTTTTATTAGAATAGATTAAGTAGTTTCTGGATTTGATAGTTGCTTAGTTCCATTTACTTGCTTTAGTAGATAATTTAGTTTAATTTATATTTCAATTGCTTAAGTTTAATTATGGTTTTAATTAGTATAGTTTCATCTCTTCTTATTTGAATTTTCTTAACTATACAAAGATTCATAAATCCCGATACTTTCTTGCCAAACAATCTTCATGGGAACGATATCCACTCATCCTATACTACTACCAACTCCGTATACTTGCGGAAATAAGGTAGAGTGTAGTGATTTTTTGATGTTTATTATTGCTTGTTTGAACATTTTAATTTGATCTCTGCCTAGGGGCTTGACAATCTATTCTTTTGATAGAAAATAAATTACCTCTAAATCAACTAAATTGACTAAAATAAAACAAGAATTAAAAATCTAGTAATCCTATATTGACTAACGAAAGCAATAAGAAAGCATGAAAACAAATCAATTTCTAATTTTTTACTAACTTAAATCTAATTAAATTTACAAAGAGAACTAATTTTAAACTTAATATTTTTTTATTTTTTTATTTAATAAAATAAAGCCCACAAAGAAAATTACTTGAATTCAAAGCAAGGAAATGGAATTCTAAGTTAGAAATCACTAAATTATCAAGAAACCTAAGAAAGTTTGGAATGGAAGTCACTAGATTTTCCAGAAGCAAGTAAAAATTATATCTATTTATAGCTAATGATTAGCCCACTAAGATTATCTAATGAAAATTAAAATGTGCAAGGAATTCAAAGAAAGATTTAAGAGAAATTAAAAGATAACTTTGATTAAAAAGAAGCAATGATTTGAGTTCTAAATTAAAACTACTACTAAAACTATCTAAAAACTAACTACACTACCACTATGTGTACTTCCTTATCCAACAAGAGAGTATTTGGAAAGCTGTCAATCAAAATTACAAGATTGCCTATACATTATACAAACACGCTTTGATGTCGCGACACCAAATAGTTGGTGTCGAGACATCAAGTTGAAAATTAAACTTTGAATTTTCGTCTTGCACTCAATTCATTGGCATATTACGCCTTCACAGTTACTCATTGGTATTCTGTTTTCAGCATTGTTCCTTGTTTGTTGAAGTTATACAACATGAAAACATTTACAATTCTTGGAAATGGCTGTTATATTTAGCCATGTATACTAAGACAATGGTTTTTAGTTTGCTTTACACTTGTAGTCCATTTGAAGAGGGATAACATTCAAGCAAGTGCTTTAATCTAGGCCGGGAATACAAGGTTTTATAGGCTGTAAGTTTGTTCAGTCGATTGGCTAGTTGGAGGAATTTGGATAACAATTAGACTCTGATTGTGAATGTGTGGAGAATATAGAAGACTTCAGCAGTAGATGTAGATATCTAACAAGAATTTGAAAATTGATTTGCAATTTGTTAATGTAGCTTTTGCATGAATAATTGATCAGCCGATCTAGATTGTCCTTCTAATTCTTGGGCTATAGAGTCAATTTCAAGATCTTGACCATCATCTATTACAGCATCATAATCTGCTTATTGTTGAAACCAAGAATCATTTGCAGAAATATTTATGTACTTTTTGAGTCGAATGATTGTATCTCTTCTTAATTACACGTATGATGTTGACCCATACTTGTGAGAAACATTGCTACCTTTTCTTCAATGGAAATAAAATGACTATTTTCTAAGCAACTTCTATTTCGAAAGTGAAAGCATAAATTCAAGAATACTTCTTTCCTCATTCGTAAAATTTCTATACAATGTAAAGCATTTCCTTCAAGAATTTCATTCACATAATCTTACCCTCTTAATATAGAACTTTGTATCGAGTCTTCTTCCAGTACGTCTTAATTTCATTCGTTTCATTATTAAAATTATTAGCATAATCATTGACACATGTTTTTGCTCCTTAGTTAACATCTGTAAAAATGAGATTAAATACATATTAAGAAAATTGTTCAAAAAATATTAAATTCGTCACTATAATGCTTTAGAAAAATAACATAAACAACAGGCTGTTTCCCTATACCAATACAACTACGAAAAATTGTTACTACCTTAATAAAATGATAAAAAAAAAGTAGTTATCAAACAATACTAAACTATTTTGGAGAAAAAACAATAATAAATTGTTAAGAAATTATTATTCAAACATAACTAAAATTTTAATCATAAACCTGTGTATAATTTAAGATAAGCCTAATTTTTTTGCATTCATTGATATTCAACCTAATTTAGCTTGTTCAGATTTTTCTACAAGATTTCAAAGGAGCATCAAGGGGGACTCTAAGCACTTCAGTTTGGTGATATCTATCCTTTTTATGTCTTACTTGAGTTGATTTTCTTCATTAAATTTGAATTTCATTGCTGATATTACTTGAAGTGCTTGAGACTCGTTTGGTGATTTTTGTTCAAATTTCTTGCATAAGTTGAGATTGTTTGTGCACTTAGTTGTTTATTTGTGGTTGTTAGAGTGTTCTTGACTTAATTTTAAGGTTGTTACTTGAATAATGCCTCCTAAAGGAAAATCAACTAAAGCAAAAGCTCCTCAAGGAAAAAATGTAAAGTTGACGCTAAAATAGCCACAACCTATATGATAGGGAGAAATTTTCTTCCGTTGAGGCATCTAGATGCCACCATTTGCATTTGTTTGATAAGAAATTGGAAGTAAAAAGGGAGTTTAATTTCAGGAAAGCATGGGAAAGTCAAGATTTGTATGATCAAGTGCAAGACATAATTAACAGAAGGGTCTTTGAAAAGATTTAGTGGAGATTAATTAGTATGAGAATTTTATGCTAATTTGCTAGACAATAACAATGGTGAGGTAAGCCATTGTTAGGGTTATAGTAGTTGATTGTCATTGTGAGGTTGCCAATGGCTTCTTTGATACTCGTAACATTGATGGTGGTGATTATAGTGTTTTGTTGCATGGTAAGCTTGTTTTGGATGAAGTTAACAAATTGTTATCCGGTGGTGTTAATGTCCCATGGACTAAGGTGAAAGATGATGAAAATTCATCACTTTCTATTCTAATGCTTATCTTACACCTCTTGCTAAGATTAGGAATGCTTTCATTAGTACTAAATTTATGCCATATAAATGCATGACCAATGTGACCAAGGATAGGGCTATTTTACTTTATTGTTTGCTGATTGGAAGATCAATTGATGTTGGTTGTGTTATAAATGAGCAAATCCTATATACAGCACACACTCAAAGCACAAGTATGTACTCTCCTTGTTTTATTACTGATTTGTGTATAACTACAGGTATTGATCACAATGATCAAAAGGACACTCGTGTGGAGCCAAAGGGATCAATTGATAACACAGTTTGATAGTAAAGACATTTGTATAGAATTCCAACACAAGCACCATTATAACTAGAGAATCAAGTTGCTTCTCTAGAGAATAGGGTAGGGCATCAATCTCAATGTGTGAAAATTGTATACTACTATTTAGTGCCGTATACTTGCGTGTGCGAGAGTAAAAATTAAGAGTTAGTGTGGTTTTTATTACTTGTTGATTTGAAATTTTTATTCTACCCAAGCTAAACAAGTAACATAGGGTTTTAAGTGTTTTTGAGTAATATAGAGTAAATTAGGGCTTTTGTTTAGGAATGTTATTTTAAGTGTTTTGGTTATGGATTTATGTGCTTTCATAGATTTTGCATGAATTGGATTTCAAATGATTTGTTAGCATTCAAAACAAAAATGGGAGAGTTTCAACACAAGAGCTAGGTGGTAGAAGAGCCCAGCAACACCTGGTTGCCCCAGCATTAGCTAGAAAGGTAGCTCTTTGATCAACTGGGCGCTGCATTTCCCAACAAGGGCTCAACATAGATGCCCAGCACGCTGTAGCAACAATAGTCTCACAATTTTTAGGGTTTCTAAGGTTTCGGTGTTCGTTTTGACCCGATGTTGGTGAATCTAAAAGCTAATTCTAAGCCCTGAAATCTATAAAAACCTATAAATTAGGGTCTCTAGGACCTTAAAAATATATTCTGCATCAACCTTTCCCTCAGGGGCTGCAAGTAAGACAAAGGCTTTATTTATTTTTCAAGAAGGATTGAAGAGAAGGTGCAAGATTGACAACCTTGGACCAATAACTTGAGATTCTTCATAAGAAAAGTATTCTTAAAACTCCAGAGACCTTTCTTTTGTTATTTAATTCTTGTTTTATTGGTCTTTTATCATTTTCTATGTTTTAGATTTCTCTTGTTAGGGTTTTGACATGTAACCCTTCGTGATTACATGAACTCATGTTTTATTGTTATCTATAGCAGATTTCCATTAAAATTGATGCTTTTGTTATGTTTTTAATGCTTTCAAGTCTTTGACCAATATCTTGAATATTCATGTAAATATGTGATAAAGCAAACCGAGTAATTCACATATTGAGATAAAGTAGCGAAAGCCATAAATCGGGAATTGACACCCGACCAAGGATTAATTCCCATTGGTGTGGTCACTTTAAGATTTCCATGCACATATTTATCAGAATTCCATGCACGTATTTATCATTCTTTTGATACTACTAGGCCAAGACAAGTAATTAAGAAGAGAAATGATACTTTTTTGTCTAAATTATTTGTACTAGATTTTATACAGATAGTTTAGTTAATCAATAGTAGAGTTATTATCGCATGATCACTGTGTAATAATCGAAATTGGGAATTCGACTGTCAATCTTGTAAAACAATCAGGATAACTTGAACTGAGTTTATGTGTGATCAATTGCTAAAATCAAGATACCCTAACACTTGTTTAATCTTAAATTCATTTTAGTTAATCTTTTGCCCAAGTTTACTTTTCAGTCATTTAATAATTTCAATCTCTTGAAATCAAATTGTCTTAAATAGTAGTAAAATTACTAATTTCAATGGTCATTCCCTAGTCCTCATGGGAACAATACTCACTCACTTCTATATTACTTGATTCGATCTGGTGCACTTCCAAAAGTGTAGACATTTGCACGTCACAAAGTCCTACTTGATCCTTGTTTGAGTTAATTTGCTAGGTATAGTGTGCGAATTGTTTCACCAACTTGGATGTCTCTTGTTAAGCTTTTGGTCAAAATAGGATTTTCATGATTGGTAAGATGAGTGATATCTTGATATTTCTTTGTAAGTGGAAAGACTAGCACTTTCATCATAATTTGGGATTTATTGACAAAGTTTACTTCTATACATGTTTGATTTATTTCTTTTACTTGTTGATATAGTGAAAGAAGTTAATGTGATTTTTGTCATTATTTGATTTTTTTTTTTTACTCAGGACAAGCAAAAATGCAATTTGTGGTTGTGATAACTCTCTCAAATGGGAGTCATTTGCATATGTTTTTATTAGGTGTTTTTTGATGCTAATCCCAAATGTTTTTCGTGTCAACTTAGGGTTTCATATGCATTTTAGGGTTTTTTGTTGAAATTGTCATTTTAAGTGTTTTAGGTCATTACTAATGTATTTTTATATGATTTTATAGGTTTTGAATGAATTGGGTTTTAATTAGAAGATTAGCATGCAAATCGAGAAGCTAGGGTTAACATTGAACAAAACTGATGTTGGCGACATTGACTGAAGAACAACTGGTAGCACCCAACAGAGGTTGGGAGCACAAACTCTATGACCCAAGGTGCACAGTGACAAGGTTGGTGGCACCAACCTCGACAGAAAAATGGGAATAAACAATTTTAGGGTTTCCAAGATCTGCTTTGGGTCTAGTTTGATCCATTTCACATTTATTCCAATCCTAGAACTTTCTACACTTAAAACCTATAGAGAGGACTCTTTTATACTTAAGTGTATCGTATTCGATCATTAGTTTATAGCAGCCATCCTAGGGTTTAGTTTTCTGCACATGAACTTTAGAAGGCTTGGGCTTGAAGATTCAAGGGCGACAGTCTTAGTTCATCACTCTAGTGACTTCTATTGTTATTTTAATTCTTCTTAGCTTAGTTTATCACACTTTATGGCATACTTTATGACTTCAATGGCTTGTTTAGCAGCAATTGTGTTCTAAACATTCCTAATTAGGGTTTTCAAGATGCAACTAATTGTGATGACTAAACTCTCATTCTTTTGTTATGAATGATGGATTTCCATTTAAGATTGAGTGCTTGCCAAATGTTTAATCCTTTCAAAAACTTTATCACCATTTGAATGAATCCATAAACATGTGATGCAACAGACTAAGTAATTCACACATTAATGATCAAGTACTAAATACTATTAATTGAGTTAATATCGGACCAAGGATTAACAAGACTTGTGTGATCACCATAGAAATTCCATGATCTAGATCAAAATTATTTTACTCCTAATTATTTGTGCCGGACCAAAGACAACTAAATTAGTAAAAATACCAGAGTTATTATTTAATAACTGTTGGGTGATAACTGAAAAAGAGGTATTCTACCGACAATCTTGGAAATCTAACATGAATAAGTTGAACTGAGTTTATGCCTAGCAATTGGTGAAGTCAAGAAACCCTACCCTTATCTAATCTTAAATTTACTTTAGTTAATCTTTTTCCCTAGTTCAATTTTTAGTCATTTAAATAATTTGAATCTCTTAAGAATTGATTTGTCCAAAAAGTAATGAAATTGGTAATTTTAGTGCTTATTTATGGTACTCATGAGATGATACTCACTCACTTCTATATTATTTGATACGATCTCAATCACTTGCGAGTGTAAGGAAATCGACCTGTCAACTTTGTGTTTTCTTATTTCTTTCCTGCCCAGCATACTAGCCATGTTATAGTGAGCCGTGAATATTCAATTAATTCTTTGCTGAGGAGTATGCCATTGGATGCTACAAGAATGATCAGTGATGAGATTCATCATCACTGTTTGAGGGACACCCCTAGTCTTGTTTTTCCATGCCTTATTTTTGAGTTATGTAGGAGGCCAGGTGTAGGTATGAAGCTCATGTGGAAGTTACTGTTGCTTCTTAGGATCTTTTTAATGGGAAGTAGATGATGATTATAGAGTGTAAGCACGAGAAGCATCATGAACCAAATCAGCATGTTTTGAGGAGGCATGAGGGGGGGTCCGTGTCACGCCCCAAAAACGGGACCGTAACACGCCGCGCTAATGGGACACCGGCCCAAAGCGCAAGGCACAAACGAACAGAGCAACAAACTTAACCGCAATGTAATAGAACTATCAAACCATTACTTAACTATAAAACCGAATATTTCATTTTACACAAAAATACGAATTACAAAATTCCTTCTTAGTACAAAAGATGCTACAACAAAAACAATGTTCATCAATACAAAACCTATCTAATACACTACCCCTCTCCAAACAAAAGAGAAGCTTGGAAGATTATCCGCAGAGTCCTACCAGTAATATGGAATCTGGAGAAAATCTAAAGGCTGCTAACGCGGTGGAGAGTCAAAAACGAGCACCTAATCTGAAAAATTATAAATCACGTGGGGTGAGCATAACTAGCTCAGTGGATATCATAAAAGCTCTTCAAATGGGGCCAAGCATTTCGATAAAAAGAAAACATAAAGAGGCTATAACATTTGCGAAAACCATGTCATGAAGAGTTTCTAAAATGTCTCATGCCATTTAAACGTCAATAAACCATAATCATAAGTAGTTTCTTCGTATCATGCCATTTAAACGTCAGGCATGTCCAAAACATAGCCAGATGTGTCCAATCATTTCAAAACATAGTATGCTAAAGCATAGCGAACAAATCCAAGTACGCTTTCAATCCGAATATAATAAAATAGCATGAGTATCTTTTAGGCTCAAAGGTATGACCTACGGTAAGACTCGTCGATTATACACATCTAGATGTGTATAAGAGACAGATTCTAGGTGATCCAGGTAGGTTCCTTCGTCTAATGTGATGTTTAAACCGAACGTCCCATGGATGACTATAGAACCGGTTCTCCCCAAATCAAACATTTCCATACACATCCAAAATTATATACCTAGGTCACCTATGAGCCAAAACAGTCATAAAATGCTTTCATATCAAAAGAGTTTCCAAACATATCAATTGATTAACATAAAATAGCTTGGTCCCGATTTCATATGTAATAGTTCCAAAACATTGTAAAAGTGCAGTTCCAAACATCATACACATTTTAAAATCCATCCAAACATATTTCGAAAGTCGTTAAACAAAATACAAGTGGAAGAGGGTCTATGTTACCCACCTATCAAAGCAAAACTGCATAAATGATCACTGAACGCGATCGCCGGCGGTAGGTGGCGTGGTACCTAAAACAGGTATAAGAGGACTCTTAGAAGAGATGTAGAAGTTAAAGAATGACTAGGGAAGCGAAAACGACGCGAAACGATAGAAAACGACACCAACAGCTCTTTGGTCAAAAATGACAAAAGTTGGTTTTCCAGAAAAACCGAAAAACTTCGCCTCTCCCTAGGCTATAAGTAGGTTATCCTCCCTGCCAACAAAATCCAATTCCAAGGTATTCAAGGGACCTTGGTTACAACCCAACTCAAAACAACATATTCAACCAACCAACAAAATCCATAAACGGAAAGATTCACCGGAGCAATAGCCGGGACTATATCAATAGCATTCCACAACAATCCATACCCCATAACCACTACAATTAACTCTATTACAACATTAGAGCAACAACCTATGGGTGGAATTCCTCTTTACTACCAAACTGAAATTTTTACCGATTAGCCACACGCATGATTCAAACATGCTTCCTATCCAACCCACTACCAAGGAAACACTTAAAACCATAAAAAGATCATTAAAGATCCTTCATGTAATATAACATAACCAATTATCCAAATTATCCTAGTTGCGCCAAACTTCCGCTTACTTACAAAATGAAGGGAAATCAATTCCACTTGGTTTCAAGTCTCAATTCCTATCCAAACTAACCTTAAAACACTCTTAAAACATCATTATGTGCATAGACATAAGCATTCATAGCATAACACTCTAGGCCACATATGGAAGACAAAACCCTAACTCATAATCTTAAAATTTGTAATCTAACCATGGAAAGTTGTTAAAAATCAACCCCAATCACTTCCCAACCTCCAAAACACTAAAAACAACCCATAACATACATAAATCATAACTTACAAGACTGCATAGAGGGTTTATTTCAGCCATAAAGAATCCTACAAAACTTGAAATTAAAGCTTGAATCATAAAGCCCATAAGCCATAAATGCTAAAATACATAAAATCTTACCTTCCAAGTGATTTCTACTTGAAATCCAAGAAAATTTTTGGGGAAAAAGGAGGAAGAGGAGTTCGGCCAGCTGAGCTGGAGAAAATGAGGTAGAAACAAGCAAGAAGAAGACTAAAAAGATTTCCAAGGTTGACCCAAATAGTTCCCCATTTGACCAAATAGTCTCCAAGTTGACTATTTAACCCAAAAACTAATTTTTTGCTACTAAATTATCATTTTTTTCTGAATAATTCAGCCATCATAAAACACTCACACACCACAATGCACTAATTACACTTAGTCCAATTTTTGACCCGTTTACCCGCCGGAACCGAAATCGCGTAAATCGAAAAATTTGCCGAATTGAAAAATGAATAAGTTGAAGTACTTTATGACTAAAAATAATATGAAAAACATTTTAAACCAGTTAAAATCAAAGAACAAGGTTATTAAAATACTGGGTTTCACAGTCCGCTTCTCACCAGCTAGACCATTCTATTTCCCCTGTGCATTTACGTGAGATCTTGACCTTCCTTCAAGGGGTATTCTGCAAGTGGAGGCGATGATGAGGCCGATGTGAACAGGGGAGATCAATTGGTTCTACATGAGTGCTGGAAAATGAATGGACATCATTGATAACAATAAGACAGAAAAATATTGTATAATACAAAGATGAAACAAAGGAAAAAATAGAAATTTTCATTCTATTATTCAAAGTACAAAATACATACAATAGAAAAAGGAAGGCTAAAAAATTAATTACAAATGAAATCCTTGCTTGCGAGACTAATAAGAGTAACACTTTCTTCACTTGCAAATTGTTTGTCCTCAATTCGTTCCTCGATCTTCATCTACAAATATAGACTAATATATTGTCCGTCTATACATATTTCATTTTACAAATAGAAGAATCTTAATTATGTACATACAAGATAAAATATTAAATTATTTGTCATTCACTCGAATGGAGGTAGAAAAATTATTTGACCTACTTCCAAACTCAAATTCAATTGGGTCACCCATTTCAAAACGAGAATCAAATATGGTTTAATTTGAGTATGTTTTCCTGCAAAGATAATAATAATGTCCATAACAAACAAAAAAATAATGTGGGAATATCAAACATTAATCCCACTAAATAGAGTCGACTGCATAAATCCTGCTACGCCATTGCACTCTATCATGGACCATATCTTCCTCAATTCCTATATGGACTATATCTTTCTTACAAGTTACCCACCAAGTCTTTTTTGGTCTTCCCCTACCCCTCTTATGTTGACTACTCTCTCTAAAATCTACTCATCTAACAGGTGCTTCTACTGGATATCTTAACACATGACCTAACCACCTTAAGCGTGTTTCTCTCATCTTCTCATCAATAGGTGCTACTCTAATCTTCTCATGAATATGCTCATTGCGTATCTTGTCCATCTTAGTGTACCCACACATCCATCTTAACATTCGCATTTCTGCTACTCTCATCTTCTGCTCATGTGTGTAATTCACTGCCCAACATTTTGACCCATAAAGCATCGCTGGCCTAATTGCCGTTCTATAAAATTTACCCTTAAATCGTAAAGGAATTTTGCAGTCGCATAATATTTTCGATGCTATTCTCCATTTGAAGAAGTCCAACTGACTTGTATTCGATGTGTAACATCTCGATCTATACCATCATCACTTTAAAAAACTAATTCTAAATATTTAAAATTGTCACTTATGGATATCTCTTAATTTTCGATACTAGCCCCTATTCTATTCCGATGTGCACTCTTGCTAAAATTAAATTCCATGTATTCTGTTTTTTATCTACTAATTCTAAACCCTTTTGCCTCGAGTGTTTCTCTCCAAATTCGAGTTTAGCATTAACCTCGTCTTTTGTTTCATCTACTAAAATAATGTCATCTATAAATAACATACACCATGGTATTTCTTCCTGTGTGTGCCTTGTAAGTTCATCTATGACCAATGCAAATAGATAAGGATTTAGAACTGAATCTTGGTGTAAACCTATGTTTATAGAGAACTCTCGTGTCAACCTTCCTAGTGTGTTCTCACAATTGTAACCACATCTCTATACATCTCCTTTATTGATTCTATATATGCTACTCTAACTCCTTTTTTTTCTAAAATTTCAATTCTCCACATAAATTCTCTAGGAACTCTATCGTATGCCTTTTCAATATCAATAAAAATCATATGTAGATCATTTTCCTTATTACGGTATCTCTCGGTAAGTTTCGTTAAAAGATGTATGGGTTCAGTAGTCAATCTCCCTGGCATGAGAGCAAAATGATTATTTGACATCTTAGTCTCATTTCTTAACCTTCTTTCTATCACTTTCTCCCAAAATTTCATCGTATGACTCATTAGCTTAATATCTCTGTAATTTGTACAATTTTGTATATCCCATTTGTTCTTGAATATGGGTATGAGAATACTCTTCTTCCATTGATTAGGCATTTTTTTACTCTTTAATATTTTATTGAAAAGATTGGTAAGGCAACTTATACCTTTCTTTCCTAAGCATTTCCATACCTCAATTGGAATATCATCGAGACAACTATTTTTCCTTCTTCATCTTTTTCAAAGCCTCCTCTACCTCTGATTCCTGAATCCGTCGATAGTACATTACATTTCTAACTCTAGACTCAAACTTATCTAACTCTCCTAAATTGATATCATCTTCATTTCCTTCATTCAATAGTTTATGGAAGTACCTCTCCCACATTTCCTTAATTTCCTCATCTCTTACTAGCACCTTATTATTTTCATATTTGATGCACTTGACTTGGGTTAAGTCCTTCGTCCTATGGGCTCTTGTTTTAGCAATTTTATAAATATCACACTCTCCCTCCTTGGATTCTAATTTTTGATAAAAATCTTCAAAAGCCCTATCTCTCGCTTCACTTACAGCTTTTTTTACCTCCTTTTTAGTAAGTTTATACTTCTCAATATTTTCGTCACTTTTACAACTATATAGAGCCTTATAGTTAGCCCTCTTAACTTTGATTTTATCTTGTACATTTTCATCCCACCACCAAGATTCCTTGTTCATGGAGGTATAATCTCAACTCTACAAGTATCTTCGTAGCCACTGTTCTCACTCTAGTTGCCATATCATTTCATAAACTGTCAGATTTCCCTTTTAAGGAATCCTAGATACTTTTCCCTAACAACTCTTTCCTAAAATTTTTTTCTTTTTCCTTCTTTAAATTCCTTCACTTAATTCTACGTGATCGAGGTAGGTTCTTTCGCCTAACGTGATGTTAAGGCCTCAAGTCCACCACCAAAAGCCTATATTGTGATGTTAAACTTTCTCCTAATGTGATTGTACAATCTTAATAACCCTTCTATCTCTCTTTCTTGTGAGAAAAAAGTCAATTTGTGACTTTATTGAACCACGTTTGAAGGTAACTAAATGTTTCTCCCTCTTCTTGAAAAAGTATTGATAATGCAAAGGTCGAATGCCATTCCAAATTTCAAATTTGATTTTTCTTCTTCGTTTCTTCCCCCATAACCATATCCACCATGTACTTCTTCACAATCCTTTTTATCTATTCCCACATGTCCATTTAAATCACCTCCTATAAAAATTTACTTATCTTGGGAGACACTACCTATCATCTCATCTAAATCCTCCCAAAACATAGCCTTAAATGGACTCATCTAGCCCTACATGAGGCGCATAGACATTAAAGATATTAATAGTTTCACGTCTTACAATTAGTTTGAGAGACATAATCCTATCTCCTTTCCTAGTCACCTTCTGCTTCATCCTTCAACGACCTATCTACAATAATACCTACCCCATTTTTACTCCTATTTACTCTTGAGTACCAAAGTTTAAATATTGAATTATCTAATACTTTAACCTTTTCTCCCACCCATTTTTTCTCTTGTAAACACAAAATATTAATTCTTCTCCTAATCATTGTATCTACCACCTCCATTGATTTACCAGTAAGAGTTTTAATATTTCAAGTTCCTATTCTAATCCTATTCTGTTGCCCCAAAGCAACCTAAGAGGGGGGTGAATTAGGTTTCTAAAAATTACTTTGAGAAATATTGAGATTTTCAAATTGAATGCAGATATAACAAAATCAATAGAACAGTAAAGTAAAGAGAGAAAAATTAAACAATCAATACTTCCAAGCTATCAGTAAGCTTGAAGTATCAAATCTCTTGAATGATTCACACACTTGGTGAGCCAATAATCTTTACAAAGTTGGGAAGCTCTTGCTCACACTAAAACTCTTTTAGTTGAGCCAAGAATCTTACTTACAACCACACTTTCATACAAGATTATCACTCCACTCAAAGTTGAATTACACTCACAATTGCACACTAATACAACAAAGCACTATAGTCAATTTGCACTCAAATTACTCTTTTCTAAGGCTTGTATACAATGTATTAGATGCCTTTTTCAGGTTATTAAAGCACCTATTTATAAGAGCAATAAATAGTGGTTTCAACTACTTCCTAACGGCTAAGTAATAAATGCACAAAAAATAGGCGTTGGGGTTTCGGACGTCCGAGAAGGAATGAATGCGTCCGAGCAGCGTCCGATCTTCTTTCAGTTTTGTTGAGAGGCTTCGTTCGAACGTCCGTGCATCCGTCCGGTCCTTCGTCCGACAGAAGTTTCGGACGGTCTGAGCGAAGAAAGATGAGGCAGTAGGATTCCATTCTTTCTGCTAGTTCGTTCGGACGATGCAATGCGTCTGAGGAGTTTTGACCTAGTTCGGACGGTTCTGTGCGTCCGAAAGATCTGTTCCTGCAAAATCTTGTTTTACAGAGTTAAGTGTTTATGTCATCATCAAAATAAGGTTTGGAAAACATCAATCTCCCCCTTTTTGATGATGACAAACCTTTATGTAAAAGCAATTGGATATGACTAATCAATTTGCAATATATCACAATTGGATATTAATCATCAACATATCAATCATCAAAGCATAATAATATAGAGAAGACTACTCCCCTTTTTGACATCAAACAAAAAGACTCCCCCTTAGAACATGCAAGTAGTTTGACAGAAATGAAACAAGTTTAATACATCCAACTGAAAAGTTTAATGGTGCTATAGTCAAGAAAATACACAACCAAGGCACAGAAGTGCTGAAAACCAAAAGAAATGTTGAAAACAAAGTACAAATGTGAAAAGAACTAATGTGAGTCATTAGCGCTTCTTGGAGCGCTTTTCAGTCTTTTGGTGTTTGGATGGAACATCTTCAGCGGTGGCTTCACTGTCATCCTCCTCTCCAGTGCGACGTTGCATGATGAAGTCAAACGTGTCGTCAACATCCTCATCATCGTCGTCGTCGTCATCGTCATCGGCAGCTCCTTGAGCAGCTTCTGCATTGTCTTCACGGGTATGTTCATCTTCAGGTTCATCACTGTCGGAAGATGACTCAAGTGGATATTGGGACTGAAGATTAGCAAATTGAACTTGAGCTGAAGCAGACATGCCAAGACTGAGTGCCTCTTGGAGAATCATTTGACGAGTTTCAAGTCGCATTAGAGTTTCGATTTGTGTAACGTTGAAATGAACTGACTTGAGTGCTCACTCTTTTTACTGACAACCTTTTCACAGATGTGATAATCTTCCATCAGATGTACCTGGTTCAGATGTAGATGGTTCAGATGTAGATGGTTCAGATGTAGATGGTTCAGATGTAGATGGTTCAGATGTAAGCTCCCTCTGGAGGTGGTTGAGGAGTAGGAGAATGAGGGATAGCAAAATCAGAGGTGGAGGCATGGGATTGTGACTGTTCAATATCAAAGGCTGCCTTAGTTAGCCATTGATCGTTGAAAAAACGGAGGCCTTTGCGTTCAATGTAGGATTTGTTAAAATAGGGAGGATATTGTTTGTTTCCGCTAAAAGGAATGTTGAGGAAATCAAAAATTTTGGTGAGAAATTTGCCAAAAGGAATGTTTCTTCGGGTATCAGTAAGAAAGAGTTCCCATAGGGAACAAAAAAGATACCCAAAGTCAAGAGGAATACCCTTGAAAACACAAAAGAATAAGTAAAGTTGCATTTTTTCGGACTCAGTACGATGCCCATCAGTTGGCAATAACAGATTTGTGACAAGGGTGTACAGAATATTGAGTTCAGGAGCAAGCAATGTAGTTTTGGCTTCCGAGGCCTGTTTAAAATGGATGTTAACAGTTGTTATTTATGAATATCAAACTGAGTATCATCAGCGGGCAAAGGGCCTCTCCTAGTATCGAATAGGACGTTGAAGATTATAGATTTACTTAAAAGTGAAGTATACCGTTCGGATGCCTTGGCATCGATAAATTTTGATAAAATTGGATTGGTGGAGACTTGAGGATTAGCTGATGATTCTCCTCGTACTGGAGCCTTCCCTTTAGTTTTTCGACCCCGATTTGCTGTAGAGGAACCTCCGCGAGATTTCACCATTGTGATAAAAGAAGAGAAAATTGAAAAATTTTGAGGATTGGTGAGATTTTGAGAAAATGAGATGGTGGATGGGGGAAATTAGATGTGATTTAGGTGATAAGGGCTTTGGGTAGGATGATTTTCCAATCAATTTTAGAAGAGAGAGTGGGAATTTGGAGGGGGTAGTGGAGAGACAAATTTTGCCAGAGGGTTTTCGGGGGAGGTGGTGAGTCCGAAATGGGGAAGTTCGACGGTTTTAATCAAACAGGGGCACCTTTCGGACGTCCGAACGTTTGATATGCGTCCGACGAAACGTCCGACAGCCGAAGAACGGACGGCCGAAAGAGGAGCCAGTGCGTCCGAAGTTCTTTCGGACGATGGTGCCCGTCCAGAAAATTTCCAGAGAGTTTGGTAAAAAAGAGAATAATGTTCGGACGATTATGAGTGTCTGAGAAGTAACATCAGCTTTCGGACGATCCAGAGCGTCCGAAAGGAGACTTGTTCGGACGAATAAGTGCGTCCGAACTATGAACCTATGCCAGATTTATTTGTAAAATCCCAAACATTTTCCTGTCTCAGCAATTCAAAGCGATCTAGAGCTAAGGGTTTTGTAAAAATATCAGCCAATTGATCTGATGTTACAAAATCAGACACGAATTTCTTTTTTACAAACAAGGTCTCTAATGAAATGATGCTTAACATCAATGTGTTTGGTTCTAGAGTGCATAACAGGATTTTTTGTGAGATTGATTGCACTAGTGTTGTCACATAATATGGGAACACAATCAAAAAATACACCAAAATCTTTCAGAGTATGTTTCATTAAAAGAAGTTGAGCACAACAATTTCCAACAGCAATGTATTCGGCTTCAGCCGTAGAAAGAGATTTCAAAGTTTCTTTTAAACCAAAGAATTACAGCTATCAAATGTGACTTTGCAGATATTGAACAACTCAGTTGGATGCTAATAAACTTGTTTCATGTCTATCAAAGGAATGAAAAACTTGTCTATGAAAGTTGCATGGATCGAAACACATTTCACTAACTCAAATGGACCCGAGAAAAAATATTCACTAACTCAAATGATTGGTTGAAGTGCACATTGGCGTGCCAACTGTTTGCAATCTTCCATTCCAAATCGTTTGAGTAGCTCCTTTGTGTACTTGATTTGTGTAATAAACGTTCCTTCCTTAGTTTGATGAACTTGTAATCCGAGGAAAAATTGCAACTTACCCATCATACTCATCTCAAACTCTTCTTGCATTAAATGTGAAAAATCCTTACACAAATTTTCATTAGTTGCTCCAAAAATAATATCATCAACATAAATTTGAACGATTAACAAACCATTTGAATCCGTTTTTGTAAAAAGAGTGGTGTCAACTACACCTCTTTTGAATCCATTTTTTATCAAGAACCCACTTAATCTCCTTGCGACTTCATACCAAGCTCTTGGAGTTTGTTTTAAACCATATAAAGCTTTGGAGAGTTTGAAAACATAATTCGGAAGATTTTTATTTTCAAAGCCCGGAGGTTGTTCGACGAAAACTTCTTGGTCGATAAAACCATTTAAAAAGGCACTTTTGACATCCATTTGAAATAATTTGAAATTATTGAAACATGCAAATGCTAGAAACATGCTAATGGATTCTAACCTAGCCACGGGTACAAAGGTTTCATCAAAGTCAATGCCCTCTTCTTGAGCGTAACCTTTTGCAACAAGTCTAGCTTTGTTTCTTATGATTTCACCTTTGTCATTTAATTTGTTTCTAAAACCCATTTAGTACCAATAACGGGATGAGAAGAAGGTCTTTCAACTAAGGTCCATACATTATTTTTCTCAAATTGACTAAGTTCATCTTGCATAGCATTAACCCAAGATTCATCACTCAAAGCAACATCTATATGTTTAGGTTCAATGTGAGAGAGTAATGCACACCGAGATTATTATTCAAAAGTTTATGAGAACGAGTAGTTACCCCATCGGATAGATCACCTATGATTAAATCTTGAGGATGACTAGAGACGAATCTCCAAGCTTTCGGAAGATCATTTTGAGCATCCTTATTCTTTTCATCATCAATTTGATGGTTGTTGACATCAACGCTTGAGGTAATCTCTTGATGATCTTCATGAATAACGAGCTTTTCGAGCTCCTTTAAAATACCTACATCTTCATCTTCACATAAATTCTTTGAGATAACATCATTAGTTTCATCAAATGTAACATGCACAACTTCTTCAATTAAAAGCGTTCTTCTATTGTAAACTCGGTATGCTTTCTTGTCACTAGAATATCCTAGAAAGATTCTTACATCCGATTTTTTGTCAAATTTTCTAAGGTTTTCTTTGATTTTTAAAATAAAGCATTTGCAACCAAAAACTTTGAAATAGCTCACAACGGGTTTTCTACAAAAAATGAGTTCATAAGGAGTTTTATTTAAAGAGGATCTTAATAAATCTTGATTCATAACATAACAAGCAGAGTTAGCTTCGCCCAAAAGTATTGTGGTAAGTCACATTCACTAATCATAGTTCTAGCCGTTTCTTGAAGAGTCCTATTTTTCCTTTCAACAACACCATTTTGTTGAAGGACTCTAACAACCGAAAACTCATGAAAGATACCGTTGTGATCACAAAAGTCGGGAAAATCCCCAAATTTAAATTCGGCACCATTGTCACTCCTTAGACGAACAATTTTTGTATCCAAAAAATTTTGAATTTTGGAAAACAATTTTACAAATTTTTCAAATGCTTCATTTTTGTGAACAAGAAATAATACCCAAGTAATCCTAGAATAGTCATCTACGATAACAAATGCATATTTGCAACCACCTAGACTAGCATATTGAGTAGGTCCAAATAAGTCTAAATGCAACAATTGTAAAGGTTTATGAGTAGACACAAAATTCTTTGGTTTAAAAGAAACTTTGACTTGTTTACCAAATTGGCAAGCATTACAAATTTTATTTTTCAAAAATTTCAGTTTTGGTAAACCTCTTACCAAATCTTTCTTGGCGAGTTTTTCAATCAAATCCATATTAAAATGACAAAGTCTTCTATGCCAAAGCCAAGGATCATCTATGGAAGCGGTAAGACATTTTACATTGCTATTGCTAATTTTATCAACATAAATCACATAAACATCATTGTGCCTAGTGCCCTTGAATAACACAACATGATTTTTATCAAGGATAAGACATTCATGCTTGGTAAAGAAAACATATAAATTTTTGTCACAAAGTTGACTAACACTTAATAAATTATAGTTCAAATTATCAACAAGAAGTACATTCTTAATCAAGGTTTCACCATTTTTACCTACATCACCAATGCCGATTGATTTTGCTTTGTTGTTGTCTCCAAAGGTGACTTTTCCACTATTTTTGGATGTAAGATTTGTGAAGAGAGAGGCATCACCCGTCATGTGCCTTGAGCATCCACTATAGACTATGAACCACTTAGCATTGTTGGCGATGTTAAGTACCTACACAATAGTTCAATTGATAACTTTTGGTACCCATATTTTTTCTTGGGTCCATTTGAGTTAGTGAAATTGCTTTCGATCCATGCAACTTTCATTCCAAGTTTTTCATTCCTCTTGACATAACACCTATTCTTAGCATGTCCATGTTGTTGGCAATATCTACAAATAATGCTTTTATTACCATATAAAGAAGATTTTGGTTTTACAATACATAAGTCATCCCTGCTAAACATGACAAAATTTTTGTTGATTGCTACATTTCTATTTCTTTTCATATAAAAAATATTTTCTTTCTTTCTAGATAGAAGAGTATTCAAATCATCCATTCTTTTCTTCAAGGAGGCTTGTTCTTCCTTGACCTTTGATCTCACATGCATTCTTTTCTTCAAATCACGATTTTCTTGCGATAGCCTATTGTTTTCATTCACAAGTTTAGAGTTAGCATTCAATAAAGCATTTGACTTTTCCTTAGCTAACTCCTTATTTCTAGCATATGATTCCTTTAAGCTATCATGTAATTTCAAAATGAAAGCTTCAAGATCATCTTCACCATTTTCATCATTAGAGTCATAGTTAGAATTTACCTCATCATCTCCAATGGCCATGAAGGCCATTTGTGCCGACTCCATTTCTTCTTCAACTTCTCCTTCGGAGTTGCAATCATCCCATGTGATTTGAAAGTTGTTGAATCTTGGTTTTCTTCCTTCCTTCTTTTTCTTGGAAGGACACTCATTTGCAAAATGCCCGAGTTGACCGCATTCAAAGCATTTTTCATTTTGCTTCTTCATTTCAAGCCTAGACTTCCCTTTGAAATTATTTGAATTTGTAGCTCCGCCTCTTCTCATTCTTCGTTTGTTGATGTAATGTTTAAGAAATCCTTTGGTGATGAGTGCAAGATCTCCTTCATCAAGATCTTCATCTTATAGATTGATGAAGCTATTTTCATCTTCCTCTTGAGAGGTCTTTAGAAGATGATCAGCAATACTCCTTCTTGGCCTTGCTTCTTCATCATCCACAACCTTAGCCTTTAACTTGAGTTCATAAGATGTAAGAGAATTGATTAGTGATTCAATAGGCATTAAATTTAAATTCTTGGCTTCCTCTATAACAATTGTTTTGGCATCCCATTCTTTGGATAGAGCATTTAGGATTTTTGAATTTTTTTCACCCAAAGAGTACTCCTTACTCAAGGCTTCAAGATCCTTTATAATGTCATTGAACCTGCCGTACATTTTGTCTATGTTCTCATGTGGTTCCATCTTGAAGGATTCATACTTGGCAACAAGTAGGGATTTCTTTTGCTCACGAACATCATCGCTTCCTTCATGAATTTCCTTCAACTTATCCCATATTTCTTTAGCAGAAATGCAACCCTTCACGCGAGTTGATTCATTTGCATCCAAGGCATTGTATAACACATTCCTGGCTTTTGCATTCAATGTCAAGTTTGCCTTGTCTTGTGGAGTGAGTTCATTCCTTGTCTATCTTTTCTCTTCTTCTATTTGTGTGATCATCAATGATAGAAGCTTCAAATGGACCTTCATTGACAACATACCACAAATCAATGTCAATAGATTGCAGAAATATTTTCATTCTATCTCTCCAACTAATAAAATTTTCCCCATTAAACATAGGGGGCCTAGTAACGGATTGACCCTCAAAAAATAGAGCATTGTTGGTTGCCATATTTCTTTACTTTAAAGCAATTTAAGCAATATAATGAGACCAAGCTCTGATACCAATTGTTGGCCCCAAAGCAACCTAAGAGGGGGGGTGAATTAGATTTCTAAAAATTACTTTGAGAAATATTGAGATTTTCAAATTGAATGCATATATAACAAAATCAATAGAACAGTAAAGTAAAGAGAGAAAAATTAACAATCAATACTTCCAACCTATCAAGTTTGAAGTATCAAATCTCTTGAATGATTCACACACTTGGTGAGCCAATAATCTTTACAAAGTTGGGAAGCTCTTGCTCACACTAAAACTCATTCTTTTAGTTGAGCCAAGAATCTTACTTACAACCACACTTTCATACAAGATTATCACTCCACTCAAAATTGAATTACACTCACAATTGCACACTAATACAACAAAGCACTATAGTCAATTTGCACTCAAATTACTCTTTTCTAAGGCTTGTATACAATGTATTAGATGCCTTTTTCAGGTTATTAAAGCACCTATTTATAAGAGCAATAAATAGTGGTTTCAACTACTTCCTAACGGCTAAGTAATAAATGCACAAAAAATAGGCGTTGGGGTATCGGACGTCTGAGAAGGAATGAATGCGTCCGAGGCATCGTCCGATCTTCTTTCAGTTTTGTTGAGAGGCTTCGTTCGGACGTCCGTACATCCGTGTGTCCTTCGTCCGACAGAGATTTCGGACGGTCCTGAGTGTCCGAAAGAGAGGCAGTAGGATTCCATTCTTTCTGCCAGTTCGTTCGGACGATGCAATGCGTCCGAGGAGTTTTGACCTAGTTCGGACGATTCTGTGCGCTTTTGGAGCTGTCTCCGAAAGATCTGTTCCTGCAAAAGCTTGTTTTACAGAGTTAAGTGTTTATGTCATCATCAAAATAAGGTTTGGAAAACATCATATTCTCCATAATATTTTTCTTCCCCACTATCCTCCTCTTATAGCAAAACAAGAAAATATATATATATAGTATTCTTTAAAATGTAACAATAAAAATTTGGGCACGCACCAATTAAGTTTCATAAAAATACTTTTACATAGATAAAGATATTCCCATAGGGAATCCGGTAAAACCGGTGCTGAAAATGATATCTATTTGTGACTTCCAAGAACATTACGAGGGTGGTGATTTAATAATGGTTGCAATCATTTCAACAAGCCTATAAAGAGATCAATGATTAATAATAATTTTTTATTTGAATTTGGATTTGGATTTGAAAAAAAAAATCAAATACATTTAAATTTAGAACGGAGAAAAGAAAATTTGTTAGTGTTGAATTTGAAATATTAAAAAAAGGATATAGTAGAGTTGGGAAGATGATAAGAGGTTAGTTTATTTTTAAATTATTTTTGAAATGATGATGGAAGGGGCAACATAGAAAAGAAACATAGAGAGTAAGAAGGGTGACAGATGTGAGGAATGATAAAACACCCTTTTTAAGAAATAAATAATGTAACACGTATCATTTTTTGTGGTTTCTGCTTAAATAGGGGGTTTTGCTTGATATAATAATATATATATATATATATATATGTATATATACATATATATATATATATATTATTATATCAAGCAAAACCCCCATTTAAGCAGAAACCACAAATATATATATATATATATATATATATATGTATATATACATATATCTACATATGTATGTATATATACATATATCTACATATATATACACACACTAGAAATGGTGATTGTACTATGTACAACCTATGCCCAACAAAAGAGCAAGTTATGGTATGAGATAAAATATAGAGTTTGAATTAATTCATTTTATGTTGAACAAAGTTTGATTGTTTGATAAAAAATTTAAAAAAAAAATGAACATATATTATAAAATACAGAAAACATAATATAAGTTGTTCATTTTAAAATTAATTTTGTGATTACATGAGATAAGTACAAATTTTGTAATTTCTAACACTATTCTATAATAGTAATTGATTGGATTCTAGCTTGCTAGTTAATTTTTACGTCGGTAGATATCTTTGTAATAGGAGTGTGAAACGAAAGAGGCCAGTCAATTCTTTTCAAGGCTTATAAGAATGATAGAAAATTTGGATATAAAAATACACAAATTAAATGCACAAGCCCAATAAAAAATGTGGCTTAAACCTTGTAGAAAGAAAATTCTCCATCCATCTCGTCACGTGGTTGCCGTTCAAGCTACTACCATAAGTAAATTTTTGTTTTTAAGCAATTGTTTTCTTCTATATATATATAGAGAGAGCTTCTTATTTCCTGTAAGGTGTAGGTAATTCCAATTTACTCCAAACAATGGCTACTTTCAATTGTGTGACAAGTGAACACATTAAGCTCAAGTAAAGCAAGTAATAGTTATCGGGTGCAAGTCTTCTTCATGCTATCGCAAAGACACGTATGCACACGCACATGTACATATATTATAACGATGAAAAGATTATATTTATTCGAAACTCATATCACCTATAAGAATTATATGTATATCGGAACACGATTTATTTATATTCTAAAACACAATAATTTATATTTTGAAACATCAAATATAATAAATCCTTATTAGGATAAAGATGCTTCATTTCTTTTCCTTTTTTTCTATAAGTTTATTTATTTTCATTTATTTATTAAAAAAATGAAAAATACTCTCTAAATTTACTTAATTAGAACTATTTAAATTTTAATTGAAGATAATAGTTTTTAAAAGTTGAATATTTTTTTTTTTAGTTACTAAAAATTCAACATTTATTAAAAAGTTCATACTATCTTCTACCAACTGGCTTCTTATTTATACTACAATATAGCCACTACTTTTAAGAAATAGCTAACAGTGATATACCGATTAAACTTATCCCTATTTATCGGATAACTTTAAAAACTGGTGAATTGTGTTCTTGTACTCATACCCATACCACGTTTCTTAACGTATAGCTTTTTGGTAACTATGGAATGACCCTCAAAGAAACTATTCATTGTAACTTAACCAAATACAGATTGATTTGACTTTAATGGGTCCATCACAGAATGGGATCAATAATTTGATTAAAAAGGATTTGAATCTGTGTTAGTAAAGAGTAAAATGACAAAGTTCAGCAGCAATCAGCAGTAAGCAGTAAGCTAATGATCACTATACATGAATTACATGACTTGGACATCAGAAGAGTCAGATTGGATATACACGTTCACAGATGATCTCATGTACTCATCAAGGGCAGTCATTAAAGAATGACATTCTAAGCACGCAGTAGACGTGCACAAACTGCGATGCTGGATTAATTATGGTGCTGAAGATGGCACTGACAAGTATTGTCTCCATTCTTTTGGTGTTCCCTTTCTCGTTCTAAGTATCTTTATAGCTGAGGATGTCAGGGGTATCGCAAGTATGTCAAAATCCTTTGGTGCCTGCAGAATTGGTATACACGAACTTGTTACTCATAAATGGCAGAAACTCCAGATTTCATGGGTACCACATTATCAAAATGGAACAAAAATATCCAGCATCATGGTTTTCAGTCAGCAGACATGATCCAAGACATTGTCTCCGTATAACTTTTCCAACGGTAAACCACAAGGCTGAAAAAATAGATATACCTTGGGGACCTTCATAAGCTTCATATTTGCTTCCTCAGGTGTCTTGTGACCCTTTCTTGAGTTGCATTTGGCACAGGCTGTAACCTGATATTCAGAAAATCACTATTGCAAGTATTTTCGAAGACCGCAGAGAAGGCAATAATATGCAGCAGAAAAAAGCTTCAAGAAGGAGTTCAAGTTTTATTATCCACCGCTTGAACCACTCAATAGCTAATGTATCTGAAAATCGCACTACAGGACACCAATCAAGAATCGACAAATACAGCCTAGAATGTGTTCTCCTTAACTTTCATTAAGGCCAACATAATTTATCCATATGACCTGATCTTTGATGTCAACACTAGTGTTTAAGCACAAAAATTCAGTAGAAGTATTTAAGTGTCAAGTCAAAATCAAACTTGCCTCTATTAGTTGTTATAAAATGATGAATTCACTTTTTCCTCTGCTCTTTATAAATTATAAGTAGATCAAAGAGTGCAAAACTCATTCACTTTTTCCTCTGCTCTTTATAAATTATAAGTAGATCCAAGAGTGCAAAACTCATTCTTCAGCACAGTTTTGCATTCGACTTTCATTATACACAAGCCAACTTAAACTGATCTATAGATCATGCATATGTGTAGTTCATTGCATTACACCTAAAAGTGTTTCAAGGCAATTAAACAACATCTACAGGTAGATATTTTAAATGATTTCAATAATTTGACATCTTGATATTCCTATTCTCAGTTCTGCGATTGATGTATGGCCTTGGTACCATCACGACAGTGGCAACGTAGATGTATCTGTTATGGTTTGCTGATTATGTAAACAAGTTGTTAAGGATGTGACAGAATCTTATGATGTAGTCCACAAACAATATGACAAGCTAATGACAGCAACACAAATATAAGCTTATTTACTAACACAACTGAAAACGTCTTTAATCATTGAGAACTAGATTTAAGAGGAGCACAAATCTAGTTTCAACCTTTATGGGCTACAAGTGTGAGATTAATATGTTTATTTGAAAATAATTGCTCGAAAGTTCAATAGCTAAAAAATTACTTAAATTCTGTGAACTTCTAAAATTGTTCATAGAGTGAGAAACATTCACTAGCACGTTGGACCAGTCAAAAGCACTATGAAGTAGATACAGAAAGATGATAGACACTAATTAACACACACAAACACAAAAGCTTTCAAAATTTTGAGATGATTTCTACTTGACTAGATCCACCACAGTGTATCATAGTTTTTCATTGCCATTAACATTAAAAGTGGGCATGAGCAACCTCATGGTTCCTCTATGAGTAATGGCAACACAACTTGGAACTGGCAATAAATCTTGGAAAATAGGAGGCTTCTTTAGGCCATACAAATATCTACATAGGATGACGACATCTGGAAAGTAAAAGTTACTACATTGCAACTAACAAACAGCACACAATCAAAACCACCAAAAGGTACATCCAGCTCCAGCCAACCAGACTTAAGAGCAGATTAATTAAACTCCACAAAAATTATGTTAAAGTTTTTACACTCAGGAACTCACAAGGAACTCAATTTTTATTCTTCTGGTTTTTCAAAGTAATCCCAGAATCAAGCAGTTAGATGCTCGTATAATTGTAAAAATGATCAAATCTACAGTTAGTCCATCAAAACTTACTGGACAAATTGTTTATTAGTAGAGGTTTTGTTGTAGCAGTCTTAAACAGTAGTGGTAATTGACCACCATGAAATTTTGCAGTTTAAGAGGTGTAAGCAATACTATTTTAGTCCATCATACCAGATTTTCCCACGTCCATTCACATCCCCACTTGCAATTGGAACAATATGGTCAATGGTCAAGTATTCGCTAGAAGAACAATATCTGTTAATGATAAATAACACAGCTTAGAATACAAGCAACACTTATAGTTAGCAGTAAATTAATCAGAATCTATGCTCCATCCAAGACCATAAATATAGTCTTTAAAGATAAATTCTGTGTTCGAGAAAGACAAATTACAAATACCATCTAGCTGTGAAAAGAAGTGCTTTGAGAAAAGTGTCATGGTGGTATGTATTTGTTAATTTTCCATTTTAATGGCGAGGATCAAAAGCAGAAAACTCTATATCCTTTCTAGATGTCCAAGTGCTACAAAATATGTTC
Organism: Cinchona pubescens; assembly: GCA_025175665.1. NCBI lineage: Eukaryota > Viridiplantae > Streptophyta > Magnoliopsida > Gentianales > Rubiaceae > Cinchona > Cinchona pubescens. The sequence continues at coordinate 1,094,298 of JANKKI010000223.1, forward strand.
TGTTCAAGAGTTACTGATATTGGCATTGTTTGAAACTCTATATAAATCTTCAGGAGGTACATGGATCTCTGTGCTTAAGATGGATTTCCATGTAGCTTAATTAATCTAAAATATTATCCAGAAAAATGATGAATTAAGCTTGGCTCCGAATAAAGTTTCTCCAGATTAACATTTATCAGGTAAAAATAAAGCTAGATTAGTCCGTCCACGGATGTTCTGGGCTTGCCATGCCCTTTGAACCTCTGGTTGACAGTGCAGCCCAACTTTCACATATGGTTCTATGGTTGGTAAAACAGTAGACTTATATTTCTCCAATGACCACCTGCAGTTTATACTTAAAACATGTAAGGAAATTCCTTTCATTTTCAGTGACAAGTATTGTAGTCGATTCATCTCATAAGATTGACAAAGTTTTACGCTGACTGTCAACCTAACACAACCCTCCTCCTTTACCTGGGCTTGGGACCGGCTATGCTAAGAAAAACTCGACACAGGCGGAGTTTAGGATACCTATAAGTGAAATTTTAAATATTTAGAATCAGTTCTTCAGAGTGATAGTGGTATAGATCAAGATGTTACATATCGGATACAAGCGGGTTGAACTAAATGGAGAATGGCATCGGGAATATTATGCGACAGTAAAATTCCTTTACGACTTAAGGGTATTTAATATTCTATAGAACAACAATTAGGCCAGCGATGCTTTATGGGTCTGAGTGTTGGGCAGTGAATTACACACATGAGCAAAGATGAGAGTAGCAGAAATGCGAATATTAAGATGGATGTGTGGGTACACTAGGATGGACAAGATACGCAATGAGCATATTCGTGAGAAGATTGGAGTAGCATCTATTGATGAGAAGATGAAAGAAATACGCTTAAGGTGGTTAGGTCATGTGTTAAAGACAACTAGTAGAAACGCCTGTCAGGCGAGTAGATTTTAGAGAGAGTAGTCAACATAGGAGGGGTAGGGGAAGACCGAAGAAGACTTGGTGGGTAAATTGTAAGAAAGATATAGCCCATTTAGGAATTGAGGAGGATATGGTCTATAATAGAGCGTAATGGCATAGCAGGATTCATGCAGCCGACCCTAGTTAATAGGATTAAGGCTTGGTTTGTTTGTTTGTTTGTTTTCAGTGACAAGTATCCATTTATATGATTATAACTTTATGTGCCTTCTAGATAATAACTGAGTATTTGTCAATCTACGAATCGCAGATATAGATTAACTCATTGGGCAGCATCTTTGATGTAAGGAAGTTGATTTATATTATTTGTAACATATCCTTTCTTTTGCAGCTAGCTCCCTCTACCTGACCTTCAACGGTCTGTTTCTCCCCCTTGAGCAATCATTGGACAATGTATTGGGATTGAATTTCTTTGACTAGGAAAAATTAGGCTACGACTAATTATGTTCTAAGCAGTAAATGGTTACATGTTTATATGACAATGGTCAATTTATAAAATTCTTTAGGGTTAAATGCAGAAAACCCCCTGAACTTACACCTCAGTTGCAATTTGTCCCCCTCAACTTATTTAATAAGCACTTTACCCCCTCTTTTATGTTTTGAGACAAAATTATCCCTATTATTTTAATTATTATTTTTTCTTTTTTCTTCTTCTTTTTCCCTTTTATTTACTTTCTCTATCTTGTTTTTCTTTTTCTTTTTCTTTTTTTCCACTAATTCTCTCTTACTACTACTAAACAATTACACTGCTTTTAATAATTAATTTAATTAAAGCTCTAACTTTTCACATGTGTCTAAACAATTTAATTTATAGATGTTACTTGTATTAAAAAACTTATTTATTCTATAAATTATTTATACACATGTAAAAAAAAAAAAAATAGAGCTTTTAGCTAACTAATTACTAGTAGTATAATAGTTTAGCAATAGTAAGAAAAAATTTATAAGAAGATAAAAGAAAAAATATGAGAGAGAAAATAAATAAATTGGTAAGAAGAGGAAAAAAGGAAAAAAAATTATTAAAATATTAAGGGTAATTTTGTCTCAAAATATGAAGAAGCAAGAGGTAAGGGGGTAAAGTGCTTATTAATTGAGGGGGCAAACTGCAATTAAGTTCAGGGGGGTTTTCTGTATTTAACCCAATTCTTTATTTTCATTTCTAATAAGATTCTCTATTATTCAATGTGGAATGTCGTGTTCCACTTGAAGCCAAAGAGAGACATAAAGAGACCGAGAGACTGCAGAAAGAAGATAGGGTTGGGGGGAAATGGCAGCTTGGTGAACCAGAAAATTCAATATCATCTGGATACCTATGTATCAGAAATTAATGTTAAACAGATAAAATTGAATTATTGTACTAGTATTACTGATAATAAGTCCATTCCAGATTTGACAAGGGCTCCCAAGGTTCTCTTCAAATACTTGGACTGAACTTATCCTAGGTACGGTTGTAGGTTGAATTCTTTCACATGGTTCCTAAATCAAGCCTTGCATAGGCATTCATTAGTCAAGGTTTCTCTCCTAGAAAATTTATATGGGATTCAGAATGTATTGCAGTGTGTTCTTTGATTCACAAGGTCACTCCACATGTTAACTAGAGCAGGATTGAAAATGAGAGCATTGGAGTAGGTCAGATTACACCATAATGTCCACATTTGGCGTCTCTCATGGTTATAAGTTCTTGGGCTGCCTCTCAATAGCATAATTTTTTAGTTCCATGCCCCACTAACAAAATGAGTTAAATAGTGCTCGTTATAAGCTGAAAATATCAAGTTAAAAACAACTCTACTAAATACCAATTTGGTTTTCTAAAGCCACAAGTATACATCTTCTTATCCACTATGAGCTGCCAATTCTACCACGGTTGTGCATTATGAAGGAGATAGATATTCTATTGGTCATGTCAAAAGTCCTTCTCTCAGTATAAAGTAAACTAATAGTACCTGAATGAACTTAAGAAAATTAAATATCAATGTCTATGGACTTCATAACTAAAGAATCGTATATATGTACTGTATTTGGATATTAAGGCACTGCATAATCCTTATATCACATTCTTAGACACCAAATATCATCTAATCTGACCTGGCTTTCATCTAAGTCATCCTAAACCAAATTGGAAAGCATCCCTGGAGGTAGAACCCCTCTAGGCATACAGTCATAGCAGTACAGACTCCAGCTGACAAGACCAGTTTTACTGATCAAAGATTTAAAAGCTAACAATGACAACACTTAAATGGAAGGAAGTTAAGGAGTTAGGGCCGCAAAAATTTGATTGTGCAATAATTAGGTATTAACATAAAGGTGAACTCATACAAAAAGTAGTGATATGGTGTATGGAAAGTCTACATTAAATCAAACTGTCTTTTTAGCAGTGTAGACCCTATCTTACATGAACAGATACTTATGTACTGTTTATGGCTCTGATTCTACATCAAATTGTGTTTCCTGGGATGCAATTGTAGTCCTTAGTTAGTCCTAGTTACACTAGTTCTTGGGTAAATGAATAGAAAATATGATCCATCATAGCCCTAGGGTGATTTCCATCAGCATGGAAACCTCATGCGAAACACACATATTTAGTCTCAATAGTTTACCTTATCCCTAACAGTAAGACAATTAGAATGGTCATGAATAATCTGAAAAATACTTTAATGAACAAACATAGACGAGGGTAAGCCAATACAAGACCAAGACAAAGCAGAGTAATCAAAGAAAAGTGCTTATTCATTTCATCCAAGAAGTGAGGAAAAAAGAAACATCATATATGTGTTTGGAAATTACCTTAAGAGCCAGATAATGGACCTTTAAAAAAAAAAAAAAAAAAAAAAAAAAAAGATACCCAACTGTATTTACTTATGAGTACACAATACCAAGACATGCTAAGAAATGGTTTGAATTAACATTATCGATTTTGATTCTCAATTGACAGATTCTAGGTGTAAGGAAAGTCATCATATTATATTTGATAATCCAAATTCATCCATAAGGTGTCATTCATTATATAACACTTGGTCACTTACTGACATGTGAAATTGTCACGATAAAATATATTTTTACGACTAAGGTTTCTCTTTATTCTTCTCCGCTTGACGACCTGCAGTAAGTGAGGAACCTGAGACAAAAATAGTATGTCAAAATTAAATATTGCCAGCTCTTCATTCCAAAAATGGAAAGAAGACAACGGAGTAAAGGACAAACACAAATAACGTAAAGTATAAGGTGCTTCTACACAGTCACACTGCATTTATACTTTGAGCTCTTGTACCTAATTCACTCAAAACTAGCAATTTCATTTAAAGAATCCATGTTCTGAATATGATAATCCATATTTCATCAAGCTTCTTTGATAAAGTTTATACAACTTAATAGCGGAAATTCTTTTCCAATCCACATCTCTCAGTTCCACCATTGGATAAGTCAGGAGCACAGACTCAAAATTGCATACAATAAGCAGCTTCAGTGAAGCTTATTGAAAGAAATTACATAAAACTAAGCCTTATTCCCACTAAGTGAGGTCGGCTACATGAATCCTCCAACAGCATTATGCTCTGTCATGAACCATCTCCTTGTTAATTCCTAGATGAACCAAATCTTTCTTACAAGTTTCCCACCAAGTTTTTATTGAAAGAAATTATGCCAGTCGAAAGTGTATTCAAGCTTCTGATATGGGATAAATGAAGCTTAAAAGAAATTATGCCAGCCAAAAGTGTGTTCAGGCTTCTGATATTGGACACGACAGAGTACCCGATTAGCATTTCATTGAAAGAATGCTGGAGTTAATTGGCTCCAGCATCTCTTCCATCTTTCTTTTCATTCTTTAAATGTTTTAGTTTTGTTCATTCTACCCTGGCCAATAACAACGAAATGCGAAAATATTAATTGCAATGATGCCAGAATGTTGTCATAAATTTTGAAGAATGAGGTAATTAATATTTCTAAAGAACATAAAAATGATATGGTGTGAGGGCATTGATTCAGAGAAGTCACTCTCGCTACTTAAGTTGGTAATCGGTCTTTAGTAGATGTTCTTTGTAATTGACTATAGATGTCTAATCTTTTGTGTGCGTGTGCGTGTGCGTGTGTATCATGAATTTCCCAGTATCAATGCATTTGCAGAGCAAATATATATGTTAGTAAGACATACAATCTTGAAAAGAACAGGAAAAGAGGTAAAACATAATTAGATAAAATTCATAGATAAAAACAGATAAGTCTAGATGGGACTGATGCTCACAAATATCATACCCTAATTTAACACAGCAGGTATATAGAAAGAGCCACTAGGAGAATTGACAGTTTGATCATAATACTCTAAAACATCAGCCTGCATGTAAACAAAATCAAGAAGTTAATGTATAGAACAGAGTAGCATTTTGCACTAACACAATTGCACCTGAATATAAATCTGATTGCAGAATTAAGAGCCCAAAACGAAGCAAAATATGTCCCTGATCTGTGAATTATGCTTATATATTGGGTTTTATTAGCTCAAAGCCGCACAACAATGTTATGGTTGAATTAGTATCCATGTGGAAACAGAAAGTTGTAAATGCATGGATAAGCGAATAAAATCAAAAAGGGCTTGACCTTCTCCATGAACTCCAAACAAATGGCACGCTTCCAACATACAACGTTCACTGGCCTGCCAAGACATTAAAAGATCTTCATCACTAACATGCCGCAGTCATAAAAGATCACTCCTCATATCAACCATGTAATTCATGATGAACTAACAATACAAGATTAGAGCAAGGATTAATAGAAACACAGTAAGTGCTGTAATATTGAATACCCAAGTGTCATTAATAATGTAATGTAAAAGCACTTAAAAAAAAATTAATGAAAAACAGCTTAATAATACAGGTGTCTTCGTTTTTTTAATCAAATTTGCTAAAAAAATTTTATAAAAAAAATAAAAACTCTTCCACACATGATATAGTACGTGGCAGTAGAAACCAATATGGAAGAAATTCCAATATACAGAAAAAAAAAAAATCTGATGTCTGCCACACTAAAAATGCTTTGTAAGTGAAGACAACAAAGAAGAAAACATAAATTAGTTTTGAAGAACCAAATATTCTACCATAAATGTTAGACAGAAAAACAAGATTCTAGCGTACAATTTTAGACTGTCCTGAGATTAGATCTAATTATCATAATTCTGGTCAAAAACTTTGTCCAACAGGTGGATTATGATTTCAAAGATATGCTTTATGTTAAAATATTTGTTGAAATGCAAACAATGCACTAAGTGCATAAATACTAATACACCTATAGATTGCTAGGGAGCAGGTACTTAAAAGCTTGAGGATCAGGATATACACATTAACAGACAAGTATCATGTTTGGTGAATGCTATCACTTACAGATTAACTAATGTAACCAATTACATGCAAAAGAGGAACTAATGTCCAACATAAAGGAAGAGACTTGACATGAGCAACATCTAAGAGAGATAACACCACTAAAAGCTTATATTTATACAGATTAACCACACTATGATTGAAAGTTCACCACGGCAGAATTTCTTTGGTCCAAATGGATTCTTGATTTCTAAGTTGTACACTACAATCATGCGTGCTATACAAAGTTCAAGTGGCAATAAATAGCCATTTCAAATTTTTGACAGGTTAATAGATGGCTAATGTATATACTACATAAAGCACGGTTGAATATTTCTGCCTACTATGAGTAAATATGTCCATTACTATGTGGCCTGAAATCGAGACTTCACATAGCACCAATCTTTATTTTTTGTATTTTGTTAGAAGAAGGGATATTGTTTCTCATGGTTACCAAGTAATTTCATCAATGCACGGAACATTTAAAATTGAGTAGTGTAGTGGAGGAAGCAGCGGCAGTCACTGGTCAAATTCTCTATAATTAGTAACAGGGTAGTGATGTTGTACCTACAACTTTTAATATAGAGACTTCATTCTCATTTTTATGATTTAGTAAGATGAAGGTAGCCTTAATTTTACCATCCAATACAATCAGAAAATGTACGTCGAAAATATACTTGTGCATATGCTTATTTCCATAGTTATTAAACCCAACCCTGTCATCAACCCGGCAAGAGGAATGGATCAATGGGCTATTAGTTCAACTAGTGAGTCACCACTTGAACCAACTGGTTCTATATTATACAACTATATATTTGAATTATAAAAAATTATTTTTTCTGTCCAAAGTATAATTATAATACAAATTACAAGATACAACCTGCATATAAAACAAAACAAAAGCACAATAAAGCTAATAAAACTTAATATCTGCTGTCAAAATATAAAATTTGTCTCAAAAAACATTTAACATTTTGTCTTTTCCTGTTTATCACAGATAAAAAATAAGCAAATGTGTGTGTGTCGATATATATATAAATGAATAAACCACCCCTCTCCATACCCATTAGTGACTTGCACACATGACCAATAAGTTATACGGAAAGCGTCTTACCTTAGATGCACTTCGTTGTCAAGCATATGTATAATTTAAATATCCCAAATAAAACAATTTTTAGAAGATTCATGCAATATTTGACGTTAAAAAAAACAATCATTTTGAGACAAGTTTCTCAAATCCAACGAGTTTCAAACCCGTCCGGATTCTGGGTCTCCCAGTTCTACCACCGGGTTTCAATTGGACACTACTATGTTCATTCTGTGTTTGATCATAACAATAGACTGGTGGCCTAGTCCCATGACTGCTTTATAGGGTTCACTAGTTCAACTACCAGACCGGGTCGGATTTAATAACTATGCTTATTTCAATAATTACCACATATTTCGTCTAGTTGATTGATTCAACTCAACGCACATAATGTTTAAAAAATAAAACCTTTTACTCGTAGACGTTCCAATAAAAGGATCTGAAATTTTCAAATAATCAAAAACCCAAGCAAAGAAAAAAAAAAAAGTACCCAAAAATAATAAAGGAGCTCATTGTTATATTTAGTAAAATCTAATTGTTAATTTGTTTCAAATTTTCATGTGAAATGACAACTTTACTGTTTCAAAAAGCTCATCTTCGTCACACGCTAATACTTTTAGGTGCCTAATTTCATAGATAACCAAGTTAGAAGCATGCAACACAGTTAAAAAATTGAAAAAGTTGATTCTTTATATATATATCTATATATATATATATATATATAGATTAATCTTGGATTTTACCCAATTAGTATTCAAATCTTATTTCTTAACTAACCAATCAAATGCAAGATTACTCTTCCTTCACAAATCAATTTTTCTTACCATTTCTCTCTCCTTTAACAAATTTTATCTCTTCATTTAAATTATTCTCCTCTCAATTAACTTAACTTACTAATATTATAATTTATGTATAACATGACAATTCTTTACAAGCTTAGACAATAAATATTCAACTAATTTATTTTCCCAACTCCAATTTATAATAAAATTTCTCCAATATAAGATATGTCATTTTAGAATGATTAAAGAAAAAAAATTTCAGATTAGATATAGTAATTTGAAATTGATTAATTTTTATAAGGGTTAATTTCACTTTACCCTCTTAACGTTTAGTGTCACTATCACTTTAGTCCATAACGTTATTTTTAATCTGCTGAATTTTAAAAAAATATGCAAACACATAGTCTAACACACATACTCTATCTCACACATATTCACACACACTTTCTCTCACTTGCACACACACTCTCACACAAACACATACTCTCTCACACACGAAAACACACTCCCTCACACACATACACACTTAGTCTCTCACACATTCTCTCTTGTACTTTTTCATACTCATATTCACACACACGCATATTAAGAGACTCTCTCACTCACATACACACTGTATCACACACACAGATTCTCTCTCACCCACATACATATCCTATCTCACACACATTCATACCATCCTTAATTATTTATTTTCTTTTCTACGCATATATGACAATTATTTATAATAAATTAATACATGTATGAAATGACATATTTAATTCAGAGATTGAATTTAATTGATTATCAAACAAAAAAAAAATTTATTAATTCAGCAATTAATACTTTCAGAACTTACAATTCAGACTTCAGAATTCAATATTCAGCATTAACAAACACCCCCTAAGTAAGGTTGACTGTAAAAATCTTGCTACGCTATTGCGCTCTGTCATGAACCACATCCTCCTTAATTCCTAGATGGGCTATATCTTTCTTACAATTTACCCACCAAACTTTTTCGATCTATACCTACCCCTACCCCTACCCCTCTTATGCTGATTACTCTCTCTAAAATCTACTCGCCTGGCAGGAGCATCTACTGGTCATCTTAGCACATGATCTAAGACTTTATATCCACCGTAAACGTGTTTCTCCCATCTTCTCATCAATAAGTGCACCTCCAATCTTGTCACGAATATGCTCATTGCGTATCTTGTCCATCCTAATATGTCCACACTTCCATCTTAACATTCGCAAGCTACTCTCATCTTTGCTCATGTGCATAATTCACTGCCCAACATTCAGACCCATAAAGCATCGCTGGCCTAATAACCGTTCTATAAAATATACCCTAAAGTCTTAAAGGAATTTTGTGGTTGCATAATATTCCCAAAACTATTCTCCATTTCATCCAACCCACTTGTATTCGATGTGTAACATCTCAATCTATACCACCATCACTTTAAAGAACTGAACCTAAACACTTAAAATTTTCACTTATACAAATATATATATATATATATATATATATATATATAAATTCATATTGTCATAGAAAAGTTGCTTTTGACTGGATTCAGAAAAAATAAAAGGAAAAAACATATCTTTAATATTATCTTTCTACTGGCCCTTACTCAATAGTTTGCATTAATGTAAGTAATTGCCATAAGTAAGAAAAAACAAAAAATATATATATATGCATTAGTGTATTACTTGAAAATTATGTACCTAAAGTGAAGAAAATCAATTAAATAACTAAATAACTAAATTCACTCTCCAAATAGAGGAAATCATAGTTTACAATACCTAAAGTGAAGAAAACCAATTAAATAACTAAATTCACTCTCCAAATAGAGGAAATCATAGTTTACAACAATGATGAAGCAGAGGTGGAGATTGGCTTGATTGGACTTGAGAATGTCGAGATGCACAGGAATGTATATACACATAAAACAAATTATGATATCTGCTTAGGAGTTAAACTTAAATTAACAAAAATTTTGTTATAAAAAGTTTGGTGATTGTACATAGAGATAAAGTAGTAGAGATGAGACAAAAACCTTTGAAAAAAAAGTTTATCCATACATGAGACATGAAAAGTTACGTATCTCTATTTTAATTAGATGAAAAGTGATTGAGCAAAACGAAAGTAGGCAATGAGAATGAGGAAGATGGTTGACATGATGATTGATTAAGGATGGTTGACATAATATATTTATTAACTAGCAAATGAGATAATAAACAAAAGACTTGTGACCCATTCTTTCTCAAATCCTTAAAATATGTATATTTCGGATGAAAACAAAGAAAAGATTATTTAATTTTTTATTATTTAAAACACTAAAGAAAATGAAAAGAAAAAGCTTGAAAACCCTATATAAAAGCAATAGGCCATAACAATTAAAAAGTGCAACTTTCGCTAAAAATATTCTAAATGCAATATTATACTAATTCACATTTAGATAATTTACCAAGCAATTCATCAACAACTTAAGTGTACTGATTTCATTTTTATTTTTAATTTGAGATAATTGAAAGGATATGAAATATTACTTGAGTTACATGGTGATCACCTCATCTGATGTACAAAACATAGGCGTTTCTCCTTAATCAAAAGTAGCAATCAAAAACATCTCATTATAATTTCTAGAATATTAGAAAAAGATCAAAAAATAAAAAACAAAAAATGTCAATATTTCTTAATCCAAAAAACACTAAAAAATCAAGATATCCAATTTTGCATTGTATAATGTTCATCACGGAAAGAAAAAACAATCAATATTTTTATTATGCTAATAAAAATATAATCATTTCATCAAATATAGGTATCTAGTACACCTGAAAACTAAAGTAAATGTAAGAAAAAATATGAATTCTCATCTACCTACATAAAAAGAATACAAAGGCTATTAGCAACGTTAGAAGAATATTTTGATATTCATATTTGGATTGAACAATTTTCGCATTGTGTCTTACATTTGAACCCAGAAATTCTTTTCCGCAACTTTCCAATAATTATCCAATATTGGTTAACTTTGCATTCTTACTAAGTCAACAAAAAGGAAAATTAAACTTTTAGAAAAAATAAAATAAAAAGCCCAGAATACTTTTGTTTAAGAATTTTCAATATTGTATCATATAACCGTTAATCATTGGTAATAATTAGGCCTTCAAATCTTATAAACTACAATGATAAAAGTTACGTTAATTTTTACTATTTTTCCTTCTAATGTAGTAGTTATATCTCTAAATCAACAGACAAAAAGTAATACAACTAAGTAATGGTGACGCCAACAAAAACATACTATTAAAATTATTTTTAACATATTACGATTACAAATCACTTAAGAATAATGTCTATTGATATTGAATAGTTAATTATAAATACAAAGTTGCAAGAAAATACAAAGAAAAAATTGATCTTATACGATAAAAGTCACACTAATTTTTATTCTTTCTCCTTATATTTCTAAATCAACAGACAAAAGTGATACAACCAATGGTGACACTAATAATAAGACACAGTGCTAAAACTATTTTTGATTTATTACGATTACATGATCACTTAAGAATAATTTGTATTGACATCAAATTATTAATTACCAATAAATATAAATATAAAGTTGCAAGAAGATGCAAAAAAGAAATTAATTTTACAACGAACCTTTTTATCATTTTTGTGATATAATAAATTATTGTTCTTTTTAATAAATATTAAGCGAATGTAATTAGGTTGGAAGAATGATATCATTTAGACATAGTTAAGCTAAATATCTTCCTACTTTTATGAAAGTTATTGTTTAAATATATATCTAAAATTAATTTCTTAAGAATGACATATAGATAAAAATTTTGCATAATTAATAAATATTTATTGCCTTAACTTATAGTTAATAATGATTCTTATATGATGATTTATAATATGATTTTAATTTTGTAACTCTTTTTGGAAAAAAAAAATAACTATAAGAGGTGTGATAAAATAAAGATTTTAAAAAAATAAAAGATTATTAAAGGTAAGATTTAGTTAATTAAGTAGTTGATTTTATACCTCTATTATTTATCAAGTAAATTTTCTCTATAAAATATAATGCCACATGTCCTTTTTAGAACTCCTCACTAAAAGGGATTTTGAAATATATATATATATATATAGAAAGCAAGAGCCCTGTCATTAGTTGTTTTACCTACTTTATTTTTGTAGTTTTAGAGCTTCCCCACATAACTACTAAAACTCTTGGCTAGTTGTCATATCCATGCCATGGTTAATTCAGCAAACACCATTATTAACAACCCCCTTCCTCCCCGCTTCCAGAAAAAGACAAATAAATGAATGAACGAAAAAAATTAAAAAAAAAAAAAAACAATAAAAACACTGCTTAATGAAATTTAATTCCCAGATCACTATCAAATAAAACAATAATAGCTGAACAGGGATTAGAGTTTTTTTTTTTTTTTTCTTTTCTTTAATGGAAAAAATCAGACAGAAAGAAAAGGAAATACCTGTATGATAAATCCAAGACCAAGCCTCTGAAACAAGCCAAATCGTCCTTTTCAAATGCAGGGTCATACAATAGTTCATCAAAAATCTCGCATTTACTCCCATATGAACCACCTTCATCATTTGATTGCTTTGATTTGTTACTAGAAGAAGAACATGATGACGATGCATGCATTTCTTCTTCTGCTGCTATTACAAGCACCTGTAGAGCGGAACTTGCTCTTGTTATCTTGGAGTGGAACCGAGAATAATGCATCAGTAAATCTCAATCCCCCAGCATTAGCCACTCTGGATTCGTACCGTGTTGTTGTTCCATCATTACTGAAAAGTGGCTTTAATCGTGGTGTAAATTTTGCCGCTGATTAAACTTAGATGAGGAGCCTAAGAAGACATGGGTTCTGTTATCTTTATTTTGCTTCTGCTTTTGATGGTTAGTACTAGGGTTAATAACACTTAGCTCCCATAAACAAGTGGGTAATTCCAATTTGTTCCCTAAACTATATAAATATACACTTTACTCCATTCTCATTATTAATCCTTTATTATTTTTAAAATATTAAGAAAATTTAGTTAAATAACTGAAATATCTTTAATATTATATTTTAATTTTTCATATATTTAATTAATTTTTTATAGTTATAAAAAATTAGAAAAAAATAAAATATAATATTATATTAATATTTGGTATTTACTTTAAGGAGTGAAAACGTAAGAAAATGTTGAATTATATTTTATATGACATTGTAATTTGTACATATTAAGTCAAATATTAAGCATGTAAAATACCAAGAAATATAAAAAAAATCACAAAATTTTATAGAAAATATAATTTCATACAATACTTTTAAAAAAATTTTAATAGAAAATAAGCGCATTTTGGGAATTACTTTACCATTATAGCTAAACATTCAAATTTGATATAATATGTATTGATCCAAAAATTTTAAAAATAGAATCAAAAAAATGGTGATTAATATAGATTATATTGAATTATTATATAATTTATTTTTACTTATTTTTAAATAATTATTACATTACTATCAAAATTTAAATAAATAAAAAGTCAAAATATAGTACTAAAGGTATTTTAGTTATTTAATTAGATTATTTTAATGATTTTAATATTGATAATAGATGAATAATGCCAAAAAATGATAAAGTGTATATTTTTATAGTTCAAGGAACAAAGCAGTCTATTACTCACCTAATTAAGGGGATAAAGTATTATTAACCCTTAGTACTATTCGTTAATGGAAAATACTTAGGTAGACCCTATTTTTTACCTCACTTGTAAGTCCTGTGGTTAGGATTAAATTTTAAAATATCTTTCTTACATCAGGTGATGTTATAGATTCTCTAAGGTTTAATTCACACTATAAAGTCTACAAGTGGAGACAAAAATCGAGTCTACCTAAGTATTTGCCTTCGTTAATAAATATGCAATAAATAATTGAGCATAGGATGAGAAAAAACACAAGCAGTGGAAAGTAAAAACAAGAAAATATGACAGGATGGAAAAGTAGTTTTGTTTCTTCGTAGGAGAAATTTTTGTGGCACATGTTTCAAACCTTCCTCTCCGAGTTATGTGCAATGACATTTTTGTCCTAAAAAAAATGTCCTCTACTTGTGGATGACTAAAATCTTACGTTGTTGGTACGCTAAATCAAAAGAAAAATACTTAGTTAGACCTTATTTTTTGCCTCACTTGTCTGGACACAATCCTGTGGTCAACATTAAATTTTAAACAATTTTGCATACGTCAACTGATGTCATAGATTCCTTTAAAATTTAATTCATAGGTCTATAAGTTGTGCAAAAATCGAATCTACCTAAGTGTTTGCCAAATCAAAATCTCCTGCTACTTGGGTGAGAAACTCTCGAGACCCTCCAATTTGGTCATAACAGAACACCAAATTTTTTTGAATTGATTCCAAAATCTTCATTCCAATAGTATTACGCTAAATACCATGAATTGGAATGAATCCCATTCCAAACACCAAATCGCTCCAATCAAACACCTCTAAAATATGTTCACGAAGTTCACAATCTTGCTTTGCATTAAGAACCTGTGCGCTCCTTGATTGACAAAGTATATGAATTTAGAAATTGGAGCCAGAATGTGTTATGAGAGACTATTCTAACAAAATCCTTCTTTTATGGGGTCGGGCATGGGAGTTTGTTAGGTTGCTCATATTACACTATGAATTGAAGACATATGAGCAGCATAGTAAAAATTATTGGAAACAGAAAATCATTCCATTTGAAGCCGATAAAATTTAAGACCCTAAGGTTTTTTTTATTTACACCCAAACCTTGGTGCAGTTCTCAATTAAAGTAAATAACACCCATTCATTTTAATTTAGGAGATGTTTGATTCACATTCTGAAATTGAAATTAGAATGGGAATCATAAATTCCACTTTTACTATAGATTTATATCATTCCCTCTTAATTGTTTGGTTTGAACAAGGAATGGATTTCATCATATTAATAAATTAATCAATTTGAAACCCAAGTAAAAAATAGGAAATGAAAGTAGACATTTTTTAATACTTTTATTCCCATAAAATGATTCCAATAGTGATTAACCAAACAACATTTATGAATATAATTAATCTTGATTCTCATTTCTTCCTCTCATATTCATAAATCAAACACCTCCTTAGTGTCTACTTTGAAACTCTAGTTTTATTCCCTAATTTTTTGTCATAATTTTGATTAATTTTTATCCTTCAAGATAATGATGAAACATAAATGGACACCCAATGGACAGGTCCTCAAGGCAAGCCTATTAAGGGTACATGTCCATTAAGTGGTTATGTTTGTTAAAAACTCAACAGAAATCTATAAAATAGGGTTCTCACTCCTTATTTTATAACTTTTCCAACTACCTTCAATCAATATTTTAAAACTCAAACTAATCAATAAACTGACAATTTTACCGATTTACAATTGAATTTGCTGACTAATTTAACCGAATGAGTAGACGTTTTACATATAAAACAGTCTTTGTAAACATATTACATTATGCCTCACAGCCTATTTCCCATAACCTACCTGCTCCAAATCTTGAGGTAAGAGATTTGAGGCATCGCTGAGTCTTATGTTTCTTTGTTTCATGTTTTATTTTCTACACTCTTTAATGTAATTTTCAAACTTTAACAAAACAAATGCAAAATCGAAAAAATGCAAAAATAACCGTAATCTTTCTCTTCCTTCCTCACTTCCTCCTCCTGCCTCCTGGACCTGCTCCCTTTCTTCCCATCTCGTCCATTTTCCCCTCTCCTTTCTCCTCCATCTTACCCTCCCATTCCTTATCTTCCCCCTCATTCACATACCCTCTTCTTCCCTTCTCTATATCCCATTTGATTTCCCCTTCCTCTTTGTTTCGTGTTTTATTTTCTATACTCTTTAATGTAATTTTTAAAACTTTAACAAAACAAAAGCAAAATTGAAAAAAGACTAAAAAAACCCTAATCTTAGTGTTTTTTAAGTGTTTCTCAAACTATGATGGTCGAGATTAGGAGGAAGGAAGGAAGAGAAAGATTATGAGTTTGAGCTTCTCAAACTATGATGGTCGAGAATCAAAAAACAACCATCAATGGCTTGTACCGGTTCACTCTAGTTCTCCGAGTTTTACTGTTTCTATCCAACTTTTTATCTTTTCTGGCTGTTATATATGACTAGTCCAATATCGTTGCTGGTTTGCAGTTCAACCAATCAAACCAGTTAGTCCAATCTGAATTTGAAAACACGCGCCTTCAAATCAATACAACTACATTGTGTCTCACTATTTTCACTTGTTTCATCAACTGGCCTCTTCTATAGGAATTGAACAAAAAGCTGTTGTACTTACTAACCTTAAAAAACCTTCTTGAACATGAAGAGAAATTATTTCAAAAGAACGAGCAGCAAAGAGGTCAAAACTAAAAATGAACTGGCCCAAATAAACATAGAAAATAGAGAAGAAGTAAACATCAAGGAGTAGTTAGCAAGACATCACAACACATAAGATAGTCAATTAGTTTCAAAATAGGAAAGCGCTAGGGAATTGAATTCACACAACTAATATATCCAAGATATCATCAAATTATAGCAATTCAATCACAACACATAAGATAGTCAAATTAGTTATTCTTTCGATTGAACTCATTTACAAAAAAACTAATTGTGAATATTCTCTGGAACTAAACATAGAATAGTTATTTCACACATTATCATGGACTAAAATCATCGATAAATTCAACACACTACCAAATAGTCAATGAACGAAAATCACTTTTTAGACAAATCTTAGAACAAGTCAATGATTGAATATAGAAAATTATTAAAAACCACAATACACACTCTCATGGAATACAAGATTAAATCTTTAATTATAAATCAAGTACTAGAATATATTTAAGGCAACATCAATTCCTAAGTAGTAAAACTACTCTATAACTAAAGAATTGAAAGACAAAGTTGCAGTAA
Organism: Cinchona pubescens; assembly: GCA_025175665.1. NCBI lineage: Eukaryota > Viridiplantae > Streptophyta > Magnoliopsida > Gentianales > Rubiaceae > Cinchona > Cinchona pubescens. Next base: position 1,111,432 of record JANKKI010000223.1, read on the forward strand.
AATATATCTTGAATAAACTAAGAAAGCAATAAGTCAAACACTTAGAAGATTGAATGTTGTGGAAAGAATCAATGCTTGAGTCTCGTCACGGATGTGCATTAACCCTCGAACGTTCTTCAAAGAACTTATATGAGTTCTCTACTAATACACTAAAGTGAATATATTTTACTACGAAAGGTGAAAATTATGTAAACTACCCTATTCCACTCTAAGAAAAGAAATAAGAACGCAAGACACATTTATTAAGCCCCCAAAGTGTTGTATTTCTAGGTAGAGTTAAGCCCTAATGATTTAGAGCAAGTCCCAACATCAAAGAGTTCCAATCGGACCTAAACACAAGCTCGAGAAAGATAAGATTGTGAAATTCCTTATTCTGCACGACAGACGCAATGCCGTAGCACTGAAAAATGGCTAAGACAGAGCATCGTGATAGTACAATAATTCTCCAAAAATTGCTCTACTTTGCGTATCCTCATCAATCTATACCTCAAACCTACAAAACACATTTTAACGTATAAAAACCATAAAACACAAGCCAAATAATTGCTAAAATAACAAAAGTGATAAATTTGACCAGAAACTATTTTTAAAAAAAATACTCAAAACCTAGACAAAACATAGACTGAAATGAATGGAAATTTTAATTAAAAGAAAAAAAAAAGAATGGAAATTAACTCTATTTTATTATCACTCATTCACAATGGCCATTAAAATGGAACCATTATCTTCTTACATCAAACAACCAAACCAGGATAATTACAATGTCAAGTTAAACCCTATTGATCATCTGTCAGAACATGTGTCAGCTACAACCAAATTCTACAATTACACCAATATTGTAAAATACAAACTCTATATACCACAACACTCAGGGGTTTAACACAAAAGTTGTTTCAAGAATTACCTCTTAACTCCATTGCCTGTCTCTTATCATGACTTGGGATAGCAATTTGTCAGCCATTTTATGTGTAAATCAATGGTTCAAAATAAATCTAATCACCTAATGAGCATCTGGCAGAAACCTCATGAGACTTTGGTTAATACATTGGGAGATTAATGGCAAAGCAGTTAGGTTCACAATGTAGGCTAAAATTGATGTTCATTGCTTTCTATAGTGTCATGAAGCTAGGATAATTCAATGTTGATCTAGCCAAGAAAGTGCTTCATACTTCCAAGAGCGTTTTGAGCCTATCTCAAAGTTTACTAGAGCAAAAAAATCTAACTAAACCAAAAAAGAGTTGCATGATAATGCCCAAAAATTGAAAGAAAAATAGAAAGAAATTCTACCTATTTGGCTTGTAACAAGTGTCTTATAAAAGGTATTCTAGAGACTTGCATATATGATACTGAAGTTAGTAATATGATGGGTTACCGAAGTTACTAACATGATAGCTTATATAGCTTGGCCATACAAGCATCAGGCCTGCCTGAAACCAGGAACCTCCTTATGGGGATTTCACCCATCTGAACACAAGTTGAAAGGAAATCCTCTATCAAGTACAACATCTGAGGATATTAAAGTTAATCCCACCAATGCAAACATATAAGAGTAAGAGGGATAAGTCTTGGTATCGCATTCAATGGAGATCATGGTCATGACACCAACAATGTAATTACTTAGGCATCGAAAAAGTCATCAAAGATGGATACTTGTAGGATTCATATTAAGAGTGGCCATGGGATAAAAATAAATAATAGCAGTCTTATCGCCTAAACAATGAATACTGAAGGGTTTCGTGTTAGCAAAACTTCAAACAAGGAAAATAATACAACCGATAGGGTTTAGGTAACCAAGAAGAAAATGTAAACGGTGTTGCTATTTTGAGTAATATATATGATCTCTAGTAAACCATATAAAAGTAACTCCAGCAACACTTGGAAAACTATGCCTGATATAATTACCTGAAGAAGATCATAAGGAAAGAGCTAAAAATATATATGAATTGTACATTACAATTGTAAAAAATGAATGCTTGTGAGGTGCACCAAAATGCCAAGCTAGAGGCGGTCTTGGATGGATCCATGTATTGAGCGTCATGGCTTTAAGAGCTTCACTGACATGTGCCAAATTATTATGGAGGACTAATTGACTATAAGTCCACTATCCTTGAAGCTCGTTGCACTCCTTGTTTGTTGTTAGTGCATTGTACACATAAACTGCGAATATGGGACTATAAGATGCTTGTGGAAGAGGCAGTGAAGGATGGTTGTTTCCCTGGGCTATTGGTGTCTCTCAAACACCCGAAACATTTTGTGAACATATTTTCTGTTAATCTAGCCTCTTTTGAATGTTTGAGGCTCTCCGGAGAGTGATAGAACATCCTGCATCAGTATTAAGATACACAAATAAGTCACTAAGCTCAGTGTAAAGAATATTAGCCTCCCGGACCTCTCACTATCAATAAACCTCGGCCGAATTAACTTCCCAACATTGAGAGACATGTCCGCAAGGATAGCATAAATGAGACATGCTTTATCTCTTTTGACATAATTCACAGAATTAGACCCTCAAATCTTGTAGCTTATGAAATAAAACCACAATTTAGTCAACAAACTAAGACACCTATAAGGAAACTTCAACTCTGTATCCCTAGTCACATTCATAACCCATTCTACATTGTTAGAGCACAGAACATTTTTAATGGCTCCCATATTCCTCATGAACAATAGAAGGTGCATTAAAATAAGCATTGATATTTTCTGAACTATAATCGACCAACACTCCTTAACCTCTCACATTTCCCTCTCAAGCTGACACAAGTTACAATGAAATTCTTTTACTAAGTTTATGTAGTCCAATTCAACTGTTTATCAAAACTTTTCCATTGCCTAGCCTTAAGTTAAGGGCTTTCTAATTCCATCATCACCTCCTTATACATCCCCCAATACATAGATAAAGTATACCCTCTTTCCCCTATGACCTCATGTTTTATTTTTGCATTAAATATGTCTCGAGCTCGGTCACAAGAAAAATTAGGTTCAACCACGAGTTCACTAACCTCTCCACTAGTTCCATCCCCAACTTTTCTTTTCTTTTTTTAGCTCCACTAAACATACCCCTACCTTTTCCTCCATCTCTAGGTATTTTCACAATTCAACTATTTCATCAACTATTATCACAACAATCAAAAAGCCCAAAAATTCCACACACAATTACAATTAATCAAAATCAATCAAATAATCCGTCAACAATAATTATAACCATGATTAATCTTGAATAAATTTAGCAAATTTGTCCAAACACTTCACAAATATTCCAAATAAACCCAATAATCAACCCACAAAAATTCTTGAACTTCCAAGCAACCCAAAACAAATATGCATAAATATAGCAAGAACAATCTTGAAATTCAACCAAAAAGTAGTATAAATCAAAAGATTCACGGGTTTGAGCACAAAAATTGTACGTTTTTACCTAGATGATTGAAGTTGGCACCCTTAAATCCTTGAAAGAATCCTATCGAAAGCTTGTAAATCTCCCTTGAATGCCGAATTTGTCTCTGAAAAGATATAAGGAAGTTTATTTGGGTGGATTTGTGGTAGGATTTGGCTATTTTGAGAAGAGGAGAATAAGATTTAGAGAGGAGAGAGAAGGAGGTTACAGCTAGGGCTTGAAGAAGAAAAGGAGATTTGGGTTGAAATAGGCTTGAAAAGGCTTTTTAATCTTTCTGCCTGACTTTTGGTGTCACGGCATCAAAGTCGCGACATCAACAAGCATGTGCCATTCAGGTAGGTTTCAATGTTGCGGCATCAACCTCCATGTCACAACATCAAACTAAAACTAGACCTTACAGAAAGTTCACTTCGATGTCATGACACCGAATTCTATGTCACGACATCAAACTAAAATCTTTGACCAGGCTGAAGTTGATGTCATGACACTAAGAATGGCGTGTCGCGACATCAAAATAGAAAATATACTCCATACATAGCAAAATTTTTAGCTTCTTTCCTACTTCAATCCAATCTTCTCACCAACTACAAACACGAAAAACACAAGTATAAGTGAACATTTCAAATAAATTCCTTAGCAAAATTTATTAAAAACTAAGGAAACACTTAAAACCTAAATCCAACAAAAATTAACCTAATCAAACCATATCAAATCTTAACAAGAAATAAAGCTAAAAACCACACAAAACATTAAATTAAAGATTGGATTGCCTCTCGATAAGTGCTTGTTTATAGTCATTAGCTTGACTATAATGACTATGGCATGAATTGATCAAGTGGTGGATGAATGGATGGTTTCTCATCCTTCTTTAATCACTCTTCCATGATATAGCTTCAAACGATGCCCATTCACTTTGAAATTTGTGTCCCTTCCTCCCAATTCCACCGCTCCACAAGGAAACACTCTTCACTACCTTGAATGGACAACTCCACCTCGACTTTAACTTGCCAGGAAATAGTTTGAGTTGGAGAGCAGCACCAAGTCTTTGACTTTGAACTCCTTCCTTAGAATGTGCTTATCATGCCACGCTTTTGTTCTTTCCTTGTAAAGTTTAGCATTGTCATAAGCTTTTAATCGAAATTCATCAAGCTTATTAAGATCTAAGAGCCTGTTCTCACTAGCCTTTTTCTAATAAAAAAATTAAGACTCTCAATTACCCAACAGGCTTTGTGCTATAATTCCACCAGCAAGTGACAGTTTATTGTTAAATTCATAATTGTGCTATATTTTATGTGTCATTTACCACGTTTTTATGTGTTGTAAGTAAGATTTGAGTTATTATTGAGTTTAATTTGGTTATTCTTAGTTTTGTAGGGTTAAAGTAAAAAATAGTTGAAAAGATGGGAAAAGATGAAAGAAAATGCTTAGTACAAGACAGGCACGAGTATCAAGCCATTCTAGATACTATTATTTGTATTTCAAGCATGACTTTTGATCCCGAGCTCTGATTGAGTTGATTTAAGATGCATTGGAAAGATAAGGGATAGAGGTACAATTTTTGTGTTTTACACCTTCTCAAATTACGCAAGCGTCAAGGTGAAAATTGAAGCCGAAGACGGAGCACAGTTGAGGAAGCTAGCACACATGCGCTGGAGCTGTGCAGTGCATGTGCGCTGCATCCAGAAGCAGATTTCTAGAAGTGGCTCATGCACACATACGCGCTAAGGCCCCTACTCATGTTCGTGAAGAACGGAACAGGCCAGTACCACACTGCCTCGCCCGCAAAGACGCCAGCGCATGTGCGCGAAAGGTAGCAGGGTGGTGTAAGTTGGATTCTTGGCATGATTCTTCGCCCAGTTGGACTCTTTTTCACCCGATTTCATGTTCTTATCCATAGGCATTAATTGTAACCCTAAATACTCAATATAAATACCCCAAGTAGGGTGAGAAAAAGAGATCGTCACTTTTATTTTCTTGTTGAACTTAGCTAGGGTTTTTAGCAGTAGGAATTCTTCTTTATTCTTTCATGGCACTTTGTGCCTAAATCCTTTTCTTGGTAGAGGGATTTGAAGCCATGGTCAATTCTACGAAGTTGTGAGACTTTTTGTGCTTGAATTTATTCAATTATATGTCAAGTATTGATTATTTTTTCCACGATTAATTTTATGATTGTTCTTTTTAACTTGTTATTACTGCAAAATATTAAGTTATTGGAATTAATCTACTGCTAAATTATTTTAACCGCGTGTGCTTAATTCAATCTATAAAGCAACTGAATTTGATAATTACTGGATTAGTGTTATTGAATTTAGGGAATTTAATCATCTAATTGGCATAACTGCATGTGTTTATGTTTTATTTGTCTAATTGTTCTTGTTGATTTTAATGCTTCTATTAATTGATCTTTGGCGCGTGTCTGGGTTAAATTAATAGTTATGTTTAATTGCATCGCGTGTTTAAAATTAACCAACTTTTGAAAGAAATAATCATGAATCAACTTTGAATTGGTATTCGTTCGGGTTAATTCTTCAATTAGTGTTTGATATAGAATTGAATTATCTTGTGTGTCAATGATCGACTAGTAAAATTGGCATGGTGGATATGACCAAAACCAAGACCTTTCTTAATTGAATTCTCTTTAGTTATTTTACTATTTTAGTTTTTAGTTTAAAAGCATTCAAAAGCCCCTTTTCCATTTAGCACAAGAATAAACTCCGTTCTTTGTGGGACGACCTGTACTCACCACTACTACATATTGAGAGTTGTTAATTTTGGGTGCCTACGACAGCATTGCAACTCCGCATCATATTATTGCACACCAAAATTTTGGCGCCATTGCCGGGGAACGGTTTGAATTATTTTTGTGCTATTTATTTCAGTTTTTCTTTTCTTTCTTTTTATTTTTATTTTTCCACTAATTGTGTATGCCAGTGACGCGATCTGCTAGACAAGTTAAATTCTAATTTGATCCGAAAATATAGATAACATTACGCACATATTGGGAAAAGAGTTAAGAGAAAGACAGTCAGGGGAAGAACAATTGTTTAACTATATCTTTGCAGGTGATCAGGAACAACAGAAAGAGATGAACATGGCGCAACGGACTTTGAGGGAATTAGCCACGCCCAACCCTTATGCATTACATATCCAGAATTAGATGCTAATGTCACATTTGAATTAAAATCTGGACTAATCCATTTATTATCTTCTTTTCATGGATTGCCAGATGAAGATTTGAACAAGCATCTTAAGGAGTTCCATGTGGTTTGCACAAGTATGAGACCCACCGGGGTGTCAGATGAGCATATCAAGTTGAAAGCATTCCCATTCTCACTCAATGATGAAGCAAAGGATTGGCTATTCCATTTGCCTTCAGCTAGTATCACAACTTGGGAGCAGATGAATAGATTATTCTTGGCTAAATACTTTCCAGCTTCTCGAACTGCAAATATCAGCAAAGAAATTTGTGGAATAAGCCAGTTCAATGAAGAATCCTTGTATGATGTGTATTGGGAGCGCTTCAAGAAATTGTATGCAAGTTGTCCACATCATCAGATAAGTGACTCCTTGTTAATTCAATATTTCCATGAAGGATTGTTGCCAAATGAAAGGAACATGGTCGACGCCGCAAGTGGAGGGGCGTTAGACAATTTGACCATAGACGCTGCTCGTGAGCTTATATCGAATATGGTCGCACACTCTCAAAAGTTTAGGACACGACGTGATCAACCTCTCAAACGTGTAAATAAGGTAAATATTTCATCTTTAGAACAACAAATGGCTAGTTTGACTTCTTTTGTTCTACAGTTGGCTTCAGGAACCGCACTGATTGCACAACTATGTGATATCTGCTCAAATGAGAAACACTCAACAGATATGTGTCTCACATTACAAGATGAAGGTCAACAACACGTAAATGCAGCCGAAGGATTCCCAAGGCAGCCACGACAAAGTTATGATCCCTACTCGAACACGTACTATCCTGGATAAAGGGACATCCTAACTTCATTTATGGGAACCCAGCCCAAAATCGGCCTCAATAAAATCGGCAAACCTTCCAACCATATAGGGCACCATTTGCTCAAAGACAACAAGCAAATCTGAATAATCAATCTGGTAAGTCTTTAGAGGAACGGCTGGATATTTTAACTGAAAATACAATTTAATTCCAGCAGGATACAATGGCCAGTATTCAGCAGTTGCAATATCAAATGAGACAAATGGCGAATGCAATTAGCAGGTTGGAAGCGCAGAGCTCTGGGAAGTTACCGTCTCAAATATCATCAACATCAAGGAAAATGTGAGTGCAATTATGCTGAGGAGTGGTAAAGAGGTTGATGTGTAGTAGAAATTAGTTCCTGAACATATTGAGGCTGAAAAGAAGAAGACGACAGTCGAAAAAGAGGTTAAACCATGCGAGAAGAAAAGCAGCAGCAGTGAAGATAAAAGTGTTCCTGTACGGCCTGAAGTTAAGCCTGAACCCCCATTTCCCAGAGCATTGAAAGAGTTTTTGAAAGAGAATCCCGACAGCTCTAAGAGCTATACCAGACTTTTTGTAAGTGCGAGGTAAATATTCCCTTATTAGATGTTATTAAACAAATACCTCGATATGCTAAGTTTTTGTAGGAATTGTGTTCCCATAAAAGAAAGCAAAAAGAGAAGAAAGTTAGAAAGGTAGAGGTGGGGAGAAATGTATCGTCTATTATTCAAAAATCCCTACCTGAAAAGCGTAAGGACCTAGATATGTTCTCTGTTCCTTGCAAGATAGGCAATACATAGGTTGAAAAAGCCATGCTGAATTTAGGTGCATCTATTAATGTAATGCCATATTCTGTGTATGATGAATTGGACCATTGAATTAAATTGGTATAGTAATTCAGTTGGTTGATAGATCTTTGGCCTATCCTAAGGGAATCGTAGAGGATATCTTAGTTCAAGTGGGAAGTCTAGTTTTTTCTGCTGATTTTTATGTGTTAGAAATGGAACAAGGTGATTCCAATGCTCCTATTTTGTTAGGAGGACCATTTCTAGATACTTTTCACAGACAAAGATAGATGTTCTTAGAGGCACTCTTAGTATGGAATTTGGAGAAAAAAGTGTTAACTTTAGCATTTATGATGATCTTGAACCATCTAACCATACTAAACTTGTTTCTGTAATCGATGTGTGTAAGCCTCTAATACAGAAAATTCATGAACATACCGATAATCAGGAGGTGAACACTAACCATGAAGAACATCTCAAGGAAAAGAACAAGGACTTGTTGCAACAAACAAGTAATGGAAGTCTTAATGCTTTAATACTTTCTAACGAGAAATTGAAGTTATTTGTTGTGCAGGGAACAATTCCATATTATAGTCGCCTTCCCGTTCACCTTAAGTACATATTTTTGAAGGATAAGGAGAGGGTGATAATCTCAAGTCAACTTAGCAACTCGCAAGAAGAGCAACTTGTTCAGGTCCTAAAAGAACAAAGGAGATTGAATCCATCATTTGTGAAAACAGTGAAGAGGAAGATTCTTAGACTCCTCTACATGGGAGTTACTTGATGATTGATTGGTGAAAGAGCATCAAGTCGAGCCAACGACAGTAAACAAAGGCATTGCATGGGAGGCAACCCATGTCCATTTCAATTTTATTCCATTATTTAATATTTTTGCAATTTTATTTTTGGCTTATTTTAGTTTAAAAGGACAGCATATTTTAATTTCGTAGTTAATTGGGAAATCGATTGCATTAAGAGGCTAAAATGATAAAATAGATCCTTTGAAGTTTATGTGTTTTATGAGGGTGATTTAGGGTAGAATGTTTATGTGTTGCAATTAAAAAAAAAAGTAGGTAATTTGTGTTTTGCCTTCAGCGCACATGCGCGCTAAAAGCTCAGCGCATGTGCGCTGAGACCCCTTTGAATTATGGCTTCTGCCTCGCACGCACATGCGCGCTAAAATCCCAGCACATGTGCTCGGGGCCGATTATCACACAGACACACTGCCTCGCGCGCACATGCACGTTGAGGAAGCAGCGCATGTGCGCGCGATGGGAATAAAGATGAAACTTAACCGTTCCAAATCCCATTATTTCTTCGCATTCCTCTTCTCTTTCAACTTCCTCTCAAACCCTCAAATCCCCCCCACGTCAAGTTTTCCAAAACTCACCCCAATTCTATCAATTTTACACCCAAATTTCTTCTTCTTTTAGGGAAAATCAAATCAAGGTATGAATTTCTCTCTCTTTCTACAATTTTTTCCTTATGGGTTTCAATTAATTTTCAAGAATATGTTGAGTATTTTTATGCTTTGATTGATGAAATCTCATATGAATTGAATTTCAAACGTAAATTTGGTGTGATTATTGTATGGATTATTGATTGAGGATGGATTGCATGTTCATTATATACACAAAAATTTCCTCTTTCTTTATGCATGCCATGTGTTCGATAATATGTCTCAATGAATAAAAATGTTCAAACACAAGGCATTGATGCACGAATTTAATTACTAGGCCGTTGATTATGCCATGTGAATTCTTTCTAATTAGTTTTCATGCATAGGAATAGCTAGTTCATGCATTGTATATAAGCCTTAGTTTTAGGCATTATTTTGCTTGGATTTTCATGTATAGTCTAAGGCTTATGATTGGGAGAATGGGTTTTTATTTAAGTGTGGGGTGTTGTCATTGTTTGTTTGGGAGTCATGATGCATGTGTATGTTTTATTGGAATGGGAAGAACAGCAAAGAAAACAGCCACAGGCAAGGATACCGGAGAATCCTCAACATCCGGGGCTCCACAACCAAGAGTTGGTGGCGGGTTACGATTTTTAACTGCGGCAGCCAAATAGAAATATGACAATGATATCTCAAAACGGGCTGCAATTAAGGAAAGGGGCATACAAGTGCCATTGGCAGGGGTGCCAGAAATCAAGTTAGCCATTCGCTATCGTGAATGGGAGCTTTTCACTTCAATTCCCATAGATACCGTCCTTCCGGTGGTGCGTGAGTTTTATTCTAATTTTGATCATTATAGCTCCACCAAGATATATGTACGGGGAAAAGAAGTGGATGTCTCTCATGCCCTATACCAATGAAATCAACAAAGTTTGAAGGTCACTCATTTTCGTAACGATGAATGGCACGACACCCGTAATGCCAAGTAGAGCTTTAACAGATCACAAGCGTTCGTTGTGATGGAGATGTGGATTGGACTGTTATGGTAAATGGCATAACGGCTAGGCATTTCCACGGAAATAAACTTAAGCCAGCATGGTGTGTCTGGTTTAAATTCCTTTGTTTTCGCCTTCTACCGGTAAACCATCTTACCCATGTCACATGAAAAGGGCCAAATTGCTACATTGTATTGCTACCGGGAAAGCCATAGATGTCGGTCAGCTCATACGTCAACAAATCTGCTACTCTGCTACTACTAGGCAACTGGGATTATGGTTTCCCCATCTGATTATGACTCTATGTTTGGAAAGTGGTGTAGTGAATGACCCTTCTGAAGAAAAATTGAGGCTAGGCCAAATGATTGCAATGGAGGGTATACGAGCTCTGGTTAAACGCACTCGATCCCAAGCTTCTATGTCACTTCATATTTCACACGTAGAGAAAGTTGAGGATTCAAATGATGAGTCGGTACTTGCTCCACAACAATCGCAAGAGGAGCTTCTACATCAAATCTTGGTAGAACAACAGCGGATGGGCCAACTTTTTGATTCATTTATGCAATATCAGTTTACGTGGCAGCAAACAATGGATGCTCGTCAGTTGGCCAGAGAGTGGGGAGAGGATCCTTCTACATTTCCTCCCTTTCCTCCTTTTCCATTAGATTTGGGGCCCCATGCTCCTTAAGTTTTTATGCCATATATGTTGGGCCGTTTTCTTTGTTTGATATTTATCATAATTGATTTCCTAGACAATATTAGTCATTTTCGTTAGTTAGGTTTCATTCTAGTTCGTTTATTTCATATTACTTAGCTTTATTTTTGAATGGTGTTTTCGTTTATATTTAGTTGTGTATTCCCTTAAGGGAGTAAGTTTTTCTTGATTCTTGTAGGACCCTTTTCTACAATTTTCTTGTTTTTCTTATTGTCTCAAGCATGGGAATTATTTATTTGTCTTGTTTGTTTTATTTAGTGTTAATCCAGCTTTCTTTCACGACAAGAGGATATTTATAGTGGATACTGCTTCAAATGCGAATTAAATCCAGAGAAGCTTTTCTTTTCCCATTTTATGCTTTTATTTTTGCATTGAGGACAATGCTTATTTTTAAGAGTGGGGTGGGAGAGTTATTTGGATTTTTAAGTTGTTTGGTGTATTTTGGTCGATTTTACTGCATTATTTTAACTTTTTCCTTTGATCTGAGAGCTTGTTAAAATTTTTGAAAATTTTTGTGGATTATTTGACCATTACTTTTTTAAAAATTTCAAAAATTTTTGCTTAACGTATTTTTTTTTTCATTTTTCTGAATAATAAATCAATAGTTGAACCATGCATGAATGAGTACTCGGTGTTAATATTTTCCATTCATGATTTTCAAGATTTTTGAGCACTAAGCCATACTTTAATTTTTGATTTGGGATATTTAGAGAAATTTATGTAGACTCAATTATGTTGCATCCTAAAAACTCGCTTTATTACATTTTCGAAGCTAATTCTTAGACGACCCGATTTAGTTTACAAATGAGGGTAGTGTCTTTTTCGTTTGTTGAGCCTTTCTAGCCAACCATTTTAACAATTTATTTCTAAATACCGTATTTGAGCCTTATTCTTGTGAAGAGAAATATCGTTCCCCTTCTTTCACTTAAAGTCAATTTACCTACCCTTATTGAGCTTAATGTTCTTTTCATTGTTTTATCCTAAGTTTTCCCTTTAAGAGCTTATTGGTGCAGATTATTTGTTAAGGGGATATAAAGGTGGAAGTTTGTGAGAAGTAAGTGATGTACATTTTTGTAGCGAAATAGGGTATTGGGAAAAAAATTGTTGAGAAAAAATAAATATGGAAGTTTCTGTATATGCAGGTAGTGCCCATCACTAGTACCTACATGTTTTTGTTATTTATAGGTAGTGCCTATCACTGGTACCTGTATTTGCAGGTAGTGCCCATCTCTGGTACCTTGCGTGTTTATATGTCGCGGGTAGTGCCTACCACTGGTACCCGTACTATGTACGGACATAGAAAAATAAAATGATGATTTGGTGTAGATATGTCCGAGGGAGGTTGGCATGTTTGGTTGTTAAAAAATTTTCATGGGTGTTTGTTAATCAAGTGTGGGGTTGTGGATGTTTGATATTCCGCAAGTGAAGAGAAGTTTTATTTTAGTGTGTGACCGTCATTATTATAAAGCTCTTGTTCTTATTTGCTATATCCTCTCCCTTCTTTGGCTAACAAATATCCTAACCTATAGTTCGAACTAAAAGTCCTACCTAAATTGGAATTGAATCGATTGTCTAGATTAGTACAAGAGTGTAAGAAGAGTGAACTATGGGGTGTTTAGAAAATTTTTGAGGGTCTTCATGATTTAATCTAAATATTTTCAAATCTATTTTGAATGGCTACACACACATACACACAAATTTTATTTTTTGATTTTTATTAGCATTTGAGCTATTGGGTTCATGGACTACTCTGATTGCTGGATTGATTATTGATTATTTATGTGGATATGTGAAGGAATATGTTGAGTAGAATGTGTTAGGCTTAAATGTTCTAATTTTATGTTTGATCGAGGACGATCAAAGGCTAAGTGTGGTGTAATTTGATAAGTTCATAATTGTACTACATTTTATGTGTCATTTACCACAGTTTTATGTGTTGTAAGCAAGATTTGAGTTATTATTGAGTTTAATTTGGTTATTCTTAGTTTTTACAGAGTTAAAGTGAAAAAGAGCTGAAAAATATGGGAAAAGATGAAAGAAAACGCTTAGTACGGGACAAGCACGAATATGAAGCCATTCTAGATACTATTTTGTATTGAAAGCATAACTTTTGATCCCGAGGTCTGATTGAGGTGATTTAAGATGCATTGGAAATCTAAGGGATAGAGGTACAACTTTTCTGTTTTACACTTTCACAAATTATGCAAGCGTCAAGGTGAAAATCGAAGCCAAAGGCGGAGCACAGGACCTAGCGTTGAGGAAGCCTGCGCACATGCGCTGGAGCTGTGTAGCGCATGTGTGCTGCATCTAGAAGCAGATTTCCAGAAGTGTCTTGCGCGCACATGTGCGCTAAGGTCCATACGCATGTACACGGAGGACATAATAGGCCAAGACCTCACTGCCTCGTGTGCACATGAGCGCAAAGACCCCAGCGCATATACGCGGAAGGCAGCAGGGTGGCGTAAGTTGGATTCTTGGCACGATTCTTCACCCGGTTGGACTCTTTTTCACCCGATTTCACGTTCTTATCTATAGGCATGTAACCCTAAATACTCAATATAAATACCCCAAGTAGGGTGAGAAAAAGAGATCGACACTTGTTTAGCTAGGGTTTTTAGCCGTAGGAATTCTTCTTTATTCTTTCATGGCACTTTGTGCCTAAACCCTTTTCTTGGTCGAGGGATATGAAGCCATGGTCAATGCTACAAAGTTGTGAGACTTCTTGTGCCTGAATTTATTCAATTATATGTCAAGTATTGAGCATTATTTTTTCTATGATTAATTTTGTTATTGCTGCATAATATTAAGTTATTGGAATTAATCTACGGCTAGATTATTTTAACCGCGTGTACTTAATTCAATCTATGTAGAAACTGAATTTGATAATTACTGGATTAGTGTTATTGAATTTAGGGAATTTAATCATCTAATTGGCATAACCGCGTGTGTTTATGTTTAATTAGTCTAATTGTTCTTGTTGATTTTAATGCTTCTATTAATTGATCTTTGCCGCGTGTCTGGGTTAAATTAATAGTTAGGTTTAGTTACATCGTGTGTTGAAAATTAACCAACTTTAGAAAGAAATAAGAATCAACTTTGAATTGGTATTCGTTCGGGTTAATTATTCAATTAGTGTTTGATATAGAATTGAATTATCTTGTGTGTCAAGGATCGACTAGTAAAATTGGCATGGTGGATATGACCAAAACCGAGACCTTTCTTAATTGAATTCTCTTTAGTTATTTTACTATTTTAGTTTTTAGATTTTAAAAGCATTCAGAACCCCCTTTTTCCATTTAGCACAAGAATAAATTCCGTTCTCTGTGGGACGACCTGTAATCACCACTACTACATATTGAGAGTTGTTAATTTTGGGTGCCCACGATTGCATTCCAACTCCGCATCATATTATTTCACACCATTTATCATAAACTATTTGATAGGGGGACATTCCTATAGTGTCTTGTAAGTGGTTTTATAGTCCAATAGAGCATCATCCAACTTCTTCGACCAATCTTTTCTTGAAAAATTCTTTATTTTCTCAAATATTCTTTTCAACTCTCGATTGGACACTTTGGCTAAAGATTTGAGGATCATAAGCAAAAGAGATTTTATACCTCACATCATACTTTGACAACATAGACTCAAAGAGTGAGTTTTTGAAATGACTCCCTCCATCACTTATCATGGCCTTAGGTACCGCAAACCTAGAAAAAATGTTCTTCTTTACAAGTTCACAACAAGTTTAGCGTCATTGGTGGGTAATGCGAGCTGGCTTTTACCCATTTAGACACAATCTATCGCCACCTATATATACTTGTTGTAAGGACTCAGAAAAGGGCCCATGAAGTCCATTTCCCAAACATCAAACACTTTACAAATAAGGATGTTAAGTGGCAATTCATTCCTCTTTGACACATTCCTTACTCTTTAACACTCATCACATTGTAAGACAAAGTCCCTAACATCCTTGAATAGATTTGGCCAAAAGAACCCCACATTGCAAATCCTTGGCCACCATTCTTTGTGAACCATGATGTCCTCCTATCCATGATGAATGGCAATGAGAAAGAATATCCACTACTTCCTCCTTTGGAACACACCTTCTTGTGATGTGATCTTTACATCTACGATACAAGGAAGGTCCTCCCAAAAGTAGTATTTAAGCTTCGAAAGAAACTTTTTCTTTTGGTCCCCATTCATGGTTAAAAGAATCACTTTGCTACAAGATACTTAACAATATCGGCATACCAAGATATAGATTCTTTAACCCTCGAAACATTAGTTTTTCTTCTAGAAAGATTTCTTGTATGGGTACATCCTCATTTATTTTTACTATTCGTCCCTCTATCCTTGAGAGGTAGTCGGCGACAGTATTTTCACTTCCCTTCTTGTCAATCACGACCCAATCAAACTCTTGCTATGATAAAATCTATCTAATAAATCTAGGCTTAGCATCACTCTTTGAGAACAAATATTTGATAGCCAAATGATCGGTATGCACAATAACTTTACTCCAATGAGACAAGACCTAAACTTATCAAAAGCACAGACAATAGCAAGGAGTTCCTTCTTGGTGGTGTAATAATTCACTTGAGCCTCATTTAAGGTATGGCTAGAATAATAAACAACATGTAAGATTTTATTTATCCATTGACACAACACCACTCCATAAGGCATAATCACTCACATCACACATTAATTCAAATGGCAATTCCAATTTAGAGCTGAGCGATGAACAATGCATTTTTTATAACATTAAAAGAACACAAAAAAGCATCAAATCAAACACAAAGGGAGTATCATTTTGGAATAATGCATAGAGAGGTTTAGAAATGTGAGAGAAGTTCCAAATGAATCGCTGGTAAAAACTGGCATGATCTAGAAAACTCCTTCCCTTCACATTGCATGGAAGAGGTAACTTCTCTATCTCCTCAACTTTTTCTTTCTCCACTTCTATGTCCTTTGAGGAAACCTTATGTCCTAGCACTATCCTTTTTTTTCACCATGAAGTGACATTTTTCCCAGTTCAGAATAAGGTTGGTCTCCTCACATGTAGTTCGAACTAAAAGTCCTACCTAAATTGGAATTGAATCGATTGTCTAGATTAGTACGCGAGTGTAAGAAGAGTAAACTATGGGATGTTTAGAAAAATTTTGAGGGTCTTCATGATTTAATCTAAATATTTTCAAATCTAAGTTTTTGAATGGCTACACACACATACACACGAATTTCATGTTTTGATTTTTATTAGCACTTGAGCTATTGGGTTCATGGACTACTCTGATTGTCTTATAAGCTGGATTGATTGTTGATTATTTATATGGATATTTGAAGGAATATGTTGAGTAGAATGTGTTAGGCTTAAATGTTCCAATTTTATGTTTGATCGAGGACGATCAAAGGCTAAGTGTGGGGTAATTTGATAAGTTCCTAATTGTACTATATTTTATGTGTCATTTACCACAGTTTTATGTGTTGTAAGCAAGATTTGAGTTATTATTGAGTTTAATTTGGTTATTCTTAGTTTTTGTAGGGTTAAAGTGAAAAACAGCTAAAAAAGATGGGAAAAGATGAAAGAAAATGCTTAGTACGGGACAGACACGAATATGAAGCCATTCTAGATACTATTTTGTATTGAAAGCATAACTTTTGATCCCGACCTCTGATACAGGTGATTTAAGATACATTCAAAATTTAAGGGATAGAGGTAAAACTTTTATGTTTAACACTTTTTCAAATTATGCAAGCGTAAAGGTGAAAATCGAAGCCAAAGGCGAACCACAGTTGAGGAAGCCAACAAATGCACATGCGCTGGAGCTGTGTAGCGCATGTGTGCTGTATCTATAAGCAGATTTCCAGAAGTGGCTTGCGCGCACATGTGCGCTAAGGTCCCTACGCATGTGTGCGGAGGACGGAATAGGCCAGGACCTCACTGCCTCGCGTGTTCATGCGTGCAAAGACCCCAGCGCATGTGTGCGGAAGGCAGCAGGGTGGCGTAAGTTGGATTCTTGGCATGATTCTTCGCCCAGTTGGACTCTTTTTCACCCGATTTCACGTTCTTATCTATAGGCATTAATTGTAACCCTAAATACTCAATACAAATACCCCAAGTAGGGTGAGAAAAAGAGATCGACACTTTTAGTTGTTCTTGTTTAGCTAGGGTTTTTAGCCGTAGGAATTCTTCTTTATTCTTTCATGGCACTTTGTGCCTAAATCCTTTTCTTGGTAGAGGGATTTGAAGCCATGGTCAATTCTACAAAGTTGTGAGACTTCTTGTGCTTGAATTTATTCAATTATATGTCAAGTACCATTGATTATTTTTTCCATGACTAATTTTATGATTGTTCTTTTTAACTTGTTATTGCAGCAGAATATTAAGTTATTGGAATTAATCTACTGCTAAATTATTTTAATAGCGTGTTCTTAATTCAATCTATGTAGAAACTGAATTTGATAATTACTGGATTAGTATTATTGAATTTAGGGAATTTAATCATCTAATTGGAATAACCCCGTGTATTTATGTTTAGGTAGTCTAATTGTTCTTCTTGATTTTAATGCTTCTATTAATTGATCTTTGCCGCGTGTCTGGGTTAAATTAATAGTTTGAGTTAATTGAATTGTGTGTTGAAAATTAACCAACTTTAGAAAGAAATAAAAATGTACTTTGAATTGGTATTCGTTCGGGTTAATTATTCAATTAGTGTTTGATATAGAATTGAATTATCTTGTGTGTCAAGGATCGACTAGTAAAATTGGCATGGTGGATATGACCAAAACCAAAACCTTTCTTAATTGAATTCTCTTTAGTTGTTAGTATTTTACTATTTTAGTTTTTAGTTTAAAAGCATTCATAACCCCTTTTTTCCATTTAGCACAAGAATAAATTCCGTTCTCTGTGGGACGACCTGTAATCACCACTACTACATATTAAGAGTTGTTAATTTTGGGTGCCCACGACAGCATTGCAACTCTGCATCATATTATTGCACACCATTTATCATATTCTATTTGATAGGGGGACATCCCTATAGTGTCTTGTAAGTGGTTTTATAGTCCAATAGAGCATCATCCAACTTCTTCGACCAATCTTTTCTTGAAAAATTCATTATTTTCTCAAATATTCTTTTCAACTCTCGATTGGACATTTTTACTTGGCCATAGATTTGAGGATGATAAGCAAAAGAGATTTTATGCCTCACATCATACTTTGACAACATAGACTCAAAGAGTGAGTTTTTGAAATGACTCCCTCCATCACTTATTATGGCCTTAGGTACCGCAAACCTAGAAAAAATGTTCTTCTTTACAAGTTCACAACAAGTAAACTTTAGCATCATTGGTGGGTAATGCGATGGCTTTTACCCATTTAGACACAATCTATCGCCACCTATATATACTTGTTGTAAGGACTTGGAAAAGGGCCCATGAAGTCCATTTCCCAAACATCAAACACTTTACAAATAAGGATGTAAAGTGCAATTCATTCCTCTTCGACACATTCCCTACTCTTTAACACTCATCACATTGTAAGACAAAGTCCCTAACTGTTGGCCCCAAAGAGCAACCTAAGAGGGGGTGAATTAGGTTGTATCTAAAACAATCATTTTTATATGCTTAATAGAAATTCAAACTTTATGCACCAAATAAAAACTTAAGCACAAATGAATACAATAGATATTCAACTATTTAAGCTTAAAGAACAAATAAGAATATTGAGATTAAGAGAATCAAACCAAACTCCCAAGCTTCTCAAGCTTGGAGCTTACAACTGCAAAGAGCATCTTACAAGGCAACTACCAAGTTCACAACTTAAAGTTTAGCCACTAAACTGGGAAAGTCTCTTCAAAGTAGGTGAGACAATAACCTCTTGTACACAAATGAGGATCACTCTTGCTCACACTAATTTCCTTTAGTTGAGCCAAGAGTTTTACACTCACAACCTCCCTTTGTTACAATTGTTATCTCTCCACTATTACACTTGAAGAACTCTTACACTTCTAAGCTCTTTTCACAAAACTACCTACATTTTTACAACACTTGTACCCACTATTTCTCCCAAATAGCTCAAGTATTATTTGTAATCAATGTAGAAGTCTCTTTTTAATTAATTCAGGCTTAGGGGTATTTATAGATGCCAAATATCTGCTTCCAACAACTTCCCAACGGCTATTTTAATAACCTCAGAAAACTAACCGTTGGACTGTTCGGACGGCCGATGCAGCAAGTGTACGTCCGAACGAACTAGCCGTTGGACCGTTCGGACGGCCGCTGCTAAACCCTGCGTCCGACGCAGCGTCCGTTCTCTGAGGGTATTCGTTCGGACGTCCGAGGATGCGTCCGAACACGGTGCGTCCGATCTAAGCAAAGTCTTCTAGAAATATGATCGGACGCTGTTCTTCATCCAAGACTTGCTTCAAATTCTTTGTGTCGGACAATTACCATCGTCCGAAACTCTGTCTTTCGGACAGTCATTTGCGTCCGTGGAGTCTTCTGGTTGTTCTATTTTTCTGCACACTTTTCAAACCACTAGTGCGATTTGCTCATCATCAAAACATGATTATCATAACTGGGGTTCAACACTAACATCCTTGAATAGATTTGGCCAAAAGAACCCCACATTGCAAATCCTTGGCCACCATTCTTTGTGAAACATGATGTCCTCCTATCCATGATGAATGGCAATGACAGAGAATATCCACTACTTCCTCCTTTGGAACACACCTTCTTGTGATGTGATATTTACATCTACGATACAAGAAAGGTCCTCCCAAAAGTAGTATTTAAGCTTCGAAGAAACTTTTTCTTTTGGTCCCCGTTCATGGTTAAAAGAATCACTTTTGCTACAAGATAGTGTTAATAATATCGGCATACCAAGATATAGATTCTTTAACCCTCATTAGTTTTTCTTCCAGAAAGATTTCTTGTATGGGTACATCCTCATTTATTTTTACCATTGGTCCCTCTATCCTTGAGAGGTAGTCGGCGACAGTATTTTCACTTCCCTTCTTGTCAATCACGACCCAATCAAACTCTTGCTATGAGAAAATCTATCTAATAAATCTAGGCTTAGCATCACTCTTTGAGAACAAATATTTGATAGCCAAATGATCGGTATGCACAATAACTTTACTCCAATGAGACAGGACCTAAAATTATCCAAAGCAAAGACAATAGCAAGGAGTTCATTCTTGGTGGTATAATAATTCACTTGAGCCTCATTTAAGGTATGGCTAGCATAATAAACAACATGTAAGATTTTATTTATCCTTTGACACAACACCACTCCATAAGGCATAATCACTCACTTCACACATTAATTCAAACGGCAATTCCAATTTAGAGCTGTGCGGTGAACGTGCAAATGCATTTTTTAGAACATTACAAGAACACAAAAAAGCATCATCAAACACAAAGGGAGTATCATTTTGCAAAAATGCATAGAGAGGTTTAGAAATGTGAGAGAAGTTCCAAATGAATCGCTGGTAAAAACTGGCATGATCTAGAAAACTCCTAATTCCC
The DNA here is from genome assembly GCA_025175665.1 of Cinchona pubescens. Lineage (NCBI taxonomy): Eukaryota > Viridiplantae > Streptophyta > Magnoliopsida > Gentianales > Rubiaceae > Cinchona > Cinchona pubescens. Next base: position 1,132,224 of record JANKKI010000223.1, read on the forward strand.
TTCACATTGCGTGGAAGAGGTAACTTCTCTATCTCCTCAACTTTTTCTTTCTCCACTACTATGTCCTTTGAGGAAATCTTATGTCCTAGCACTATCCTTTTTTTCACCATGAAGTGACATTTTTCCCAGTTCAAAATAAGGTTGGTCTCCTCACATATAGTTCGAAGAACAAAAGACAAGTTGTGCAATCACACATCAAATGAATTCCCAAACACACTAAAGTCATACACAAAAATTTTAATAAATTTCTTAGTCATATCATGGAATATAGCAAACATACACCTTTGAAACACACTTGGAGCTTTATATTACCCAAAAGGCATACACCGATAAGCAAATGTTCCAAATTCAAGACATGTGAAAGTGGTTTTTCCTTGATCTTCAGGAGCTATGACTATTTGAAATTATCCCGGATAACCATCCAAAAAGCAATAGTAGGCAAACCCCACAAGCCGTTCCAACGTTTGATCAATGAAAAGAAGAGGTAAATGATATTTTTTAGTGGCATCATTAAGTTTTTTAAAATCAATGCAAACTCGCCACCGGATTATAACTTTAGATGGTATTAATTCATTTTTATCACTGGCTATAACCGTAAATCCCCCTTCTTAGGAGCTAGTTGGGTTAGACTAACCAAATCACTATCACTTGTAGGGTAGATAATTACGATATCTAAGAGTTTTAAAACTTCTTTTCTCACAGGCTCTTTCAAAATAGGATTCAAACGCCTTTGGGATTGCCTACAAGATTTGAACCATCATTAAAAATGATTTTATGCATGCAAATAGTTAGACTTATTCCTTTTATATGACTAATTCTCTAAGCAAGTGCCCTCTGGTGCTTTTTTAACACAACAATCAATTTGGAAAGCTCATCATTAGAAAGGGAAGAACTAACAATAACGGAGAATGTTTAATTTTCTCCCAAGAAAGCATAGCAAAGGTGTGAGGGAAGAGGTTTTAACTTCATCTTGGGAGGGTTCATTAATGGGAGATCTCCCTTTACCTTTACCTCCATTACCAAGTTCCTTCTTGTCTAGTGATTGAGCTCTCTCCTTCAAGCTCTTGTTGACTTGGATTTCACTTGCATCATCAAACTCTTCATCATTTTGTGAGACTTCCATCTTCAATGAATGCTCCTCCAAATTGTCCCTACAAAATTTTTGCACAAGTTCATCAATCACATCAACTCTTATAACATCATCATACAATGAAGGAAACTTAAGAGAATTTAACACATTAAAAGACACAATATCCTCATTCACTCTCAATTGAAGTTTCCCTTCTTGCACATCAATCAAGCACTCCCAGTTGCCAAAAATGGTCTTCCAATAATGATTCACTCTCAATTGAAATTTTCTTGGGTTTTCCTTCTTGCATATCAATCAACACCCTCCCGATTGTCAAAAATGGTCTTCCAAGAATGATAGACATGTTGGCATCTTCTTCCATTTCAAGAACAATGAAATCGGCCGGTAGAAATACTTTGTCAATTTTTACTTTGATGTCTTCAACTATCCGAACTAGTTGTTTTGTGCTGTGATCCGCTAGTTGAAGGATCACATCAGTAGGCTTCAATCCACCACCAATCAACTTTTGATGAAGAGAATATAGCATCAAATTAATAGAAGCTCCAAGATCATATGGTGCTTTCTCCAAACCAACACCTCCAATTTCACAAGGAATATCATAAGACCCCCGATCTTTTAGTTTAGGTGGAAGTCTCTTTTGGATTATCACACTACACCCCGTTGTCAAACACAAGATCTTATCTCCCATTTGCTTCCTCTAGCTAGTTAGCATTTGTTTCATAAATTTAGCATAACTAGGCATATTCTCTAGTGCCTCAATGAATGGGAGATTAATCTCAGATGCAATCTTCTTGAACAATTCCAAAAACTTCTTGAACTTCTTCTCTGTGGTCTTATCCTTCAACCTTTGAGGATATGGAATTTGAATGCTCCTTGTAGGTTGCAAAGGACGTTCATTGGCTTTATCCACCCTTTTGGAAGAGGTTTGACCTTTTTTTGGCTCGTGCATCACTTTCTCTTTCCCTTTAGAAGATTCACTTTCCTCTATATGTTAGGCAATTTTTTCAAGTTCATTTGCCTCTTTGTTCATCTCATCAACCACTTGCTTGCTCATTTCTTTCCCACTTCTAAGGGTAATTGCTTGCATATGTTCCTTTTCATTTTAATCTTTTGAATGTTGATCCTTTGTGTTGGGAATTGTGTCACTAGGAAGAGCCCTCCATTGGCCTTTCATTTATTTGTTGAGCTACTTGGCTAATTTGAATCTCCAAATTCCTATTTGTTGCTCCTTGATTCCTAGTAATAGCTTCTTGATCCCTTTTAAAGTTCTCAAATTCCTTTTTCAGGAAATAATTCTTATTTTCCTTTTTTAAGGCTTCCAATTCCCTCCTTAGCTTATCATCTTGAGCATTATCCATCTTCCTTTGAACATGATGGTCATTGTACATTGGTTGGGATTGGTTAGGTGTTGGTAAGAAGGCTTTGTTTGTTTTTAAATTTAGGATTTGGTTGAGGTTGATAAGAATTAGCTTGAAATTCCTTTGATAGGGAGGTTGGTAAGGTCTTGAACATGATGCTTGATTTTGGACACTTGGTTATTGAAAGTTGGGTTGATAAGAGGCATTTTGTTAGTGAGATTGGTTGCTCCAAGAAAAATTAGGGTGATTTCTCCAAGGGGGATTGTAGGTGTTACCATACACATTGGGAGGATTTCTTGAAAAAGATGGTTCGATAGAGATATCATTCATTTGCTCATTTGTTCCCATTGAGACTTTGCATTGACCTTTCAAATAGTTTCCACCACAAAAATCACATGCCAATGCACTTGGGGAGCTAAAAATATAGCATTTTCCGCTTTTATTGTTGTTCCTTCTTCCAAGATTTTCAATTAGCCTTGCCAAGTTTGTCATAACATTCATTATCATCCCTTGTTTAGCCAAGAGTGCATCATGTTGATTCAATTTTAGAATTCCTCCTTGTTGAGTTTGGGCAAGTTGTACTTGTTGTTGAACACCAGGTTGAGCTATGGGACTGTGAAAATAATAATTAGAAGCCATCCTATTGAGAAGTCCTTGTACTTCCTTCGACGTCTTGAAGGATAAAGAATATTCTGCCTATGTGTCTACAATGGATTTAGTTTCTTGGTAAAATCCATTACAAAATGTTTGAATTTGGAGCCATCGAGGAACAACATGGTGAGGGCATTTTCTCAAAAGTTCCTTAAATCTCTCCCAAGCTTCACTTAGACTTTCTCCAACGTCTTGTTTAAAATTGGTGATGTCATTTCTCAACTTGACGATTCTAGATGGAGGAAAATACAAAACAAACAAACCAAACCTTATTCCCACTAAGTAGGATTAGCAGAATTTCTTTGGAGGAAAATACCTTGCCAAAATTTTTTGAGCAAGTTAGTTTAATGTTGTGAATATTCCTTGTTTATGAGATTGCAGCCACCATTTAGCTCGATCACGCAAGGAAAATAGAAATACTCATATGCGAACACAATCGGGGTGAACTTCATTGAACTTGAAAGTATCCAAGACCTCTTCAAAATTCAATAAATGAGTATACGGGTCTTCATTGGGGCCACCTCCAAACGTTGCATCAGTTTATAACATTTGACTAAGAGCTGGTTTAATTTCAAAATTATTGGCTTGAACCGGCATTCGTGCAATGCTTGAATTTGTACCATCAAAATTTAGCATCGCATAATCTCTCAAGGGTCTTCCATTTGCATTCATTCCATGTCCGTTGTTTCCCACTTCACCATTGAAATTTCCATTGCCATTAGCCTTATTTCCATTACCAAAACCACCCAAGCCATGATTTTCTATTCCTTCCTCTTGCTCTTCATTATCATCAATCAAGATCCTTCAAATTTTGTTGGGGATTTACCATATTGAGTCTTTCCAATTCTTGTTGTACCCTTTTCTCTTTTCTAATCCTTCTCAATTCTCTTTCTCTTTCTCTTTCGTCGTTGAGGCTAATGAACTCCTTTTTTTCTTCAAGTACCATGCACTACAATAGCATAGTAACTAAGTTAATCTCAAGTGCCAACTCAACCAAAAGCAAGTAATATAACATAAACAAGAAAATAACCACTAATTAAAACTAAAATTAACTACTAGAACAGGTAAAAACGCCTAATCTACATAACCCTCAAAGCACGCTATATTGCCATTACTCAAGAGCAATCCCCCCCACAATAATGACAATTACTTGTCGCTCAGGTAAAGTTATCAATTCAAATCAATCACCAAACAACACAAGTAACAAAAACTGCACAAACACTTATACTTTACCCTCACGCCTACAATTAAACAGGGAGGTAAGTAGTAAGTTGTAAGTGGGTATCGTTTCTCCAAAGATTGTTAAGTGGCAAAATACTAGACTTTGAAGATCTTTGTGTAGTTAGGCACAATCATAAGAGAGGAAAAACTAACTCTAAGAAAAGCCATAAAACCAAACATTTAAAACAATTAAAGTCTATAAACTACTAAAAGCAACTAGCCTTCCACCTCGATGTAAATCCACCTTGATGTCTCGATATAGAACATTTGGTGTTGCGACATCGAGCTCCTTCCAGCTCAAGTCTTCATCTTCTCTCTTTTTTGCATTTTGCTCCTTTTGACTTCTATAACCTTTGACTTTGGCCCCTTCATTCATAACCTGCAAAACACATAACTTAATAAGTGATCTAATTATACTAAGATTAATAAAAACTCATGCTAATTTCTTAATATTTACAAGCAACACAAATGCAATTACCTAATGCAAGTAATTAAATTAAACCACTTAATTAAATACCAAAATAGGGATAAAACTATAAAAAAAGCTATAGTTTAACATGTAAAATAACTCTAGTAGAGTTATCAGAATCACATGCCTAGTTATCATTTATAAAACATGTAAATCCTACTACTAACTAGATAGTTCATCGCAAATATACGGGGTCAAATAGAAGTAGGATCAAACGCACAAGGATTGGTCTGTAATTACCAATTATTTAGTTGGATTATTATTTGAAAAGATTAATCTTTCCTAATCCATTAAGCATAAATATATGTCAATTAATTATTATTTAAATTTTAAATTTTAATTTTTCACATGTGTGAGATATATATATATATATATATAAAATAGTTGAGATAAACTCATAAATATATTACTTGTTAATCAATTTTAATTTAAATTTTGTATAAATATAGATTGTATTACTTAATGGTGGGTACAACTAGGTGCAATCTTATCAAATGGAGATATAATTTAAGTTGAACAAGAGATATTGTATAATAGATATCATTTTTCATTATAATTTTCAATATTACTGCCGATTCATTAAAGAACTTGAATACAAAACTATTAAAACATGAATGATATAATTTTAACATCATGACATCTAATGATAATTAAGGAAGCAACATCCGAAAGGAAATGGACTAAAAGATTAAGAAATTCAAATCTAAAATAATACCACTACTCTATATCGTATCCAATTATTTGAATTTGCAACTTTTCACGTTTAGTCGTCTTCCCATCTCAATGCATAGAAGAATATCTACCTCATCATGAGTATTCAAACCATAAGTAGGAGTTTTGAACATCGATTGCATTAGATTTATGCAAATTTTGGAACAAATTTTCAAATTGAAATAAAAAACGAATTGAAAAAAAAAAGAAAAAAGAATACCTTAATAGCCAAGATTTTTTTATTTTAAAAAAACTAAACAATAAGAAACATCCAACCTAAAAATTCCAACAAGGCACTTTTTTTCTATTTTCCATTTGACATCATCTCGAAGCAACTTCTTGTGTTTAGTACACATTTTTTCTTTAAATCGATTGTACCATGTGAAATATATCATAGTGTAATGGACAAGCACATGTGCGTCCAATACTATCCTCACATAATGTCTCATTTAAGAGATAAGGCTTGATGAGATAATCATTGTTGTGCTTGTTTAAACATTTGAACGTCTTGTGCTCCCTACTACTTCATTGTAAAATAGTAAATTGTCCTTTTTATCAAGTTGTGTAGGTTGGCAATGTAGACTTTGCTCTTTTGAAGTCGTCATGCTTTTTAGATTCCACTTGTTGATATGAAATGGTAGGTTTATCCTATGAGTAATTTAGATTCTACTTGTTGATATATATTCCATTTTTTTCTTTATTACTGAACTAGCTAATCAAACTAAACTACTCAATGGATATCAATTTATACGTTAATATAATGTGTATGTTGTCAGGGTAAATTGTACTAATGAAATGTCACAAGAAATATAAAAAGTTGACATTATTTATTAGTATTATTATTAATAACTAGATTAGATTAAACAATGGTGTCTTGGGTTAGGATGGGTTAAAGTTCTAATAGGAAAGACAAATAACATGAAAATTATTAGTGTACTTTATGTAGTCCAAAAGTTTTATTATACACTCCTTTTATGTAATAAAAAACAAAATAGCATAAAGCCTATGCAAATAACTACTTTCATCCATTTTCTTCTCATTGGAAATGACTACCAATTATCATAAAAATAAAGAGATTATGAAAATTTTAAATTTATCTTAACAACTTATTTGAGATGTTTGCATAACTGGATAATATTTGTTAACCTAAAAATAGTTTAGTAGAAAATAAAACAATATATATTTTATATTTGAGAGCCTTATCCTTATGAAAATTTCTATGAATTGTATAGATAAGAATATATTAATTGATAGCAAAAAACATATATGTATTTGAAAAAGAAAACAACACGGTAACAACCAAGATTAAGAAAAAAACTAAACAATAAAAAATATCCAATCTAAAAAATTCAACAGAAATTTTTTTGTTGTTTTCCATTTGATATCATCACCAAGTGATTTTTTGCATTTAGTATGCATTTTCGTCAATTGTACCATGTGGCATATGTCATAGTGTTCTATACAAGCCCTTATTCATCCAACCATCCTCATCTAATGTCTTATTTAGCAAATAAGACTTGACGAGATAATCCTTGATTTGTTTGTTTAAGAATTTGAATGTCTCATCCTTCCCACCACTACATTGTAAATTAGTAAATTCTCTTTTAATCTAGTTGTGTAGTTTGACAGTGAAGACTTTGCTCTCTCAAAGTCTTCATGCATTTTAGATTCTGCTTGTTGATATGATATTGAGAATTCAACAATGATTTTATCCTTCATCTAATGCATGCGACAAAAGCAATAATAAACAAATGGCAACAATAAACAACAATAAACAAATGGCCATTCAAAAATCATAAAGTAGTTAAGTTGAGACAACTAGTCTTCTAATCTGGAAAACAAAGTAATCAACCAAACAAGAAAGATACATGTTTTAGTTAAACTCATTTATGCTTCAAATTACAATCAGCGTTAACTTAAATTAAACCTACTTAAAAGGATACTCGCATGCAATATTTAATGAGGATTGGCATGCAATATTTATCATACCTTTGTGTTTGAGTTTGCCTTGCATAAAAAAATCCAAGTTCAAATTGTCGAGTACTCAGGCTCGAATCGAGCTTAACTAGGCCAAGTCTAAATAGGAATAAGTTAAAGTGGGAGAAATTATGGAGTGGGTTATTTTGGTAAATAAGGATTTAATATGGGAAATTTATGTAAAATTAAATAAAAATATTAAAAAATAAAGGCTCGAGTAGGCTCTTAAACTCACGAGCTTAATGTTATTGAGCTCGAGTTCAACTCGTTTACATAAATGAGCTACTTGAGTTCGACTCAAGTTTGGTCAATATTGAGCTCAAGTTCAGGTTTGACTGAGCAACTAGCTCGCGAGACGGAAAGATTTTGTGGTACAACTATAATTTGATTTTTTTTTTTCAGAAGAAACGTATGGCTCTATCCATAATCTTGTCTAAGCCATTTCTTTCTCCAATTGTTTCTCTTCTAAATGATTTCACATAGTAATTTTGTCATTCTTATGATTCTCATTCATAATCTCCTTATAAATCCACCAATTTTTTTTGAAAAAAAAATATTCAGAACTTCAGTTCTCAAAAGTTTTGGTCTCTTCTAAAATAGTGAGTAAAATTTATAGTATTACCTAGTTAGTAATAAGTAAAAGTACCAACCAAAAGTCCATCACAACAATGACAAAAGGTCTACCATCTAAACGAAACAATAGAATAGTCCAACGCATAAAATTCCAATGGCATCACAGTTTACAATTTACTATAAACTCATGAATTTATTTGAATAAACTAAAACTAGATGTATCGTTTACCATACAATTGGAAAAGAAATAGTGAAGAAAGAGATGTAAGGAGAAGCGATGTTTACATACCGGGAAGTGAGCAAAATTCATCTTGTAATCCCTTTTCTTCTTCAACCTTAAAGTGTGAGAAATTTGAGAAAGAGAATTTTATTCTCTTGAGCAGTATATTGAGTGAAAATGTAGCAGAGTAATACTTTATAGAAGGGAGTTTGAGTAAGAAAAATCAGGCGTGGGAATGTGGTGGGTAAAAGTGATAGTGAGACTTTTGTCGTATAGTATAGATGACAACAAATGTTAGAGGGGAAGAGACCAACCAAAGAAACAGACAAAAGACGGTCTGTATTCATAACAGGTTTTTTTCTAAAATAACATTATTTATTAATAGTTTTCTCCAAGTAATTACATTTTCACTAATACTATACTAATTCCGATGTTAATATTCACATATACTCCCAAATTTCCATGTTGAATTAAATTGGATGAATCTCTTATATAAATCAAAGCCATAAATGGATGACGGAGCTCAACTAGCCTTCTAAAAAAAATTAAATGTTTGACACAGTGGTCCCAAATTTAAAGAAGGAAAAGATGAGACCACGATCCCAGATACTTAGCATGCTACTGGAAATGACAACACAGTTCTAAAACTCAGTACAATATTTTGACACCATAGTCCGAATTTTTTTGGGGTGAAAACATCCATGAATCATGGTTGAATGGTGACTGAAACTTCTCCCCCAATCCTACTACTATATAAATATTCTTAAAATCTCTTTTTTCACATAGTTAGAGTGTGTTAGTAAGTGTTGGTGTAGGCAAGGATTAGTTCTTCTACTTCCTGCCCATTTAGGGAAGATTTTCTTAGTTAGATGTAGTTTAGTTGTAATTTTTTGAAGACTCTTAGTGTAAAACTTCTATTTTATATTTATTCTATTTAGATTCATGTTAATTTAGTATAGTTTAGTTTAATTGGTTTATTTACTTGCTTCCTTAGTTTAATTGGTAGATTAATTTACGGCTTTCTTTAAATATACTTTTTTAGTGCTAATTTGTAGTTAAGATATTTAGATGCTCTCATAAAATACTTTTCTTTTGTGTCCTTTCTTTAAATGATTTCTTTAAAATTCTTTCTTTATATTTAGAATTTAATTATGTACTAGTTAATTTGGGTTCAGTTTTGATGATGCCACTTTTTTACAGATCTTGATTGATAGATAGATGGTGGATTGGATGGTGAAAATGGTAGATAATTAGATAGTAGTAAATGGTTTGATAGCTTGGTGAGAGAGAAAGTGTCCTCCGTTGAACCATATTAGTGGGTTTAGCACAACAAATGAGTGCTGAGTATCAATTTCCTAAACGGGTTTACTATTTGATTACGAAGGTTATTAGTAGACGGGCCTAACTTTTCTAGTTGATACCTTGAATTCTATGTTGATAATTAGACTAGAATCATGAGCTAGGATAAGGGATTGATTCATAATTGGGAGGAAATTTCTAGTTAAACCCGTTGATGTATTTAACCCACTCAATTAATTAAACCACCGGAATTGGCTAATCGAATCCTAACTCATTTTAAATCACTTTTTTAGTTTCATTATTTTAGTTGTAGTAAAATCTTTTCTTAAATTAAACTCTTCAAATAGTAATGCAACTAAAGAATTAGTAATTATTGACCAATCCTTATGGGTTCGATTCCTACTTCCACTTTCTGCTATTTGATAACACCACTTGCGATGCGCTATCTAACTAGTAGTAGGATTTAAGTGCTTTATAAATGATACAACTAGATGTGAGTATTTCTATGCATATCAAATTTTTGGCGTCGTTGTTGGGGATTTGTTTTCGACAATATCGATATAATTTGGTTGGGATATTGGATTGAAATCCTTTGTTTTCTTACATAGTTGTTTCACTTATTTGAAAAACGGAAAATCATCTCACTAGTCCTCCAACTATTTCAATAAAATCAAAAATAGTCCCTGAACTAAATATTGTATCTAGTTTGATCCCTAAATGGTGGCACCTTCCTAAACATAAAATTTTTGATTTTTGACTGGTATTGACTACGGGAAAAACCATCAAATCATATGCTCTTATGATTTTGTTTTTTAAAAATAGTTTTAGACTCATCTTATTAGTCCTCTAACTATTTCATTAAAAAAAATGGTGCCCCAACTTTAATTTTAGCCAGATTAGTTTCTGAACTAAATATTTGTATCCAATTTAGAGACATCCTTAAATTGCAGCTCCGCCCAAAATATAATGTTTTTGAATTTTGACCGGTGTTGACTAAGGGTAACTGTCAAATTATCTGAACATATTATCGTAAGAAACGGAAGCGGTGAGGAGTTTGATGATGCTAACGTGATGGCTTTTTACAAATCACAGATAACTTCAATTTCAGAATCGATTTATGAAATTTCCTCTGGAAGATAATTACGTCTTTGCCGTTGAGCTTGCATCACCAGGACGAGGAGGAGGAGGAGGAAGTTGAGTAGTGTTTTGCGAGTAAGTCATTGCTAGAGAATCTTATTTTGGAGAAACCATAGATATAGACATATTCTAGAAGGTATAAATGGAGGCTGGAGAGAGGAAGTTTAGCTACTGGAGGTAAAGGGAATGCGAAGTAGGAGGAGGAAATAGTGATAGTTGCAACGAAGGGATAGAGGTAACGGGAAAAGAGACAGGGGATAGAGAAGGAGGAGATAGTGGTGTTAATGGTGGAGGGGATGGCAAGCAATCCCCGGGAGGGGGAAGAATTAGTAATGGTTGTGACAAAAGGGTAGGGACAACGAGAAGGGAGAAGAGTGATGGGGAACGAAGAGATGGTGGTGGCTGCAAAGGGGAATGGGAGGGCTTTACTGGTAAGGATAAAGTGGGCAGTGTTGGTGGTGCATTGGTGTACAGAAAAAGGTAAAGACGATTTTAAGATTTTTCTTTAAACAAAATGCAATTATTGAAAAAAAAAAAAGAATATAGGGGCAAGAATGTTTTGATCTCGCATTAGCAACAAAATAAAATCTGTATTAGCAACAAAACAAAAATGTTTTCCTTAACCACTGGACAATCATTACTCCATGTAATGTACTTGTCTTTTTATTTTAAAGTCTAAAACTATTTTTGAAAATAAAATTCATAGGAGTAGATGATTTGACAATTATGCCTCTAGCCAACACTGGTCAAAATTCAAAAAATTTTGTTTTGGGTTGGGCCACTAATTAAGGATCAAATAGGATACAAATATTTAATTCTCAAGGAACTAATCTAGTTAAAATTAAAGTTGGTGGACCTTTTTGGTTTTAATGAAATAGTTTGAAGATTAATAAAGTAAGTCCAAAACTATTTTTGAAAAACAAAAATCATAAGATCAAATGATTTAACGGTTATGTCCATAGTTAACACCAATCAAAAATAAAAAAAAATTATGTTTAGACGGAGCCACCATTTAGGATTAAATTGGATACAAATATTTAGTTCAGAAACTAATCCGACTAAAATTAAAGTTGGAGGCCAATTTTAGTCTTAATGAAATAGTTGGAGGACTAATGTGGTGATTTACCCTTTGAAAAACCAAAACGATTTTTTATTTTGTAGTTGTATGCTTATTTTTAAAAATACAAAAAGATAATGTTTGTGATGGATAGTATAGACTAGCTAGTAGTATAAACTTTCTTACTTTTGTTGTTTGTGTGTTTCTTTTTCTTGTTTGTTTTTGTTGTATTTGTTTCTCCAAGAACATACAAGGACTTTAATTGGAATCGGATTCATACTAAGTATCATTTGTATAGTAATAGAGGTATGGCAAATAAGTATGATTCTTGTTATGATTATTATCCCTACCCCATGATTATCAAATGGGATGGATTAGTCATCCATATCCTTATGAGAGCTACCAAGAAAATCTTTATTCATTCCCTCTACATCAAGAGCGTTCATAAGAACTAATGGAACCCTAATTCTTTCACTAACTAACCCAAGAAGTTAATGAGGCAAGATTGATGGAAATGTTGGTGATACTTCAAGCTAACAAAGCCGAACTCCAAGAAGACCTAGCCAATTTCTGAGAAGAACAAGCCAAACTCCATGATGAATAAGCTCAACTTCTTAAGAAACAAGCTCAACTCCTTGAAGATCAAGCTGAATTCTTGAAGAGCCAAGACAAATCTATCAAGAGGTTGCAACACCATTTTGCCAAGCTCCAAAGAATGATAGATAGTAAAGACAAAATGACTTCAACACTTCCACCAATAGATAAAGAACTGGGCCAAGAAGAAGAAAATGAGGAATACATATTGAAGGAAATTGGTTCCTAAGAACCTCTTGAACTTGAAGTCATGCAACTGGGTCACTCAACACTTATGCAGAAGTATTACCGACACAACTTTTGAATGAGTATTAGTTTGTCCTGGTAACAATAAAAGAGGTTCCATTTAGAGTATTTGTGAAAAAAATGCGGCTCATAATGTGAAAGAAGAATGATACTGCCACGTCCCAAAATTTTGAACTATTAAACATTCGGGAGTGAAGTACTATATCTAATTAGATCCAAAACTTCTTCACAATTACACAACTTAAGTGAGTGTAAGTCCAAAACAATACAACCAAATTACAAAAGTCCAAACAAATAATCTTATATTCAAATGGTAGATCTAAATATATCATTATTTAATACATCTCTAAAGCATTGCAATAGGGCCTAATCTTAACCGCATAACTCTAATCAGTTCTTAATTATCTTAAAAAAATATATTAATAATGGGATAAGCTCCGCTTACAGCTCAGTAAGTAACTAAATGCCTAACTAGTTGGATAAAAGTAGTGGCATCATACAATAATACAATATTGAAAATTTCAAATTAATCAGGTAAAACCAATATCCTTGTTTACCAGTTATACGAACATGATCATGAAACACAAAAAACACCAAACACATGTTATTAACTACTGAGGCAACGTAGGCAACTTGGGTCACGAGTCAAGCTTCACCCCCTTGACTTGGGTCACAGGTTGGACTTCAGCCCTCCAACCTAGGTCACAGCTACACAGTTAATTCCAGTGTAGCGCAGTTGCCATAGCCAATTGTTCCAGAACGACCCATAACTTATACACATAAGGTATAAATAAAAATTCAAAGCATCCAAGCTCTTTAATTTATATTTAAAAACACATAACCAATTCCAAGAAATACATAGTTTCACAACAATCACAACACTTACTTGATCCATTTGTTTTATTCAATACTAAGAAAATTCAAACATTAATACTAAGAAAATTCAAGCATTGAGATAAATAAAACACAGTATTTTTTTATGAAAAAATATACCGTAATGAAACAAAAAATTTATTTATTTTTATAAAAACACTAGTTAAGAAAGATGGCAGTTACCCGGGCTTCATATGCAAATAATTTCACTAGCCTTTGAACTTACACCCACGCCATTATTCGGTACCGTAAATTATCGATTTGTCCACATTCGGCACTGCAAGAGCATTGTGCTTGACCGAAAATATATCTTGGCCAATTTGTTCTTTGCTCTGTTACCATTAAATTGTCCAAGCCTATCACATATAATATTCATAAACCAATTGAATCCACTCGCAATCATTATCACATCTCAAAAGCATGTCTTTATCCTTTATAAACAACCATCATCAGGTTACTAAATCATCAAACGTCATCATAATATCACCAACCAACCATGCACATGTGTTGTTACTCTAGTTAAATTATTCCATGGACCATTTTCTTTTTAATTTTTTTAACTTTTTTTTTGGTTCCCAGACCATTCTGTATTCACCACCATTAAATTTCAACCATAATCTAGTTATCCCTCAAAACGATTACAAGGAATTAGCATACCAATAGGAGAATATATTTACCTATAAAATCTTACAATTTCGATGATATTCTTGGACTTGTCTAACATTGATAGTTCTACAAATATTGTAAACCATCACTTCAGAAATATTGCTTGGTTCTATTATAAATAATATCCAACTCTTTTAAAATTCACTTTAGTCCTTCCTTGCAAGTCTAATACTTAATCAATCCCAAATAATAGCTCATGGGTTTAATGACTGATAACTGTTGATGGGATTATTCAAAATAAGTCCACCGAATGAATTGGGGTATCACATTCTACCATCCTGACAAGAAGTTTCGAGGACGAAACTTCATCAACCATGCTTACGCTGCGTAATCATATCAAGTCTTATAATCTATTGGTACATTACTAAAACGATATCAATCTATTAAGTCAAAATAACTTCAGCCATGAAGAAAACAATTAATATAGTTAACTTCGAATGAAACCTATGAATATATTACACTACAATTTTGTTTTTTTATAAAACAAAATGTGTTTTAAAAGGAGTCGCAAGTCTAAACTAAATTAGTGACTGTAGCCTGCAACACTAAATTTTTAGACACAAACTCTAATAGCTGAGGTTTTAGTCATAACATTAGTTTCCTAGCTGTCTAGTCATGTAATGATCAAATGTAGTATTAGTCAAATTCACCTAATAACTAAACCAAAAGGCATGCAAAGGCTTAATGTTCTATATACCATGTTCACATGGAGAACGCTGAAAATCCCAGTGACAATTGACAACGAAACCTATCTATCATCACACCACCACAAACTGATCATTATAATTCCTTTGACCATTGTCCCTTAATATTATGACAATATTTATTGGTAGGGAATTTTGTACTCACCAAAAGAAACTATGGTGTCTTTCTAGAAGAAATCTTGTTACCCAATTTGATCTATGTCTTCCTCCAATCAATTGTGCAGTGAGCCGCCATGGACCCGCTAGTTTTGCAACTGAAAAGGAGTGGAAATTGATTACTAATAGGCTTTTAACTAGGGTTTCAGATTATAAGCCATAGTTATAACTATTTCTCTAATATTGCCAATAAGTCCCGCACTAAATTTTCTCTTTCCTACCAAGTTAATTTTAATAAAGAAAAAAACCTTAATTTTTCTCGGGTTTCACATCCTTCCACCCTTAAAAAAGTTTTTAGTACTCCAAATTTCACATTCCTCGTCCTTAGAAGGGGGGTACAACTGTACCTGTAGCGTTCAAAAGGTATTGAGGTCATTCAGTGTAAAAATAAAAACTCCTAATAATGGTGATTATATCACAATAATAAGGTCATTTTTTTTCCTTAAAACATCGTGTATCTATGTATTCTAAATACTTTCACCAAATTCATATTTTTGCTACACTAATAGTTAACGTTCATTTTCATAGGCTAAGCCAATATGAATTCATTCCTCTACAGCTAACGCTTAATGTACTACACTGTCAAATATATATAGATTCAAATGCCAATCTCCAAGATTCTTTAACACCAATATTGTAACAAACAAAAAAAATCAATATGTCTCACTTTTTTTTTCCATTTCCTTTTACATAAAAATCTAACTTTAGGAGTCAAGCACCAATCAGTTGTATACCTTCATTTTTATTTTATGTAATCACTATAAAAAAAAAAAAATTTGTTACTATTTATATTGTCATTAGGAGGAACAAATTCAAATTCGCAATCTAAATCTGGTCCATGTTGTTCACCTTAATTCTTCCTTTTTTTTTCATTCTTTTATAAGAACTCAACATTAGTAAGCAAACTATCATAGTTACAATATTTGAATCAATAACTAAAATATTGATCACTCTAAATGGTTAAAATTATTCCGAAAATCATCTAAGTACATATCTCCAAGACACTTAGTTAAATAACATTGTGAACATGGTTTTCCTATCATTCTAGCATTAATGGAAATATGTTGTCAAATTCACTATATTGAACTGTAGAAATAGCTTAATATAACTATATTTCATACGCAAGTCATGTAATATATCAAACAGAATCCTTAGTTTAAGATCAACTAAAAGGATAGTTCAGTGTTTTAGTAGTAATTCTATGTTAGTAACTACTAAATTGGAAGAGTATCTATGCATCTTCAAATCAAGTGTATAAATGCTTAGAATAATAAAAAAATATTTTAACTAGTTGAATATCAAGCATAATTTTCCTATAACTCCAAATAAGTTATTTGAGCTCTCAGCAACATTGACAAACACTATATAGTTTAAACATTTCTTCAATAATCTAAAGGTAATACAAACAATTAGACAAACTAAAACCTATCCATCATTACAATCTACTTATGGTAAATTTTCTTCCGATCCAAACATCGTCAACTATATATTACCGATCTCCATGCAAAAATGATAGAATTCTCCTAATTTATATCCAGTACCTAAACCATGGAAGTTTAATTCAACCTACACTCTATAGCTTAATATCCAATAATAGTACTTGTCACGACAATGTCCATAGACGAATCCCACAAGTCCAACATCCTAAACTTTAAGTCCAAGATACATTATAGAATTTCACTTAAGCTCTGATACTATTTTTCACACCTCGAATTTCTAACTATTAAACATTTGGGAGTGAAGTACCATATCCAATTAGATCCAAAACTTCTTTACAACTATACAACTTAAGTGAGGTAAATCCAAAACAATACAACCAAATTACAAAAGTCCAAACAAATAACTGTATATTCAAATGATGGATCCAAATATATCATTATTTAATGAAACTCCAAAGCATTTCTGCAAGGCCTACATCGCAACTGCATAGCTCCAATTAGTTCTTAATTATCTGAAAAAAATAATAATAATAGGTTGAGTTCATAGCTCAGTAAGTAGCCAAACGCCTAACTAGTTGGATCAAAGTAGTGGCATCACACAATAATACAATATTGAAAATTTCAAATTAATTAAGTAAAACAAACATCCATGTTTACCAATTATACGAACATGATCAGGTTTATGAAATATAGAAAATACTAAACACATGTTATTTACTACTGAGGAAATATAGACAACCTAAGTCACGAGTCGAGCTTCACCCCCTTGACTTGGGTCACGGGTTGGATTTCACCCCTCCAACTTGGATCACAACTACATACTACAGGCTCGTGTAGCCCAGTTTCCATGGCCAGCTGTTCCGAAACAACCCATAATTCAGACGCATAAGTTATACAAAAAAATTCAAAGCATCCAAGTTTTTTAATTAACATTTAAAAATATTTTTTAATCCAATTTAACTAATTCCAAGAAGCACATAGTTTCCCAACAACTGCAACACATACTTGATCCTTTTTTTATCTTTGTTCAATTCTGTGAAAATTCAAACTTTAGATGGAAAAAATAACACCTTGAGACCAAGGCGGATTTGTCAACGACGTTACTTGTTCACAAAAAACTATATCGTAATGCAACCAAATATTTATTTATTTTTACAAAAAACATTAGTTAAAAAGAATGCCACTTACTCCGGTTTCACATGCAGATAATGTTCACTAGCCTAAGAACTTACACTCAGGTCATTATTCAGTACCCTAAATTATCAATTTGTCCACACTCAACACTACAGAGCATTCTGCCTGACCGAAAACATATCTTGGCCAATTTGTTCTTTGCTCTATTACCATCAAATTGTCCAAACCTACGTATAATATTCATAAAGCAATTGAATTCACTCACAATCATTATCAATCTCCAAAGCATGGTTTTTATCCTGTACTAACAACCATTATCAGGTTACTAAATCATCGAACATCATCATAATATCACCAACCAATCATGCATCATGTGTTGTTACTCTAGTTAAATTATTCCGTAGACCATTTTCTTTTTAATTTTTTGTAACTTTTTTTTGTTCCCAAATCATTACTCACCACCATTGAATTTCAACCATAATCTAATTATCCCCCAAAACAATTACAAGGAATTAGCATGCCAATGGGAGAATATATTTAACTCTAAAATCTTGCGATTTCAATGATATTTTTTGCACTTGTCCAACACTGATAGTTCTACAAATATTGTAACCTTCACTTAAGAAATATCACTTGGTTCCATTATAAATAATAAACAACTCTTTTAAAATTCACTTTAGTCCTTCATTACAAGTCTAATACTTAATTACCCCCAAATAATAGCTCATGGGCTTAATAACTGATAGCTGTTGATGGGTCTATTTAAAACAAGTCCACCGAATGGATTGGGGTATCATAGATACATTCTGGAGGAGACTAGGGAGGTATAACTACTTATGCCGAACTTCAACAAATTCATGGAGACTTTAGATGTGCCAAACAATAGTGCAAATTCACCAAGGATTATGATATCATTAGAAATCCTCCTTGGTGTTGTTGAGGGAATACTTCTTTCCTTTTTCTTTATGTATCCTTTATTTTTCTTTATTTGCTTAGTTTAAGAACCTAGTGGATAATAAAGACTTGTAGTCTTGTGATTAGCTTAGTTTATATTTTGTTGATTGGTAAATGATTTTTGACATTCTTAGTTAGACAAATTTGGTTGTTGATGGTAATGTAGAACTTATTGTAATTTATGATTGATATATTCTTTATTGGTAGAATATAAACTTGGTTTTACCATTTAGTTGTGGAAATACTAGCTGATGAAACACTTTATTTGTTAAGTGTTTGAGTTTAATTTGAGAAAAAATGTTAATGTTTGATATGGATTGGAAGTAGTCTTTCTTGTTGAATTTTTGAGACCAATTATGTGTGAAGCTAAGTTTGGAGGGATGAGTTGGCATTTAGATAACACTTTGTGTTGTGTTAGACCCCGTTGCCCTATGTGTATTTTTCTTTTTCTTTAATTATTTGAATCCTGTGAAAGCCTAAGGACCCTTTCTTAGTGTAGCCATGATTGGTTGTTAAAGGAATTTCAATTTCAAATACTCATGAGTTTAATTGATATAGTATTTATATGGTTTACATGGAATTGCTCATTGCTTAGCCTTGTTGGCGTTGTGCTTATTGTTGATGGGTTCTATAGTTATGATAAAGGTGGAACCTATTCAGTGAAATGTTGATTAGGTTTTTGAAAACAAATAACAAGTAATAATAAAAAAAAAAACCTTAATTGTCCTAATCAACTCCCACACACTCGCAAGTATACGAGATGAGTTTGTATAAGATGAGTAAGGATTGTTTCCACATAACTACTAGAACAAATATTAGATTCACAAGCGTATTTACTAGTTAGACGAAATAATCAAGAGTTTTTGACTAAATTTAAACTAAATTTAATCACGAAAAATTAAAATAAAGACAAGAATGTAAAATACTAATCCTTCGGAAAGTAATTTAAAT
The DNA here is from genome assembly GCA_025175665.1 of Cinchona pubescens. Taxonomy (NCBI): domain Eukaryota; kingdom Viridiplantae; phylum Streptophyta; class Magnoliopsida; order Gentianales; family Rubiaceae; genus Cinchona; species Cinchona pubescens. The sequence goes on from JANKKI010000223.1 coordinate 1,151,704, forward strand.
ATAATTGACTAAAAACCTAAATCAATCTACTCTACTTGCAAGAATTTAATCAAGAACAAGAATTTAAATTAATCTACTCTAAAAAGTGATTAAAAATGATGAAATAAAACACTAACTACTCAACTACTGAAGCAATTAAGAATCTAAATGCAATAAGATAAGAACGATAATTAAAGAACAAGAACGCAATAAAAATAGGGAACAAAAATTGAATTGCATAAAGATAAATCAAACTCCGTGATTGTAGTGAAAACCAATATTGATGATCGTTGAATCTTGAATTCTTGACAAGAGAATAAAATTCTAGCTTGAACACTTGTGAAAATCTACTCTACGTCTAAATTATTGTTCTAACTATTGAAAACTAAAAACGAACAATGGTTGATGATGGATTCTTATTTCTTTCCCTTCTCTTGATGTATTTATAGGTAAAATTAGGGTTTTGGAGCTCTAGAATAATAAGTATATGAACTTCTCTATAAATGGGCCCATGGGAGGACGTTTCTTGCAAAATAAACAAGCTCATGAAACCTACCTGACGACACACGCCAAGGTGATGCATAAATTTCACCCCCAGGTGTGACTTCCAGAAATGAAAATTTGAGCTATTGGACGTCGCGCCTAGCTCTGCAAGCGCGACTTTTAGTAAGAAGACCTCCATTTCTTTTGTGATTTTGACCTTGATGCTATTAGAATCTCGTAAAACTCCAAAACATGAAAGTTGTAGATATTTGTATTATCTTTCCAATGAATCCAAAATTACTTCAATCGGAGCTCAGATAAGAAATTTATGCCATTTCTGCCAAACTACATCAGAATCACTCCTCGCCGGTGCACGAAATTCTAATTTTACAAGTTTCCTCCCATTTTGTGATCAATTTTAACTCTTTCTTCACTCAAATCCTAAAAAACTCAAAATAAACCATGTTAACTCATAATTACTCAATTCTTGCTTATACATCACTAAAAATAAGGTAAACGATACGTAAAATATGCGATACTTATGAGCTTATCAGAACCATGGCTTTGAGTTAAACTTGTGCTTAATTAATCGCATTCACTTTTACTTGGTTGATATGTTGTCCATCTTCTTTATGAGTTTTGATTGTCCAAATATAATTCAAAGTCATTGCCTTAAATCATGTTTAACTAGTTTTTTGCTTTTATGCTTTCTAGCAATATTTTATTTCTTGTAATATGGGTGAGTGGCAGGATGAGTTTTACTAATCATTGAATAATATGAAAAATGTGATAGTGTGTTTTTGAATCTTATTATGTTTTTGGAAATGTTTTTGTTTTATGTGAATACAAGTTTTGGTAAATAGATAAAAAAAAAAAGGTGATTTTGGTGTTCAATGATATTATGGACCTAATGGTAGCATATAAATTGCGGTATTTACTTGGTCATTCGATTTTGAGTTGACAAATGTATCATTCTTGTTGTGAGTACTTGTTTCAAAAACTAATTATTCTGGATTTCAAAAAAAGATTAATGTGCTAATTAGTTTTGAAAATGGTTTATTTCAAATATCTTTTGCTAAACTCTCAAAAGTGCCAAGTGTTGTCAAGTAATTCTTTTGGAAAAAAATATTTAAATGGTTGGAAAAGAGTAAAGCCATTTGCGTGACTGCATTTGGGAAGTATTATATCTATTTTATGATCTTTAAGACTAAATATGATTTTGGGTACATTCCATTCCCCTTCCTTGTTGCAGATCGTGTACTAAAAAATATTTTGACTTTAGACAATAAGGCTAGTAGAGGATTCGACATCACAAATGTTGCTTCCATGAAGCAGCCATTAGAGTAGACAATAAGATTAGTAGAGGATTTAGCATTACAAATGTTGTTTCCTTGAAGTGACCAATAGGATAGTTTTAAAATGTGACAAGTAGAAGCTAAGTATTCGAAATGAGTCTTTTCGTCGTAGTATGCCAACAAGTTGGGGTGAGATATTGTGTATTATCCATCGTTAATATTGAATCAAACACTCCTGACTAGATTAACACTTCCATGTATGACATGTACATATTATGTAGAGTCCTAATGATCCTTCCATTTTCAATTGGTTTATTCAAGAATGCTTGATTAACTTTTAGTCCTTTTGAGTGGAGTAAAACGTCTTTTGCATAAACTAATTTTCTTTGCGAAAACCTTCATTGTAGAAAATAATTGGTAGTTTGACACTCTTCTTAGCAATTGAACTAGTTTTTGAGAAAATGAATCTCGTTTAATTAGAGTGACCATTTGAGTACTTCAAATTGATATATTACTTATGGTTTTTGAAAGAAACTAAAAGATCCAAAGTATATCCGGTTTCTATTACTCGTCGTTGTGCACTTGGTGGTGTTTTGTGTTAGTCGTTTTAGTTTTTTCTTTTCTTTTCTTATCTTTTTTTTGCTGGGGTCAAACAAAAGTTTAAATTTAGAAGTGTGATAACTCTAGGAACCTAAAGTTATATGTAGCTTAAATTTGAGTATTTTGGCTTTAGTATTGAACATTATGGCAAGTGTCATTTTTGTTTGTTTTTACTTTTATATTCTAGAATATATTAGCTTGCGTCAATTTAGTTTTTAATGTTATTTAAGTGTTTTTGTTGTAATTAATAAAGTGTGTTTATATGTATGGTTTGGTTGGAGAAAACAGTGTGGCAATCGAATCATAAACGGACCAAATCAAGCCATAAATCTTGACAACACCAAACTAGACTTCTGAAACAAGAAAATAAGTACTTGAAGATTACACTGCGATCCCAAATTTAAAGAAGGAAAAAAACGTCATTACAATCCCAAATTCTTAGCAAGCTACTAGAAACGACAATACAGTCCCAAAATTCAGTACAACACTTTGACATCGTGATCTGAGTTTTTTTTGGGGCAAAAAAATTCAAATCATGGCTGTATGATGGCTGAAACTCTCTCCCTAGCACTATATACACACTCTTTAAGCCTTTTTCACATAGTTAGAGTGTGTAGTAGGTGTTAGTGTAGGCTAGGGTTAGTTCTTCTTCTTTTTCCCTATTTGGGGGAGGATTTTCTTAGTAGTTTAATTGTAATTTCTTGAAAGCTCTTAAGGGCTTCTTGTTAAAAGGGTTTTGATATTAGGAATAGGAATCATTCCGATACTTGGTGCTTGATGAACTAAACGGGAATTAAAATTTTGAAATCATTCCTACAAATTGAGGGAATGGTGATACCCAAACTAATTGGGAGGCATATGGTGATTTGTACTATTGATTCCATAATTTGGGAGAGAACGTAAAAAAAAAATGGAAAAAAAATTTAGTCACTCTTCTCTGTCCTCATCCTTCCTACCCCAACCCCTTCTACCCCAATCTCTATCCTCCTCCAATCTTCCTCATTGCCCCCCTCTACCTAGCCCCTTATCTCTCAAATCTCCATCCCTCACGGCCCATGTTTCTCCCACCTCCTACTCCATCAACCAGCTGCCCCTCCATCCCCAGCCCCTCCCTTCTTTGATCTCCACTCTCTATGCTCCATCTACCTCCTGTTTGATAACCCCGCTTCTTGCCCAATATCAACACCTTTCTTTCTCCAATCTCACTTTTTATGCTGTATTTTTCTTTGCCACAATTCTTGAATATTTTTCTATTCAAAACTGTTAATAGTACGAGAAGGGAGATTAACTAAGAAGGGGTTTTGGGACAAGGGATGGGCTGGTAATAGATTGCAAGGAGAGACGGCATATGAATGTGGGTGGAAGTAAAGGAAGAACCAAATGCATAGTTGTGAGGTGATGATGATAGCAGTGTATAGGTTGGTGGTGTGTAGTTGGGGGAAGGTAGTTTAAAAAATGAAAATTTATTTATGAAATCCAATCCTTAGTAGTTTTTACTAAACACAAGTTATTACAATGATTCCCATAGACAAATCCCATACCAAGTTTTTGGGTATAAATCCGATTCTAATTCCAATTCCAAAATACGAACCAAGTACTCCTGTAATGTAAGACTTCTATATTATGTTTATGCTATTTAGATTCATGTTAATTTAGTGTAGTTAGTTTAATTACTTTATTTACTTGCTCTCTTAAAATGATTTTCTTTTATGTTCTTTCTTTAAATGTTTTCTTTAAATTGCTTTATTTACATTAATTATCTTTAATTATGCACTAGTTAATTTGGGCTAATGTTCAACGATGCCAATTTCCTATACGTATTGATTGGTTGGTGGGATGAATAGTGAAAATGGTGGATAATTGGGTAGTAGTAAATAGTTTGGTTGCTTAATGAGAGGAAAAGAATCCTCCTTTGAATCACTGTTAGTAGGTTTAACACGACAACCAAGTGTTTAGTGTTAATTTCTTAGACGGGTTTAAAACTTGATTAGGAGATTAGTATTCGGGACAAGATGCTATCTTTTCTAGTTGACTCCTTAAACTTCATATTGATAATTTGACCGGAATTATTAATCGGGTCAAGTGATTGATTCATAGTTAGGAGGGAATCCCTAGTTAGGCCCATTGATGTATTTGACCTACTCAATTGATTAAACTCTGGGGAATTGGCTAATCAAATCTTTGCCTATTCTAAATCACTTTTTTAGTTTCTTTACTTTAGTTGTAGTAAATTTTTTTCTTAAATCAAACTTTTTAAATAGTAATCCAACTAAATAATTGGTAATTACCGACCAATTCTTGTGGGTTTGATCTCCCTTCTACTTGCTATTATTTGACTCCAGATACTTACGGTGCATCATCTAGTTAGTAGTAAGATTTAGGCATTTTATAAATAATATAATTAGATGTATTTCTACGTATATCAGTTTATGCATGTAAGGATATTTTTTGGTAATCTAGTGAACTTGTAAATACATCCCTTGTTACTTTACTATGAATCCAACAGTAGGAAAGGAATCTATATAATTTTCTTGTCAAGAATGCTAATAGTATCCAAATATTATAAAGGAATGTTTTTCTAGGGAAATATACCCTAGATTTAGATTCCTGACTAACTTTACTTTCTTGTCAACCAAATGAAGCCTTACGGTTAAGTGCACTATTCTGCTATCAACCATACCTCAAGTTATACTTTACCCCCTTGTACTTATTTTTATAGGCACTTAACTCTTTTATTGACTCCTTATGGATTTCTTGGACAAAAATAACCCTATTATATTAATTATTTTAGTTATCTTTTTTTTTTCCATATCAAATTTTCCCTTTTTCTTTTTGTTTTCTTTTTTTTGTTTTCTCCCTTTTCTAATACCACTAGCTTCTTCATTCTTCATACTGTTATTATTTGTATGCTTAAGACATAATTTTTTTTTGATTTGTTTTGTAACTAATTCTTTTGTTTTTTGAGTTTTAATTATTCAAAATTTTTTACTTTTAATTAATCAAATATTAATTAAAACCAAAAAATAAATATATCACAATAAAGATAAGGGATAATAATTTATCATCGTCAAAAAATATAAATAAAGTATTAATAGTTAATTAATTTGATTATTTATTTTTAATATTTATAATTGAATAATTATAAGTCCATATTGTTTATACATTTTTATAATTTAATATTAGATTAAAAATTTAACATAACAAATGTATCTTTTATAATAAGAATAAGGGTAAAAAACATTTTTAGTCCTTAAAGTTTGGTCCATTGACATTTTGGGTCTCCAAAATTTCATTGTAAACAAATCACTCTCCTTATTTTCTAAAGTTTGACTAAGTTAGTACAAATGATAGAAAAATAACATATTTTTTGTTCAAAATTATGTGAAAAAGGTGTTTTTTTTTTAGTTTAGGCAAGAGAAAGTAAAAGATAAAAGGTAATTTTTTGTTGGAGTCCTCAGAGCCATAGAAATTAAAATTATGCTATTTTTATCTCAATTGTCCTAATTGAGTTAAAAATTGAAATATGAGGGAAATGATTTATTTTTTGTGAAACTTTGAGGATTAAAAATGTCACAGGGCCAAACTTTGGGGACTAAAAATATTTTTTACCCTAAGAATAACAAATAACAAAGTACAATGAGAATAAAGAAATAGTTAAAGGAAATCAAAAAAATTTAATATGTGTGTAAACAAATAATGTAGCTAATGGTAGTGGAGTAGGAAGAAAAACTTATAAAAAAAAAAAAAAAAAAAGTAGAAAGAAAAGGGGAAAAATAATATGAAAAAAGAAACAAAAATAGTTAAGTAAATTTATAAGGAGGTTAAGTACCTATTTAAAAGAAGTTGGGGTAAAGTGTAATTTAGAGTATAGTCAGGTGGTTTAGAACATTTAACCCTAGCCTTTACTAAGTCCGTCACTAATTAAGGAGAGTACCTGTAATATATTATCCCCGCACATTAAATACGTGTTATAGTCTGAAAACGGGCAATAGCCAGTAAACCGACGCGCCTTACCGGTAATCCTTGCCCTAACCGGTTACCATCTATAAATTTCTAATTAGTGGAAGTTAAGGCCCCCGATTTTTTCAGCCAAGCCGCCTCAAATCATCCTCCCCTCACATCACATATATTCACTGATTCTCTCCTCAAAACTAAGTCTCTCACGTTAGATCCACCCCTTTTCTCTCCATCACCATCTACTACTAATTGCTAACATATAAAAGCACTTTTTTTTCAAAGTTTTGGCGCTTCAGATCTAGATTTCTTACCCTTTTATGGAAATTTATAAAGTTCACAATTTTTGAATTGCGATTTGCACTTCTTGGTCTCACCTAAATCGTTCTAAAGCGCGGGTTGGATCCTTGATTATGAGTATTTGAACTAGATCTGTAAATATATAATAAAAAAAGTGTAAATAATAGAGGAACTGATTTTTATCAGTCAAATTGAAAACCTAGTTGGAAATTCTGATAAAAAGACATAACTATTCACTGATTGAAAAGCAAAAAAGGAATGGCAGAGGGACATGGATCGGAAGGGAGTCAACCGGTGGATCCTTCTAAGCACCCATCTGGGATTGTTCCTACCCTTCAGTAAGTTCCTCTTCATGTGTTAAAACGAAACTTTTTTTTAAGATTATGATTAATTAATCTGTGTTCTAATTGATATCTAGATATGTAATCAGGGGTGTTGATTTTGATGAAGATGTATTTATTTGTTGGAGTTGATTTTTTTTTTTCTTTTTTGGTTTCTTTCTTTTGGTGTGTATTTATGGAGGGGTAAAGTACTGATTAGAAACTTTTAAATGAGCAATAAAATTAAGGGTTGTGGTTTTCTAGAAACCTGAACCAGAGATTAGTACATGAATAATGCCATTGTAAGTACATGATTAATGTCTTTGTAAGATACCCATAGTTGCGTATTAAAATAAATATCTGTATTTAGGAGAAAAAGGGTTCTCTGTACTGGGAAAATATACAGACAGCAAAGTCTCCATAGCAAGTCTAAGATCGTTTGAGGGGACTTAGAAAAGTGTAAATATCCCATGGTGTATAAGATGTGAGATGTCAGAGTCTCTGAATTTTGATGCAGGGACATGAAACTGTATACAAGATATGAGATGTTTTGTGTACATATGAAACAGAAAATTGAGGCCCCTCTCCGTCTACATGTGCTAACAGGAAGGGTGAATTGTATTGATGTTGGATGAAGAAGTATATTGATTTTGGATATGGTTTTTCTTTTATTTTGTGCGCGGGAAGTTGGTGGTAGTCATATGGTTCTTGCATAGAGGACTGGCAATCATTCAAATTGCTTTAATAAGCCTATGCAAAAAGGACTAGCTTGGATCTTTCTCTCAGTCTTTTGTTGTTTCCATTTATTTTATGTTACTTTCTGATGTGGCCCTGTCTAAACCATGATTTTCTCTGATTTCAGGAATATTGTGTCAACTGTCAACTTGGATTGCAAGTTGGATCTAAAGTCTATTGCATTGCAAGCTCGACCTTAATATAGATAAAATATAATCCCAAAGTATGTATTTTTTTTTTTTTGGTGGAAAAGGACTTCTTTCACTGGGTTGGGCAATGAGCAAATAAATTAGATTCTGGTTCAGTTCTTTGAAACCTTTAGATTTCTTGGGTGGAAAAATGCTTGTTTGTTCCCAATGGGTTTGTAATGACAACTTTTTTCTAGTTCTAAAATTTCCGCTTCTTTGATATAGCGTTTCGCTGCCGTTATAATGAGGATAAGGGAACCAAAAACTACAGCATTGATTTTTGCCTCGGGGAAGATGGTATGGTTGTTTTATTTGGCTGAGATAGTCTTGCATCAGTTTTCATATTAAATATATTTTGAGATGACTTAGTGCTTTCATATTTGTTGATGAGGATTTGCTTTTGATGATTTTGTTTCTCATGTCTTTAGGTATGCACTGGAGCAAAGAGTGAACAACAATCTAAACTTGCAGCGAGGAAGGTTGGTGGTGGCCATTGATTATAGTTTTCAGCTGGTTTCACATTAGCATGGATTGAATGATGAATATGTTCTCAAGTATATGCCAGGAGTTGGGATAATTAATGATTCAAGATATAGTTGAAAATGATATTCAAGCTGGTTTTGATTCCAAATGCAAGTGAAACCATAACTTTATTGCTTCTAAGTGATGGGTTCACTTCACTAGATCAGTATAGTATAAAGAACTTTTGAATGCATGTTCTTTTTTATATTTCTTATGCGTATATCAAAATTTAATGGTATGTTCTCAATGATGAGATGACAACTGTGTGTAACTGTGATAGGAGTGGCACCTTGCTGTTCTACACTGGCTATTTTGTTCATGTACACAGCATTTTAGGACACTTCAGTTGTTGGTTTATACACCAGATATTGATGGGGGTGTGGTTTTCCTTCTGAAATTTAAACTCTGTAGCAACAATATTGCACTGGATGATAGAGTTTTGCTTAATGAATCAGCTCTTTTGTTCTCTTTTGTGATTCTGCAGATTCCTATGTATATTTTGGATAATGTTGGAAACATTAGAGCCTTGTGTACCTATTAGACAACTATATTTTGCAATTGAAGCCAATACTTTCATACTTGGGCAAGTTTATTGGCTACACTTCTTGAGAATTAACTGCTTTATCTATTATTTGTTTGGAATCATGTGCATCGTCTCCGTCTCTGTAACATATTTTTAGGTTATTTTTTATGCCGATGTTGTCCTTTCTTCTATGTGTGGGATCATTTGCTGATCATGAAATCCAGATTGAATGGAGCAGTTTTCTTCCCGTTGTTGAATATTTGTAGACTTACAATTTTATGTTGTACCAATAAAGCAATTGATTGTTCTATAAAAAAGATAAAGTACAATTCCACTGGGCATCAACCTCTGTTTTTTGCTGGTTGGCCTTGCTAATTAAAAAAGGAAGGGTAAAATAACTGTGGTTTACATTCTTTTGGCATGCATTAGTTGTTAACCTTGATTGTCCTGAACTGTTAATAATCTTTTATGAATGATTTATGCCTACAGAACTTCTTGACCTCCATTGTTGTATTTCAGTATGCACGTATTATACAGAAGCTTGGGTTCCCTGCCAAATCAAAGGTTCTCTTAAAGACTGTCTCTTATACACATCTAGATGTGTATAATTTCAACCCCTCTCTCTCCCCCTCCCTCCCTCCTTCACCCGCGCGCACCACGCAAAACTTACATGGGGCTCCGATTATGAAAATTCGAAAGATATTAGTATTGCAACTTCATGTGTTTTTGTGGTTTGGTTGGTAGGATTTCAAGATACAAAACATTGTTGGCTCTTGTGATGTGAAGTTCCCTATCAGACTTGAGGGTTTGGCATATTCACATGGTGCCTTTTCAAGTGTAAGTAGAAGCCTATTAAATAAGTGTACAAATTTTAAGTTTTAGGCTCATAAATATGATTATATGTTACTTGTGATGCTCCTGCTGTTGGGCTTGGGTCACTTATGAGGTGCTTGCCTGCATTGATGCAGTATGAACCCGAACTCTTTCCGTTACCGGCCTAATATATCGAATGAAGCAACCAAAAATTGTACTTCTAATATTTGTGTCTGGAAAGATTGTCCTCACAGGTGCAAAGGTGAGGAAGATATGCACTAGTTCTCTTTTCCCAGGAATTCTGACTTCTATTCTCGTCTTGCTGTAGTGTTTGCATCCTTATCTATGTTCTTTATGGAATATGAAATGCATTACAGGTAAGAGATGAAACTTATACGGCCTTTGAGAACATATACCCTGTCCTTAATGAGTTCAGGAAAAACCAGCAATGGTAATTACTACTACTGATTTTTATATTCCTCATCAACCTGAACTCAAGGCACCTATTGTCATTGTATAACCCTTTTCTCCCCCGTTTTGTCTCAGATGTCTGCTACAAAGAGGCATCAAGTCTTCCTGGAGTATTAATGCACAATACTGCTCTCAACTGGATCTGCAATCAGCAGCTGCCAATATCTGAAAGCCAACATCTTCTAATGCTGCTTGTGATTGAGTTGGATACTGATTATCTAGTCTCTGCTTGTAGGAATTTTCTCGAGTTTGGGTGATCCTCCCTTGTTATCTAACAGCTACAATGTTATGTTCCATCCATGTCGAGGATTTGCCTTGTACCAAGTTGCATCTTGTTGGGAGTGGTGATGTGGGACTTGACTGGCCATTTTGGTTTTTTTTATCTACTCATATTTCATCAATGAAAAACTTATCTTACAATGACCATCTTTTATTTGTAGTGTTGTGTTCCGAGTGCTGTATTGTTTACTTGTCGATTGGAATTGTTGTATTGTTGTTTTTTTTTTTGTATCTGGGTTCATCCTTTCAACTGGAAGGATGCAGCCATGACTTTAGCAAATCAATAATCGTTCATTAATTTATGAAATAGAGTAAATCAATAATCGTTTATTAATTTGTCTCCTTTGATAACTCAAGATGGCAAGGTTGGGAATGCATTAATCTTCCCCTATGGCACTTGGATATCAAAATTTGATGTTGGAAGCAAGATACAAGAGATATCCCAATAGGCATTTGGGACTCCATAGGGGTCTACATGATTTGGGATGATATCAAAATTCAAAGCTGGATGCGGCGATCAACAAACTTGAGATTTTGACGATAGGTTTTGGAGGTTTAGGGTTGAAAATTCAACTCAAGTTCTATTAAAAGCAGCAGTGAGAGAAACTGAAGTTACAGAGACAAATTAGTGAGAGAAAAACTAGCACCGAGTTGAAGCTAGTTGGGTGAAGTTACAAAATTAAGACTGGGGACCTCTAGTTGTAGATTTTTATACAGTGATTAACATAATTATTTAGCTATTTACAATTAACTATTTTACTCATAATCAGTCTTCCACGCACTTGCTCATTAAGAGCCCTATTTATCATCAATGGTTCCGCAATTTGAATCTATCACTTAGATGTGGCGTCCCGTTGACTCGTAACTGAAACTCTTACAGCTTAAGCATATGCCTCAACTGAAGAAGAAGAAGAAAATATTTGGGATAAAATGCAAATAATCTACGTTAAATAAGCACTATACCTCTTATGATTATCAAATGTGACTTTGACTCTTTTATATTTTAATTTTAATTTTTTTTTTTACAAAATAGATAAAAACTGTTAAAACTATGTGAGATTGTAAAATGTTATATTTGTCACTAACCAACTGAAATGTATAGCAATATATAAAATAAAGTTAACAAATTCATGGGTCAAATAAAAATAATAACAAACAAAAGGGGGCCAAATTGAAAACAAAAAGTCCCCAACCTTTCCCTTTCCTTCCTTTCACAGTCGGCTAGTCGGCTACCACCACACTGATGAAGTAAGAATTTTGCAGAAGAGAGTTTACAGGTGGATTTTCTAGGAGCAATTCTCACATCCAACCCCCCCTATTTATAGAATTACATGAGAGGGGTTGAGACCCTAAACTACTAGATGAACTTACAATGAAATTACATATTTACCCTTAATGAAGTCGCCACATAAGCATCTCTAGAACATTCTTGAAAAAATGTAGCACGTACTAAAGTTACTAAGCTATCATCAATAGTCCCCTCGGCTCGGTTTCGATCCTCGTGGTTGAAATTGAGCCAATAGTAACCAGTCGAAGTCCCCTGATGACTTGACGACGAGCCTCTCACCTAAAGGTCCAGTAACCTTTTTATAGCTTCAACTACCTTTAACTGCTTCAAAAGACTTTTCCTTGAGCTGAAGCACCCTATGAGGCCAGCACTTCACTTTGGCTCACCGACACGAATTTCAAAGCTCATATCTCTTTTTTTACAACCAGTGAGTTTCCAGATGAGACACGACCATGGCGATGATTACCCTCCATAACTAGGCACTCGCTGAGTCCCCATGCACCAGGATTACATCTGACACTCCACATTTACTGCACTTATTATTGCGCCGTATAATGCTTTGTTTCTCGCATCGTCTTTTCAATTCTCCAGAAATTAAATTTAAAAAAAACCGCCAAACTTTCCCCCAAACCACAAAAGATTTTGGAAGAAATTTCCCCTATTTATACCCCATTCTTTCCCATCTGAATTACATTTTCCTTTTCTCATTTCAGCCTTAACCTTTATACTTACTCTCCACCTTCACTCTCTTTTCGCCACTGCTAAAACTCCCCAGACTTCCTCTTTTTCTTTTCTCTTCCTTCACTCTGTCCTCCCTACTCTCGGTTTCTCTAGCCACTGACCGCCGTTCCCCGACCAAGCCGGACACCCTTCACCGAAGTTTTTCCAGATTTTCAAGCCGTGCACACAGAAGAAAATGGCCGGTATGTTCACTTCCTCCTCCCTCATTAGTACACTGCAACCTCTTTCCCCCATAGATGACGTCGATAGGATGCTTAACCCTTTTGACGAAGCCCTCCTGGCCGCTGTCCCCTTAAACTTTCCTCCTGAACCTGTCTCTACCAATCCTCCTCACAATGACTACCCCAGCCTTCAAACCCTAAACCTCCCGAACTTCCTCGATCCCGAGGACATAAAAATTTTTAGGGATAGATACCGCTTCCCTAGGAACGTGCATATTAAGCTTCCATCCGTCGAGGACTGAGGCCACTTGCCTTCTCCTAGTTACCTAACAGTTTACCAGGAACAACTTGAGGCGGGGCTAAGGCTCCTAATAGCTCTCATCTTCGTTTATCTCTCAGCTCATTGGGATATTAGTATATCCCAATTAACCCCAAACGCCATTCAGCTTATAGCTGGGTTTTCATTTTCTTTGTAAATTATACGATATTCCTTTATCCTTAGACACCTTTAGGATGATGCTCAACCTATCCCCTATGAAGGGATTTTTTTACATTTCTCCCTGAACCGCGGGCAAACAGCTCATCTTGGGAAACCTTTTACCATTCACGATTGGAAGAAGTCTTTCTTCTTCGTCCGGTACCTCGACCTCCCTATGCCACGGGGTCCTTGGAACCGTTATAAAGAAAATTTGAAAACCAAAAATGTCTCTCCTCCTAACTCCATCGACGCCAAGAGACTCGTCGAATCAAACCTCAGAATAAACTTCCACAACCAGCCTTCCATTCTTTCCAACAACATCCTACCACTTACTTGGGCTGGATTGTTCCCGACCCACAACATTCCTCCGAGCTACGATCCTTACAAAGGTCTCTTTTTTTCTTTTTTTTTTATCTGAGACTGATGGACATTGATATGACACTGATTCTCTGGTTTCTTGCAGAACTTGGAGCATTCTTGAGGGGACTAGTCTCCACCACTCCTGCAATCGATGTGGACCCTGCTCCAGATGCAGACCCTGCTCCCTCTGTCGGTGTGGGCCCTTCAAGCCAGTCCTTTTCATCTAGTGTAGCCGAGTCCTCATCCGTAACCACCAGCGCACCCTTGGAAGGCGCCGAAACCATACCCTCTGCACTTTTGGACCTCAGCTCGGAGATGCAAACAAGCCCGAAAAGCTCGGGTGATACCCAGGTCATCACCGTGGCTTTGCAAACTTCCGAGCAACCCGCACCAGAGGTAGCCCGAGTTACCAGGAAGCGGAGCAGAGAGACAGTAGCGCTCTCTCCCCTCCGTAGCGGCCCCCTGCTCATCACCTTCTCCGCCGAGCTTTAAAATGCTAGTAAGTCTGCTGGCATGAGCATTGTTCCCAAGGGCTCTGGGGAGAGTTCCAAGAACCTCTCCCTTTCCAAGCAATACACTTCCTCTTACGATAAAACCTTCCTGCCTTAGAACCTTGAACTGAAGCTGAGCTCTCTTATCATTATCAATTTACTAACTTACCTTTTCTTTGATTTATTTAGGAGGGAAAAAATACACTCCCGAAGAGGAGACAAGGTTCGCAGGACCTTCCATGGTCCCGATTCTCCATCGACTCTCTACCGGTTCCTGCCTTCTCGGGGAGCAACCAGTTCCGACCCACCCCACCAATCGATATTAATGACCGAGCCTAGTTCACGAGGGTGGCTCCAGAACAGGCAAAGTTGGTTGCTTTGCCACGGGATGTGAGCTATGTGAAGAGGCTCACTCCCGAGCAAAGGCTAGACGAACTGCACGTCAACCTGATGAATGTAAGTATTTTTATTCTTCTCCAAAGTACCTACTTTTTATCTTCAGTGTTTTAACTTGCTTGCCTGATGATCTTTTCCAGGCCATCACAAATTTGCCTGCCGTTGCCGAGCGGGAGGCCTCCTTCAATTCTAACGTCAACTCCATGAAGTAAGAGCTGACTCACGCTAGATCTATGACGGACCAGAAAGTGGAGGAGGCCGTGAAGGTCATTGAGACGAAGTGCAACATTGAGGCCAGCAAGAAATATGATGAGTGGAAGGCCGAGCTGGATGAAGTTCGGGACAGACTCTGCTAGGCTGAACTTGAGAAGAAGACTCTTCAAGTAGACATCACTGATCGGGACCAGAGAATTGTTGATCTCGAGAAGAGGATTCTACAACTTCAAGAAGAGGCAGAGCTAGCTGAGGCAAAGTTCAACTCTCGGGAGAACGAGCTCCTGATCCGAAGGAGAAAATGCATTCGTCGCCTCGGAAGAGGCCGACGTAATGTTAAAAGAGTTCACCAAGAATGTCTTCACCATGGGGTTCACTATAACATGTGACCGCTTGGTGAGAAATTCTGAACTCTACCAAGGGCCTGCCTTATGATGCCTCCATTAATGAGGAGGTTATCAATGCTTTACAAGCACGATTTAAGGCGCCCGTACCGATCCCTAGAGCCCCTAAGATCGGAACCTCAGACCAAGGCAATCCTGCATCTGTGAAACCCAGTATTTTAATAGCATTGTTCTTTGATTTTAACTGGTTTAAAATGTTTTTCATATTATTTTTAGTCATTAAGTACTTCAATTTATTCGTTTTTCAATTCGGCAAAATCGGTTTACGCGATTTCGGTTCCGGCGGGTAAACGGGTCAAAGATTGGACTAAGTGTAATTAGTGCATTGTGGTGTGTGAGTGTTTTTTGATGGCTGAATTATTCAAGAAAATGTTAATTTAGTAGCAAAAAATTAGTTTTTGGGTCAAATAGTCAACTTGGAGACTATTTGGTCAACTTGGGTACTATTTGGGTCAACTTTGGAATTTCTTTTTAAGTCTTCTTCTTGTTGTTTCTTCTTCATTTCCTTCCTAGCTGCTGGCCGTTTATATAAATTTTCTTCCTCCATTTTCCCCAAAAATTTTCTTGGATTTCAAGTAGAAATCACTTGGAAGGTAAGATTTTATGTATTTTAGCATTTATGGCTTATGGGCTTTATGATCCAAGCTTTAATTTCAAGTTTTGTAGGATTCTTTATGGCTGAAGAAAACCCTCTTTGCAGCCTTATATGTGTTGATTTATGTATGTTATGGGTTGTTTTTAGTGTTTTGGAGGTTGGGAAGTGATTGGGGTTGATTTTTAACAACTTTCCACGGTTAGATTACAAATTTTAAGATTATGAGTTAGGGTTTTGTCTTCCATATGTGCCCTAGAATGTTATGCTATGAATGCTTATGACTATGCATATAATGATGTTTTAAGAGTGTTTTAAGGTTAGTTTGGATAGGAATTGAGACTTGAAACCAAGTGGAATTGATTTCCCTTCATTTTGTAAGTAAGCGGAAGTTTGGCGCAACTAGGATAATTTGGATAATTGGTTATGTTTGAAGGATTTAGTCTTTAATGATCTTTTGATGGTTTTAAGTGTTTCCTTGGTAGTGGGATGGTTAGGAAGCATATTTGAATCATGCGTGTGGCTAATCGGTAAAAATTTCAGTTTGGTAGTAAAGAGGAATTCCAACCATAGGTTGTTGCTCTAATGTTGTAATAGAGTTAATTGTAGTGGTTATGGAGTATGGATTGTAGTGGAATGCTATTGATATAGTCCCGGCTATTGCTCCGGTGAATCTTTCCGTTTATGGATTTTGTTGGTTGGTTAGAATATGTTGTTTTGAGTTGGGTTGTAACCAAGGTCCCTTGAATACCTTGGAAATGGATTTTGTTGGTTGGTTGAATATGTTGTTTTGAGTTGGGTTGTAACCAAGGTCCCTTGAATATCTTGGAATTGGATTTTATTGGCAGGGAGGATAGCCTAATTATAGCCTAGGGAGAGGCGACCAAACTTGTTTTTTCTGGAAAACTGAGCTTATTATCTCCTAATCTAGCTGTAATACAAATTTGAGAGGGGGTTAACTAAGTGTTTTGACTGGGGTTTTAGCTTGTCGAAGTTGGTCAGAAATTGTGAAAAGGTCATTTTTGACCAAAGAGCTGTTGGTGTCGTTTTCTATCGTTTCGCGTCGTTTCGCTTCATGTCATTCTATTAACTTCTGAGCATTGATTCTAATATCTGTCCTCTTATATCTGTTTTGTATACCACGCCACCTACCGCCGGCGATCGCGTTCAGTGATCATTTGTGCAGTTTTTGCTTTGATAGGTGGGTAACATAGACCCTCTTCCACTTGTATTTTGTTTAACGACTTTCGAAATATGTTTGGATGGATTTTAGAATGTGTATGATGTTTGAAACTGCACTTTTACCAAGTTTTGGAACTATTACATATGAAATCGGGACCAAGCTATTTTATGTTAATCAAATGATATGTTTGCAAACTCTTTTGATATGAAGCATTTTATAACTGTTTTGGCTCATAGGTGACCTAGGTATATAATTTTGGATGTGTTTGGAAATGTTTGATTTGTGGAGAACCGGTTCTCCACAAATCAAACATGGGACGCCATGGTGATCTGTGAATGTTTTGAACTAATTGATCGGGGTCTTGTGATGGGATAACTTGACCTCCCGGTCAGACTAGTAGGTGTGGTAGATTACTAGATCTGACTAGTACTGTAGGTCATACCGTTGAGCCTAAAAGATACTCATGCTATTTTATTATATTCCGGATTGAAACTGTACTTGGATCTTTTTGGCTACGCTATGCTTTAGCATACTATGTTTTGAAATGATTGGATCTTTTTGGCTACGCTATGCTTTAGCATACTATGTTTTGAAATGATTGGATCTTTTTGGCTACGCTATGCTTTAGTATACTATGTTTTGAAATGATTGGATCTTTTTGACTATGTTTTGGACATGCCTGACGTTTAAATGGCATGATACATTTTAGAAACTACTTATGATTATGGTTTATTGACTTTTAAATGGCATGAGACATTTTAGAAACTGCTTCATGACTATTGGTTTTCACAAATGTTATTATCTTTATGTTTTCTTTTTATCGAAATGCTTGGCCCCATTTTAGAGCTTGTATGGTATGACATCTAGAGTACTAGTCCTGTCTTTATAACACATCAGATTAGGTGCTCCAACAGGGTATAGATGTGTTAGAACATTTTATTTTTGTTCTTTTGATTGACAGACCTTATTTGGTAGGGCAAAATTGATCATCATGGACCCGCGGGTTTTATTTCAACCTGGGTAATCAGAAGATGCCTGTATAGCTCCATCATTGTTTTTAACAGCATCTTTTGTACTAAGAAGGAATTTTCTAATACACATTTTTGTGTAAAATGAAATATTCGGTTTTATAGTTAAGAAATGGTTTGATGGTTCTATTACATTGCGGTTAAGTTTGTTGCTCTGTTCGTTTGTGCCTTGCGCTTTGGATCGGTGTGCCATTAGCGCGGCGTGTTACGGTCTCGTTTTTGGGGCGTGACAGCATCTTCTGTTCCAGAGGAGTTGAACCGGTACCCGCGGGTCCATCTTCTACTCCTTTAGCCGGTCCTTCCAATGCGGCTGATTAGGCTGATTGTTGTAATTGTAATAGATAGGATCCCCATTGTAATAGTTTAGGATCCTTGACTTCGTTTTTAATATACTTCCTTTATTTTTCCTGCAATCAAAAGCAACAAACCTGTAACACAGTAACAAACTCAAAATATTTTAAGTATTCAAAATTGCAATCAAATTTTCCCTTGTTTGAACTTAATTGAACATCACACTTAAAATACTTAAGTGTCAAAGATTATAAACAGGTTCTCCCTTTGCTTGATCTTGATTGAACCCTGTCTGATTTTTCATAGAAAGCCAAGAATTAAATCAGCTTCCTGAGGGACAACTTTTATTAAGTCCCAATCCAAAGTTTTAGCCTTTTTGGCTTTTACACCCTTAGGACCTCTTAGGGTCAAATTTGCATTTTGTTGAGTTGAGGCCAAACCTCTTAAAATCGGATCAGCTTGATTTTGCTACCTTTATTTTGAACTTGAGCCGGACCTCTTAGGGTCGGATGAGTTCACTTCTATATGAGGGAAGGCTACTAAGCCTCAGCCTTCGAGGGGGGACCACTAGGTCTCTGCCCTCTAAATTTGCTTTGTTTTGAACTCGAGCCTAACCTCTTAGGGTCAGATCAGTTCAAGATTTTTGTTTGTTGAACTTGAGCCAGACCTCTTCGGGCCGGACCAGTTCGATTTTATATGAGGGGGGAGCTGCTTAGCCTCAGCCCTTGAGGGGTGACCACTAGGTCTCTGCCCTCGTAATCCATCTTTATTTATAGTCGTACTTATTGAATAATCATTCTTTTTTCCTCAAGGAAAAGTTTATTACATTCCTTGATAATATTTCTTCAAATTCACAATATTCCACATTCTAGGGACAGGATCCCCTCTCATATCACCTAGCTTATAGTAGCCCGAACTGTGTACTTCTGTTACACGATATAGACCTTCCCAGTTCGGTTCTAGCTTTCCCATTCTTTGTACTCGGCTTGCCTCATTTGATTCAATTTCGAAGCACCAAGTCCCCAGGTCGAAGATATCTACTCCTAACCTTGGAATTATAATGTTTAGCTATGATTTGCTTATACTTTGCCTCCCTAATAGACGCGTCCAACCTTTTTTCTTCCAATAGGTCCAGATTAGCTCTCAAGGCATCATCATTTCGCTCCAAGTCACAAAACGCGACCCGAGCAGTGGGCAACCCAATTTCGGCGGGAATTACAGCCTCGAACCCATAGGTCAAGCTATATGGGGTGTTCCCATTGGCCGTTCGAGGGGTGGTCCGGTACGCCCATAGAACACTAGGTAGTTCATCAACCCATTCTCTTTTGGCTCGCTCTAACCGAGTCTTGAGTCCGATCAACAGTGATTGATTGCAGGCTTGTGTTTGTCCATTCGCCTGGGGATGCGCAACCAAAGTGAAATATTGTTTAATGCCGAGGTTAGAGAAAAAACTCTTGAATAGCTCTCTTTCAAATTGCTTTCCGTTATCTGAAGTAAGAACAGAGGAATGCACAATATCAAATTGTCATACGATATTTTTCCAGAAGAACTTTTCTACGACCTTTCCTGAGATCTTGGATAGGGGCTCAACTTCTATCCATTTAGTGAAGTAATCGAATGCCATTACTAGAAACTCAAGTTTGCCAACTGCCCTTGACAGTGGGCCCAGAAATCTATTCCCCAGTGGGCAAATGGCCAGGGGCTCTGAATAGGAACCATGTCCGCACCTGTTTTTCGTGAAATAGGTGCATGCACTTGGCATTGATGACACTTATGCACTAAAGTATTTGCATCGCAGTGTAAAGTTGACCAATAATACCCAACTAGCAAAACTTCGTCCGATATGACTTTCACATATGCCTTCATGTACTTCTCTTAAGACGTAATTGGCTTCAGAGGGGCCGAGGCATCTCAGTAGCGAGCACAAATAAGCCTTTTTTTATAGAACTCCATCAATAAGCGTGTACTTGACTGCTCTATACTTAGTCCTTCTAGCCTCGGTTGGATCTTCGAGGAGCTTATTGCTCACAGGCCCGAGATAATTGACTATAAGTTCCATCCACCCGAGGTCTGCATGGATATCCAAGATCTTTTTTGCAAGATCTACAGACCTCAAGTCTTGTACCTCTACTAATACTTCCTTAGTTAAATGAGAATACATTGCCGAAACTAGTTTGGACAAGGCGTCAGCATATGCGTTCTTGGCTCGGGAAATCTTAACCACATCCACTTTTTTGAATTTTGACATCCAATTCTTAACTTCAGACAGATACTTCTTTAGTATTATGCTCCGAGCCTTATAATTTTCTAAACTTTGATTCACAGTCAGCTGGGAGTCGGAATGCATCTTTATGGTTCGGGCCTCCATCTGATGAGCCATTTTCATTCCGCCGATAAGCACTTCATATTCAGCCTCATTGTTTGTTGCCAAGAATCCAAATCTGAGGGCATATGTGAGACAATCCCCTTCTGGGGACCGGATTATTATTCCTGCACCGGTCCCGGATTCACATGAAGCCCCGTCAACATGAAGCTCCCATACTGTTGGTCCTCCCTAACCTGTTGTTCTTTTGATAGATCGATTGTCATAACGAGGTCGATGCTCTCAATCCTGCAATTTTCTGTAATGAAATCTGTGAAAACTTGGGCTTTTATTGCTGTCTGAGGCTTGAACTCAATGTCAAATTCGAACAGCTCTACAGCTCACTTTAACATTCTTCCGGAAGCATCAAGTTTGCTTAATATATTTCTTAACGGGAGGTTAGTCAATACGATTATTTTGTGACCGTGGAAGTAAGGCCTCAGTTTCCGAGCTGATACTACCAAGGAGAAAGTAGCCTTTTCAATAGGCGTGTAATTTTTCTCACAAAATATATGGGGCATTGCTTACCGTGCTCATCCTAATTTAACAGAACCGAGCTAACCACCAAATCTACAATCAAAATGTACAAGTACAGGGGTTCTCCTTTTCGAGAAGATGTGAACTTCGATAAGTTGCCTAAATATACTTTTAGCTCCTCAAAGGTTTTCTGAGCTTCTTCGATCCATTGGAAGCTAAGAACTTTTTTTTCTTTATGAGTCGAAAGAATGGTAGGCCTCTTTCTGCCAATTTGGACAAGAATCGGTTTCGAGCTGTCATTCTACCAGTAAGTCTTTAAACTTCCTTAACTGAGGCAGGAGTCTTCATATTGATTATAGCTTGAACCTTTTTGGGATTTGCCTCGACTCCTCGGTGAGAGACAATAAATCCTAAAAATTTTCCTGAGGGAACCCCAAACGTGCACTTTTTAGGGTTTAGCCTCATCTGGATCGATCTCAACATCTCAAATGTCTCTCTTAAATCCTCCAAGGAATCTTCTAAGGCTCGGCTCTTCACCACCATATCATCAATATAGACTTCCATATTCCGTCCTATCTGGGACTGAAAGGTCTTTTTGACGATTCTCTAATAAGTTGCTCTGGCATTTTTGAGTCCGAATGGCATTGTGACATAGCAATATGTGCCTTGGTCAGTAATACAAGATATTTTTTCTTCGTCCTCCTTGGCCATATGTATCTGGTTATAGCTGAGCTTTGAAAGCATCTAAAAAATGCAGGACATGAAACCCCACAAAAGAATCAACTACAGTATCAATCCGAGGATACGGTAACTGTCCTTTGGACATGCTCTATTCAAATCAGTAAAATTCTGGCACATTCGTCATGTCAAATCTTGTTTAGTACAAGAACTGGTTACAAAGCATTGCCATGTGGTATCGAGTCTTCTTCCCCCACCCTCGAATTGGTTGTCAGCTCTTCAGAACCGTAAAGGACAGAAGGGGCGTTAAAAGTTTGCAAGAATGCTTTGTCCGCAATAGACATAATTTGCGATTGGGATCGTAGGAACATTGTTGGTCCCAAAGCAACCTAAGAGGGGGGGGTGAATTAGGTTTCTAAAAATACTTTTAGAGATATTAAGATTTTTCGAATAAAAACTGATATAATCAAATCAGTGAAATAGTGAAGTAAGAAAGAGAGAAAATTAATCAGCCAATACTTCCAAGCTAACAAGGTTGAAGTATCAAATCACTAAAATGTTTTACACACTTGTTGGTGAGCCAATAGGGATATTCTTTCTCACACTAAAATTCTTTTAGTTGAGCCAAGAATCTTACTTACAACCTCACTTTCGTACAAGATTATCACTCCACTCAAAGTTGAATTGCACTCTAAACTGCACACTAATACAACAAAGCACTATAGCCAATTTGTACTAAAATTGCTCTTCTCTAAGGCTTGTATACAATGTATTAGATGATTTTTACAGAATATCAAAGCAGTTATTTACAAGAGCAATAAATGGTGGTTGCAACTACTTCCTAACAGTTAAATAATAAATGCACAAAAAATAGCCTTTGGGGTTTCAGACGTTCGAGATAGATGGGATGCGTCCGACACAACGTCCGATCTTCATGCAGTTGGTGAAGAACTTCGTCGGACGTCCGTGCATGCGTCCGTTCCATCGTCCGATAGAAGCTTCAGACGGTCATGTTCGTCCTTTTGGAGAAGCAGTAGGATTCTTCTTTCTGCCTGTTCGTTCGGACGGTGGAATGCGTCTACGAGAAGCTTGACATAGTTCAGACGGTACAGTGCGTCTGAAAATCCTGTCTCTAGCAAAACAAATAACAGACCTGCAAAAACTTGTTTACAGAGTTATGTGTTTATGTCATCATCAAAATAAAGTTTGGAAAACATCAAACATCATATAACAGGCTCGGGCTTCTTGCTGACTCCCGATCACCGTGCCTTCTGGCCCGTCTCTCAGCATGAACTTTATTCCGATATGGAATACAGAAGAAAAAATTCTGTATGTGTACTGCCCGGGTCGGCCAATAATCATATTATAAAAACTGTCATTTTTTACGATGACAAAGTTAGTCATCTCGATTCTATTCTTCAGGGAAGTCCCGAGGGATAAAGGGAGCATTATCTGCCCTTCAGGCATGACTGAATCGCCCGTAAAGCCGACTAATGAAGTTTTGAAAGGTTTTATCATGGAGGAATTAATATGCATTTTTAACCAAACATCCTAGAAAATGATGTCCGCCGAGCTCCTGGTATCCACAAATACATGCTATAGCCAGATGCATCACGTAGCCAGCCATGTTCACATGGATTACCATAGGGTCATTATGTGGCATACGGCTAGGCACAGGGTCCTCCGCAGTGTATCCGAGGCTCATGAACGGTTAAAGGCGCTTTTCCCAATCCTTACCTGGGGGTAGGCCTGTCAATGGGTCGGGTCTAGACCCAGACCAGACCCGATCCGGACCCGTTTATCCGGGTCTGGATCTATAACAAATTCTAATTACCCAGATCCGATCCGGACCAGTTTAGCTATTATAATAAACGGGTCGGATCTGGATCTTGGTGTTTCGATCCGATTAAAATATTTAATATATAATAAAATTATTGTATATTAGTGTTATTTTATATGTATATATACATATATGTTGTGTAAATTGCCCATGTAATTTATATTTAATATAAAATACATGCATAAATATTAATTATGAACTCAATACTTTTGTATAATTAAAAAAAAGAGAAAATTTGATAAATTGTAATAGTTTTACATATAATTTTAAAAAAAACTTATTAAAACCTGGATCCGGATTCGACAAGACCCGACGGATCCGGATACGGATCTACTTTTGATGCGCAACCAAAGTGAACTCTTATAAGATCTTTAAAGAAACATTTGAGGGTTGATCCATATCCATGAGGAGAGACTCAAGCATCGATTCTTTCCACAACATTCAATATTCCAAGTGTTTGACTTATTACTTTCCTAGTTTATTCAAGATATATTTTATTGCAACTTTGTCTTTCAATTCTTTAGCTGTAGAGTAGTTTTACGAATTTGGAATTTATGTAGCCTTAAATACGTTCAGGAGTTGATCTTTTTTTTTTTTTTTTTTAAGCAAATGCCCGGAAGAGGGCAAAAATTTTATTTATGAAATCAAGGATTACAAAGCCGAATATTAGAGCAGCCTATAGCATCTAGGAAGACCAATCCCTTGACCGGCTGGGGAATGGTATAGCAATCATATTCAACATACATAGGTTTTGATATATCCTCATTAGCTAGACAATCAGCTACATGGTTAGATTCCCTAAAGACATGCTTGAATGAAATCTCTTTCCCAGCACAGTAGCTATTGATGAGGCGCAATTGTGGGTCTATGCTCCAAATCGGTGCCAATGATCCTTGCAAGGTGTTAACTAGCTAGAGAGAGTTAATCTCAACCACCAGTGAGCGGACTCGTAAATTATGACACATCTTGAGTCCATCTACAAGAGCTAATGCCTCAACTTGTACGTTAGTTTGCTGTTGATAGTTATTGGAAAATGCCCGGATGCATTGGCCATTGTGATCTCGGAGAATGCCGCCACCCGCTGCCATTCCTGGGTTACCTTTGGAGGCTCCATCCACATTTTGCTTAAGGCATCCTTGGGGAGGACAGTCCCATTTGACAACTAGGACTTTCTTGGGTTTGGTTTGGAGAAGTTGCTTGCAAATGCCGCGTGAGAGTAACAAATCATCTGCTATGGATACTCTTTTAAAGGGGTGGGCCACTAAGTAAGAGTAGATGTCCACAATGAATCCTTGTTGTACTTCATACTTTGTCCTCCAGAACTGCCATGTTCCTAGCTTTCCATAAGAACCAAAAGATTATGCTAGGAAGAATTTTATGAATGGCTCCAATAGCGGAAGACGACGCAGCATCCCACCACCACGAATTAAGTTTATCTATTGTGGTCGTGGATGGAGTATCACCATCTCCAGCCAATCTTCAAAGAAATGCCAGATTTGTTGTGATGTTTCACATTCCACAAAAAGGTGGTTCACGGACTCTTCATTGCAACATAAGTAGCACTTGGAGGCTAATGAAAAGCCAATTTTTTGTACGGCATCATCAAGAGGCAGCCGTTTGTTCAATAATTTCCACATGAAAATGGATATCTTCGATTGGAGTCTTACATCCCAAATCATTTGCCGAGAGTGAATCCGCATCTTGGGTGTAGAAAGTGGATGAGAGTGAGAAGGAGCCTTTATGTGTGAGGGTCCAAACAATGAGATCCGGTTCATTCGAAAAGAGTAGCGGTCTCCTTGCATTGAGAAATGCTGCAATGTTTTGTATCTCCTCATTGGAATATCTCTCATCCAAAAGGGAAAGATTCCAACCACTAGGACCCCCAACCTGTGAAACTTTAAGTTGTTCATCATATACTTGTTCCACCATGTGGGAGAGGGGCCCATGTTTGGTCCAAGGATCAAACCAAAAGGAACAATCAACCTTCCTTAGTAAGAATAGCAGCCACTTTTCTACGTCTTCACGAATATGCAACATCCTCTTCCAAGTAAACGAATTACCTGGTGATGCCGATACTAAGGTGGGATGTTGGTTCTTAAGGTAAAGTCGTTGAAGAAAAGAACACCACAAAGAGTCGCCTTTTTGGAATTTCCACCAAAGTTTGATACAAAAGCCGCGAACCACCTCCTTAAGTGATGAAAATCCTAGGCCATTTGAATACGTTGGTTGGCAGATTGTAGCCCATGAGATCCAATGGTGCATTAACATCCCTTCTAAGCAACCCCAAAAGAAATTGGCAAAAAATTGCCGTTCCAGCTCTTTGAGTACTGATTTTGGAGGTGGAAGAATCGACAATATGTACATAGGGATGCTACTGAGAACATGCTTGATAAGGACGAGCCTCTTCCAGGAGAAAGGAAGCGTGATTGCCAACCATGAATTCGGGCAGCCACTTTTTCTATTAATGGCTGGTAGAGATTGAGTCTCTTTTTAGCTTTTTGGATGGGACAACCCAAGTATGTGAATGGAAGGGATTTGTGGACGAAGCCCGTCTTAGCTTGGATCAACCGGACTCGAGCTAGAGCCACCTTTTTGGGTAAGTAGAAGGAACATTTGGACTTGTTGAAAAGCTGTCCGGAGGAGAGCTCAAACCTCGAAAGAAAGCTCATAAGGTGCCGAATGGACTTAATATCTCTCTTTATAAAAAAAACAATGTCATTTTCCAAGGCCAAGTGGGATATCGTTGGACACTGCTTCAGAAGGGAATAATGTGTTATTTTGTCCTTTCGAAATTGATCCTTCAAGTCCTTGAGAAAATGTTTCCAGTATTAGGATGAATAACAGAGGTGATAAAGGGTTTCCCTGGCGAACCCCGCTGGAGGATTTGAAGAAGCCTTTGGGTGCACCATTAATGAGTATAGAAAACCAACAATCTTCCAAAATATGCTGCATAAGGGAGATCCAATGTTCAGGAAACCCAAACTTCCGTAGAATTGCATAGAGGAAAGGCCAAGAAAGCCTGTCAAATGCTTTGGCGAGGTCAAGTTTAATGATCATATTCCCTCCCCTTATTTTTCGATCTATGAAATCGACCAGCTCTTGGACAAGGAGGATGCTATCCGCAATGTCTCTACCTTGAACATAGGCTGCTTGTTCCGGTGAGATGAGTTTCGGCAGAATGGAGGCAAGGCGATTGGCTAAAATTTTAGTACAAATTTTATTGACGAAAGTGCACAAGCTAATAGGCCGAAAATCACTAAAGGAATTGGGGTTGGCTACTTTTAGAATTAATGCAACAAGAGTGCTAGTACTGAACATCCGTGGCAATCTTGCACCTTTGAGGTAAGCACACACCGCGAGGAGGAGGTCGTGGTGGATGATATCCCAACAAGTAGTGAAAATGTTCCCATTGTATCCGGTCAATTCCGGCTACACCGTTAGGGTTTAGGGAGAAAACTGCCTCCTTTAATTCCTTTATTGACAGCTCAGACAATAAATACTGGTTATCCATATCCGAGACCTTGCACATGAGGTGGTCAAGTAATGATGGGTCTAAGGCAGTGGTATGATTAGAAGTCAGGAGTTCCTTAAAGTAGGTAATACCTGCATCCTCAATGAGCTGCAAATTTTCAGTCCATTGCCCGTCAACTTTGATTCTGAAGATGCGCAATCGTTGCCTTTTGGCAAGAAGGGTAGAATGGAAAATTTTGGAGTTTTGGTCACCCTCTTTCAGCCATTTCACCCCCACCTTTTGCTGCCAAAAGGTTTCCTCTGCCGCAAGGCACCGCATAGGAACAGCTTGTGCATGAGCCAAAGCATGGCCAATTTGATTACTTTGGCTGTGATGGAGTAGAAGAGCTTTTTCCTTGCTTTTGACTTCTTGTTCAGCCTCATGTACCTTTGCAAAAATATTACCAAATACGATGTGATTCCAATTCCTCAGCTCGGCTTTGAGTCTTTTAAGTTTGGAAGCAAGAATAGAAATTAGGGAACCGGTATAGTGCAAGGACCAATTGTTGCCCACAACCTGCAAAAAATCTTTGTGTTTAGTCCACATATTAAGGAATTTAAATGGCTTTGGGTCTGGTGTTATTGGTGAAGAAGCATTGAGAACTAGTGGCGAGTGATCCGGGCACGTCTTGAGAAGGTGCGCAACATTAATATGTTGGAGGCTGCATTACAAACAAATCTATCCAACCGCTTCCAAACCACGGTTCCAAACCTGTTCCCACGCCAAGTGAATTTGCAACCTTGAAAAGGTAGAGCCAACAAGCCACATTCATGAAGACAATCATTGAATTCACCCATCGCGTCTAGGTGCAGAGAGCTTATAGAACCTTGATATTCATCGAAACTTGAGATAACATTAAAGTCACCACCCACCAGCCACGGAGTTTGAGGTTGGACAGCTTGGAGATCCGCCCAGAGAACTCTCCTTTCCAATTTTGTGCATTTTGCATATATAAAGGAAGCTTGCAAGACAGTATTGTGAAGAGAAGACGAGATAGAAACAAGTAGAAACTGGTCTGAGCTAAAAGTAGGAGCTAAACCAAGCTCATTATTCCAAAAAATCCAAATTTTGCCATTGGTGTTACATTCGCAGCGATCAAAAGCTAATTTGTGTGCAAAGAAAGAGATTCGAGCTTTATCCACCATGGGCTCCGACAAAGCAAGAATTTTTATTTTGTGTTGTTTGATAAGTAACTTCAATCTTCGTAATGAGGGTTTATTAGCTATCTCCCGTATATTCCATGTTAGGACACTATCCATTTAATACTGAGGGTAGGAGGGCGAAGTGGAAGTTTTCCTAACCAACCGAGTGCGCATTGGCTTTGCTCTGTCTCGCAAGGTATAGATTCTCTTGCGTCTTTTCTTTTTGGACAAGGGCTTACCAGTTGGCTATGGAGTGGGAGAAGATAGCTGGATAACCTCCGTCATTGCATGGTTTGCACGGGGAGATTCATTGTCTGAAAAGTAACACGGTAACTCTTCCATAATTTTACCATGAGAGATGAAGGAATCATCCAATGAGGGATTGTTTGAGATTCAGCTATCCCTTGCTTTTGGGGTAGCCGAGTTTAGTTGTGACTCTTTCAAATTGGATGTGGCCCCACCATCCAAGGGGTTCAAGATTTAAACTTCCAAAGTTTGGTCATGTGGATAAGGTACCATTTCCTGGTTTGAATTAATAACCTTATCCAAGGTTGTTGGAGTGATCCCATGGAAGGTGGGATTTGAATTTTGAGCAACAGGTTGTTGGGATAATCCCTCCACAGTTTGTGGTTGCTCCCCCGCCGGGTTTGGTTGCTCCTCCACCGTTTCTGTTTGCTCCTCCACCGTTTCTGGTTGGCAACAAAGATCCTCCACAACTAGTGATGCCTCTTTTCTTGGTAGCCTACCTTGAGCTGAGTTTTCACTCGTATGTGCAACATCAACACCTTGTGAAAAATTTGCCAATGGGATTATTGTGTTTGCGGCTGATGGGACACCATCAAGTGTAGCATGACCAACCATATTTGTTCCATTATCATCAAGTATAGAAGGTGGGGTTTGCTTTGTTCCCTATGGACCTGCTTCTTGGTGCTTCACCGGAGTCCAACGTGTTTGAATAGGCTTCTTTGCTGGATTGTTTGTTCCCGGTGCCATAGCTTGTTTTGCCCAACTCACTTCTCCCAGCCTAAGTGTTTCAATGGAATGGCCAATTTTCTTACACTTTGTACAGTACAATGGGACATCTTCATATGTGATTTTTTGCCAAAAACCCTCTTTTCCAACCCCTAGCCATACCCTTGAAGGGAGTTCAAATACGAGGTCAACTTCAACGCATACCTTTGCAACACTTGGCCTGGTGAATTGTTCGGTGGCTCCATGTCCAGTTTGAGAGGAGTACCAACAGCTTGAGCAAGACTAAACACGACTTGCTTGTTGAAAAAGATTGCTGGAAGTCCCTCAAAGGTGATCCATATAGGGACTATGGAAGGTTCCTCATCCGTGGTAAAGAGAGGATGCCATTTAAGAACACGCATGTAAAAGCCATTGATGGACCAAGCAGTCTTAAGCCAGCAACGGAGATAGTCCTCCTCCAAAGAAAATCGGATGATTACGTGCTTAAAGTCAAGATACCCGATAGTAAATTGTCCTTTAAAACCAATTGTGTGGAAACTTTTTTGAAGTGTCTCCATGTTCGGTTTCCCCCTCGGGAAATTCCCCACCAGTGTGAACCGAAATGGTGCTGCAAGCTTTTGAATTTTGTCCTTAGAGAAGAAAATGGCTGGTTCTCCTTTGTGAGATTGGAGTGCCTTAAGAGGTGTGTCGGGTGTTGGTGATGGAATGCCTGATTTTTGTCCATCCAATAGAGCTCGTGCGAAAGTTTTTGGGTTGCCCTTCAACCGGTGGTTGAAGGGCGGCTTGATCAGCCATGACCGAGAATGCCAAGGGTGATATAGTAGTGTGTAGAGGTCTGGATTTTAGAGTGAGAAAGTAGAGAGAAGGAGGAGAGTTTTGTTCAACAGTGGAATTACGTTCAGGACTTTATCTATAATTAAAGATTTGATCTTGTATTCTATGACAGTGTGCATTGTGGTTTTTAAAATTTTCTATATTCAATCATTGACTTGTTCTAAGATTTGTCTAAAAAGTAATATTAGTTCATTGATTTGGTAGTATGTTGAATTTATCTATGATTTTAGTCCACGATAATACATGCAATAACTATTTTATGCTTAGTTCAGGAGAATATTCATAATTAGTTGTTTTGTCAATTGCTTCATTTGAAAGAGTAATTAATTTGACTATCTTATGTATTGTGATTGAATTGCTATAATTAGATGATGTCTTGGATATGCAAGTTGTGTGAACTCGATTCCGTAGCACTTTCTATTAATTTGAAACTAATTTGACTATCTTATGTGTTGTGTGATATCTTGCTAAATACTCCTTGATGTTTGCTTTGTCTCCATTTTTTATGTTTATTTGGGCCGATTCATTTTCAGTTTCGACATATTTGCTGATGGTTCTTTTGAAATAATTTCTCTTCTTCATGTTCTAGAAGGTTTTTTAAGGTTAGTAATTAGGTACAAGAGCTTTTTGTTTGATTCCAACCGATAAGGCCAGTAGATAAAACGAGTGAAAATAGTGAGAGACAATATAGTTGTATTGAGTTGAAGTCAGTGTTTTCAAATTCAGATTGGACTAACTAGTTCGATAGGTTGAACTACAAACCAACAACGATGCTAGACCAGTCCTATGCAATAGCCAGAAAAGCTAAAATGTTGGATGGAACCAGTAAAACTCGGAGAACTAGAGTGAACTGTTACAAGCAATTGATGGCCGATTTTTTATTCTTGACCATCACAGTTCGAGAAACTCCTACTCCGGCAATGATTTCCAGACCTTATCCGCCCATTTTTCTCAGATAACAAGCAAGCCCACAAAGAATTAATCATGAACCAATGGAATCATAAAGCAATTACCATTTTCATCCAATTTTTATCTGAAAAATCACTTCAAGTGCCTAATTTTTCTTGCCACTTTTCAGATCAAGAAAGATAGAACTAAGGGCTTCACCCAAAAGCCTTTGATTGGAGTGGGGCCCACGGATAAGTAGAGAAGAAGGAGATAGGAGGGAAAGGAGAGGAGGAAGAAGAGGTGGAAGTGATGGAGGAGGCAAGAAGGGACGCAGAGAAGATACAGAGGGTATGTAGATAAGGGAGGGAGACAGGGAGGGGAGGGTAAGATAGAGGAGGAAGGAGAAGAAAAAGTGGCCAAGACGGGAAGGATGACAACAGAGGAGACGAGAAGAGGAAGGGAGGAAGAAAGAGAAATATTAGGGGTTTTTTAACGTTTTTTCAATTTTGTATTTGTTTTGTTAAGTTTTAAGAATTACATTAAAGAGTGCAGACCTAAATAAAAACATAAAACAAAAGAGAAAGGGAGATCAAATGGGACGCACAGAGGGGGAAAGGGTATGCAGATAAGGAGGAAGATGAGGAAAGGGAGGGTGAGATCGAGGAGAAAGGAGACGGGAAAGTGGACGAGATAGCGAGGAAGGAAGTAGAGGAGATAAGAGTAGGAAGTGAGGAAGGTAAAGAAAGATTAGGGTATTTTTAGTATTATTCAATTTTGCTATTGTTTTGTTAAAATTTTAAAATTACATTAAGGAGTGTATAAAATAAAATATGAAACAAAGAAATATAAACATATTCAGACCTAGTGATAAGTCTCAAATCTCTTACCTTTATTTGGAGCACAACATCCCAACTAGATAGGTTGGAGAGGCATAATGTAAAATATTTGCAACCGTTTTATATTTAATATGTCGACTTGTTTGGTTCAATCGGTCTACTAATTGAATTGTACACCGGTAAAACACTCTGTTCATTAACTAGTTTGAGTTTAAAAATATTAGGACTTGATTGAAGGTAGTTGGGAAAGTTATAAAATAAGGAGTAAGAAACTTTTTTTTAAAGATTTCTATAGAGTTTTTAACAATCATAACTACCTAATGGACATGTACCCTTAATAAATTTGCCACGGGGCACCTGTGAGTGTCCATTTATGTTTTATCATTTATTAAGAATAAAAATTATTCAAAATCATGACAAAAGATTAGGGAGTAAAACTTAGAGAGTAACACAATAGACCCTAAATTAAAATGAATAGGTGTTATTTACTTTAATTGAGAACTGCACCAGGGTTTGGGTGTAAATAGAAAAACCTTGGGGTCTTAAATTTTATTAGATTCGAATGGAATGATTTTCTGTTTCCAACAATTTTTGTTTGCTGCTCATGTCTTCAATTCATAGCTTAATCTGAGCAACCTAGCAATCTCCCATGTCCGACCCCATAAAAGAAGGATTTTGTTAGAAAGGAATCTCATAACTGTTTCTGCCTCCAATTCCTAAATTCATATACTTACTCATGTCAATCAAGGAGCGGAAAAGTCCTTAATGCAAGCAAGATCGTGAACTTCGTCAACATATTTTAGGGGTGCTTGATTGGAGTGATTTGGGGTTTGGAAAGAGATTCATTCCAATTCATAGTGTTTGGTGTAATACTATTGGAATTAAGATTTTAGAATCATTTCAAAAAGTTGGAGTTTGATCATCCTACCAAATTGAAGGGTTTTGAGAGTTTCTCACCCAAATAGTAGGGGAGATTTTTATTTAACGTACGAACAACATAAGATTTTAGTTCATCTTCAACCAGAGGATATTTTTTTAGGCAGAAGTGTCATTGCACATAACTCGGACAGGAAGGTTTGGAACATGTGGCACAAAAATATCCACCGTAGGAAATACGAAGAAACAAAACGACTTTTCCATCCTATCATATTTTCTTGTACACATAGTTTCCAATACTCGTCTATTTTCTCATCCTTTGTTCAATTATTTATTGGAAGTTTATTAAAGAATAGCACTAACTATAGTCAAAAGCAGAAGCAAAATAAAGTAAACAGAACCCAAATCTTCTTTGTCTCTTCATCTAAATTTAATCGATGGCAAAGTTTACACCACGATTAAAGCCACTTTTCAGTAATGATGGAACAACAATAAGGTACGAATCCAGAGTGGCTAATGCTGGGGGGATTGTCCAGAATTATGAGAATTAGATCTAATCTCCGGACATAGTCTAGAATTTGTAAGTTAGAATATTGTTTTTCTGTCTGACATTATTTTGCAGAATCTTTGGTCCTCCAAAACTAATTTATGTTTTCTTCTTTGTTATCTTCACTATAGTTATCGAATATGTCAGGTATTTGTGTACGAACGTACATTTTTTTTTTTATTAAAAAAAATACATACGTATAATATATTAGTATCTGATACAATGTACTAATATACGCGAATTAATATGCGGTACGGAAACTTATCTTGTGAATTCGATAACTATAATCTTCACTTACACAGCATTAATCGTGTGGCAGATGTCAGATTCAGGACTTTTTTTTCTTTATTTCTTCTTCTGTAGATTGGAATTTCGCCCATATTGGTTTCTACTGCCACGTACTATACAATGTGTGGAAGAGTTTTTATTTTTATTTTTTAGCAAATTTGATTAAAAAAATACAGCTGTATGATTAAGCTGCTTTTTCATTATTATTTTGAAGTGCTTTTTCATTGCATTAATAATGACACTTGTGTATTCAATATTACAACACTCACTGTTTTTCTATTTTGCTCTAATTTTTGTAGTGTTAGTTCATCATGAATTACATGGTTGATATGAGCAGAGACGGATTTAGGGGCGACGGCCAAGGGTTACCGTACTTAAAATTTTAGAAATTATAAATTTTACCTTTTAAAATTTTAAAAATTTAATTTATATTCTTATAAAATTTATATTTTACTTTTTAAATTTTTGAGAGAAATATAAATTATTCTTAATAATTATGTGATTATTAAATTTTGTCCCTTCAAGGTATAATTTTTGCATTATACGAGGAGACTGATATCTTATGATTACAGCATGTTATTGATGCAGACCTTTTAATGTTGGCAGGCCTGTGAACGTTGTCGTGCCATTTGTTTGGAGTCCATGGAGAAGGTCAAGCTGCTTATCCTTTTCGATTTTATTCGCTTATCCATGCATTTACAACTTTCTGTTTGCACGTGGATACTAATTCAACCACAACATTTTTTGTGCGGCTTTGAGCTAATAAAATCCAATATGTAAAAGGATAATTCACAGATCAAGGACATATTTTGCTTCTTTTTGGCTTTTTAATTCTGCAATCAGATTTAAATTCAGGTGCAAGTGTGTTAGTGCAAAATGCCACTCTGTGCTATATATTAATTTCTTGATTTTTTTTTACATGCTGGCTGATGTTTTAGAGTATTATGATCAAACTGTCAATTCTCATAGTAGCTTTTTTAATGTACCTGCTGTGTTAAGGATATGATTTTGTGAGCATCAGTCCCATCTAGACTTTCTGTTTTGACAAATATTTAATCTACCCTAGATCTGATTTTTGATTTTACTTATATATCATGTGGTGTGAATTAAATTTAAAAGAATTTATGACATCAGTTGATGTAAGTAAGATTTTTTAAAATTTAATTATGACATGGTCTACAGGTGAGTCAAAGTCCGGATCTATTTAAGTATTTTCCTTCTATTTTTATCTATGAACTTTTATTTAATTATCTTTTTTTTTATTTTTTATTTTCTTTTCAAGATTGTATGTCTTACTAACATAAATATTTGCTCAGCAAATGCATTGATACTGGGAAATACATGATACACACACAAAAGATTAAACATCCATTGTCAATTGTAAAGAACATTATCGAGAGTGACTTCTCCGAATCAATGCCCTCACACCGTATCATTTTTATGTTCTTTTGGAATATTAATTACCTCATTCTTCAAAATTTTTGACAACATTCTGGCATCATTGCAATTAATATTTTCGCATTTCATTGTTATTGGCCAAGGTAGAATGAACAAAAACGAAACATTTAAAGGATGACAGAAAAGAAATATGGAAGAGATGCTGGAGCGAATTAACTCCGGCATTCTTTCAATGAAATGCTACTCGGATACTTTGTTGTGTCCCATATCAGAAGCCGAATACACTTTTCGCTGACATAATTTCATTTAAGCTTCATTTATCCCATATCAGAAACTTGTGTTAAAAATAAGTGCTTTGGTGTTAATTAAGCAAACAAAGGAACAAGAATAAAAGATTCAAGATTCAAGAGAATTTGAAAGAGAGAAAGAATTGATTTTTTTATTGAATAAATAATTTACAAATATTTGCTTATTTTTACACAATTCCAACGGCTATAAATGGCTAGTTATAACGGCAAGTTCATTGATTTGTGCTTATTGACTTGATTGAACTAATTCAGATTTAAATCTTCAATATTTTCAACATCCTTCCTCAAGTTAGACTTGTACAAATTGTACAAGTGTAACTTGGTAGCAATGAAGTGGAGTTGTTGTATGGTTGGGGGTTTGGTGAGAACATCGAACTAATTGGTCTTCACTTTTTACATAAGGTAGTGATATTGTAGTATCCATGAGCTTTTGTCTTACAAAATGACAATCAATCTCAATGTGTTTTGTTCTTTCATGAAAGACAGGATTAGAGGCAATATGAGCAGCCAATTTGTTATCACAATAAAGTGGAATTGGAGTGTCTATTTTAAAACCCATTTCTCCAAGCGAAACTTTGATTCACACCAATTCATTCGTTGTAGAAGACATGGCTCTATACTAGGTTTCGGCACTTAACTTGGATACAACACTTTGCTTTTCGATCTTCCAAGTCACTAAGTTTCCTCCCACAAATGTCATGTATCTGGTGGTAAATTTTCTTTATTATAAATCTCCTGCCTAATCTATATCTAGGTAAGCATGAACTTGATGGTTTCCATTACGTTTCATGATAACTCCTTGGTCGGGAGCATTCTTGAGATAGCAAAGAATCCTTTCCACCATCTTCATGTGCCTTTTTTTGGGAGCGGTCATGTCATTGACTAACCTGGTGCATCGAATAAGAGATGTTAGGCCTTGTTATGGTTACGTAAATTAACTTAGCTACTAATTTTTGATAGAATGCCTTCTAAAGATTCTTCCAATGCATTTTCTTCATCAAAGTCATCATGTTCTTCTTTCTTCTTCTTGTTTTTTTGGTGTGGATACGGCTTTCACTCCAAATTTACCTACATTTTTCAAAAGAACAAGTGTGTATTTCCTTTGTGATAGAAATAGTCCATTACTTGAATAGGCCATTTCTATCCCAAGGAAATACCTTAGTATGTCCAAATCTTTAATGTCAAATGATGTTTTTAAGAATATTTTAACATCTTGAATGCCTTGAATATCATTACCGGTAATAATAATGTCATCAACATAAATAAGAACAATTGTAGTACCATGAGAACCAAACTTAACAAAAAGAGACTGGTCGGAGTTACACACTTTGAATCCATTTTGTTTTAATGCATTGCTTATTCTAAAATACCATACCCTAGGAGATTGTTTTAACCATAGATGGCCTTTTTGAGTTTACAAACATAATCACTAGGTACTTTAACTTGACATCTTTGGGGTATATGCATGTAAACCTCTTCTCCTAAATGACCTTATAAAAATGCATTTTTAACATCCATTTGGAAAATACACCAATCATAGTTAATAGCTAAAGATAACAGTATCATAATAGTGTTTATTTTAGCTATGAATGCAAATGTTTCTTCATAATCTTGTGTGAATCCTTTTACTACTAACCTAGCTTTGTACTTATCTGAAATTCCATCACTATGTAATTTAGTCTTATAAACCCATTTGCAACCTACGGCCTTTTATTCTAAGGGTAGTTTGACTATGTCCCACGTTTCATTGTTTTTTAAGGCATCTAATTCTTCTTTCATGGCCTGTTACCAAATTGGTTGATCTTTAGCTTGATTAAAGGTTTTAGGGTCTTGAATTCTATCTACTTTAGTTAGGAGAGTTCGGTATTCATTGCTAATGTGATATCAATTAATGGATTAATAATTTTGAATGGGATAAGTTTCTTGATTACCATGGAAGAAAACATAATCTTGGTTCCGTTCGAAGATAGGCCTACGGTATCTTTGAGATCTTCGTAGTTGTGGGAGTGGTTCTATAGTTTGTGGTGGTGGTTCTAATGTCGTTTTTGGATCACTAGGTTTACTAAAGTTATGCGTAGGTTCTGTGGTGTGGTCATGTGTACTCTCTAAGGTTTCATTAAGATTGGGTTAGGAAATGATCATGATTTTGGTGATCATCTAAAGGTGGTTGATGTATGGGTATAAATAGTGGCGTATAATGATAAGTAATTGTCCTAGAAAGTGCATCATCTATGGTTTCATCACTTATGTCTTCTTTGTTAAAGTAAGGTGTGTTTTCTAAGAAAGTGACATTTCTACAAATAAATTTTTTATTAGTTAGGAAGTGCATCATCTACGGTTTTATCAATTTTGTCTTCTTTGGTAAAGTAAAGTATGTTTTCTAAGAAAGATGACATTTCTAGAAATAAATTCCCAACATTTCTTAAAGTGAACATGATTTCATGATTTAGTTTTCTTAGGAGATCCTTAGGCTTTGAGAGCTTTCTTAGGAGATCCTTAGGCTTGAGGTGAGGGTGTAATTCCCAACAATTTTCTTTTGGATGCCCTTGCTTGCCACAACATTCACAATTTCTACAACATTTGTCAAGATGACCAATTTTACCACATTTTCAGTAGTTTGGTGGTGCCCTTTTTCCTTGATTGTTGTTGCCAATTTGTGTGGATGTATTTGAAGTGAGCAATTGAGCAAGTTTTCTCAACAAGAGCAACTCTTTCGACCTTAGGTGCATCATTGCTGAGATTTCTTTTACAACCATACCAATCACTTCATCATAAAGTGGCATCTCCATGCTCTTCAAAATGTTGTACCTTAGTTCACTAAATTTGAAATCCAAGATTGGACAAGAGATACATCATCAAATCTTTATTTTCTCTCTTGTTAAGTTCATCTACTTGAAGAGATCATTGGTGGGAGGATGCAATGCATGTATTTCATCCCATGTCTCATTCACCTTGTTAGAATATTCAAAAAATCATCATTTTTCAAATTAAGACTTTGAAGATCTTGCTTGAGATTATATATCCTCAACAAATTCCCTTCTCCTCCAAATCGCCGATTAATTGCTTTTCACAAGTCTTTGGCATCCTTTACACTTTGAAGTGCACCAACATGGGAGAAATCAATTGAGTTCGCGATGTGTCTGCATAGAGTCTCTCATTATACTCCTTAGTTCCCTCATTCGGAGGCCGATTGTCGCCATTTACATAGCCAAAGACCCTTTGGCTATTAAGCCCCTTCTTGCGGCATTGATCCATATTGAAATTTTTTTACCATTAAGTGGGAATGCTGTGAGCTTGATTCCAATACCGCTGTCGGTATTAATTTTGAAAGTACTCTCCCTAGTAGAGATTGAAGTCATGTTTCTACCATGACTAAATTCGGGTAAGATAAAATTTTAGGGTGTGGTGTTTCACTTAGAGTCTTGAAAACAACCAAGGGAGACACAAGATTTATGGTGGTTAATAAATACTCAACAATAGTTGTCTGATACCATGTTAAAAGTAAGTGTTTTGGTGTTAATTAACCAAACAAAGGAACAAGAATAAGAAAGACTTAATTTGTATGGAACTTCAAATTATGTAACACCTAAACCTGAAAAAAATCCTCCTCCTTCTCTCTAACCTTTCTCTCACTAAAACCAGCACCCATAGCCATCCTCCTCGGCCACTCTCGGCCATGGCCGAAGAGGAATCTCTTCAGCCCTCGGCTGAGGGACAAAGAAGATATTTTCTAGATGCTCTCAAGGGTACAAATCAATCCTTAACACCAATAACACAGCCCGAATAGCCTTTGAAAATGCTCTAATCATACAAAGGAGAGCCAGCCATATTTTTCACTGAAGAAGAAGTTCAAAGCCTAGCAGCCCCATTTTGCTTCACTTTGGTTGGAAACTTCCCACGAGGCAAGCCCAACATGGAAACAATGAGAAACTAGTTTTCACACAATTGGTTTCAAAGGTGATTTTTCAATTGGTTTTCTTGATTACAAGCATGTGCTCATTCGATTTGCATTGGAGGAGGAGTATCTCCGTTGTTGGCTCAAGAATAAGTGGTTTATCAACGGCTTCTACATGCGCGTTCTCAAATGGCACCGTCTATTTACCCCAAAAATTGAACCTTCATTTATGCCCATATGGGTCACTTTTGAGGGATTACCAACACCCTTTTTCACAAAGCATGCAGTTTTTAGCCTTGCACAAGCTGTTGGAACCCCTCTCAAATTAGACATGGCAACAGAAAATTTTACTCGACCAAACACGGCTAAGGCATGTGTCGAAGTGGACCTCTTGGCCAATCTTCCTTTGAGGGTTTGGCTAGGAGTTGGAAACAAAGGCAAATGGAAAAAGATCATCTATGAGGATATTCCACCCTACTGCACCAAATGTCACAAGATTGGTCATTCTTTGGTTGATTGTTTTGCTGGGCAAAAAATGCAGGAAGCTAACTCGACTCCCAACAAAACTACGTCCAAAAAAAATGAAGGCATGCAATGGCAACCAATCAACAAGAATGGAGAAGGTCCTTCTGGAATAGCACACGAAAAAGACCATGTTGATGCTGCACCAAGTTTGGAATCACATGGCAAGGAAACAATGGAACAACAATTTGTGAACGATCATCATACAATGGCTAACCAGCCAAGGATGGAGGAGCAATGCAAGGAACACCACCAGGTGGCGGATGCACTAAGGATGGAACCATTGGAGGGGATGACACCGGTGGGGGTAATTTTGGAAATTCACACTGCTGGAGGTGCCCTAACTTCTCCTTCCAAAAATCTAGGAGCTAAAAATTTGAACCCCTTGGATCAAGGGATTGAAAATTCAAACTTGCATGCAGCAGTAACAATTCGGTTCAAGAAGTGTTGACCAATTCAACCCCCTTGGATCAAAGAATTGCAAATTCAAATTTGAATGTAACAAACTTGGCTGTCCATTCCTTAAACTCAGCCACAATCCCCTACAAATCCCCATACCCAAAATTCAAAGGAGCTGTCCAATGATGATTCTTTCTTACCACATGCACAATTCATGCAAGAAATGCCATGATATTTCTCTGAAAATGAGGACGATTCCCAGCTAGGATCCCATCAAAATCTACAAATTCGAAACTCCAGGGGGCTGCCCAAAGATGATCTTCTCTTACAACATACAAATTCTGTGCAAGATGGTCTAGACTCTCCTAGTCCCAACACACCTCCCTCATTGCATGTGTTGGAAGAATCCATGCAAAATTCAAGAGGCACGTCCGCTACCACACCAACAGCCTTGAATAAATCAAAGAAAGGACAAGATCCAAACGGCAATCACGCTCAAAAAATGGATAAGCCTATATTCAAGGAAATTGTCCTCAACGAACACCCAAGCAAACTCTCGGGCAGCAAGGACACCAACTGCATATCCAGCCTACCTTCTCCCCAACAACCAATGTTTAAATCCGTTGAACAAGGTGCCTCTGTTGATTCCATCATGCCAAATAATAAGGTGTTAGCAAAACAAACATGCTACTTTTCAGATAATGAGTCGCCTGATGAACGTGAAGTGCACCCAACAAAAAATTAGAAATTCTCGCCCCAAAAAGGAAAGGAAGACGTAAGAGGACATACAACATGTCAAGGGCAATGCGAACCAGGATGCCCTCCAAGTCCCTTTCTCTCATTTAGCTCTATGAATTATAAACAAATACATAGCATTAGCGGATGTTAAAAATTCAATTTGCTGTTTTAGATCTATAGAGTAATAGGCCACTTTTTAGTATCAAGTATTCTAGATTCTACAAGCTGCCAGAATTCAAAGGGTATGTCTTTGAATTCATTCTCTTATTGTTGGAGAGCTTAAACACATGTTAGCCTCCATGTACCTTTTCTTTTTTAATTTAATAAAAGGGACCCCCACCTTTTAGGTGGCTGCTCAAAAAAAAAAAAAAAAAAAAAAAGGGAACAAGAATAAGAGATTCATGATTTAAGAGAGATTTCAAAGAGAGAAAGAATTGATTTTTTTATTGAATAAATAATTTACAAATGGTTTCTTATTTATACACACAATTCCAACAACTATAAACGACTAGTTATAACGGCTAGTTATAACGGCTAGTTATAACAGCTAGTACAACGGCTAGTATAACGGCCAGTTTTTTGATTTGTGCCTATTGACTTGATTGAATCAATTTGGACTTGCATCTTCAATATTTTCAACAACTTGAATACACTTTTGGATGGTATAATTTCTTTCAATAAAAACTTGGTAGGAAACTTGTAAAAAATATATATTTCATCTAGGAATCAGTGAGGATATAGTTCATGATAGGGTGTAATGCCATAGGAGGATTTATGTAGTTGATTTCACTTAGTGGGAATAAGGCTTAGTTTGTGTGTAATTTCTTTCAATAAGCTTCGCTGAAGCTGCGCACAATATGCAATTTTTAGTCAATACTCCTGACTTATCCAATCGTAGAATTGACAGATGTGGGTTACACACAGTGAAAAGAATTGCGCTAATAAGTTGTAAAAACTTTATCAAAGAAGCTTGAGGAAATGAAACATGGATTATCAATATTCAGAACATGTATTCTTTAAATTAAATTGCTAGTTCTGAGTGAATTAGGTACAAGAGATCAAAGTTGCAGTGTGACTGTGTAGTAGCACCTTATACTTTACGTTATTTGTGTTTGTCCTTTACTCAATTGTCTTCTTTCCATTTTTGGAATGAAGAGGTGACAGTATTTAATTTGACATTCTATTTTTGTCTCGGGTTCCTCACTTACTGTAGGTCATCAGGTGGAGAAGAATAAAGAGAAACCATAGTCGTAAAAATATATTTATTGTGACAATTTCACATGTCAATAAATGACCAAGTGTTATATAATGAATGACACCTTATGGATGAATTTTGATTATCAAATATAATATGATGACTTTCCTTACACATAGAATTTGTCAATTAAGAATCAAAATCGATAATGTTAATAGAAACCATTTCTTTGGGCTTGTCTTGGTATTGTGTACTTATAAGTAAATATAGTTGGTTATTTTTTGGTTATTTTTTTAAATAGCTCTGTTACCTGGCTCTTAAGGTTGTATAACAAAGTTTCCATGCAAGAACTTTCTTTTTAATTTTCAAACACATACATGATGTTTATTTTTTCGTCACTTCTCGACGAAATCAATAAGAACTTCTCTTTGATTACTCTACTTTGTCTTGGTCTTGTATTGGCCCACCCTTGTCTATGTTTGTTTAGTAAACTATTTATTAGATCATTCATTACCATTTTAATTGTCTTATTGTTAGGGATAAGGTAAACTATTGAGACTAAATATGTGTGTTTGGCATGAGGTTTCCATGCTGGTTACCCCAAAACTTGTGTAACCAGGACTAACTAAGGACTACAATTGCATCCCAGGAAACACAATTTGATGTAGAATCGAGCCATAAACAGTACTTCAGTATCTATTCATGTAAGAATAGGGTCGACACCCCTAGAAAGACTAATTTGATGTAATGTAGACTTTACATACACCATATCAATACTTTTTGTACGAGTTCAACTTTATGTTAATACTAAATTATTCCATAATCAAATTTTTGCAGCCTCAACTTTTTAAGGTCCTTCCATGTTGTCATTGTTAGCATTTAAATCTTTGATTAGTAAAACTTGCTTTGTCAGTTGGAGTTTACTGTATTGCTATGACTGTATGACTAGAGGAGCTCTACCTCCTGGGATGTTCTCCAATTTGGTTTAGGATGACTTAGATGAAAGCAAGGTAAAATTAGATGATATTTGGTGTGTAAGAATGTGCTATAAGGATTATGCTGTGTCTTAATACCCTACTACAATACATATATACCATTCTTTGGTTATGAAGTCTATAGACATTGATATTTAATTTGCTTAAGCTCATTCATGTACTATTAGTTTACTTAATAATGAGTGAAGGACTTTTGACTTGACCAATAGAATATCTATCACCTTCATAATGCACAACCATTAGTAGAATTGGCAGCCCATAGTAGATAAGAACATGTATACTTGTGGCTTTAGAAAACCAAATTGATATTTAGTAGAGTACTTTTTAACTTGATATTTTCAGCTTATAATAAGCACTATTAATTCATTTTTGGGCATAGAACTAAAAAATTACACTATTGAGAGGCAGCCCAAGAACTTACAACCACAAGAGAGACCAAATGTGGACATTATGGAGTAAGCTGACGTACTCCAATGCTCTCGTTTTCAATCCTGCTCTAGTTAACATGTGGAGTGACCTTGTGAATCAAAGAACGCACTGCAATACATTCTGAATCCTATATAAATTTTCTAGCAGAGAAACCTTGACTAATGAATGTCTATGCAAGGCTTGATTTAGGAACCATGTGAAAGATTCAACCTACAACTGTAACTAGGATAAGTTCAATCCAAGTCTTTGAAAAGAGGTACAGCTCTTATCCCTAATAGTTATACTGTGGATTTCTTTGTATTGAATTAGAATGTCTAGATGGTAAGAATTTTACCTCAGCAATCAAATACTGCTTTTAGGAGAAAGAGATTTATAGAACCTTGAACTCTACTATTCTAACCCTGATACCTAAAATTTGCATTCCCTCATCCATGAAAGATTATAGACCTATTGCTTGCTGCAATGTCATATATAAGTGATTCTCACAAGTCTTAACTAAAAGACTCAAATTTATCCTTCCTACCATAATCATTAATAAACAAATTGCATTCTTAAAAGGAAAGTCAATTGCTGATATTGTGCTCCTCATGCATGAACTAGTAAGAGGTTGCAGTACGAGGTCAGGGAAGCCAAGGTATGCTCTAAAAATTGACCTAATAAAGGCTTATGATTTAGTGAACTAGTGTTTTTTGTTCAAGGCAATGGAACTTATGGGATTTCCTGACACTTTCTTGGATTGGATCAAGTTATGTGTTACTATTGTTAATTTTTCTATCACCTTAAATGTATCACTTGTTGGTTACTTTAAGAATTAGAAGAGAGATTGAGATAAGGTGACCCTGTCTTTCTCT
Organism: Cinchona pubescens; assembly: GCA_025175665.1. Classification (NCBI taxonomy): domain Eukaryota; kingdom Viridiplantae; phylum Streptophyta; class Magnoliopsida; order Gentianales; family Rubiaceae; genus Cinchona; species Cinchona pubescens. The sequence continues at coordinate 1,195,773 of JANKKI010000223.1, forward strand.
ATCTTTTTTTCACTGCCATGGAAGTCTTTTCTTTGCTGCTAGAATTTAATGTGGGAAGTCTGATTTTCAGTACCACCTAAAATGTGATCAATTGAGGATCTTTACATGTCATTTTTGCTGATGATTTATTCTTACTGTCTATTGGTTCTCAACATTATCTATCTATCTTTAAACACACTTTGGAGCAATTTGAAAGCATTTCTAGGCTCAAGCCAAATCTCCAAAGTGTAATCTGTTTCCTGCTGGAGTAGAGAATGAAATCTGGATGGAGTTTTACAATTTTATGAGAATGAGCAAAGGTATTCTGCCAGTAAAATACCTAGGGGTTCCCCTAATTTCAACCAAACTATCAACTAAAGATTGCAAGGTTATTGTTGACAAAATGCTTATTAGACTAAAAAACAAGGCTCATGGTGTGAGCAAAATGATGTGCTGTTGAGTTGCAATGCCATCGTAAGCACCCAAAATTAACAATTCTAATGTAGTAGTGGTAAGTCGAGTTCGTCCCACAGAGAACGGGATTTATTTTCGTACTAATGGGACAAGGGGGGTTTTGAATGCTTTTTAACTAAAATTAAAACAACAAAACAATTGAAGAAAATTCGATGTAAGAAAAGTCTTGGTTTTGGTCATATCTACCATGGCAATTTCACTAGTCGATCCTTGACACACAAAATAATTCAATTCTATATCAAGCACTAATTGAAGAATTAACCCGAACGATTACCAATTCAAAGTTGATTCTTATTTCTTTCTAAAGTTGGTTAAGATCATCACGCGATCCAATTAACCCTAACTATTAATTTAACACAGACACGCGCCAAAGATCAATTAATAGAAGCTTTAAGATCAACAAGAACAATTAGACTAATTAAACATAAACACACGCGGTTATGCCAATTAGATGATTAAATTCCCTAAATTCAATAACACAAATCCAGTAATTATCAAATTTAGTTGCTTCATAGATTGAATGTTTAAGAACACGTGGTTAAAACAATCTAGTGGTAGATTAATTCTAATAACTTAGTATTTTGCAGCAATAATAAGTGAAAAAGAGCAATCATAAAGTTAATAGTAGAAAAATAATCAATACTTGAGATAAAAGTGAATAAATTCAAGCACAAGAAGTCTCACAACTTTGTAGAATTGACCATGGCTTCAATTCCCTCTACCAAGAAAAGAGTTTAGGCACAAAGTGCAATGAATGAATAAAGAGGAATTTTTGCTGCTAAAAACCCTAGCCAACAAGAAAATAAAAGTGTCGATCCCTTTTTTTCACCCAACTTGGGATATTTATAATGAGTATTTCGGGTTACAAATAATGCCTATAGATAATAACGTGAAATCAGGTCAAAAAGAGTCCAACCGGCCAAAGAAATCTATCAAAAACTCAAAAATATGTTTCTTTTGCTTTCCGCGCACATGCGCTGAGGTTTTTGCGCGCATGTACGTGCGAGGCAGTAAGTTCCAGGCGGGTGTAGCGTTTTGCTTTTTCCTCCATGCACATGCGATGAGATCCTAGCGTGCATGTGCGCACGAGCTGCTTCTGGAATTTTTGCTTCTGGACGCAACGCACATGCGCTGCATAGCTCCAGCGCATGTGCGCTGGCTTTCTCAACTGTGCTCCACCTTCGGCTTCAATTTTTACCTTGATACTTCCGTTATTTGAGAATCTGTAAAACACAAAATTTGTAGATCTATTCCTTAGCTTTCCAATTCATCTTGAAGAACCTCAATTGGAGCTCGGGATCAAAAGTTATGATTGAAATACAAAATAGTGTTTGGAATTACTTCGTACTCGTGCATGTCTCGTACTAAGCATTTTCTTTTATTGTTTTGCATCATTTTCAACTCTTTTTCACTGTAACCCTAAAAAAAATAAGAATAACCAAATTAAGCTCAATAATAACTCAAATCTTGCTTACAACACATAAAAACATGGTAATTGACACATAAAATATGATACAATTATGAAGTTATCAAATTATCCCACATTAACTTAGCCTTTGATCATCCTCGATCAAATGTAAAATTAAAAATTTAAACTTAACACATTCTACTCAACACATTCCTTCAAATATCCACATAAATAATTAATAATCAATCTAACAATCAAAGTAGTCATAGAACCCAAGAGCTCAAAGCTAATAAAAAACCAAAACATGAAATTCGTGTATATGTGTATAAAGCCATTCAAAAACTTAGATTTGAAAATATCTAGATTAAATCATGAAGACCCTCAAAATTTTTCTAAACACCCCATAGCTCACTCTTCTTACACTCCTCCACCAATCGAAACAACCGATTCAATTCAAATTTGGGTAGGACTTTCAATTCGAACTAGAAATTAGGATATTTGTTAGCCAAAGAAGGGAAGCAAATAAGAACAAGAGCTTTATACTAATGGTGGCCACACACTAAAATAAAACTTTTTTTCACATGCAGAATATCAAACATCCACAACCCCACACTTGAGTAACAAACACCCATTAAGAATTCGAAACGATAGCCAAACATGCCGACCTCCCTCGGACATATATATATCACATCATCATTTTTTCCTATGTCCGCTCACAGTATGGGTACCAGTGGTAGGAACTACCCGTAACATATAAACACGCAGGTACCAGAGATGGGCACTACCTGCAAATACAGGTACCAGTGATAGGCACTACCTGTAAATATCAAGAATGTGCAAGTACAAGTGATGGGCACTACCTGCATATTCAGAAACTTCCATATTCATTTTTTTTTCCAACAATTTTTTCCAATACCCCATTTCGCAACAAAAATGTACATCACTCACTTCTCACAAACTCCACCCTTATATCCCCTTAACAAATAATGTGCACCATCAAGCTCTTAAAGGGAATAATTTAGGATAAAACAATAGAAATATTAAGCTCAATAAAGGTAGGTAAATGAGTTTATGTGAAAAAAGGTGAATGATATTTCTCTTCACAAGAATAAGGCTCAAATAAGGTATTTAGAATAAATTGTTAAAATGGTTGGCTAGAAAGGCCTATCAAACAAAAAAGCACTATCCTCATTTTAAAACTAAATCAAGTAGTCTAAGAATTAGCTTTGAAAATGTAATAAAGTAAGTTTTTGGGATGCAACATAATTGAGTCTACATAAATTTCTCTAAAAATCCCAAATCAAAAATTAAAGTATGGCTTAGTGCTCAAAAATCATGAAAATCATAAATGGAAAATATTAACACTGACTACTCATTCATGCATGGTTCAACTAATGATTATCATGCAGAAAAATGGAAAAATACGTTAAGCAAAAACTTTCAAAAATTTCTAAAAATGGTCAATTTATCCACAAAATTTTCAAAAATTTCGACAAGCTCTCATATCAAAGGAAAAGTTAAAATATTGCAGCAAAATTGAGCAAAATTACACCAAACAACTAAAAAAACCCAAATAACTCCCACCCCACAGTTGTCTCTTAAGCATTGTCCTCAATGCAAAAATAAAAGCATGAAATGGGAAAAAAGAAAGCTTATCTGGATTTAATTTACGTTTGGTGCAGTATCCACTATAAATAATCCCTTGTTGCGAAAGAAAGTTGGATAACACTAAACAAAACAAAACAAAACAAATAAATAATTCCCTTGAGTCAATAAGGAAAACAAGAATATTGTAGAAAATAATCATACAATAATCGAGAAGACTTACTCCCTTAAGGGAATACAGAATTAAAATAACGAAAAGAAACCTAACGAAAAGTAAGTTAACCAACTACAATGAAACCTAACCAACAAAAATAAATGTCTAATAAAAGAACAAAGCAAATTGTCTAGGAAATCAATGCAATAATTATCAAATTGTCTAGGAAATCAAGGCGCATGGGGCCCCAAATCCTGTGGAAAAGGTGGAAAGGATGGGAATGTTGAAGGGTCCTCGCCTCGCTCTCTGGCCATCTGACGAGCCTCCATTGTCTATTGCCATGTAAACTGATATTGCATAAACGAATCAAAACGTTGGCTCATCCGCTGTTGTTCAGCCAAGATCTGATGTAGAATTTCGGTCCTCCTGAGACTGTGGAGGAGCAGGTACTGGCTCGTCATCCGAATCAGCGGCTTCCTCCACTTGTGATGTAGAAGCTTGGGCTCCAATAAGTTTAGCCGGAGCTCGTATACCATCCATTGCAATCATTTGGTTTGGCCTCAATTTTTCTTCAGAAGGCTCAATCAACACCCCACATTTCAAACATA